>CM031923.1:28232761-28855163 GCA_018703695.1 Prunus fruticosa
GAAACCTCTTGATTTTATTAGCAATGCACTGTTTAAGGGTTGTAATCATTACTGTGGAAGGTAGTGGAAGGAGTGTTCTATCAGGAGTTATAATTTCTTCTGATCGCTTTATGCAAGGGGAGTAGATTACTTGTTTAAATTGATTAACCCTTCAAAGAGTAAAGATGCTTGTCAATGGATGGAGCTAAAATTATAAGATTGAGGCCGAAATGTAAACACTAATTTGGAAAATACATAAATATTTAGAATTTACATATTAAAGCTAAATACTTATTAGTTCTTCATGTACTCATTTGTTGGAGGGAGGCTATGTACTTAAATTAACAAGCTTTCTATTTCTATGTATCCAAAATAACATGAGGATATGAAATAGGAGTTTAGAAAAATAGGGGGGGGCGAACGCCACCCTTATGTGCTCACCTAATCCCCTTAATGTGTCTACTTTTGTATTTGGTCCTCCATTCTAATAATATAATATCATTTTTTCTCAGTCCAAATTTGCGACAATTGAGAATCAGCAAAGAAAGGTGGTGAGGAGTGAATTTGAGAGGTATCGATAATATACTTAATATGGCATTTTCTGTTAGTATTAATAGACGCTTTTTATTATGCATAAAATCTCAAGGAATTAAATAAATGAAAAATAAAAAATAGAGGTGCACAAAACGGTTGGAGAATAGAAACCCTTACCTAACTAATCTACCTCAGTTTGCTAATCTCATTGAAACCATCCGTCAATAATGGAGTCGGCCATAATCACTTGCCCGGTTTTAGAAATGAAACTACAGTGTTTTCTGATACGGTAGGAAGAAATACAGTGTTTTTCTAGCCCCGAATGAACACAAGCGTTTGACTGGTCTTATTTTTGTGTGGCTGTGATTTGTTGGATCTTAACATGACTCCCCTTTTCCTTTTACTTTTTCCATTTTTTTTTAATGATTTTATAGGAAAATATTTGCTTCATTTGTGAACTCATATCTTGCAAATCAGACTTCAACATATATGCATAAACTCTTCACTCTTTTTTTTGGTAGTTTTGAGAAATTATTTTGCTTATGATATGTGTCAAACTATCTTTTGAACAAGGAAGCAAACAGTGTCCGAACAAAAGTGAAAACTCACATCACCAAATATTTAGATTAGTCCCAAATACTTGTAGTCATCCACAAATCGTATGTCTTAAATAAATTTGAATACACAAATTAGCTCTTAATTTAGTGATATTTCTCTTTCCCATATTGAAAGATGTCTTAAGTCAAAACCCCCAACACTCATTAATAATTTTTTTTTAAAAAAAAATACTTATAGATCGCTTGTGAGAATCTACAAACTTACGACATTTGAGTTTACCACTTACATTCTTACATTTATTTTTTCTGCTTATGTTTGGGGTTATTTCAATCAAGCTCAAAGATTTTCATTTCTTCCATTGACACAATATTTTGAGTGAACATAAATACCAATGTTCGAGTTTAAATTGTTAAGCCTCACAACAAGTTTTATATTCTTGGAGAAATTAAACTCTAAGAAAGGTGGTAAAACCTCAGAAATCTCATGGGCAGATAGATTGCAATTTGCATGATATGTGTGAATAGGGAGGGAAGAGAACAGATCGCGCATCGAAAAAAAGAAAAAAAGAATGGGAGTTGCATTTTTCCTCTTCATACAATAATACTCTCTTCGAATAAAGAAAGCACTTTCCTCGTGAGAGAGGCAGAAAAATAGAGCCCTTCTCTTCTCTTCTCTTCTCTTCTCTTCCCAGTGCTACACAACACAACACACCACACCTTCTCTCTTTCTCTCTCTCTCTTTCCCACAAGAAAATTGAGAGTCCAGAGAGAGAAAGCTCAAAGGGTAAGCAGGTGGGTGACCTGACCAGGAAAAGCTAAAATGACAGGGGGTGGGTCGTCGGGGAGGTTACCAACATGGAAAGAGAGGGAGAACAACAAGAGGAGGGAGAGGAGGAGAAGAGCCATTGCTGCTAAAATATACTCTGGTCTCAGAGCTCAGGGCAGCTACAAGCTTCCTAAGCACTGCGACAACAACGAGGTCTTGAAAGCTCTCTGTGCTGAAGCTGGCTGGGTCGTTGAAGAAGATGGCACCACATACCGTAAGGTTTGGATTTCTTGTCCTTGTTATTCAGATTCAGCTGAATCAGCTCTTTTTTAGATTGGGTTTTGCTTTTCGTGTTCATAGATCTGCATGCACATCATGTTGAATCTGTAAATCCTTGCCTTCTTGCTATATCCCTGCTGGGTTTTGATCTTGGATCATCATTGGAGAAGAAGTTGAGCAATTTTTAATTGTTTGAAAGATTTTTATATTTTTTCGCAAATTAATCTGTTCCACTAAATGCAAAACCCCCCTTTGATTTTTGTTTTCTCTGTATTTGAATAATAGCACAGGCATGTTGCATATCTGTTTCTCTGTTCTGGTATTGCTATGAGCTAGGATCTGGACTATAATGAAACGGTCTTTTCTCCTTTCGTCTCTCACTAGATTTTGTTACTTAAAAAAAAAGGGATATGCATTTGTTATGATTTGTTGATAGTTAAGGATGAAAAGGGTGTGATTTGGTCATGCAATTTTGTTTTTGAATTGTGGGTGAGATCTGTATCCAGCAGGTCATCAATTTACCCTGCTTCATATACTAATTTGTTGAAATCCAATTGTTATTTGAACAAAAGACCCTGATTTTCCAAGCAGACTTTTTATTATTATTTAGCTTTCTGTTAATCCATTTCCTCATTCATATTGTACTTGTTTAATTTTTGTTTTAAATGTCTATTTTGGATACAGGGATGCAAGCCATCTCCAATGGAAATTGCAGGCACTCCAACAAATATGAGTGCATGTTCCTCTATTCAACAAAGCCCACAATCCTCAGCTTTCCCAAGTCCTGTACCATCCTACCATGCCAGTCCATCCTCCTCTTCCTTCCCAAGCCCAACTCGTTTCGATGGAAACCCCTCCTCTTACCTTCTTCCGTTCCTGCGTAACATAGCTTCCATTCCTACAAATCTTCCTCCTGTTAGAATATCCAATAGTGCGCCTGTAACTCCACCTCTTTCTTCTCCAACCTCTAGAGGTTCAAAGCGAAAACCTGACTGGGACTCCCTTACTAATGGCTGTCTAAACTCCCTGCGCCACCCTCTTTTCGCAGCCTCTGCCCCTTCAAGCCCTACGCGTCGCCACCATCTTACACCTGCCACAATACCAGAATGTGATGAGTCCGATGCTTCCACTGTGGACTCCGGTCGTTGGGTCAGTTTCCAGACAGGGGCACCATCAGTAGCTCCACCTTCACCCACATTTAATCTTATGAAACCAGTGGCCGAGCAGAGTGTTCTTCAGAACACTATTAATGGGCATGGGGGAATGGCCTGGGGGAACACTACAGAGAGGGGACGAGGCTCAGAATTCGAGTTTGAGAGTGGCACACTGAAAGCTTGGGAGGGTGAGAGAATACATGAGGTAGGGGTGGATGATCTGGAGCTTACACTTGGAAATGGGAAGAACCATGTTTAAGCTTCCACAGGAAGGTTTAGCTTGAGGAGGTGTATAACCAGGAGGGAAGATCTTAAGATGTTATCTGGATTTCACTGTGCATTTCTCAGTTGTAATTCGTTATCTTTGCAGCTGAGTGGCATTGCTTGGTGTCTACTTCGATTTCTGCTACAATTGGGAGACTTCAAAATCTTATTTGGTGCATCATGTATTTCGTTAAATGTACAGTTTACTCTCTCCTGGGGCTGTTACAGAATCAAATCCCCTATCGAATTGGTTGGTTAAAGAGCAATGTTTTGGGCACACTTCACAGAAGGCCTTAAATTCTGAAATCTTTCACGTGGAGAGGAAAGAGACAAGCAAGTTAAATTTGGGGGTGCCATCTTCTCTCAGTTATGTATGAAATATCTTCTTCAGTTCTTCATTGGTCATAGGCCCCTAATTAAGCTGTCATCAGTGTCTCCAGCTTGAAGCACATAGAATGCATCTTCTCTGGAGCACATACTCATTTGTAGACACTATTGGAGAATCACATTCTCAAATTTGTTAAAGGTTGTTATTATTAGATCTATCTTGTCAGAAAATAGTCTCTTTCTTTTTACCTTTAAGTACTGGATTAGCAATTCATGACATCAATCTTTCATTCCATGTCTAAAGTTTTTATTAGATCTTCATAACTCGAACCGGTAGTTTGGTGTTTCTAATTAAGCTCGTTTCGGATATTTTTAACTGGGGCTTTTAAAAGCTAGGTGTTTCTAATTAAGCTCGTTTTGGATATTTATAACTGAGGGTTTTAAAAGGTAGGTGTTTCTTTCAGTCTTTCAGAGAAACCATAAATTGGGAGGACAGTAGGGGCTGATGAGATCTGCAATAAGTTTGAATGTGATTTTCTTCTGTAGGGCCATGTCCTTGTGCCTGAAGGTTTTGATTTCTTATCCATTCATATGCAAGTCATACTGAGCTTCCCTGTAGTTTGTTGCCTTGTTGTGAGTTGTGTGTGGGGGGGTCAAAAAAGCATCTTAGAACGAAACCTCCTAGAGGGCCCTTTGCCATGTGATATGTGTATCTTATGAATCCCATGTGACCTAAGCCACGCTTGATGTCTCAGTGTACCAACCAATTCAATAACTTTGCTTCCCAATTATTGGTGGATCTGCTTTTGACTGCATTGCTCCCTCAAGCAGCCCTGCAGTTCAATAATCGATATGAATCTGTTCATTTCCATCTTTTGGACCCAGCGAGTTTTATTCATTATAAATATTGACAGAGATAAAAAAATTTATTCATATAAAGAAAACCCAGTTAGAGGAATTGCAGGACAACACATTTTGGGTTGGTCACTGACATCGTAGATAAGATAATTGGCATGATAAAGAGCAGAACTTCTAATTTCCTGCGGGTCAGTTTATGCCAGCCTATATCAAATAGGGCTATTTATATGTGGGTGACTGTCCGTGGCAAAATCCTCAAAGTGAATATATACTAATCCAAGCTGAGCACAAGTCTCTGCTATAAATGATCCAGCCCTGTGATGTGAGTAAATACTTTGAACCACGCAAAGCCAAATCAATAGTGTTTCACTCTGCGAATTTGATCATCCCAAAAGAGAGCCTAGAGAATCTTTTACACATTACACGGCTGATGTTTTTTTGGATGATATGTGAACCCAAAAGAGAGCCTAGAGGATCTTTTAAATATTTTCACCTGAAGTATCATCAGTGAGCTTGGACCTTTCAGACCAAAAGAAAAAGATTGGACCTTGTTAGGCTGAATAGGCATTCTGCACCTGACCAAATTCGCACTGATTATTGGATCTCTGTAGCTACTGGAGGCCTTGAAATCATGAAGTCTAGAGCCCATACTGAAGCACTCTTTTGCCAAGCCCAATAAAAACATAAAAACTCATGTGATCTTATTGGCGCGCACACCACACAATATTTATCTATGTGGTTAATGCCAGTAATCTTCTATCTAACCTTATGAAATTACCTGTAGGATGACTAAAAATGCATAAAAGGAGTGAATAGATCAATTTAAAATTATAATCAATAAACAAAAAATAAACTTCAATAGAATGATTGATATGGCTTATCAATCCTGAAACGTGCTTATCAATAGAATGATTGATATGGCTTACCAACCAATTCAATAACTTTGCTTCCCAATTATTGGTGGATCTGCTTTTGACTGCATTGCTCCCACAATCAGCCCTGCAGTTCAATAATCGATATGAATCTGTTCATTTCCATCTTTTGCACTCAGCGAGTTTTATTCATTATAAATATTGACAAAAATAAAAAAATTTATTCATATAAAGAAAACCCAGTTAAAGGAATAGCAGGACAACACTTTTTGGGTTTCGTCACTGACATTGTAGATAAGATAATTGGCATGATAAAGAGCAGAGCTTCTAATTTCCTGCGGGTCAGTTTATGCCAGCCTTTATCAAGTAGCCGTGCTTAGGTTAGTCGTCCATACGGGAATAAGCAGTTTCCAACCATTTATGCACGTGCAACCCATAAGAGCAAGTCTACCCATAAAAGGCTAAGGCAAGGCTAATGCAAGGTAAGGGGCTGCCACTGTTCACACGAATAGTGCCAGCCTTGCCTTAGCCTGTTCCACCCTTAGAAGGCTAGGGCAAGGGCAAATACTATTCATTGTACTTTATTTTTTATTTTTTTTATAATTTAAACCAAGGTATTAAATATCGACAATATCCCCCAATATTATCCCGATAATATCTGATTTTTGGGGTCCGATATTTTAACAACTAACTATAGTGTTATCGTCAATATATCGATATTATCCCGATAGTATTGGGAAGATATTTTCAACATTTTTATGAATGATTTGGGCAATATATTAAGATATTATCGATAATATCCCGATAATATCTTGATAATATCCCAGTACAAACCCAAAAATATTTATATACATGGTATTTGTGAAAACCATTTTACTCATTCAACACCTTAATCACCATATCACTTATGTTTTTGTGAAAGTACTAAAATATTTATATATATATACATGGTTTTGTTTTGAATTCTTTTTGCAAGAAACAAATTTTCACATAAGATGAGTAGTAACTATGGTTATACTCATAACCAACCATTTCTCTACCCTTAATATCCCATTCATGTTGGGATGAAATCAAGCATCTCATGGAAAGAATCCGAGACTCAATCTTCAAATGATTTTGCTTATGGACAACGTCAACCAATCTTCGAATCCATATGGGTGACATGTTAACAATTACATGCAAAACTATTTTGGGGATTTATCATTTGATGACTACTCTTCAAAATATACTTCCTCTACACATAAAGATGATGAAGATAATGAAAATTTTGAACCTCATAGGAACTCTATGTGGTACTAAGTCACTCATGTATCTTACCATGCAATGTATAAAGTGTAAAATATTGTAGTAATTCATTATATATAAATGATTATGGTGTGTTTAATCTTCTTTCATTAATTACTACATATTTTCTACACTTACGTCGCTATATAATCAACTTAAATCAATTAAATCTATCATGCAATGCATTTCCTTCCAATTTTTTGTGATAAACTAATAGATAATTGACTAAATAAACATCCTGCAAAGTTTCAATAAAAATTTCCAAGTTTTTCTTACAATTTTCGTGGTTTTTATTCAATTTTTTCTGATACCGATAATATCCTGATATTTCCTGGATATTTCCGTGTTTTTTGACTTCCAATATTTCCAATACCTCCGATATTTAAGACCTTGCTTTAAACCATCAATTATAACATTTTCAGATAATATTTTCGGTTGCCATGTGTCACTATTTATTATAAAATTCTCACCTAAAATTTGAGATAACATTTTCGGATAAAATTTTTGGTTGCAACGTGTCCATTTTTATTATAAAATTCACATCTCACTTATCATACAATTGAAATACGTACTCACTCATCATACAATTGAAATACTCCCGGTCTTCATAGTCCGACATAATCGGTACAAGGACGAATCAATCATTGGCGGAGGCGTGAGGGAGTATTTTCCTTCGGAGGACGTAATAGTGCCATTATTTTCGACACGGAACGCACCACTGGAACCGATTGCGGGCATTGCTCACTTGAGGAGCCATGTGTAATGGTTTTCATCTTTTTTGTTTTGCCTTGAATAATCTATTTTAAAAAAATGAAATTAGAAATGCAAGAAAGAAAGAAAGAAAGAAATATATATATATATATATATATATATATATAAATTTTACCCCGTTGCCAAGATTTTGACATCTTCGAAAGTTTGTCCACAATCCTCCGGCTTCGATGGAAGAGGCCATTTATATTTTTGCACAAATGGAATTTTAATATGAGTGGAAAGTAAAAAATATTGGAAAGAGAAGAGTTGGTATGAAAATTTGGTGTGGAAAGTGAATAAATGGTTATGTATTTATAGGGAAAAAAAATCCAGAATTTTTTGGTATTTAAAAAAAAAATTTAGGAATTTTTATTGTTGGATTTTTGCAAAAAAATGAATCACAGAGCCGAGGAATCGCCACGTGGCTTCTGCCCGTTGGGGCTGGCAGGCGCTGACGTTAGCGGGCGGAAGTCAAATTTTTTTTACTATTGGCGCATGAAATTCAAGCGCCAACGGTAAAAAAATTCGATTTACTCCCGCTGACGTCACCCCTGATGTCAGCACCTTTGGGCTTTAGCCCAGGCAAGATCTGCCCGTGGGCTTGCCCAGGTTGGTGGGATCCACCACTTGCCCGAGCTTCTTCTTTGCCACTGGACCTGCTTCGGGCTTGACTGGGGGAAGCCTTTAGCCCGACTTTAGGCAAAGGCTGTACTTGCTCTAATGAGAGCCGACTATTTACATATGGGTGTCTGTCCGTAGCAAAATCCTCAAAGTGAATATATACTAATCCAAGCTGAGCACAAGTCTCTGCTGTAAATGATCCAGCCCTGTGATGTGAGTAAATACTTTGAACCACGCAAAGCCAAATCAGTAGTGTTTCACTCTGCGAATTTGATCATCCCAAAAGAGAGCCTAGAGAATCTTTTAAATATTTTCTCCTGAAGTATCATCAATGAGCTTGGACCTTTCAGACCAAAAAAAAAAGCTTGGACCTTGTTAGGCTGAATAGGCATTCTGCACCTATGACCAAATTCGCCCTGATTAGTGGATCTCTGTAGCTACTGGAGGCCTTGAAATCATGAAGTCTAGAGCCCATACTGAAGCACTCTTTTGCCAAGCCCAATAAAAACATAAAAACTCATGTGATCTTATTGGCGCGCACACCACACAATATATATACCTATATGATTAATGCTAGTAATCTTCTAACTTTTTGAAATTACCTATAGGATAACTAAAAATGCCTAAAAGGGGTGAATAGACCCAGTGGCGGATCCACATAGGGGCAAAGGGGGTCAATTGACCCCTCCAAGCCCGAAATCCTCCATAGGAGCTGAAGAACTTGACCCCCAAATGCCCATAATGTGTTTGATGAAATGCCCCAAAGAGAGGAGCAGCCAGCCAGGAGCTGTGCAGCGCCGCAAGGCAGGAAACTTAATTTTTTTTTTGGTTCCTGACGTCAAAACGACGTCATTCCACTATGTGTTTTTTTTTTGGGTTTCTGACGTCAAAATGACGTCGTTCTATTTAAATGATTTTTTTTCACCTGGCCAAAACGACGTCGTTTTGGCTCAGGTTTAACCCACAAAAAAAAAAAAACTTGCAGCAGCCCAGTAAATCAATAAAACGGATTGGGGAATGGGTTTTCACTCATTCCTCTCATTCAAACCCTAAATCCCCAACCCCAACCCCTAATTCTACTCAACTTTCACTCAATTGAAGGCCTCTCCACCTCGAATCATCCTTCGGCGCCGGCGTTCCCCTCATCAAATGGTGGCAGCAAACCCCAAATTCAATTAGCTTTGAAATTTGCTCTCAAAATTGAAAGTATGTTATCCTATTTCATAGTCTTTTTATGCTTTGATAAGATTGATTAATATGTATATGTTAATTAGTTTGAATGAATTAGAGTTTTTAATTAATTATATGTTAGTTTGTGAAACAGCTTTAACTTTACCCGTTGCAAGCTTCTAGAGAGAGCATTTTCTGCTATGAATATTGTAAAATGTCCACTAAGTCAAATATAAGGATATATGAGAATTTCTAATATTATTTCTTCTCTCAAAGAGGTGTATATATAGTGTACAATGCCTTTTTACCCTAGGAAAAGATAAAAGCTAATCCTGATAGAACATGTAATACAATATTTACAAGAATCATAATAATAATTTCCTACCTAAACTAGGACTCACGCCAACACTCCCCCTCAAGTTGGTGCATAGATGTCACCAATGCCCAACTTGTCAAGTGAGTCACTAAATACATGGCTAGACACTCGCTTTAGTCAAAATATCTGCAAGTTGTTCCTCTAATTTCACATGTGGTACACTAATCACATTGCTTCCCAATTTTTCAAAAATAAAACGTCTATCAATCTCCACATGTTTAGAACAATCATGTTGGACTGGATTATTAGCTATGTCCGTTGCAGCTTGATTATCACAATACAACTTCATGACATCTTTAGCCACAAAGCCCAATTCCTTTAATAATTTCCGAATCCACAACATCTCACATACGCCATGAACCATGCTTCGATACTCAGCTTCCACATGGACAAAGAACAAACCTTTTGTTTCTTGCTTCGCCAAGTAACAAGGTTACCACCCACAAATGTAAAATAACCTGATATTGAACGCCTATCAGTTCGATTTCCTGCCCCAATCGGCATATGTAAAACCTTCAATTTCCAAATGTCCATGTTTTGAGAACATCAGCCCTTTGCCAGGTGCAGACTTCAGATCCTGCAAAAGACAAAGGAAAAGCTGCGAAGGGGGAATTCTCTCGGCCTCGACCGCGGCATTATTGGCCGAGGCCAAAGGACGAAGGAGACAAGACCGAAGATATTAGAGTTAAAATCGCCACGTGGCAACAGGGTCCCACACTTCATTTAATGAAGTAACGCCTCTGACTAGCAAACCCACTAGTCGCAAAAAGGCATTTAATGCACGAGGGAAGAAGGGAAGTGACTAAAGTCAGGATTTGGTGATAGAAATCAAAGTGGTTAGGCGCAAATATTCTTACAAATATTCTTATAACGTAAGGTCAGGTCACCAACCACCAGACTTAGGGCATTAAATGCGTTCCCAAGGCCAGGGCGCGAACCCACGATCAAAGCGGCAACCAAGATTTACCAGGATTTATGGGGTC
Organism: Prunus fruticosa; assembly: GCA_018703695.1. Classification (NCBI taxonomy): domain Eukaryota; kingdom Viridiplantae; phylum Streptophyta; class Magnoliopsida; order Rosales; family Rosaceae; genus Prunus; species Prunus fruticosa. The sequence goes on from CM031923.1 coordinate 28,243,539, forward strand.
ACACCACCATGCTTCACGATTCCAAATGTCGATTGCACTATCCACTTGTTCTGAATCAGGCTCCACCATGCAGATTTCCAGTCTCGATTACTCCTCCAAGAGCTCTTCCTATAAATACCAAGCTCAAGCTACATTCAAAGGGTTCAAACACCAAACCAAAAGCCTCCCACAGAGCAAATTATATTTTCCTGTAATGCACTTTCAATACATTTACTTGCTTTCCTATGAGTAGTGATAGATTGTAAGGAAAATCCATTCATCAATATATCATACGACCCTTGGTTTTCAAGGCGCCGAGCACCATCTCGTTACTCTCTCATTCACCGCATATATCATACGACCGTCGCTCTCCGAGCAACGCGCCGGAGCACCACCCAAAACCCACCATCAACACCACCACTAAACGGCCTTGTAGTTCAGGCTGTGAACCTGACGGCCGAGACGAGTTCTCTCTCGGCCACAATCGTTTGATTAGGAGTCGAATTCAACAGGCGCACCACTTAACCATTTTATCCAAACCACATCATCATCTCGACGCACGGCAAACCGTGCTGGGACGCCCGCGTACAACCGCACCGCATCCAAAAGAAGGACGTCACGTGTTGACGCATATCCCCTCTGCCCAGGCACCAGGCCGTGAGATTTGCGCAGCCAACAAACACAATCCAAAACTACTCAGATATTCAACCCAAAGAAGATAATTAAAACCATATAATCACAATTCAAACCCAAAAGACAAAGGTTGGCTGCTTATTCATGAAATTATAAACCAAATTCGAAATTCGAAATACAGTTTAAAAAATTCAAACATAACATCATTTTAAACAGTAGTATATCTCCTCATCAACATATGTATGTTTTGTGTACAAAAGTTCTCAACTTCTCATAATTTCTCTGGGCATATATGAAGTAAATCCTACAAAATTCTCACCCAATAACAAGGATTTTTCTTTTTCGATAACATAATTCAATTCTCATCATGTCGCACAATTCAATTAAGTGCGTCAAAGGTTGGCCATGTTTTTTTAAGTGACTTGAAGTCTCAAAAATTAGTGCACCGGTGTGACCATGAAAAAGAATATTAAAGTCCAAAGTGGTCTAAGAAGATGAATAAAATAAAGTCTCAACCATCTGTAAAAAAAAATTAATCACATAATCCATATGTATCAACACATCAAGCACTTATGACCCAAAAAAAACAAAAACACACACACACACACACACACACACACACACACACATCAAGCACAACAAGGGAGCAAGTTTATACCTTGGCTCAAAGTCCAATTCGATTAGGGAAGTCGCCAGATTTTGAGAAAAACCCATACTGACTTCCTTATTTCACAATGAAAGGAATCACAACTTTGTTAGATTCAGACACCCACATCCACAAACAAGAAACCTCAAACTAGATATTGTCTTTATATAATTTCAACACATGTCCATTAAACTGGACTTACAGCGGAAAAATTTGAATCTCTTTCTAATCATTTTTTCTCCTTTAAGACTTACCCTTTTTTTTTCTCTTTCTATTTTCCTAAAAGACTAAAGTGCAAATATGATCAGGTTTTCATACAAATGTGACTATTTACTATTGAAAGAATATTTATCTGAAATGACCAACTATGAAATTTAATATACAATAAAAGTCATAAGGGCATAACTAAAATTGAATTGCCTTAACCTTGAAATTTTTACAACAAAAACCATAATGGCAGCTTCAACAATTACGCAGCTTCTCCTATTAAAAACACTAATTACTTTATAGAAAGGGACAATGTAATCTTATAAAAAGAAAAGATTGAAAAGTGATAAAAACTCTAAAATATGAAATGAAAGCTGACACAAGAAAAGAATTCACATTAATCTTTTAAAAGAAAAATAAAGATAGTCATCAAGCTAATAATTGTCAAGATATATGAACTCAACAACACTATAATTTTTAACAAATAAAACCATGTAAAGAATACACACCAAGAACGAGATACGATAGAGACATGCGCCATGACCTTGCCATTATAGGTCTGGAAAACATCGAATAAAAATTAGTTTCAATCTCCATCACCCACCCAAAAAAAAACTCAGTTCTAACACAAATAGGCACTAGATCTAACATTAAAACCTTCAATGACCTATAAATTGCAGCCATATATGACAAATACTGATGAAATTGATAAAATCTTACATTTTCTAATGAATTTCAGTTTTGGAAAGGGATTTAGGTGTCTAGGGTTAGGGTTTTATGTTGGGGATTTCGGGGTTTTGGTATGAGAGAAGCATAATGAACCCAGAGAGGCAGCGCTTGACAAGAGAGAGAGAGAGAGAGAGAGAGAGAGAGAGAGAGAGAGAGAGATAGGTTTTGAGAGGGCTAGCCAAGAAGAAGAGGCAAAAGAGGGAAATTTTTAGAGCGCTAGCCAGCGAAAGAGAGAACGAGAGATGGGGTAAAGAGCAGGTGAAGCGCGCCATCATCGTCGTCATCGCTGGTTGCCTGCTGGATGCTAGAAGAAGATGAAGGAAGTGAAAAAGGGGGCTCAGCTTTTACGGGTTGGGGATTTTCCTTCAACCCGCTGAGAAGGTTTTCAAGGTATATCATTTAATGGTGTAGATTTGTCCTTATTGTTTTGCCTAAATCTAACGGTCAATATCTATTGGCGCATGGATGCACCAAGTGCACTGTAGAATTTGTTAGAAATGTGCCCTAAGAGCCAATACATTTGATGTGATCTCCTTAGAATACATTTCGTATATGATATATAAAGGGCAAATTTATTTTGTTATCTTTTACATCTTGTAAAGAAACAAATGTCCAAGGTATGCTAAATAAGAGATAAAGTAATCTAAAGAAGATTAGATTCGGAGACCTTCAATCTCTAACCGTAGCATCCCAAAAGGTTCCTAATCATAGGTTATCAAATGGGCATTGATAAACCGTCAAGATTAGCACATATTATGTATGCTCAATTGGGAGGATGGTTAGTCTCAAACCATTTGTGTAGTTGACACTAATACAAGTATGTGGGTGCTCATTAGTGAATGAGTACACTGAACGCGATCAACCGTAGTTCTCGTATGGAATATTTATCTATATGTCAAACGAGAACTCATAGTTGCAATAATGCAAATTAGTCCTTAGACCTGAGGCATCATGGTTGTCCTGTGATGCGTTATTGATCTTTGATGGCTCCTAAAGGCAAGCCGTAAAAGATTTGTCTTAAGTGTTGTTGGGATCTCTTAATTCATCATAGGGGCATGTGAATGTACAATAAGGAATCTCTACTTTCGATAAAGAAGGAGAATGTTTCAAGATGTGATTCAGTAAATCTTTGGCCAAAGTATTTTGAGCTTGATTTAGAAAGTTGTTCTTAATCATGTTCTTTTGAATCACATGAGGATGTAAATCATATTAGGGGTTTGACATAAACAATCTATACCCTAATAATATGATTTGAAACATTGTATAAGAGAAGGATCGTATTGCATTGCAATTCCAACTGAATAGGTTCTTCATCTATTCTGGTTAGCTTGGGTAGCCTTGATATATTGCTAGATGTCACTCTTGGCTTGTGGAAGTCCTAGGATTGATTGTGATCGATCTAAACAAAGGAAGAATTAAAAAAGGGGTTTTAATTCCAGTTGGTTAAAAAGAGTTCTTATATTTTCCCACTGCCTTGCTAATTAGAACCTAATGGATCGCACACCTTAAATGGTTAACTTTGAGTAATACAAATGAGAATGAGGAAATCAATTTGATTGATTTGATGTGGATGATTTACTACGTGTAAAAACGTATTTGGGCCTCGGTAATAGTTAACGGAAAGCCCAAATGGTTGGGTATCAAGCCCAAAGGCTTAAGACACCTAAATATTATGGTTTAAGTGTCATAAGGCCCAATTTTGGAAGCCCAATGGGTTTTGGCCGAAAATGCTTAAGTAAGTATGTATGGGAATTGTTTCCATAAGCTCATTAACACACAAACACAATCCAACATCAACCAAATGGGTTTGGGAGATCAAAGAGAGAAAAAGAGAGTTTTCAAGAGTGAAACACTTTCATTTTTCAAAGTGGTTTAGATTGAAACCAATCTTGAGAATCTTGCACTAGCATCCAAGTATTCTCAAGATACTTCTTCTCATCTCAAGGTTCCATTGGTGTGGAGACTTAGAGGCCATATACTTTTGTGGCTCACATGGAGGAGAAAAATCAAGGAGCAAAGATCAAAGATCAAAGACAAGATCAACAAAGAGGAAATCATCAAGAGAAGACCAAACACAAATTGGTTCATATAATTACTTCAAGGGTAATTAGATCTTATCCTTTTCTCTTGAATTTTCATTTATGAAAAACATATCAATGTTCATGGCTTAAGATACTTGGAAGAAGTTTTGTTTTTGAATTTAAACAACCACCTTAGACTTCCGCTGCGATTAATTTGATTAAATGCATGTTTAATATTCAAATGAACTTTGGAAAAATGTTTTGAAATTTCCTTCAGAATTTTCCGTCATTCTCATATGCATTGAGAAGACATATGGGACCTGTCCTTCTCACTTACAAAAAAACTTACGTTTGGGGTTACTATAACTTTTAAAAAGGTTAATACTACTGTGTTTTGAAAATAATCTATTATAAAGTAAAACAGTTTCATATTTGGTAAATAATATTCTTAAAGTGTTGATAGTATAAAAAATGGTTGGTAAATTTTAATATAAAACTATTGTAACTGTGAATAATAACTAAAATGGACATGATGTTGAAAATGTTATGTGCTAACTATGTGGTGATGGTGGTGGTGCGGGGGGGAGGGGGGAGGGTATTGGTGGTGATGGAGGTGGAGGTGATTGTGATGATAGTGGTGGTGATAGAGGTGGAAGTGGATGTGATGGTGAGGTGGATATGGATGTGGTGATGGAGGTGGAGGTGGTGGTGGTAGTTGTAGCGGTGGTTGTCGAGGTGGTTGTGGATTTGGATGTAGTGGTGGTGGTAGTTGAAATGGTAATGGTAGAGGTGGATGTGGATGTGGATCAAGTCAATAGGATCAAAAGCCAAGGCGGCTTTACACAAACCCTAGAATATCCCTTTGAGAAAAAAAAACAACACATATATAGTGGACAAGATCAATTCATGCATTAAAGATAAAAAACAACACATATATAAGTATTTAAATAAATATTTATAAAAAATAATTAAATAAAATAAAATAAAATAAAAACAAAAAAACAACCTCCACCCTCTTTTGGGTTGGTGGCCTCTCTTCCTCCCCTTCCCCTCTCCCTAATCCTCTATCCTCTCATCTCCTATGCCCCTCGTCCCTCCCCTCCCTCCGGGCTTTTACCAGCTTTTGGCCGACATGTGATGCCTGGTCATTTTGTGCGGCAGCTTTTGTTTTCTTTGTGTGTCTTCATTTGGAAGATTTGAAGTTCCTACTTTAGATTTACTTAGTGACGACGAAGGTGACGAAGCAGCTTTTATTTTCTGTTGTGTAATGTAGTTTGGCAGGACCCGACCTAAATTCCACTTTGGAATCCGAGCCAAACCCTGTGTGTGTCCGACACTTGGCGGGTGCCGGTACAAATGACCAAACTGTCCTGTAAATTGCTCATTTCCCAAAAATTTCACCTGTCAAATAAGCATATATATGTATATTGCCATCATGCATTCAACTTTCATCAAGACAAACCAACTACAATTAAATGGCCTCAGGCCTCTCCTAATCAAATAAAATGTTATGCTAGCAACAACTGATTCAAAGATACAACACGAATGCATTCATAGGTTTCGAAATAACTTAACTGAACCACTTTTCAATCACTTGGTCTCGTGGCTGCACCTGGTAACTCTAGGTTGCCTACGTACCCTTAACAAGGGATCAAGCCACACGTACTTCTTTCACTTTTATAATGCATTTGTTATACTTGTATAGAAACCGAACATGTTTATTTATATTTACTTAACAATTCATACGTTTGCATAAATCTTCACACTAGTTTAAAACATTGTAAAATAAACATTCCTCTTCTACCTAGGTGTGCCTATCATTATCCATCCACTCCTCGTGTCTTCAGTTCGTGACATGTCCTCGCAAGTCTCGGTTGTTAGAAATGTGCCCTAAGAGCCAATACATTTGATATAATCTCCTTAGAATACATTTCGTATATGATATATAAAGGGCAAATTTATTTTGTTATCTTTTACATCGTGTAAAGAAACAAATGTCCAAGGTATGCTAAATAAGAGATAAAGTAATCTAAAGAAGATTAGATTTGGGAGACCTTTAATCTCTAACTGTAGCATCCCAAAATGTTCCTAATCATAGGTTATCAAATGGGCATTGATAAACCGTCAAGATTAGCACATGTTATGTATGCTCAATTGGGAGGATGGTTAGTCTCAAGCCATTTGTGTAGTTGACACTAATATGAATATGTGGGTGCTCATTAGTGAATGAGTACACTGAACGCGATCACTGTAGTTCTCGTATGGAGTATTTATCTATATGTCAAACGAGAACTCATAGTTGCAATAATGTAAATTAGTCCTTATACCTGAGGCATCATGGTTGTCCTGTGATGCGTTATTGATCTTTGATAGCTCTTAAAGGCAAGCCGTAAAAGATTTGTCTTGAATGTTGTTGGGATCTCTTAATTCATCATAGAGGCATGTGAATGTACAATAAGGAATCTCTACTTTCGATAAAGAAGGAGAATGTTTCAAGATGTGATTCAGTAAATCTTTGGCCAAAGTATTTTGTTCTTAATCATGTTCTTTTGAATCACATGACGTTATATATATATCATATTAAAGGTTTGACATAAACAATCTGTACCCTAATAATATGATTTGAAACATTGTATAAGAGAAGAAGGACCGTATTGCATTGCAATTCCAATTGAATAGGTTGTTCATATATTCTGGTTAGCTTGGGTAGCCTTGATATATTGCTAGATGTCACTCTTGGCTTGTGGAAGTCCTTGGATTGATTATGATCGATCCAAATAAAGGAAAAATTAAAAAGGGGTTTTAATTCCAGTTGGTTATAAAGAGTTCTAATATTTTCCCACTACCTTGCTAATTAAAACCTAATGGATCGCACACCTTAAATGGTTAACTTTGAGTAATACAAATAAGAATGAGGAAATCAATTTGATTGATTTGATGTGGATGATTTACTGCGTGTAAAAACGTATTTGGGCCTCGGTAATAATTACGGGAAGCCCAAATGGTTGGGCATTAAACCCAAGGGCTTAAGACACCTAAATATTATGGTTTAAGTGTCATAAGGCCCAAGTTTGGAAGCTCAATGGGGTTTGACCGAAAATACTTAAGTGAATATGTATGAGAATTGTTTTCATAAGCTCATTCACACACAAACACAATCCAACATCAACCAAATGGGTTTGTGAGATCAAAGAGAGATAAAAGAGAGTTTTCAAGAGTGAAACACTTTCATCTTTCAAAGTGGTTTAGATTGAAACCAATCTTGAGAATCTTGCACTAGCATCCAAGTATATTCAAGATACTTCTTCTCATCTCAAGGTTCCATTGGTGTGGAGACTTAGAGGCCATATACTTTTTCGGCTCACATGGAGGAGAAAGATCAAAAATCAAAGAGGAGATCAACAAAGAGGAAATCATCAAGAGAAGACCAAACACAAATTGGTTCATACAATTGCTTCAAGGGTAATTAGATCTTATCATTTCTCTTGATTTTTCCATTTATAAAATCATATCAATGTTCATGGCTTAAGATACTTGGAAGAAGTTTTGTTTTGAATTTAAACAACCACCATATTCTTCCGCTGCGATTAGTTTGATTAATTGTATGTTTAATATTCAAATGAACTTCTTAAAAATGTTTTAAAACCAACATCGGTAACACAAGAGCCGAACCCGAGCCGCAATCCTCACTTGGACTCAGGGGACGTTTAGTCGACCTGATACCGCAATCATCGAAATAGTTCATACTCAACACATATGTAAGTCACTTATTGAATTTCCTCAAGTTCATAAATCAACTTATATATTATTTAGATGTTATTGGCTTAAATCATACATACATACATATATATATAATAAAGTAAAAATAAAAATAAAAATAAAAATAGAACCAATAAGCTCCAAAGACACTTTTATCCATGCTTCGAAACTCACGTAAGGCTCATATATAAATAAATAAATAAATATATATATATATATATTCCTCCTTCACCTGTAAAACAACTTTGTCGCTTAAGAAAATAATGGTAACTGTATAAAATCCTGCATTTTAATTTAAAAGCATCTCAAAACTTAAATTCTCTCCACCTAGGCTTACCCCCATTCTTGATCCGTCAATTCCGTTATTACCGTCAATTCCATTATTATTATGTCAATTCCAAATATCTCGTCAATTCCATATATCCGTCAATTCCATCTTCGCAGCCTCCGGAAACACAAAGTTAACCGAGCCGCGTTCCTCGCAGGTCTCAGGAGACCATTAGTCCACCTCAGCCGCGTTTCTCGTAGGTCTCAGGAGACCATTAGTCAGCCTGAGCCGCGTTCCTCACACCACACGGTTCAGGCGTTCTCGAACTCGTGGGGCATTATTTATGAATGACAACTGTTTCAAGGCAACTGCAGGGTACTCCTGTGGTGGGTTTGGAAACAAAAATCATATCCGAAACTTATCACAGACTTTCCCTTTATTCCACAAATCTATTTTCCGACCTTTATATCAACTTTCCAATAAATTGATTCTCAACTGCACTTAAAATATATATACCATATTCTGATAATAACCAAGGTCCATGATTCATCTTTTTTAAAACACTAAGCATATAGATTTATATACACATATAAATATTAAATACACACATGTACTCAGATATTTAATTAAATTATTATTCACATTCGAAATCCGATAATAACTCATAAACATTAAGTCATCACATAACACTAAGTCAAGTACTTTTATAATAATCATAATATTACTAATAATAGGTAATTAAATAACTAAATAAGTCGATAATTTCTAGAGATCCCGTCGCCTCTAATAATGCACGATCTTCGAATATTAGAAACAACATCCATCCATCATCAAACATTTCATATTCAATGCATACTAATTCAATCGGTAGCAACCAAGCATTATCAACACAAAGTTCACTCACAAAAGCATAAATTCCCTAAAGACCCTAAAATAATTCAAATAACGGGGCTCGTTTACAAGATCATTCTAATTCTTCTTGAAGGGTGAAACTGCCACGGAAGACCCATGGTCAACTGAGGGGTCAAACTACCCAATCTTGGTCAATCGGGCCATGGGGCCCATCACCTCAAATTATCTATCTAAGAGTTCTTGTAGGTTCTGCACATTTTAATAACCATAACCTATAAGTTTAGTCCAAATTTAACGGTTCGATTAATCACGATTGCTTAATCAGACGTTTCTCGTTTAATTTAACTTTGAAATATTGAATTGGAATATCCGGACTCCGATTCACGATCCGCGAAATCCTATACAATCCTAAGAGTGCCTAGATCAAAATATATCAAATTGGAAACGATTAAACGTTTCAAACATATCGAACCTGGATAACGCACAATAGGTGAAATCCGTTTAATAGTCAAACGATATCCAAATTGAAATCCGTGACAACCAGGGATCGCATCGGGACACAATGCCCCTCTCCAGTACCCACGCGCCAGCATCGATACCACTCACCGGAAAATCTCAAAATTAAGGGCTAAGATTCCTACCCTAGGTTTATAACATCAATTGGAGCCACTTTTGTTCTCGGACCTACCCCGAAAAATGGCCGGAAGTGGCCGGAATTTCATTCCAAAAACCGACCAAACTTTGGGTTACAAATCGAGTTACCTACGCTAGGAATTCATCAAATCCTACCCAACCATCAGCTAGAACACGAAAAATAGGTGAGAAACCATACCTCATTCGACTGGATTGGTGGCCGGAGGAGGGAGAATGACGGCGGTGAAATTTCGAACGAAAATTGGCCTTTCCTCTTGATTTTTCGGCGGCAGGGGTGGCCTCGGTTGCGACGCGGCGGACCTGGCCGGTCGCTTTGGGTCTGGTCCCGGCCGGAGTGGAGGTCGATGGTGGCGGTTTTGGTGGAGGGAGGGTGCGTCGAGGAGAAAATTCGAAGGGTGGGGGGAGGGGGAGTTTGCCCCCTCAACGTATTTTGATCGTATTTTCTTCAATACAACTCGGACTTGAGCCCACTACGTGTCTACGGACTCTTTTTGACGTGCTCTATGCATTGGTACAATTGGAATTCCCAAATTCCTTCCTAAACTTAAAATGACATTTTTGCCCCTTTAAAATTAATTAATATTTTAATTTTCAAAAACCTTAATTAATTCAAAACATATTCCTATTATTATTTATTTCAATTTATTTTCTCATTTAAACTTATTTCCTCTTATTTTAATTATTTAATCTTCCCCAATAAAAATTCAACTCTTAAATCATTTAAATATTCTTGGGGTAAAATTGTCTTTTCTTGAATAATTTAATATTTAACGATGAATTTAGGACCGGGTTATTACATAGTTTTTGTGCTGTAATAAGTGCATCAACTTTTTTTGAGTCTGGTGTATGTTTGTAATTTCTACTTGTAGTATCTCCTTGTGAGAGTTTAAAGGTTACAATTGTAGGTTTGTGCATTAAGGTCGATGTTGGCTTTTCCAGACTTTTGGTGTTTATGTCAAAATTTATTTAGCCTTGTGTGGCTTGTTATAAATAATGAAAGTGGAGCCCACAATCAAATTATGAGTTTGAAAATGAGGCAAAATTTCACTGTTCATTGACTGTTCACTCACGGATGAAAATGATGGTTTGAAAATTGAGACAGGAAGTGCACTGTGCAATGCACTACGCTCACGGAAGTATTTCAGAAACGCCTATAAATAGGCTTATTCTATCAATTGTAATACACACCATTAGGAAGAGAAGAAAAAAAGGAGAGAGAAATTTGAGTGAGTTCCTATTTGAGAGGAAATTCAATCTGCAAACACCACAAGGAAAGATTTAATTTCACTATCAATTTTCAGTGGTAATTTCATACTCCAATTATTTTATTTTACAACACGTTATCAGCACGATAGTCTCTCAACTTTTCTCAGTTCAACACTATGTGGTTATTTCTCTTTCTCCTCTCCGTCATATGTTTCCTCTCACTTTACTACTACGATGACATGCAAACTTTTTTTTTTGTGTTCTCACAATATTTGTGTTGTTTCATCCATGTTTGCTTAATTTATTTCTTTGTAATATAATTTGGAATGGCACGGTTTCATACCCCATTCTGTTGTTTTATGGTGGTGTAATTTTCATTACCCATCGCGTTGTAACACAAATTATCATAATGGTGTGATCTTAAAACCCATCTATTATACAGTGGTGCAGTTATATTGCCCACAAAATATAATATGTACTTCCTATATTTTTAGTGGTGGTTTAATTCCCACACTTATTTTATTTACTGTATGGTGTAGGTTTATTACCCATACGGCAGTATTTATTTAAAGTGTGGAGCGGGTTTATCGTCCACACAACTGCCTTTTATTTAAAAGTATGGAGGAGGATCAGTGCCCATACAAGCACGTTTACTTTACCGCACATTTACTTTCATTTAAAGTATGGTGCGGGATTAACGTCCATACAACAAGTAATTTACTTTACCGCACATTTACTTTTATTTAAAGTATGGTGCGGGATTAACGTCCATACAGCAAGCAATTTACTTTATGAATTTACTTTACCGCACATTTACTTTCATTCAAAGTATGGTGCGGGTTTATCGTCCATACCAGCAAATTTATAGCACTTTATTTTTATAACCAATTGAAATGAGGGCCTGGAGTTCCTCAAACAATTACAGGGCCTGAAGTTCCTGTTAATAAATGGCTTAATGTCCCAGATCCCCATGGCCCGTGGAAAGCCTTGTGTGAGAGATTGAAGAGCGAATATGTGGTGATTGATGAACCATTGGTCCTGTGGAAAGCCTTGTGTGAGAGATACAATCATCAGAAGACGGTGACTCTCCCAAAAGCTAGATATGAATGGACACACTTGAGATTTCAAGACTTCAAGAGCAGTGTCCGAGTACAACTCAGCTATGCAGGATCACCTCCCTTATGAAATTATGTGGTGAAAATATATCTAGAGGAAGATATGCTAGAAAACTTTAAGTACATTTCATGCCTCAAATGTGCTTCTGCAACAGCAATATAGGCATAGTGGTTTCACAAAGTACTCAGAACTTGTATCTTGCCTCTTGCTAGCTGAGCAGAACAACGAGCTTTTGTTGAAAAATCACCAGTCTCGCCCAACGGGCTAGCACCACTTCCTGAAAATAAATGTTGCATCTCGGGAAGTGAATGCCACCTCATCTCGTGGCAGGATCCACAAACGTTGACGAGGAGGCAAACGTGGCCGATGGCAAGGCAGGAGAAAAGATCGTGGTACTCACTCATACAGCCTGGGGCCAAGAAACAATCCACCCATGAATGGCAAAAATGCACCCAGGAAATAAGGGAAAAACACAAGCAAGCTATGTGCCTAGAAAAGATGAAAGTGCTTGCTATAGATGTGGTGCAAAGGGACATTGGGCGCGTACATGCCGTACGCGAAGCACTTGGCGGATCTTTATCAAACTTCACTTAAAAACAGAAAAGTGGAGACAAATTATGTTGCACCAGATCCGCCAGCCATAGACGGCTCATCGGAAATATCGCGTCGTTTAGACAAGACGCATCTAGATGTTTCCGATTTTGTTACTGAAAGGGGGAATGAAATTTATGGGTCCGAACTGGATTAAATTCCTTTATGTACCATTTGTATTATCTGAAGCACTGTTTATTTTCCTTTCTCCCTTCAATAAAAGTTGCAATGTTTTGAATGATTGTTGATTCAACTTATTTTATTTGAAGCCATGGATGTAAATTATGGATGCCTCCAAAACAAGAGCTCTAGCAAAGATATTTGTCTCGGAAGCAGTGCAACTACTCATACAATCCTTCGAGATCGAAAGTATTTCTCAAAATTGATGCTTACAAAAGTAAAGGTAACAACCATATCAGGACCTACAGACCTGATTGAAGGCTCAGGCATAGCCCAAGTTATGTTACCAAATGGGACAATACCTGTCCATTCAAGATGCCTTGTATTTATCTAACTCCAGAAGAAATCTGTTGAGTTTCAAAGATATTCGTTTGAATGGTTACCATGTTGAAACAAAGAATGAGAAAAACATGGAATATCTTTGTATTACTTCCAATGATACCCAGAAGCGTATATTGGAAAAGCTTTGTGCGCTCTCATCAGGGTTGTACTATACAACCATACAGGCAGTTGAGGCACATAGTATCATGGACCAAAAGTCCATTGACTCAAATACTTTCAAGCTTTGGCATGACCGGTTGGGTCATCCTGGATCCACCATGATGCGTAGGATCATTACCAACTCTAAAGGACATCCCTTATTGACAAAACATATTATGGTATCAAATGACAGCTTTTGTCAAGCTTGTTCACAAGGGAAGTTGGTAATCAGACCATCACAACAAAAGGTTGATGTTGAATCCCCATCATTTTTACAGAGAATTCAAGGGGATATTTGTGGGCCTATTCATCCTCCCTGTGGACCATTTCGGTACTTTATGGTCTTGGTGGATGCATCTACCCGATGGTCACATGTTTGCCTTTTGTCCACTCGGAATATGGAATTTGCTAGGCTCTTGGCTCGGATAATTAAATTACGAGCCCAATTCCCAGATTATCCCATTAAGTCAATCAGACTTAATAATGCTGGTGAATTTACATCTTAGACTTTTGATGATTACCTGCATGTCGTTAGGCATTGACATTGAATATCCTGTTCCCCATGTTCATACTCAAAATGGCTTGGCAGAAGCTTTGATTAAGCGTCTTCAATTGATAGCACGCACATTGCTAATGAGAACAAAGTTGCCAGTTTCTGCTTGGGGATATGCCATTTTACATGCAGCATCTCTGGTGCGGTTGAGGCCCGTTGCCAACAATCAATATTCTCCAATTCAGCTTGTGTTGGGCAATCAACCAAATGTTTCACATTTAAGAGTTTTTGGTTGTGCGGTTTATGTGCCTATTGCACCACCGCAACGTACTAAGATGGGCCCTCAACGCAGATTGAGAATTTATGTTGGCTTTGATTCACCATCTATCATCAAATATTTGGAGCCCCTGACCTGGTGATATCTTTAGGGCACGATTCGCGGATTGTCATTTTGATGAGACAATTTTCCCACTATTAGAGGAGAAAAATCTGTTCCTAAAGAACAAGGCAAACCCGTTCCTGAAGAACGGCGTGAATTATCATGGGATGTACCCACTTTGTTTCATCTCGATCCTCGTACCGCTCAATGCGACAACGAAGTGAGAAGGATCGTTTACCTCCAAAGCATTGCACATCAGATGCCAGATGCTTTTAATGATGCATCGAAGGTGATGAAATCACATATCCCAGCTGCAAATGCACCTGCAAGGATTGATGTTCATAATGAAAAAGACAATGCGCCAGCAAACGACTCATCTGTTGCACGCCTGAAGCGTGGCAGACCACTAGGCTCAAAAGACTCAAGTTCCTCGAAAGAGGAAGTTGATGGCCAAAATGAATGCAAATGAAATAAATGGAGAGCCCATAATTCATGATTTAAATCTCCCTCAAGAGGGACGGGTACTTCCTGTGAAGGAAAATCTCATTGATGAGACACGTGCCCTGAAGTGGTAGCTATACCCGAAAGCCAAGAAATCTCCATAAATTATGCATCCACTAATGAATTGTGGAACAGAAATGAGATAATCATCGATAATATATTTGCATTCTTAGTGGCTACTAAGATCATAAAATTTGATGATGTTGAGCCTTGCTCCATTGATGAATGCACACAGAGACAAGATTGGCCTAAGTGGAAAGATGCAATCCAGGGCAGAATTAGACTCTTTGGAAAAAAGGAGTGCTTTTGGACCTATTGTTCCAACCCCACTCAATGTGAACCCTGTAGGTTACAAGTGGGTATTTACAAGGAAGCGCAATGAGAACAATGAGATTGCAAGGTATAAAGCACGACTTGTTGCGCAAGGTTTTTCACAAAGGCCTGGAATTGATTATGTGGAAACATACTCTCCAGGAATGGACGCAATTACGTTCCGTTACTTGATAAGCCTAGCGGTTTCAGAAAAACTTGAAATGAGACTTATGGATGTCATTACCGCATATCTGTATGGAGAGTTAGATACAGACATATACATGAAAGTCCCAGGAAGGACTTAAGCTGCCCGATGCAGCCAGTGATAAACCACGGGCCATGTTCTCAATCAAATTGAGAAGATCATTATATGGGTTGAAACAATCTGGGCGAATGTGGTATAATCGTCTCAGCAAGTATTTATTGAAGGAAGGATACACAAATGATCCTGCCCATGTGTGTTTATTAAGAAATCATGGTCTGGATTTGCAATAGTGGCAGTCTATGTTGATGATATGAATCTAATTGGAACTCCTGAAGAGCTCCAAAAGACTGCTGATTATCTCAAAAGTGAGTTTGAGATGAAAGATCTTGGAAAGACAAGATATTGCCTTAGCCTACAGGTTGAGCACAGTGCTGATGGAATTTTGGTGCATCAATCAAATTATACTGAAAAAGTATTAAAGCGGTTTGGCATGGATAAAGCTCATCCACTTAGCACTCCAATGGTCGTTCGTCGCTCGACACTAAGAAAGATCCATATCGTCCGAAAGGGGATGATGAGATGGTACTTGGTTCAGAAGTACCATATCTTAGTGCAATAGGTGCTTTAATGTATTTAGCACAATGTACCAGACCTTACATCGCATTTTCAGTAAATTTGTTAGCAAGATACAGCTCTGCTCCAACAAGTCGACATTGGACCGGTGTTAAACATATTCTACGATATCTTCGTGGAAACGACAGACATGGGCTTATTCTATTCCAGGTGAGTCGACCAATGCCCCGAGTATTGTTGGATATGCTAATGCAGGATATCTCTCTGATCCACATCAAGGACGCTCACAAACTGGGTATGTGTTTACATGTGGAGGAACTGCAATCTCATGGCGCTCAACAAAGCAAACGTTGGTAGCCACATCTTCCAATCACTCAGAAATACTTGCCCTCCATGAAGCCAGTCGTGAATGCGTTTGGTTACGATCAATGATTCATTAC
Source organism: Prunus fruticosa (assembly GCA_018703695.1). NCBI lineage: Eukaryota > Viridiplantae > Streptophyta > Magnoliopsida > Rosales > Rosaceae > Prunus > Prunus fruticosa. The sequence continues at coordinate 28,259,763 of CM031923.1, forward strand.
ATTAGAAACACCTGTGCTTTGCCCTCAACAACGGACACTCCAACCATCCTAAACGAAGACAATGCAGCTTGTATTGCTCAGAATCATAGGAGGGTACATCAAGGGTGACCGACCAAGCACATATCACCAAAGTTTTTCTACACACATGAGCTTCAGAAGAATCAAGAAATCAAAGTCAGACAAATCCGTTCAAGCGATAACTTGGCAGATCTCTTCACCAAGTCTTTACCCAAGTGCACATTCCAGAAGCTAGTACATGGCATCGGATTACGACAATTCTGCAAGCAATCAAGTTGGAGCATGCAAAATCAGGGGGAGCATTCAAGAGTCCTCTAACACAGGACATAAGCGCGTTGTACTCTTTTTCCTTCGACTAGGGTTTTTCCCACTGGGTTTTTCCTAGCAAGGTTTTAACGAGGCAACATATGCGCACTTCACATTACTCTAATGTCCCAAGTAAGGTTGTACTCTTTTTCCTTCGCTTCGGTTTTTTCCTACCTGGGTTTTTCCAGGCAAGGTTTTAATGAGGCAACTAATCTAGGGATATGTGGTCTCCAAGGGGGAGTGTTATAAATAATGAAAGTGGAGCCCACAATCAAATTATGAGTTTGAAAATGAGGCAAAATTTCACTGTTCATTGACCGTCACTCACGGATGAAAATGATGGTTTGAAAATTGAGACGGAAGTGCACTGTGCAATGCACTGTACGCTCACGGAAGTATTTCAGAAACGCCTATAAATAGGCTTATTCTATCAATTGTAATGCACACCATCAGAAGAGAGAAGAAAGAAAGGAGAGAGAAATTTGAGTGAGTTCCTATTTGAGAGGAAATTCAATCTGTGCAAACACCACAAGGAAAGATTTAATTTCACTATCAATTTTCAGTGGTAATTCCATACTCCAATTATTTTATTTTACAACATGGCTATATATCCTGTCCTCATAATTATTATTATTGTTTGAAAATGCCATTTTAATTATCGTGGTGAAATGGATCTATTGCCATATTGTTTAGAGACTAGTCGCTTTCTTTGCCGTCACCAAATTTTGGCTCCAGAACGTCCTTGTCGAAAAAATCTCGCCATCTGCCAAAGTTCCAAGTTTTGCAATTTATTTAACACTAATCATCATCTTTGCTCCCTTTTAATAATTCACATTAATATTATATCAAGATTGCTATCAATTATCATTCTTAATTAGATTATCATCTACTTCCCCTTACAAAAAAAAAATTTAAAATCATTTAGTTCTATTGATTCATCATCTTCATTACTAGCTCATCATCGTTTATTAATTTAATTTAATTAAAATATCTAATATATTGTCAATTTATAAAATAAATTTAAATAAATTGATACCCGAAATTGTAAGTCCCTTGCACTACTTAAAGCCCAGCATAAGCTACACTTTCCCTCAAAAAGTAAAAGTGTAAGCCATTGCTCTATTTGTTCTTGGACACATATCTGCCTCCTCTTTCAGTGACATATACGATCACCATGATCTCAAAGCCACATGCTGTCATCCTCTGCAGCCCTGGCATGGGCCATCTCATCCCTGTCATTGAGCTCGCAAAACGACTTGTCAACCACCACAACGTCACCGTAACCATCTTCGTTGTGCAGTCGAATACTTCCAAGGCTGAATCCGAGCTCCTCAAGGCAGCCACGAGCCAGAAATTCTGTGACATCATTGAACTCCCACTGCCGGAAATTTCCGGCCTCCTTGACCCCGACGCCAGTGTCGTTACGAAACTCTCAGTCATGATGCGAGAAATCCGACCTGCTTTTCGGTCGGCAATTCTCAGCCAAGGACTCTCCTCGTCCCACCATCCTTATCGTGGACCTCTTTGGCACTGAATCTCTCCCCATTGGCGACGAGCTTGGGGTTCCCAAGTACGTTTACATTGCTAGCAATGCATGGTTCTTAGCATTGACTGTCTACGTGCCAATTCTTGACAAGGAAGTGGAAGGAGAGTACGTGGATCAGATTGAACCGCTGAGGATCCCGGGCTGCAGTCTGGTTCAGCCTGAAGAAGTGTGTGACCCGATGCTGAACCGGGCCGACCAACAGTATTTGGAATACGTACGGGTTGGGGGTGAAATGCCAAGGAGTGATGGAATTTTGCTCAATATCTGGACGGATTTGCAGCCCAAAATATTGGATGCATTCAAAGATGAGAACCTCTTGGGTGGAGTGCTTAAGGTGCCGGTTTATCCTATTGGACCTTTGACGCGAGCGGTCCAATCAGCAGGTCCAACCAGTTTAAGGGACGAAGACTTGTTTAATTGGCTGGACAAACAACCCAGTGAATCTGTGATATTTGTGTCATTTGGCAGCGGGGGAACTTTGTCCTATGAGCAAATGACAGAGATGGCGTGGGGTTTGGAGCTGAGCCAGCAAAGATTCATTTGGGTTGTTCGACCACCCACCTCAAAATGCGCAGATGCTGCTTTTTTCACTTTAGGTTATCTCTAATTTTGTAAATATATCATCAACTATTTTAGATTCTCATATTTTCATGAACATTGACACTCAATACCTTACTTCATCAGGACAAGGAGATGATGACCCATTGAGCTATTTGCCCGAAGGGTTCTTGACCCGAACCCGAGAGATTGGGTTGGTTGTTCCTATTTGGGCTCCCCAGTAGACATCTTAAGCCATCCATCAATAGGAGGGTTTTTCTCACACTGCGGTTGGAATTCAACCCTAGAGAGCATCATCAATGGAGTGCCGATGATCGTGTGGCCTCTCTACGCAGAGCAGAAGATGAACGCCACGTTGTTGAGTGATGAGCTTGGCGTGGCCTTGAGGTCTAAAGTTCCTCCATGGAAGGGAGTGGTTGAAAGGGAGGAGATAAAGAGAATGGTGAGAAAGATAATGGTGGAGGAAGATGGGTTTGCAATAAGGGGTAAGGTCAACAAGCTAAAACTGAGTGCAGTCAAAGCTTTGAGCCAAGGTGGTTCTTCTTATAATGCACTGTCTGAAGTGGCAAGTAAAACTAAATGAGCATTAATTATGCTTGTGATGGAGGATGAGATATGGGTTAATTATGGTGGGAACTATTAAATAAATAAAGTGGCTCGAAGTTGGAAGGAAATCATGTAAGAGAGGAAAATTTCGATTAAGTATCAATTATGGTGCTAGGAAAAGAAGGAAGACGTATCATTGAAATTTTCGAATTGCTTGAGCAAGTTTAAAGCACTATGGATTGTTGCAAGATTTATATTATATTATATTTTATATTTCAAGAATATGTATATTTTATTATATTTTAGTTAAGGAATATTCTGGAACTTAGGTTTCCTATGATTTTAGTATTTCTTTGGTTTTCTTTTGAAGCCAACTCATGACGTTGTATTTATCAATTTATTCATACTATTAATAAAATTCAGAGACTTTTCCCTATTTACTAGTGGATTATAGATCACTGATGGATTTCGGCGTTGTTATTTTGGAATTATCGTTTGATTTCCCTTTACATGTGCTTCCGTGATGCGTCACACTTGTTGTTTTTATTATCTGCAGTAATATTATTTTGATGGATCCAATAATGTCTCTCTTGATTCTATGCAAATTAAGTGAAAAAATAATTCGTACTGCACAAGTTGATGACTGGTTTGGTTAGCGTGTTATGGTTGTCGTTAATTTATGTTCTGTACTCTTGTTTCTGGTGAGGAAGAATTGTTCTTTTCTTCAATATCAGCATTTTGTAGCTTTGTAGCAAATACAACAAAAGTTTGGGAAGAGTTTCTGGTAAGCGTGAGCATGACATGAGATGGTAAAGTGGGTAGGCAGATACACCCACTCACTCACGTAGCATATCTTCCATTGCCAAAATGAATATGTAAAGAAATTTTCTTTTGTCCTATGGTTCATGGACCCGCTATAATGTAGTTTTGTGAGACCCACACCCCACACAGACAGACAACTGAATAAGTGATGGAGCCTGGAGCAATTGGATAAGTCTCTCCATCTTGTAAAATTATTTATAATATCCTGTTAAGGTACTTTTCTTTGTTTCATGGGTGGGCCCTCCACAATTATAATTTGATGCAACTTAATTGCTAATATCAGTATCACTGAAATAATTAATAATTACGAAAGTGAATTTGATCTTCGAAATTTGTCTTGAGTTTACCAAGTCAAGTAGGCTTTGATCATTTGGATAAACACAAACACAATCAAATTAGACAACCAGTTCATAATAGTAGTCATTAATCAGACAAATTAGGTGGTGTAGAAAAGAAAGAAGAAAATATGTTCAATTTAATATGGAAAAAGTCAACAACAGTAATTGTTTTAAGCACCGATGCCTTTCGTTTTACGTTTCTCCAAATTACTTAATTAATTGAAAAGGCATAATGCATTGAGAAGACATATGGGACCTGACAAGATTATTATGCCTCCTCCCTGTGCCTCTCCTCTCATCTCCTCTGCCCCTCGTCCCTCCCCTCCTCCAATCCCCTCCCTTGGGCTTTTATCAGCTTTTGGCCGGCTTGTGATGCCTGGTCATTTTGGCTAGGTTGTGTGGTAGCTTTTGTTTTCTTTGTGCTTCTTCGTTTGGAAAATTTGAAGTACTTGCTTTAGATATACTTGGTGACGACGAAGGTGACAAAGCAACTTTTATTTTATTTCCTGTTGTGTAGTGTAGTTTTTGTGTTGTAATAAGTGCATAATTTTTTTTGAGTTTGGTGCGTGTTTGTAGTTTTTACTTGTAGTATCTCCTTATGAGAGTTTCGAGGTTATAGTGGTAGGTTTGTGCATTGAGGTTGATGTTTGGTTTTTCCAGGCTTTTGTTGTTTATGCCAAAATTTATTTAGCCTTGTGTGGCTATAAATGGAGGTATACTAGTGTATGAGCTTGATGTTGTCGTTAGATCCCTCCATATTTGTATGCTTTGTGGGTAAGTGTATTTGTATTGTCACTTTGGACTATTGTATTTGTATTGATGTTGGCACCTTAGGTCTAAATTATGAACGCAACCTTTCAACTTTAAGAAGAAAAAAATTAAAATAATAACACACATATATAAACTATTATGAATAAACATGCGACAGATGTAAGCTATTAATCTGTTCCCTATTACACAGACCAATGGTTTATGAGGAATTGGAGATTTTGACTACGCAAAGCACAATGTGATCAACCAGAAGATGGCCAAGTTAAAGTCATAAAATTATATATCCTGTCCTCATAATTATTATTATTTTTTGAAAAGGCCATTTAATTATCGTAGTGAAATGGATCTATGTCTAGATGAGGATGACTTATTTAATTTTTTACGGATTTTTGTTATTTGATTGTAGCATATGATTTTGACCTATTTTTTGTTTGTTTGTTACATAATTCAAATTAAGATCTAAATATTTTATTTTTTTGACCATGGATTAGTTTGCAAAGATGAAAGAAATAAACGAAAATAATGGGCAAGGTCAGCCACATGGCACATGGGGAGGTCTGCATTATGGGTCTCCAGTTAGCACACGTACCCAAACCAAGATTACATATATAATATAATGGAAATGATGCTAGCTAGGTTTTAAAAAAAATTATCTGAGATTTAAACACTATTACCAGTTTACCAACCAATTATTTTATATATATATTTTTCTGTAAAAACTTATCTTACTCCATACAGATGAATCAATATTTCCAATCTGAAAGCAACACCATCATCTTCAAGCCGACCCAAAATGAATGATAGGTTTTTAAAAGCTAGTCATACTTTATACTTTATTCTCTCTTCTTTTTTTTTGGTCTTTCGTACAGCCCAACCTTTGTCGAGTATATGATTGAATAGAAGCAAATTTCAGTGTTTAAATAGTTTTTTTCTCACCTACGTAATAATATGAAGTGAAAAATTTTACTCTCCCCAGCAACAGTTCTTCAAGTGACGAGGAAAAGAAATCAAACTTTTAATGAAATGACGACGAGCCTGTAGAAATTGCTCAAAGGATTATTTTTCATCTCACAAATAAATATTTCTAATTAAGTCATGTCTAATTTATTTTAGAGAAAATTTTAACTTAAACTTAAATGATAAGTTGTTTATTACAAATTCTATATATTATATATAATATAATAGAGGAGAGATAAAAATCTGGGGGACTCTTCCAGGCCTAGGAGTACTGATGCTAGTGTAGGTGGTGATGTATTATTGACATAATTTCATTCTAAAAGCTACCATTCAAACCCATTGACCTAACATCACTTAATGTTGTATTGTTGGCCGTGTGGTTTTCTTCGGAAATATTTTAATGAGATTACTTTTTCATAATTTTCATAAAAAGAGTATTGCCATATTCTTTAGAGACAAGTCGCTTTTTTTGCCGTCCCCAAATTTGGCTCCAGAACGTCCTTGCCGAAAAGATCTCGCCATCTGCCAAGTTCCAAGTTTTGCAATTTATTTGACACTAATCATCATCTTTGCTCCCTTTTAATAATTCATCTGAATATTATATCAAGATTGCGATCAATTATCATTCTTAATTAGATTATCATCTAGTTCCCCTTACCAAAAAAATAAAATAAAAATCATTTAGTTCTATTGATTCATCATCTTCATTACTAGCTCATCATCGTTTATTAATTTAATTTAATTACAATATCTGATATATTGTCAATTTATAAAATAAATTTAAATAAATTGATACCCGAAATTGTAAGTCCCTTCCACTACTTAAAGCCCAGCATAAGCTACACTTTCCCTCAAAAAGCAAAAGTGTAAGCCATTGCTCTATTTGTTCTTGGACACATATCTGCCTCCTCTTTCAGTGACATATACGATCACCATGATCTCAAAGCCACATGCTGCCATCCTCTGCAGCCCTGGCATGGGCATTCTCATTCCTGTCATTGAGCTCGCAAAACGACTTGTCAACCACCACAACGTCACCGTCACCATCTTCGCTGTCCAGTCGAATACTTCCAAGGCCGAATCCGAGCTCCTCAAGGCAGCCACAAGCCAGAAATTCTGTGACATCATTGAACTCCCACTGCCGGAAATTTCCGGCCTCCTTGACCCCGATGCCAGTATCGTTACGAAACTCTCAGTCATGATGCGAGAAATACGACCTGCTTTTCGGTCGGCAATTCTGGCCAAGGACTCTCCTCGTCCCACCATCCTTATCGTGGACCTCTTTGGCACTGAATCTCTCCCCATTGGCGACGAGCTTGGAGTTCCCAAGTACGTTTACATTGCTTGCAATGCATGGTTCTTAGCATCAGGGACGGACCCACAGTGGGGTCAATGGGGTCAAACGACCCTATGGACTCCATGAACACAAGGTAGAAGGTCCCTTTGAATTGGTGTGTGACCCCATGAATGGGTGAAAGAGCAGGCTGCAGATATATGAGGAAGAAGAAGCTGAACAGAGGTTCTGTTTTTTATAAAAAGAAGCTGACCAAAACGGCGTCCGTTTGGCCCAGCTTCTAATTTTTTTTTAAAAACAGGCTGGCCAAAACGGCGTCGTTTTGGACCAGCCTAGCGAAATTTTTTTTAAAACGCGCTGTCTTATGGTTGGGCTCTCATGCAATGCCTTTCTATTCGAATTTATATACACCAAATTTTCAAGAAAGGAATGCCCTCAACCAATGGGACAACACCACGTCGTTGATAACTTTCTTTTTTTTCATGAACTGAGGGGTGAGCTAACTTTTCTAAGTCATCGTTTTCGTCTTGGAACCACTTGTGACACACAACTTAACTTTGCACATGACAAGCAACTTAATTCATGCACTAACAAATTTTTACTTATTTTTTTTTATATAATAAATTATTTTTGCATGTGCGTAAAATTGTGATTTGTACGATAGAAAAATGGATACGGACTTTCTGCTATAATTTTATCTGTCATAATAGTATAACTAGCTGCAATGAATTTTTTTTTTTAAAAGACCTGGCCAAAACAACGTCGTTTTAGTCCAGGTCTTTGAAAAAAAAAATTAAACAGATTGTAACAAACCCTCAGAACTCCAAAACCCCCATTTCCTAAACCTCAAACCTAACTCCCCAATCTCCACCTCCCACAAACCTTTAACCCTCTCCCCCACCAAGCCTTTAAAAAAAAATTTGAACTTTTACACTATGACCCTACGAGATACGATTCCTGGGTCCGTCCCTGCTTAGCATTGACTATCTACGTGCCAATTCTTGATAAGGAAGTGGAAGGAGAGTACGTGGATCAGACTGAACCGTTGAGGATCCCGGGTTGCAGACTGGTTCAGCCTGAAGAAGTGGTTGACCCGATGCTGAACCGGGCCGACCAACAATATTTGGAATACCTACGTATGGGGGAGAAATGCCAAGGAGTGATGGAATTTTGCTCAATATCTGGAAGGATTTGCAGCCCAAAACATTGGATGCATTAAAAGATGAGAGCCTCTTGGGTGGAGTGCTTAAGGTGCCGGTTTATCCTATTGGACCTTTAACGAGAGCGGTCCAATCAGCCGGCCCAACCGCTTTAAGGGACGGAGACTTGTTTAATTGGCTGGACAAGCAACCCAGTGAATCTGTGATATTTGTGTCATTAGGCAGCGGGGGAACTTTGAGCTATGAGCAAATGACAGAGATGGCGTGGGGTTTGGAGCTGAGCCAGCAAAGATTCATTTGGGTTGTTCGACCACCCACCTCAAAATGCGCAGATGCTGCTTTTTTCACTTCAGGTCATCTCTAATTTTGTAAATATATCATCAACTATTTTAGATGCTCATATTTTCATGAACATTGACACTCAATACCTTACTTCATCAGGAAAAGGAGATGATGACCCATTGAGCTATTTGCCCGAAGGGTTCTTGACCCGAACCCGAGAGATTGGGCTGGTTGTGCCTCTTTGGGCTCCCCAAGTAGACATCTTAAGCCATCCATCAATAGGAGGGTTTTTCTCACACTGCGGCTGGAATTCAAGCCTAGAGAGCATCATCAATGGAGTGCCGATGATCGTGTGGCCTCTCTACGCAGAGCAGAGGATGAACGCCACGCTGTTGAGTGATGAGCTTGGCGTGGCCGTGAGGTCTAAAGTTCCTCCATGGAAGGGAGTGGTTGAAAGGGAGGAGATAAAGAGAATGGTGAGAAAGATAATGGTGGAGGAAGATGGGATTGCAATAAGGGGTAAGGTCAACGAGCTAAAACTGAGCGCAGTCAAGGCTCTGAGCCAAGGTGGTTCTTCATATAATGCACTGTCTGAACTATTAAATAAATAAAGTGGCTCGAAGAGTTTCTGGTAAGCGTGAGCATGACACGAGATGGTAAAGTGGGTAGGCAGATACACCTACTCACGTAGCATATATTCCTTTGCCAAAATGAATATGTAAAGAAATTTTCTTTTGTCCCATGGGTCATGGACCCGCTGTAATGTAGTTTTCTGAGACCCACACAGACAGACAACTGAATAAGTGATGGAGCCGGGAGCCTGGAGCCTGGAGCCTGGAGCCCTCCACAATTGGAAAAGTCTCTGCATCTTGTAAAATTATTTATAATATCCTGTTAAGCTACTTGTCTTTGTTTGATGGGTGGGCCCTCCATAATTATAATTTGATGCAACTTAATTGCTAATATCAGTATCATTGATGCATCATTTTACTAATATTTTATTTCTCCAGAAAGTGATATTACACTGAAATAATAACTACGAAAGTGAATTTGATCTTCGAAATTTGTCTTGAGTATACCAAGTCAAGTAGGGTTTGATCATTTGGATAAACACAAACACATTCAAATTAGACAACCAGTTCATAATAGAAGTCATTAATCAGACAAATTAGGTGGTGTAGAAAAGAAGAAAATATGTTCAATTTAATATGGAAAAAGTCAACAACAGTCATGGTTTTAAGCACGGTCCACTTTGATGCCTTTCGTTTTACGTTTCTCCAAATTACTTTCAATTAATTGAGAAGGCATAATGCATTGAGAAGACATATGGGACTGGACATGATTATTATGCCTCCTCCTTACTTAGGTCCAATTTAGGATTGTTATCACTTTTTTAAAAAAAATTGATTATATTGTGCTTTGAAAATAACTCACTGTAAAGTAAAGCAGTTCCATATTTGGTAAATATTATTCTTAAAGTGTTGTTAGTATAAAAAAAGGTGTCAAAACCGTTTGGTAAATTTTAATATAAAATTATTCTAACTATGAATAATGACTAAAATGAACATAATGTTAAAAGTGTTATGTGCTAACCATGTGGTAGTGGTGATGGGTGACGGAAAATGAGGAGAGGGTATAGAACGGAAGGAGTCAAAACCTCAATTTGACTCATAAGAAACCCTATGACAGTCTAAAACTATAGAAGCCCTCCTTCTAGCGCCAACCATGTGAAATAAAGTAGGGCAAATATTCAATTATGCTCATATATGCACATATTATTATTCTTCTCAACTATGGAGGTATTTATATAAGTACAAAGATGTGTTAACCCTAAATAAAATAGGAAATATATCTAAATTACAATAGGACAATATACTAATTGGTAAGTAACCAAAATTCTAACTAAATAAAGAACCAAAATCCTAACTAAGTAAGGACTTGCCAATACTCCCCCTCAAGTTGGGCCAAAGATATTTCGCATGCCCAACTTGACAAGCGAGTCATAGAACACCATACTCGACATTGACTAATTGAACAATTGTAGATAAGGCATTGTCATAAACCACGAGTAAAACAACTGACAACCCCTAACAAATAGGGCACATAGAAGAAGACATAAAAGCATAACACAGAAACCCTGTGAGCATGGCAGGAGATAAGACAAAACACGGAAACCTTATGAGTACGGTAGTAGATAAGGCAAAACACAAAAACCCTGAGCACTGGAGGACTAAGGCAGAACACAGACTCCATGTTAGCACTACAGTAGGTAAGGCAGAACACAGAAACCCTGTGAGCACGGCAGTAGATAAGGCAAAGCACAAAAACCCTGTGAGCACGACAATAGGTAAGACAGAACACAGAAACCCTATGAGCACGACAGGAGATAAGGCAGAAGAAAGAAACCCTATGAACACGACAAAGGTAAGTCAAAGAACACATAAACCTTGTAAACATGGCAAAGAACACAGAAACTCTATGAACACGGTAGTAGGTAAGGCAAAATCAAACCCTAAAAATAAGGTAAGGCACGACAAAGGCAAATGCAAAACCAAACCCTAAAAATAGGGCAAGGCAAGGTAAAGACAAAGTAAAGGCAACGTAAAGGCAAGGCAAGGCAAAGGGCACAGCCAAAGCAACGGAAAGCGAAGCAAGCAAAGTCAACATCAATGGCGGCAACAACGACAATAACAACATTTCTTCCATACTAACTTTAGCTAATTCACGCAGACACAACTTCTCTTCAATCCACCTCTCCCCCTGAAGAGAAGGGTCGTCGGAGTCAAGAAATAGGCAGTACCTTTAGGCCTAAATTATGAATGCAATCTTTCGACTTTAAGAAGAAAAAAAATTAAAATAATAACACACATATATAAGTTATTATGAATAAACATGCGACATATGTAAGCTATTAATTTGTTCCATGAATAAACATGCATAAAGATTAATGATTAGGGACCATAAACTCAAGATTGTTTTTTAATGTGGCCTATCTCATGTTTATAGGGAGCACAGCCATGTTGTTGATCATCTAGCTGCTATTGGGTACAATTTATCTTCACGTTGTTTGCATAGTTTGGATATGTTTTCTCTCTATTTCGGCGGATCCTATCTTAGATGACAATAAATTTAGTCCGGACTTTTGCCTGAACTGTTGTTTGTTAATTCTTTATGTTTCCTGGGTTCATCCCACCTTTGCAAATTAAAAACTAAAAACAAAACCAAGAGATCCGTCTTCTTAGGGTCTTTATGGGAATCCTGATAAGCAAATCAATATCTCACAGATTTGAGAGCAACAAACACAGCTAACTAATCCCGACTATTACGCTAACAAACACAACTGACACAGCCCAGTCTGAGATTTTGATACAGTGTTTAAGAAAGATAGGGCATGTTCCACACAAATAACATTCAACAGTGTAGATTGAATTTGTGCATGTTGCAGCTCTACTGCCCAGTCATCCCGTGCATAAAACTATATTTAATTTACTCACACAATCAGCAAGGCATATTGTATTTAGAAATTAACACACACAAAAAAACATGTGGTATGTGTCCAATATATTATTTTGAGAATAGTATGCCGTATTATACTCTGCCAAATTAATACGGCATGATGATTGAATTTAAATGTTGCGTTTGGTACCTCTTCACTTGGCAATCGGAACTAAACTTGATATTTTGAATCATTTTTGTCCCTATAATAAATTGGAAGTGAAAAATGTGGTATTGCTCTATTTTACAAACACTTGCCTCAATCAACCAATTAACTATAACGAAGCTCTCTTCATTATTTGGTTCACATTAATTATATATGATTAATCACCATTTAAGTTTTAATTTAATAAAACATTTGGCATAAATTTAATTCTGATGAGAGATGTTGGGTGCAATGCATAAGTTGTTGTTGATCTAAGTCCATTGACTTTTATGCCGCAAATATTACATGCTTTTTTTGATTTATTGATGTTTATATTTTATTTTATGTATTTTTAATTATTTTGTTGTTCCAATTATGCCCCTAAAACATAAATAAGGTAAATTATGAATTTGTGGGGAAACTTCATGCCTTAATTTAAATTATCAAGTTAGCCATATCTATATATACAGTGTACTGTGTGACACCCAAAAAGCCAAGCCCCTACCTTTCATATCACATGCATGTTGAGCCAAGCAAGCCTTGTTGCTAAATCTATGCAATTTCTTTCTCTGCCCTACCGAATATTCTTCATAAACTCCAACTGCTAGCTACACTTACTTACTGTCCCTTCCAATTTGATTCTTCTCTCTAAATCCATGGAGACCATGAACAACTCAAAGCAACATGCAGCGCTTCTCTGCAGCCCAGGCATGGGCCATCTCATCCCCATCCTCGAGCTCGCAAAAATACTTGTCGCACACCAAAATTTCACCGTCACAATCTTCGTCGTCTCTTCCCAAACTTCCCATGCAGAATCTCAACTCCTCAACAGTACACCTACAAACCCACAACTCTGCCACGTCGTCCAGCTCCCGCCACCTGACATTTCAGGCCTCGTCGACCCCGACGATGCTGTCGTTACCATCCTTGCCATGATGATGCGAGAAGTACGGCATGAGTTTCGGTCAGCCTTGCTTGGCATGGAGGTTTGTCCCACCATGCTTATCGTGGACCTCTTCGGCACTGAATCACTGCCCATTGCCGAAGAGTTGGGGATTTCCAAGTTCGTTTATGTGCCTTCTAATGCATGGTTTCTTTCTCTCATGGTGTATTGTCCGGTTCTGGATGTAGAAGTCAAACTTCAAAGGAGACTTTGTCCACCAAAAAGAACCAATCCAAATCCCGGGTTGTAGGTCAATACTTCCACACCTCGATCTCGTTGACACTTTGTCGGTCCGGGCCCACAAGGAGTACTTCGATTTTGTAGAAATTATTTCAAGTGGGGTTTCTAAAGGGGATGCGATTTTGGTGAACATATGGGAGGATTTGGAGCCCAAGACTCTTGCAGCCCTAAGAGATGAGAAATTGTTGGGCCGGTACACAAAGGTTCCGGTCTATCCTATTGGACCACTGGTTAGGCACACTGAATCATCCGGTTCGAGGGGGAGGGTGTTTGATTGGTTAGACAAGCAGCCCAATGAGTCTGTGATTTATGTGTCGCTTGGTAGCGGCGGGACTTTGTCGTACGAGCAAATGACTGAAATGGCTTGTGGTTTAGAGCTTAGCAAACAGAGGTTTGTCTGGGTGATACATAAGCCCACCCAAACGGCAGATGGGGCCTTTTTCACGGGTGGAAATGGCGATGGTGGTGACGAGGACAGCCCATCAAAGTACTTGCCCAAGGGATTCTTAGACCGGACCAAGGACATTGGGCTCATCATCCCTTTGTGGGCTCCACAAGTGGACATCTTGGCCCACTCATCGGTTGGAGGGTTTTTGTCCCATTGTGGGTGGAATTCGACCTTAGAGAGCATCACCAATGGGGTGCCGATGATTGCTTGGCCGCTCTATGCGGAGCAGAGGATGAACTCCACGCTGCTGACAGAGGAGTTTGGCGTGGCAGTTCGGTTAAAAATACCACCATGGAAGAAAGTTGTGGAGAGGGAGGAGATAGAAGAAATGGTGAGAAAGATCATGGAGGAGAAGGAAGGTTTTGCAATGAGAGATAGAGTGAGGAAGCTAAAAACAAGTGGTGCCAAAGCTTTGGAGAAAGGGGGTTCATCTTATAATGCTCTTTCTCAATTCGCAAAGCATGGTGAGTTAAGGTGCATGAAATTTGCCAACGGGGGAAAGTGATAGATCCATGAACACATGCGTGCATGTTTCCGACCGCTTGATCAAGAAGACGTTTGTTCCGTTGTTATGTGTTGTGATTTGTTTATGGAGTTGTTTTAGCATTATATAATTTATCAAGATCAACATGTGCTGAACTAGTGGAAACTTAATGTTTCAATAATGAAGTTGTGTACGTGTATTATATATTATTATTATTATTTACTTGCATGAATTGATACTCATGTTTCTCTTCTTGTTTCCTCAATTTATTGTTTTAACGATCGTTTTGGATTTGTTGCTTAGCATATAAACTCTAGAGATGTACTTAAATGTCACCCAATTAATATCCTTGAATTTGATCACATTCGTAATATTGAGAGTAATTTTTTAAAAAAATTGTTTATATACAAGCGACGTTGAGGGAAGTTGATTCGAACATATGACCTTGGATAATGTGATACTACTCTAAATTATTGACCCCATCTGGAGATCCAGGAATTTTTCAGGAAGGGCAACGTTTAAAGACTAATTGATAATAGTTTATATAGTATATAAATTCATGTCAGTTAAACAATTACTCTACCAAAATTCATATCAAATCGTCAATTAATATAATCAAAATCAAGATCAATAAATCCAATAAAAATGCATATCAAATTATCAATTAAACAAACAATCATAACTAATTCTTATTTTTTAGTTTGAACCACGAGGTGGTCCTAGATGGGCCACAACTATGGGTGGCACATTTAAGCCTTAACCACAACCCAGACTAATCCCCGCTCACACCTGTTTCGGCCCGTAAGGGGTAAAATGCTACAAACAATCAAAACTGATTCTTCTTTGAGTTGTTCGCGTAGTCACTTTCTTCTCCGAGTTTGCTATTGATCATATGATTATCGAGGGAGCCAAATAAGAAAAAGAAACAAAAATTAAATTTAACATAAATTTTTAAAAAAACGAGAAGAAGAAAAAAGAAAAAAAGTAGTCAACAGCATATTGATCAACCACTTAGACAACATCATATTGATTTTGGTTAGAGAATATATAATATAAAAGACTTTCAACAGAAGTAAAACTAAAACCAAGAAGCCCTGGTTTAGTTTCTTCGTTGTGCACGTTTCCTTTATTATTATTATTATTATTATTTTAAAGCATGGTCCAAAACGCTTGTTTTGGCCAGGAAATTTTAAAAACAAAGGGCACAGCCCGCCCGAACTGTAGCCCTGCACAATAAATAGAAAGCCTCTTTGAGGCAATATATCAAGCACATGGTGGACGCACCAGCGAAGCAACGAAGCTGCGGAGGGGCATATTTCTTCATCTACAATGGCTTTTCCGGCAAGGGGAGGTGTAGCTGCACCGCCTTGCGCCTCTGGACATCCGCCAGTGATTGACCCATATTTTTTTTAATCACAAAAACCGGCATATTATATCAATTATTATAACTAATTATTAATAGATACATCATGCATTGTATAATGTAGTCAGTCCGAAAATGCAATTCCTATAGTGTTCTATATTAAACTAAAATTAATGAGTAATATTAAAGGAATCACATTTTCTGATTATAGTGTGGTAAATGAAGTCCACTTGTTTACATTAATTATTATTATTATTAGGTGATAATTGGCACATAATGTGGCTATACTAATATATATATATATACACACACACACACACATAGAGCTTCCATTGAGGGATATTTCAAATAAGCTTATTTGAGGGACACCCTTATAGTGCCCACTTCACATTGTATTTCATTAATCCAAATAGTCTATTTTTTAGATAATCATTCAAAGATCATCTATGAATGTGATAGCCAAATAGTCTATTTTTTAGATAGTCTATTTTTTTTTACACAAAATCACTTGAATATGATATATCATTTGACCACTCATTGATTTTGTAAGATACAATTGAATGTTGAAACGGTTTCCATTTGTCTAATTTTTTGCAAGAATGATCTATGAATGTAGACTTAAAAAATAGATAATTTGGATTATTGAAAAAAAATTTGTATGAGACCCTAAAGAATATCTCTCAAATAATTATTTGATGAATCCCTAAATAGAATGAGACTGTGTATGACGAGAAAATATAACCACTTCAGGATTACTCACAATTAATTCACCATAATATACAATATAATTTTACATTAAAAAAAAAGACAAGAATTAATATTATCTTTCCATCAAGTCGATTTGAAGACTTTTGGAAGCGTGATCTCGTTGGGTTTCATGACAAGTGACCACGATTCACTGGTTTAAGGTTTGCTAATTGATATCATTTGACAGCTTGACACCTTAAGATAATAATAACGGACTTGCACATGCCAGCCATGCATGGTTATAATAACTCAAACAAAGACCAAACCAAAGCTACGTGACAAAAGAAAACAAAACCCTAGCCAAAGGGACAAACACACGACTGGACGAGAAACTAACCAGCCAGCCAACAAACAACGCGATTGGAGCCAACCACTGAACCGGAAGGTTCAATTCAGACTATAATCTACATGATAAGCCGCCAACGACTTGACTTTTCTTAAATTGTTTGGGCACACTGAAAGTTAGATGAGCCGACCTGTTGGTCTAATTAGCTGTAGGATGACTAAAAATGCCTAGAAGGGGTGAATATGTCAATTTAAAATTATAATCAATAAACAAAAAATAAACTTCAATAGAATGATTGATATGGCTTATCAATCCTAAAACGTGTTGAGCATAAAATAAAGGAACACGAGAGCATTATTTTACGTGATAAAACCCCACCTATGGGGAAATCTACAGGACTCTAGTTTAACACAAATCCACTATAGAACGACATGATTACAAGAAGTACTCACACACTTATCTTAGACACATTCTAAATAATGTTTACCAACTTCTTCGTAACTCAACAACTTTCTTAGGAATTTTAGATCCTCAAACAAAATAACTGTATTTGAAACAAGGAAGCACGCCATCTTTTTATACATAACACATTCTCCTTTTCGCAAGAGAAGTCCATCAAGCCACGTGAACAATCTCTTGCAATCGATGAGATTGGATTCTTAGAATCCTATTTAATTTTGTCAAATTATCACAGATAGCTTTCACTCCTGCACGTCTAGGAGTGGCTCCGCCACTGATGCTAGTGTAGGTGGTGATGTGTTATTGACATAATTTCATTCTAAACGCTACCATTCAAACTCATTGACCTAATGTTCTATTGTTGGCCCATATGGTTTTCTTCGGGAATGTTTTAATAAGATTACTTTTTCACAATTTTCATAAAAAGAGTATTTCCATATTCTTTAGAGACTAGTCGCTTTCTTTGTCGTCACCAAATTTGGCTCCAGAACGTCTTTGCCGAAAAAATCTCGCCATTTGCTAAGTTCCAAGTTTTGCAATTTATTTAACACTAATCATCATCTTTGCTCCCTTTTAATAATTCACATAAATCTTATATCAAGATTGTGATCAATTATCATTCTTAATTAGATTATCATCTACTTACCCTTACCAAAATAAAAATAAAAATAAAATCATTTTGTTCTATTGATTCATCATCTTCATTACTAGCTCATCAATATCGTTTATTAATTTAATTTAATTACAATATCTGATATATTGTCAATTTATAAAATAAATTTAAATAAATTGATACCCGAAATTGTAAGTCCCTTCCACTACTTAAAGCCCAGCATAAGGTACACTTCCCCTCAAAAAGCAAAAGTCTAAGCCAAAAGTCTAAGATTTATATTATATTATATTCTATATTTCAAGAATAAGTATATTTTATTATATTTTAGTTAAGTTTATGGAATATTCTGGAATTCAAGATTTCCTATGATTTTAGTGTTTTTTTGGTTTTCCATTGAAACCAACTCACGACGTTGTATTTATCAGTTTATTCATATTATTAATAAAATTCAGAGACTTTTCTCTATTTACTGGTGGATTCTAGATCGCTGATGAATTTCGGCCTTGTTATTTTGGAATTATCGTTTGATTTCCCTTTACATGTGCTTCCGTGATGCGTCACACTTGTTGTTTTTATTATCTACAGTAATATTATTTTGATGGATCCAATAATGTGTCTCTCTTGATTCTATGCAAATTAAGTGAAAAAATAATTCGTACTGCACAAGTTGATGACTGGTTTGGTTAGCGTGTTATGGTTGTTGTTAATTTATGTTCTATACTCTTGTTTCTGGTGAGGAAGAATTGTTCTTTTGTTCTAATTTTCTTCAATATCAGCATTTTGTAGCTTTGTAGCAAATACAACAAAAGTCAGGGAAGAGTTTCTGGTAG
Source organism: Prunus fruticosa (assembly GCA_018703695.1). Lineage (NCBI taxonomy): Eukaryota > Viridiplantae > Streptophyta > Magnoliopsida > Rosales > Rosaceae > Prunus > Prunus fruticosa. Next base: position 28,278,414 of record CM031923.1, read on the forward strand.
GCGTGAGCATGACATGAGATGGTAAAGTGGGTAGGCAGATACACCTACTCACGTAGCATATATTCCATTGCCAAAATGAATATGTAAAAAAAATTTCTTTGATCCCATGGTTCATGGACCCGCTATATTGTAGTTTTGTGAGACCCACACAGAAAGACAACTGAATAAGTGATGGAGCCTGGAGCCTGGAGCCCTCCACAACTGAATAGGTGGTGATCTGTTATTGACATAATTTCATTCTAAAAGCTACCATTCAAACTCATTGACCTAATGTTCTATTGTTGGCCCGTGTGGTTTTCTTCGGGAATGTTTTAATGAGATTACTTTTTCATAATTTTTATAAAAAGAGTATTGCCATATTATTTATTGACTAGTCGCTTTCTTTGTCGTCACCAAATTTGGCTCCATAACGTCTTTGCCGAAAAAATCTCGACATCTGCTAAGTTCCAAGTTTTGCAATTTATTTAACACTAATCATCATCTTTGCTCCCTTTTAATAATTCACATGAATATTATATCAAGATTGTGATCAATTATCATTCTTAATTAGATTATCATCTACTTCCCCTTACCAAAATAAAAATAAAAATAATTTAGTTCTATTGATTCATCATCTTCATTACTAGGTCATAAATATCGTTTATTAATTTAATTTAATTACAATATCTGATATATTGTCAATTTATAAAATAAATTTAAATAAATTGATACCCGAAATTGTAAGTCCCTTCAAAAATCTCGAGTTTATAGTTTATATAAGGGTGCTGGTTAGGCTATTTGCTAAGTGGTTTGGGATTCTTGACCCAAAAAAAAAGTGGTTTATGATTATAAACTTGCGGACGGAATTGCCCCTGGTTTTCGCCCGGGCCTTTCTTAACCCACTACTTAAAGCCCAGCATAAGCTACACTTTCCCTCAAAAAGCAAAAGTCTAAGCCATTGCTCTATTTGTTCTTGGACACATATCTGCCTCTTCTTTCAGTGACATATACGATCACCATGATCTCAAAGCCACATGCTGCCATCCTCTGCAGCCCTGGCATGGGCCATCTCATCCCTGTCATTGAGCTCGCAAAACGACTTGTCAACCACCACAACGTCACCGTCACCATCTTCGCTGTCCAGTCGAATACTTCCAAGGCCGAATCCGAGCTCCTCAAGGCAGCCACGAGCCCGAAATTCTGTGACATCATTGAACTCCCACTGCCGGAAATTTCCGGCCTCCTTGACCCCGACGCCAGTATCGTTACGAAACTCTCAGTCATGATGCGAGAAATACGAGCTGCTTTTCGGTCGGCAATTCTGGCCAAGGACTCTCCTCGTCCCACCATCCTTATCGTGGACCTCTTTGGCACTGAATCTCTCCCCATTGGCGACGAGCTTGGGGTTCCCAAGTACGTTTACATTGCTTGCAATGCATGGTTCTTAGCGTTGACTGTCTACGTGCCAATTCTTGATAAGGAAGTGGAAGGAGAGTACGTGGATCAGACTGAACCGCTGAGGATCCCGGGTTGCAGTCTGGTTCAGCCTGAAGATGTGGTTGACCCGATGCTGAACCGGGCCGACCAACAGTATTTGGAATACGTACGGATTGGGGGTGAAATGCCAAGGAGTGATGGAATTTTGCTCAATATCTGGAAGGATTTGCAGCCCAAAATATTGGATGCATTCAAAGATGAGAGCCTCTTGGGTGGAGTGCTTAAGGTGCCGGTTTATCCTATTGGACCTTTGACGAGAGCGGTCCAATCAGCCGGTCCAACCGTTTCAAGGGACGGAGACTTGTTTTATTGGCTGGACAAGCAACCCAGTGAATCTGTGATATTTGTGTCATTAGGCAGCGGGGGAACTTTGTCCTTTGAGCAAATGACAGAGATGGCGTGGGGTTTGGAGCTGAGCCAACAAAGATTCATTTGGGTGGTTCGACCACCCACCTCAAAATGCGCAGATGCTGCTTTTTTCACTTCAGGTCATCTCTAATTTTGTAAATATATCATCAACTATTTTAGATGCTCATATTTTCAAGAACATTGACACTCAATACCTTACTTCATCAGGAAAAGGAGATGATGACCCATCGAGCTATTTGCCCGAAGGGTTCTTGACCCGAACCCGAGAGACTGGGCTGGTTGTGCCTCTTTGGGCTCCCCAAGTGGACATCTTAAGCCATCCATCAATAGGAGGGTTTTTCTCACACTGCGGCTGGAATTCAAGCCTAGAGAGCATCATCAATGGAGTGCCAATGATCGTGTGGCCTCTCTACGCAGAGCAGAGGATGAACGCCACTGTTGAGTGATGAGCTTGGCGTGGCCGTGAGGTCTAAAGTTCCTCCATGGAAGGGAGTGGTTGAAAGGGAGGAGATAAATAGAATGGTGAGAAAGATAATGGTGGAGGAAGATGGGTTTGCAATAAGGGGTAAGGTCAACGAGCTAAAACTGAGTGCAGTCAAAGCTTTGAGCCAAGGTGGTTCTTCATATAATGCACTGTCTGAAGTGGCAAGTAAAACTAAATGAGCATTAATTATGCTTGCGATGGAGGATGAGATACGGATTCAAGACTTTTCACCATATTCGATAAGACTCTGCATCTTGTAAAATTATTTATAATATCCTGTTAAGCTACTTTTCTTTGTTTCATGGGTGGGCCCTCCACAATTCTAATTTGATGCATCATTTTACTAATATTCTCTTTCTCCAGAAAGTGATGTTACACTGAAATAGTAAGTACGAAAGTGGATTTGTAGGAAAGGAAGAAGCCAATTTGATCTTCGAAATTTGTCTTGAGTATACCAAGTCAAGTAGGGTTTGATCATTTGGATAAACATAAAGACATTCAAATTAGACAACCAGTTCATAATAGTAGTCATTAATCAGACAAATTATGTGGCGTAGAAAAGAAGAAAATATGTTCAATTTAATTGAGAAGAGTCCACTTTGATGCCTTTCGTTTTACGTTTCTCCAAATTACTTTTAGTTAATTGAGAAGATATAATGCATTGAGAAGACATATGGGACCTTTATGCCTTCTCCTTAATTAGGTACACTTTAGCATTGTTATCACATAAAAAAAAAAACTGATTCTGTTCTGCCTTGAAAATAATATATTGTCTTTTATCTGGTAATAAAATTTAAATTTGAAAAAAAAACCCAATTACCAAGGGAGGGTACGCATCCCTAATAACCCTATCTAGTGGACAAGATCAATTCCTGCACTAAAGAAAAAAAATAAAAAATTTCTCATTGATCAACAACACATGTATAAATAATTTAAATACATAATCTCCCCTTCCCCTCTCCCCCATGCCTCTCCTCTCATCTCCTCTGCCCCTCGTCCCTCCCCCTCCTCCAATCCCCTCCCTTGGGCTTTTACCAGCGTTTGGCCGGCTTGTGATGCCTGGTCATTTTGGGTAGGTTGTGTGGTAGCTTTTGTTTTCTTTGTGCTTCTTCGTTTGGAAGATTTGAAGTTCTTGCTTTAGATTTACTTGGTGACGAGGAAGGTGACAAAGCAACTTTAATTTCCTGTTGTGTAATGTAGTTTTTGTGTTGTAATAAGTGCATAATTTTTTTTTGAGTTTGGTGCATGTTTGTAGTTTCTACTTGTAGTATCTCCTTATGAGAGTTTAGAGGTTATAGTGGTAGGTTTGTGCATTGAGGTCGATGTTTGGTTTTTCCAGGCTTTTGGTGTTTATGCCAAAATTTATTTAGCCTTGTGTGGCTATAAACGGAGGTATACTAGCGTATGAGCTTGATGTTGTCGTTAGAACCCTCCATATTTGTATGCTTAATGTTTAGGCCTAAATTATGAATGCAATCTTTTGACTTTAAGAAAAAAAAATAAAAACACATATATAAGCTATTATGAATAAACATGCGACAGATGTAAGCTATTAATTTGTTCCCTATTACACAGACCAATGGTTTATGAGGAATTGGAGATTTTGACTACGCAAAGCACAATGTGATCAACAAGAAGATGGCCAAGTTAAAGTCATAAAATTATAATTATAATTATTTTTTGAAAAGGCCATTTAATTATCGTAGTGAAATGGATCTACGTCTAGATGAGGATGACTGATTTCATTTTTTACGGATTTTTGTTATTTGATTGTAGCATATGATTTTGACCATGACTTGATTATGACCTATGTTTTGTTTGTTTGTTACATAATTCAAATTAAGATCTAAATATTTTATTTGTTAGTGTGCAAAGATGAAATAAATAAACGAAAATAATGGGCAAGGTCTGCATTACGAGTACCAAGATTGCATATATAATATAATGGAAATGATGCTAACTAGGTTTTTTTATATTTAAATTATCTGAGATCTAACCACTATTACAAGTTTACCATCCCATTATTAAATTATCCTTTCGTTTTAATTCAGTCTTCAAAATATAACCATTAGCTCGAGCTTCTCTCTTCTTTTTTATTTTTTGGTCTTTCGTGTAGGACTGTACAGCCCAACCTTCGTCGAAATTTAAGAGAATATGATTGAATAGAAGCAAATTTCAGTGTTTAAATAGTATTTTCTCACTTTTCGACCAAAAAAGAAAAAGAAAGTATTTTCTCACCTACGTAATAATATGAAGAGCAAAATTTTACTCTCCCCAGCAACAGTTCTTCAAGTGACGGAGGAAAAGAAATCAAACTTTTAATAAAATGACGATGAGCTTGTTGAAATTGCTCAAAGGATTATTTTTCATCTCACAAATAAATATTCCTAATTAAGTCATGTCTAATTTGTTTTTGAGAAAATTTTAACTTAAATGATAAGTTGTTTATTACAAATTCCATATGTTATATATAATATAATAGAGGAGAGATAAAAATTTGTGCCGTGGGGGGACTCTTCCAGACCTAGGAGTATTGATGCTAGTGTAGGTGGTGATGTACTATTGACATAATTTAATTCTAAAAGCTACCATTCAAACCCATTGACCTAACATCACTTAATGTTGTATTGTTGGCCCGTGTGGTTTTCTTTGGGAATGTTCTAATGATATTACGAAATTATCAGATTGCATCTTTAATGTTATTTTGTGTCATTCGTGATTCTCAAGGTTAGTATGTGTGATCACAAATAGTCCCTGTTCGTAAGGTTCCGTCAATATATATATATATCACAAAACATCCCTTAGGTTCACACATTTTTCACAAATGGTTCCTACAAAATTTTTTTGACAGAACCTAATGGCAGGGACCATTTGTGATCACACATACTAACCTTGAGGACCATGAATGACAAAAAAGAAAATTAAGGATGCAATCTGATAGTTTCGTAAATCTTAAGGACGTTTTGTGATAATAAGCCTAATCATAAACAAAATTTTATAAAAACATTTGAAATCAAACTTTATGCTTGGAAAGTAAAAGCCATAAGTAATTCATTCATAATGAATTAATAAAACTTTTACTATATAAAATTCATTAATAAAACAAAAGTCCACTCACTGGGCGTCCCAACTAGCCTGACCCTTCGATGCCCTTCCTGTGGGTTTAATGAAATCCGAGTGCCTATTTTAGCAATTAAAACATTTAATTAATAAAATAGCTCAACCACAAATATTTAATCAAAATCCTGATCACCGGCCTTAAAAGTGCGTGTACGTAATTTAAGAAGATTACTAGGCCCATTTTCAACAATTTTCAGACCCAAAGTTAAATAAATGATTAAATTTCCATACTGGTCATTCCGATCCCTTATGGGGTCCACAACCTCCGATTAATAATCAGAGAGTTCCTAAAAGTTTAACACAATTTACTAAACATGCCCAGCAAGTTTGGGGTGGTAGTGGTGACAACGATGATTCCAAATTCATATGTTATTGATCAGTGACATCATATGGCAATGTGGACCTTCACACCCAATAATTACTCAATCAATGGTGTGCCGCCGCACTAATGGTGTCTTGTCGTAGATTGAATCATTCATCTAGTAAAAGTTCTTTCTTTTTTTCTTTTCCATTTCTGCAAATAATAAACATTCAGTTTTGAAAGTTCTCTCATTATATTCCAGAGAAATTCAGCAATGTAAAGTAGGAATGCATTATTGAATACTTTTATGTTCAAAAACAACGACGGTAGCAAGTTACTAACTAAATCTTGAAAATCATAAAAACCAGAGTGACTGCTGATCTTGAGACTACATATAGTGTGCAATTTTTAATTCATCATAATATACAATATAATTTTACATTTAAAAAAAAAAAACAAGAATTAATATTATCTTTCCATCAAGTCGATTTGAAGACTTTTGGAAGCGTGATCCTCGTAGCCTCGTTGGGTGCTTGACGGACTTGCACAGATTTCAGATGTTGACAAACTAAACGTCTTCTGAATTGGCAAAGCAAGAGAAAGATGGCACGCAATGCCAGCCATGCATGGTTATAATAACTCAAACAAAGACCAAACCAAAGCTACGTGACAAAACAAAACAAAACCCTAGCCAAAGGGACAAACACACGACTGTACAAGAAACTAAATCTACATGATCCAAGAAACTAACCGGAAGGTTCAATTCAGACTATAATCTACATGATAAGCCGCTAACGACTTGACTTTTCATAAATTGTTTGGGCACACTGAAAGTTAGATGAGCCGACCTGTTGGCCTAATTAAACCATACAAGGGTTATTGGCCTAATCTAATGCTGCTTAATTTTGCATGGGCATAGTAAGGATTGAAGGCGTAACTGATTTTACAACGGCTTGCGGTGGTAGTGGTGGTGACAACGATGATTCCAAATTCATATGTTTTTTATCAGTGACACCATATGGCAATGTGGACCTTCACACCCAATAATTACTTTATCAATGGTGTGCCGCCGCACTAATGGTGTCCTGTCGTAGATTGAATAATTCATCTAGTAAATGTTCTTTATTTTTTTTTCTTTTCCATTTCTGCAAATAATAAACATTCAGTTTTGAATGTTCTCTCGTTATATTCCAGAGAAATTCAGCAATGTAAAGTAGGAACGCATTATTGAATACTTTTATGTTCAAAAACAACGACGGTAGCAAGTTACTAATTAAATCTTGAAAATCATAAAACCAGAGTGACTGCTGATCTTGAGACTACATACAGTGTGCAATTTTTATTCATTTTCGAGTCGATATGCACATTCAGAAAGCTCACAAGCTGTCACGCACTTATGGGTTCAGTGGCTTTCTTGAGCCATGCCTTCTCAGATTCATCCACGTATGGGGCCAGAATATCCCTGCATTTGGAATGGTAGGTGTTGAGCCATTCCAACTCTTCAGGTGCTAAAAGACTCAAGTCGATCAACTTTCTCTGATATGGTGCCTGGACAGATTATGAAACATCAAATGCAGAGGGATTAGCTCAACCTGCAATCTCTCTCTGGAAAATTTGCTTAAACAACATCAAGTTGAAAAGATAAAGTGGGTCTAGGAAAAGGGTTGTTATAATCGTAAATGCCGGGCAGTGTGCACAGCATCAAGAACACAACTAACAAATTAAGCATTAAAAACAGGGCTAGACAGATACTGTCATTGTGAACTACAAGGCCCCATTCAGAAACAACCACAATAGCAATCACTTCAAGCTAACGTAGCTATATTATGCGCTCCAATTGCAAGCTAATTTAACCATTCGATAGAGAACAACAAGCTTACCCATGTTATGTGCTCAAATTGCAAGTAACCCTTGTCACCAAAGTTGAATTTTGTATCAGCTTCGTTGATTATAAGCACGTTCTCCAATCTTATTCCAAAATTCCCATCCTCGTAATATCCAGGTTCTGAAAAGTGCAGTTTTACAGTCAGTCACTGTAAATGGTAACTACAAGTCAAATAGTCCCATTCAAGAAGCTCCTCCTAATAATTTACAGTCATGGCTACCCGAAACAATTTATAGATCAAGCATGCCCTAAAAATGTATGAGTAATAAAGTTGTTGACTCAAAGAGCTATGCATAAAGAGCAATAAGTTCAAAAACCACGAACACTAGAGCACAGATTCTAAAGGAAACAAGAAAGGCAAGGTCTACCCAGTGTTTGTCTGAAAACACAATGCATGAGCTACAAGATAAGATAAAGTTTAAATAGAGTCCAAAAAACAAAAGAAAAAAAGGATGACCCACATGGCTATCCTCTGGCATGAGGGATTACTGCTTTGTTCAGTTTGAAAAAGTCATTATACAAGTGTAACAAAAAAAAAAATATGTACATGGTGATACTAACCATCTGTTACAGTCATGGAAGCTTGCAGTGGGACATTTCGAGCATGCGGTCTGAAACTAATTAAATGTGGTCCTGCTCAACCAGTACAAATGGAAGGAAGAAATGAAAATTCATTCATTAGCTCAGATTAAACTATACATTAGAGATGAAGGATGAGCAGTTGTAGTTCCTATATACCTTCATGAACATTTAGATAAGACCCAATCCCATGACCAGTGCCATGTCGATAATCAAGACCACTCTTCCACAAAGGAACTCGAGCAAGAATGTCAAGTGCATGACCTGTAAAAAGCAAGCAGATTTAAATGTATTTCAGTTCAGACAAATTTAGAAAACTACACATGAAACATCTCATTTAAATGTGAAAGAAATAAAAAGACAAAAGCATGAATACCATTGGTTCCATTAGGAAATCGGGCATTCCCGAGAGCTATATGACCCTTGAGAACCTGCACAAAATGCAGTACATCAAGCAACTTCATAAGACCATAACATGAGGATTGGCTTGAAGGGACTTGGGAATATGTAGACAGTAAAGGATTCAACCATTGTGAACCTAAATTCATTTAATAAATAAAAATGAAGAAAAAGAAAAGATCTGAAAAGAATGAAATCCCATTTTGAAAGCCTGCAACTCCACTCAGAAAAGGGCTATCCCAATCAATTGGAATTAATAAGATCCAGTTTTATGGATAATAATAACTTTGATTATCAACTGAAACTAAGGGTCCAATTAGATGGAAAGATACAAACTGAGAGATTTGGATTTGAGGTTTTATTGTAAATTGCTTGAGTATTATGAAAAATAAATTTTCTACGTTGATAAACTCCACACATAAATTTGGTAACTTAGGAAAAGGATGGATTTCAAATACCCACGAGAAAAATGTTATTCAAATCTCTCATTTTCCTCAATAATCAAATTTATATGTGGATTCTATTAACATAAGAAATTAATATTTCTAAGGTCCAATTAAGCAACCCTAAGATTTTTATTGACCAATTCTTAGAGGTTTCTTTGACAGATAGAAGAAACCAATATGTTAATGATCATTACAATAGTACTGCTTCTTTGGGTGGTGATTTTGTGCCATGGTAAACTGCAATGTCTGCAGTGGTAGTAATAAGCATGGGAAAGGTAGTGCGAACAAGGCTCTAAAAGCTACAAGAAGTAGGTAGCAGTAGTAAACTATGAACGGTACAGAAGCTCAGGGTGGGTGTGGGTACAATGGTGGTTATGGTGGTCATATACTGTAGTGGATCATGATGAATTGTGAGTAGCAGAATGCATGAATGAACTAGTACAAGAATTTGACAATCCAAAGCATATGAAAACAAAGTTGGAACTTGGAACAACAATGTTGAAATTAGTCTATGTGCAACTACCAAAGAAACAAAGATGTCCTTAAGGAGAGCAACAAAAAGCACTTACGGCCGTATAGCATGCTTTCTCATGAGCTGAAGGTTTTCCAAAATGAACCGTTCGTGTTATATCAGTTGTTCCATCAAGATACTGCAACCATGCCATCAATATTACCAATTAGAAAAACTGAAGCATCATGACTACATAAACGAATGAAATTGGTCGGTCATTTCTATCAGCCAAATTTTCCATGATAGTTGACAAACCTGTGCTCCAGAGTCAAAAAGATAGATGCTGTCTGGATCAAACTCAGCACAAGTTTCTGCTTGTGGTGAATAATGGATAATTGCTGCATTTGGGCCAACTGACGAAATAGTAGGGAAACTTAAACCTCTAAAGTTCTGCAAATATAACAGAAAAGAAGATTGCAAGTATGTCAAACAACCTAAACATACAGGGATGTAGAAAAGCTTAGAAAAGCATACAAGTATGCATGTAATCAGTAAATTGCACTATATATTTCATTTTTCTGTAACCAACTGCTGCAAGCTTCTTTAAAGTGTTCCTGGGAACCCCTTGTAATTTTCAAGTATTCCTGACATGTTGCAGTGCAACCCGGAAGTTAAGTTGAAAATGTTTTACAGTTAGAAACCATGATTGCAAATATACCAAATTAGAAAGAAATAAAATGCAATGAACATCTAGGATCAAAGAAAAATTATATAAGGGGAATACACACATGCAAAACAAAGACATATCCAGTTTATCATCCATCACATGGGAATTTCATATTAAAAGTTCACACTACCTCTTTTGATGCTCGAAAGCCCTCCAGCTTATCACTTGCTGTCACCTCGGTTAGCTTTGCAGTTTTCCTGCCATGGTTCATTCAATTCAATCAACATGCCAAGATATGATACAATAGCGTGTAAAACTTGTTCCACATACCATATATTCAGCAAACTGTCAGAATGTTCAGAGAAGAATTGATGATCATTGACTGCAATAGAACACAAACAGTTCTTTGTGCGACATGCAGTAAAAATCTACCATATGAAGCTGACTATGCATCTTATCATCATAGTATTCAAGGTTACATCGTTCTACTACTTGTCTGATATGGCACATCTAACTACAACTTGTCTGATTTTTCACATCATAATAACATTGTAAATCATGCTAAATCAAGACCATGATACATCTCATCCACACGGTGCGAGGTCTGAAATTAAACCAGGAAAGGCACACTTACGAGTGTTTTTTCTTATCCGTTCCCTCCCCCTCTGAAAAGAAACCAGGAGCACCATATATCTCCTGCGCCTGCATTTTTTATACAAAGCTCAGGCATTAGTTCAGGCCCTTCATATTGTCGCAAAGTTAGGAAACTAAATGCATAAAAATAAGGAAAACACCTTTAGAAAATTATAAGCATATATACTTATTGTTTAGAAATGTAAAGATGCCATAGGTGTCACAATCTACCTGCTTATCCAACCAGACAAGATATTGCACAACTGCAGCACCATCGCGGATATGAGCTTTCTTTAACCCTTCCAACTCGATGGGGTTCTAAAATTGGAGAGAAATCAGTTGATATAAAAATAATGAATAGAATAAGAAAAAACATCACTCACAACAAACCGGAACAATACTATCTCCAGTGGATGGGAAGGACAGCATCCTACCTTTAAAGCTTTCGCAAGGGCCAAAGGAGACTGCTGTAAGATAACTTTTTCAGGGTTTAGTTTTGAATACAAAGCATAACAGCATGAACCAGGGTCAGCCCATATCAGGTTGTCGTTTTTATCTTCTGCTTTGTTTGTACCATTTCCTGTAATCTCAGTCCCCTTGAATGAAGGTTTCGGCTGATTAGATGCAAGCAAGGCAACATCTGAGCTCACTGATTTATAGTCCCGAACTTCAATCCCATTTTCTTCCAAGTAAGTGTTTACCTACATATCGAGCAAGTTTCTCAGATAAATCTAAACTGATTAACTTCCGAAGGTCACACTTGCCTTATAAAATGGAAAAAAAGGAAAAAAAAAACACAAACATGAAGGGAAGCATAACTTTGCTCCAACGGTTTAACTACTGGTATCAGTAATCAGATGCATAAATTGGTCAAGGCCAATAGTTTTAGTAAATACATCTATTATTACCAGTGGCGTGATAAATTCAAACCATTATTCACCATCGTACAAAGGTTCTTGACAAGATGATGAAAATAGATATATATGATTTAACTGACCTCAGAAGAAACCTTCCTTTTGTCCACATAAAAGAAAGCTGAGTTGGATGTTACTATAGCAAATGCATGAACAACCGGACTATAGGAAACATCACTCCCACGAATATTATACAACCAAGCAACCTGCAGAGTAGCAATTAGATTCAGATACTGCATGAAAAAATCCAAATAGAATAAAAACATGAGGAAACAGGCCATATTCAACGAAGTTCTGGAAGTGATAATAACAAGATTGAGCAAAGATATAAAGCAACAAACCAAACCAACTAACCTCATCAAGTGCTGAGATGATTATACCACGAGCATTCTCTTGTATGAGTCTTTCTCTCAAATCCTTCAACTTATCGGCAACAGAACGACCGGCATATTCTAAAGGATGTACAATGACAGGATTAATTTCCGCAGGGGGCTGATTTTTCCAAACTTCGTCTACCAAATTTGTGGACGTCTGAACCAACTTATGATGTTTTTTGGAAAAAGCAAGCTCCCATTTTTGTGCAGTGTCTATCGACACACACCAAGGATCGATACCAATGGCTGAATCTCTAGGGAGATTCTAACATAAACAAATCAAAAGAATCCACTTAATATACCAAGAACTTGTTAACAGACAAATAAAAAAATACAAAGTTGCTACTGAGGCAATTTAGCAAGAAGCAACTCATAATTTAACACCAGTAATGAAACAAAGCATTTTTGTGCAAAGCTATCTCTGAGAAAATTTGATGGTTTAGTGAATCTTCAACATTGAAAATAATTATAGGAGTTAGCCAAAGAACCAAACCAAGGACTCACATCTGCCATCCAGATATCTACAGCAGGGTCTTCTCCCATTCGCATAAGCTGCCATTGGTCGCTAAGTTCTTGAGCTGCCTGCAGAAAGTAACGACCATCCGTCCAAAGCCGTGCTTCATTCTTTGTTACAAGTGCCAAACCTGAACAAGATTCAAAATACAATTCAGTTATGAAAATATGCTTCAAAATTCTCTTTAGAACTAATGAAATTCAAATAGAATCATCGTAAAATTACATAAAGAAGAAAGAAAGAAAAAAACACCGACCAGCACTCCCAGTGAAGCCCGAAACAAATTCACGCCTTTTGTCTCGTGCAGATACATACTCACTCTGCATTAGAACATAAATCACACTATAATCAAACTTTACTATTTCTCATAGGAAAATTAGAGATGAATGAGATTGGATAATTCTGATTCGATTTCTGAAAAATTATAAGAAATTGAAATAACAGCTATGATGATCAATGAAACTGATTAAATTTACAGTTGAAAATTTTCAGATGCAAGATTTCAATGATACATCAAGCATATGATTTACAGATGAAGACCTGGTGATAATCTTCGGAAGGGACGACTAAGGCATCAAGAGGAGGAGAGTGAGACGCCATTAAAGACCTGAGAGCACTGAGAGTGTCCGCCATCGCTCTTCTCGGCCAAGAATTGGAGTCTTTGTAGAATCGAAGAGAGTGGCTGTAAATGGAAATGGAGTTTGAGAGAAGCAACAACTTAAAAATGATGTTGATACTCGTTAAAAGTCTTGTGATAAAGTAAGGCTCTGAGTTTCCGAAAGTAACCTTGTCGTGACCCCTCAGTAGTAGTTGTAAATTATACTTGTTTTGGCGCTTACAGTAGGGTTAAAAAGGTTAACGCACGCCAACATAGTGCGTAAAGTTGTTAAATTCTTTTAGACACCACGAATTAGATTCTTATATCTATAAAACTTTACGAAAATTATTAATAATTATTATAAAATATAAAACAAAAGAGAAAGCCATAATTATTATAAACTTTCGGAAAATAATTTTCTCACAGAATGACAGTTTTTTAATATCTTTTAGTTATAAATACAAACTATACGAGACATAGGAAATCGAATGCTCTTAACTACTTGACCACCTCCAAATCCCTTGCAAATGACAGACAGTTCTTATATTTATGTGGTAGTGATAGCTAAAGTCACCATTTATAGGTTAAACTGAAATCTAGTACTATACTACAGTATACCAGGCTGAATATATTTTTTAGTCCAAGCGATAGTCTAAATTATAAGAAATGAAGATTTCTCACATAAGCACACAATCGAGATACCACGAGGGTTCAAACCTTAGACCTTTTGTCTGCAAGTCAAGGTCCTTTTCCATTGAACTAGACCCGATTGGTAGTGTACTAGGTTAGATTAATTAATATTGAACGTTTTGGTATTGTGCTTACCATATGTTTAACACTTTTTTTTTTGGTAGGTTTGTATCCTAATATAACAATGTAACTGTAAAGATAAACTCTGAATTGATAAACCAAAACATAATTAGATGAACAAGAGCAGAAGTCTGATTGCCAGAAATTGCAACTGAGTTCCTGATAATGCTTTTCACCATGTCAACCTTTTCATCAATCAATAGCTCAATTTCACAGAACAGAGCAATGGGAGGACTTCCTGTTCGCAACCAAACTCATCAGCACCAATGGTAAGAAAAGATCAACAAAGCAGAGGCTTGAACAAAATTAAAACAGAATGAATTTTATTATTAATATATCAAGTCCTAAGTGTATAAAAGTATACAAAATGAAACACAAAATAAGACACCCACAGATTTCACAAATTATTTGACAAAATCAGGCATAACAAATTGAAAACATTTACAACTTTCTGAACAGATGAGAACTGGAAGGGAAGAAAAATGAAAGAACTGACACTGGGCATAGGTAACAAGAAAATGCCAACAACACCAATCACAGGAGGGGATATATTTTGATCCACAAACAGAAGAGAAAAATGATTGTAAAGAAAGATGCTAAAATCAGAAAATCATCATCATCATCAAGCTGGGGCAAGCTTCTTGACTACTGCTGCCATATACTTCCCCTGATGCTCAGCAAGCGCCAACTCAGTTTCACTCGGCCCTCTTGTGCCATCACCAGCAAAAACACCAGCACCATACGGAGAACCCCCTCGTACAGAGTCCATCTTAAACATGCCAGCTCCAAAAGTATACCCAATGGGAACAAACAGCATTCCATGATGTGCCAATTGGGTGATTGCCGTCCAACTGCGATAAATTGCAGAACATAAGTCTCAAAAAAATTTCTCATTCATTTACATAAACATTTACAGGCTTTTATCCATAACAATTTCAATGATTTTATTCGAATGATGGATATGATCCTAGTATACCACAGAAAGGGGAGACGATCACATTACAAGGTACTTCCACTTCAGACTCTTTTTTCCCAGTCTAAATACTTCTACTTCAGATTGTTTGAGACAAATAACCCCAAAGTAGAACACGCATAAACAAAAACAACATTTCATTATTTTGCGAAAATGAAACACATACATACATCCTATATGTACCATTTTACTCTCAAACATATTTGCAAGGTGAACCTCACAAATTCAAGCACATTAACCCAGAAGCACAAGGACATGCCATTTATTCTACTTCATATTGGAAATAATGTGACCTTAAAGCTTGGGTCTTTAATGTCATTTCTTCTAATTCATATTGGTTGGAAATACAGCCACCTTAAAGACCCACGCTTTATTGAGTTAAAATTAAACAATAATCTCTATACAATCACACACTAGCATGCATAGAACTTAGAAAAGTCATGTCAATTGTGTAGCTAAAACTCATAATGCTTCATTTGGTTAACAATAATCTCCATTGATCTTCAAGACTAGATACACACATTAACAAGCATAAAAAACCAATTTTTGCAGACCATATACAGAACCAACTAAATTACTCATTTCCCACTTCAAATTCACAGCTTCTAAAATAATAGAAGAGAAACAATTAAGAATTGAGGCAAAAGCTTACGCAGTGGTTTCTTGGCCGCCTCCTTGAGTTCCAGTACTGACAAAAAACCCAGCAGGCTTCCCAGCGAGGCTCTGCTCCTTCCACAACTGCCCCGTCGAGTCGAAAAAAGCCTTCATCTGCGCCGCCATGCTCCCGTACCTCGTCGGAAAACCAAACAAAACCCCGTCCGCCGCAGCCAATTCCGCCGCCAAAATCTCCGGAATTTCGGTGTCCTTCGGCGGCGCCTTCATAGCCTCCAGCACCTCACTCGGCAGCGTCTCCGGCACCCTATAAAGCAACCCCTCAACGCCGTTCACGCCGTCAACGCCCTTCTTCATCCTCCTCGCCAAATCCTCCACATGTCCGTACATCGAGTAGAACACTATAAATATCCTCAATTTCGGGGCCGGATGCGAATTCGGATGCGATTCGGCGGAGACTTCATCGTTTCGGCTGGGAGTGGTGGAATTGGGATTGTCGTCGGTGGGGATCGGCGGCGCGTTTCCCGAGGCGTTTGGGTGGGAGGCGTCGGGATTGGCGCCGCTGGAGGGGACCTTCTTCTTGCTTGGGACACAGCCCCCGCCTTTCCCCATCGAGAATAACGATATTACTCAATGAGGATAAGAATTAAGAAGCGTGCACCAAAACCCAAATACCAGTTTTGAATTTGGAGCTTCGTTTCTTAGTGGCAGTTAGGCACGGAGTCCGGAGCTTCTTCGTTCCAAGCTGTAAAAGGAGCCAAGTAGGACTAGAATTTGGCTGCAACCCAATAACTTACTGTATGTACGTATATCTGTAAGGACACGTGTCGGTTTGAGGATAAAATTCACCTCTGGTTTTGAATGTTTTTTGTTTTTCATTTCTATTTATGCTATTGTGAAAAAAGTTTGGTGCAGTGGTTTTTTTTTTTCCACAAATGACAGTGAAATTCTAAATTACGTTAATGTACAGTTAATGTAAAGAGCGACGATCAAACTAGGGTGCAATAGGGAAGTACGATGCTCTGGTCAAATAGTCTAACTTACGTATCTTTTGGTGTGGTGGGGTTTGGAATTATGTAGAAAAGCATCTTTAGGAATTTTGGTTTAGCAGTCATTATTATTAATCATCTAGGATCTACCTAACACCTCCAACCCCATAATAATATGATATGATTGATTAAAATATAGTGTTGAATGAGGCCATTTTGTCCCAGAGAAAAGTCAGTCCCCTAAATTCTAATGAATAAAGATGGCACCGATTTAAGTTGGTGGTGATGTTGTTGGAAGAAGCCAAGAGGCAAGTGGGGAGATTTAAGTTTACAAGCATGGGAATAAATAAACAAAACAAATGGATTCTCTTCCAATTTAAGAAACATTGATGTAACACAAAGGTTTTTTCTTTATTGAGTGAAATAGAAACGCAATTGTAGCAACGTCAAGTCACTCGATCATGTTCGCATTCAAGGCGAATTCATTTTGTAGATGAAACCCTAACACAAAGCCACCAGCCAGTTTTAACCCTCCAAAAAGAGACCACGGCTTGCACATGGTACGTTAAGATACTACTTATTGTAAAGTGCTAATACTTGTCAAGAAATTCACAAACAGATTCAAACAAGTCACGTTTTGCTCAAGAACTATATGACACCGGAAAGTTACTCAAAGTGCAATTAATACCTGTCAACTAAAATTCACAAACAAATCCAAATGAGTCAAGAAATATACAGCACTTGAAAGTTGCTCTAAAAAAGTACACATAAAAGCTCCCAACCTTGGTACATAAATCTTCAGCATGGACTCTACTTCTACAAGTCATTGGAATTGTCAAAGCTACATACAATACACCTCTCACTTAGGATTCCTAAGAACAATGATAACTGAATCCCCGCGGAGAAACATCTTGCTGATGAATCTATCCTTGTTAACCGGTTGGGCTTTTTTCTTGCCTTTTCCAGTCTTTGGCACCTGCATAGACAGATGAAAGATAACACAAATATTGTGAGTTAAAAGAACGTTGATGATTGATGAAGATCTACCAACACAAATGAAAACAAAACACAAGAAAACTCCATGATGGGAAATACCTCAGTCCACATCTCCCTGACATTTTCCAGAACCATGTTGCAATGCCTGTCGAACGCTCTCACACGTCCAAGAAGCTTTCTGTTGTTACGACAGTTGATGAGCACCTGTTTGCACAATGAGAACCAATTTGAATAAGTCTTGATATGTAAAGCCTTTATGGACAGAGAACTATAAAATTATAAGAAAGCATTACCTGAGTATTATTCTTGACACTCATCATAAGAACAGAGAGTGGTCCGGTATTAAATTCCTCTTCCTCATTCTTGGTAACCTGCAGCATTCAGGGTGGATGAGAATCTTCACAAATTGATGATAACAATAAGAATAAATATGCCGAATTAGGGTTTCATAGTGAGAATATGACCAAATAAAGGGTTTCAGAATGAGAAGCAAACGATAATCACATTCGACCATGTCATATACCAAGAGAGATCACTCTCAAACATTTGGTCCCGATGGTTTTATTTCGCAGGAACAGGAAATGAGTGAATGTTTGGCGGTCTATCAGAAGAACATAAAAAAGTATCACGCAAACATAGGAGGCACAACAGAACTACTCTTTGATAATTATTGGTGTTCTGGTGCATTAAACAAAAAGTGACTAACTGATGAACAACAGTCTTTTGAACTTAGATTACTTTCCATGAAATGCCATCAAAATACTGAAGATAAAAAAGCATAATTTTTTTTTTTAAGTTACAAATGGAGTACCATTCAATACAATCACAGAGGGGTAACTATGAGATATGCTAAACTGCCACTGGTTCAAAGTTGCAAATTCCATATCCAAATTCAGGACAACACATTTTACTCAATCTCTCAGATAAACCCATAACATTTAAAGATGCAAAGAGAGTTATGATAAAAATGCACTAAATCAATGAGCTCGAGAGCAGAATAACTTACATCTTCCTCCATTGGCCGGCTGGAAACGGAGAGGGCAATAAACACAAAACAAAAAAGGAAACAGTGTTAGTGTTTCGGTAAAAAGCTAAAAGATAATTGCAACTTTGAAATATCAAATTAATCATATACCTCATCTTGAACAAAGGATTTGTATGTTTCTAAGACTTTCAACCTGCCAAGGAACAACAAGATATGCGAAATTAATCAATCTGAGTACTAAGTAATACATAAAAGAACGGCAGACACTACTAATATAAACACTATGTAGCACCGATACGCCACGAGGGAGGGATCCCGATCCCGATTCGATCCCGAGAAGGAGGAGGGAGATGAAAGGAGAAGAAAGAAGAAAAGGACTTACTTGAGCTTGCAGCAGCTGCAAATCTCCAGTTGCAGTTGCTCTGCGATGAATAGGCGGCTAACAGGTGAAGAAGATGATATTAAGTGC
Source organism: Prunus fruticosa (assembly GCA_018703695.1). Lineage (NCBI taxonomy): Eukaryota > Viridiplantae > Streptophyta > Magnoliopsida > Rosales > Rosaceae > Prunus > Prunus fruticosa. Next base: position 28,297,458 of record CM031923.1, read on the forward strand.
CCTAATTACAAGACGAACCGTTCTAGTTTCACTATGGGCTAGTGCGTAGGTCTGTTTCACTAATGGGCCTTTTAGTAAGTACATTTTCACTTATGGGCTACTTTTATTTTGACAAAAGGACAAGCCCACAATAAGAACTATGAGAACCAAATGGGCTATTACAAGTAAGCCCAATCCAGATGCCCAAACTTTGGGCCTTACATATGGCCCTCACTATAGAATTCTAGAAAGATTACTAAATCAAGTTGGCTAGATTAATTCAGTTTAATTGAAATAACTACATTCCCGAAAACCCTAGCCCCCTCTCCCAAAAAACACTTTAGAGCCGTTTTCATTTGAGGGAGGAGGGGAGGAAGCCATTGTTTTTTCCCCCTTCTCCCTTCCTCCCTTCTTCTCTCTTATCCCATTTTCAAAGACATAATGTTTCTCTTATTTTTCTTCGTTTTGTTATGATTTTCCTTCATGCATCACATATAAATGCTTCTCAACGTCGAATTTCCACATGCATTTCGGTGTCAGATCTCTACCATTATCTTTTTTGCAGTTTTTTCATGTTTGGAATAAGTCGGAGAGACTCTTTGAGTTTTATGTGTAGTTTTCACCTCTCTTTTTGTGAGAGTTTTTCACCTCTCTTTTGTGAGAGTTTTCCACCGCTCTTTTGTGAGGGTTTTATTTATATTGTTATAACTTGGTTTTTTTTTTTCAAACTTTATCTCTTTTTAGATGTTTTGGAGTTTCTTTGATCTTGCGTGATCATTAGTGGAGGAGCACTAGATTGTGTTAATTTTGATGTTAGATCGTTTCATTATTGTAATGGCCATTTGTGGTTAGTTTGTATTGGCCATTTGTAGCCAATGTCTTTTTTTGCTGAATTATGAATGAAATCTCAAAATCTCTCAACAAAAAAAGAGCGGATGTGCTCTTCACTCTACATCCAAGTTCGATTCCCCCCCAGTAATTTAGAGTAGATTAAAATATATATCGCTTGTATAAAAAAAATTAATAATGAAAAATTATAAATAAATTTTTTCTTCTAATCATTTTGATCATTATTCCACAGGAAAAAATTTGCAATTTCCAAAAAAAACACACAAGGGTCATGAGTGTAATGATCGAATTTCTGGGTGCACATAGCAAACACTTACTACTCAAATAAGTTGCAATTTTTTTTTTTTTTGGGATAAATACCATGATGTGTCCCTACAACCCAAGGGTGGGATTAATCCCCGCTTCGAGATTTGGCTTGTCCCTAGCTACAAAGTGCTTCCAATAAGTAGCAAATTTTTCTTTTTCACATATTCTTACAAACTTAGGCCCAAACACTTTAAAGAGCTCTCTTTCTAAATGGGTTAATTGCTCAAAGATGGCTTCAAGAACAGTATCCCATTTTGTGGGATGTGAGACGACAGTTGGACGATTGACATGCATTCCTAATTGCATGACTGTCTTACATCTGCAAAACGGGATCCCTTTTGGATCTTTTTAGGTGCGTTATACTAAAGATTATGTTTTATTAGTTTAAATTAACAGGTTATGGTTGATGCTGGTTTAACCACGGGTATTGGGTGGAAGTTTTTTAAATAAATTATTGGAATCTAGTGATTCTAAGCAGCCCTGTGAATGATCCATGATCCTGATTTACAGAAAGTTTTCCAATCAGGCATGTGAATGATCCTGAATTCGGACAAAATGCTCATAGCCTTGTAGGGACCTGACTAATTAAGCTTTAGCTAGAGCTGCCTTATAGTTCTATATATTTTACCATTCTCAGATATTTAATTGGTTCCTAAAACTATTTTCTAAGTAAGCATAAAAAAAATATATGCACGTAAGTATGCAGCATTCTCAGTGGGAAAGTAATTGCCTCTACTTTAGGCTTTTAGCAAACCAAGATATGATTTCCTCAATTTCAATAACAACAGAAATGTTCTCCCTCAATTTGAGGGAACCTCCCACCAATTCACACACCTTTTGTCTTGTAGAAAATGTAAGGCTTTTACCTCTATAGTCTAGCTAGACACTACTTATATGTTAGATGGTGATTGATGACACTGTTTCTAGTAAGCACAAAAACCTTAATTTAAACAATTTAAAATTCATGGAACTCATAATGCATCGTGAGTCTACGTCGATTGATTATAATTGTTGATGTATATGAGACTCACAATATATTAATAATCAAGATCGTGAACCAACATGAGCTGATTTGACCCGTGGCATTGCTCTATTTAACATGTCAAGTCATAGTTTGGTAGCAAAAAATTATTGCCTTTTACATATGCACAGCACTGTCGACGGATCTAGGAACACCCGAGGAGGAATCTAGAACAACATAATTTGATGCTCCGAGTATCCATACCTACACAGAACTGAGCTGCTTCAACATCTGAACATGTGTTCAGCAAGATGTTTTAACCCTTTCCCAATCCAGATTATCAAGGCGAGGGGCCATAAAAAGCTATATATACTAGTGGAGCACCATGTGCTAAAGCCAGAGGTAGTTCACTGGTTTTGCACAAGAGAGGAAAGCCAGCTTTAGAATCCCTTAAAAAAGTGCAAAGAAAAATGTGTTACCAAAGTACGAAGGAATGCCACATACCCTTTTGATCTTGTCAATCAAAACCATCCACACACTTGGTGCAGTTTCTGGAAGTTTAATAATAATTAATTGATTCAAGTGTGTGTTAATTAAGTTTAGAATTAATTTAAACCCCTAAAAGATACAGACTTAGCTGTTGGGAAGATTTTTTGCTTTTAAGTACGGGGAATAATCCTACTTTATGTTGTGTATACGTGTAGATGTGGGGACCTAATTTTGATTAGGGGGCTTTTAAAAACGAAAGTGACAACCTCAGGGTTTGTCTTCCAATAGAAAATATTAAAGGTAATCTTTTAAAGTATTTGACTAATAACTTTTTATTTTTTTCACCGACGGGTAAGATGTGGGTTAGGTTTTTCACTTTGGCTAGCAAGCTATGATTGGCCGGTGTTGTTATATTTGGATGTGGTGCTCTCTAAACCATGCTTTTAGAGCTTAATTACTATATAATAATATACACTTAGGTCATAATCCACCTAAAAATGGCATAAATTAAGGCGTAATTCAGGGGTTGTTGAAATCAATGTTGTAATTAACCATATGCGTAGGGTTTCATCAAATTAGGGCACAGTGTTAGAGGAAGAGGAGGGCATGATGCTCTTAGTATGGGAAGAGGGAGACATGGAAGGCCACTGTGTGTGGCACATACAACACAAACAAACTTGACTTCATCCAGAAGGAGACCTTGGAAATCTTAATGACACACTAATCGCACACACCCTATCCAATTAAGCACCAGCTTTATACTTTATGTTTATAGACATTTTGTAGGGCCTATATATATATTTATATATATGAAAAATTTGGCTTTAGTACGTAGAAATTAATAATGGCTAAAGGGGCTTTAGGTAAGTGGGGGCCTAGCTAGCTAGCAAGCATCCATCATGCCTAGTTACATGCAATGTGGACAGAAATCTAGGGTGTCTCTTTCATGTGAAAATGATTGGTGGAAAGAAAATAATGCCAATGCATACTGTGTAAACCCTAGTGTAACTTTAACTACTTGATTAAGCTTGATGTAATTAAGTAAATTAATCTGAAAAAGATCCATAATCTTCCTTTTCACAACACATGTAATGTTATTGCCACACAAAAGGGTTCAAAAGGCCAATGTTCATGTTTATACAAATATAAATAAGTGAATTATTATGGATCCATAAGATCTGATTAGCCTGTGGAATTCAGGCGGGACCAGTGCAGTGCATATTCTTTTTTTTTTTCTTCTCTAGAGGGAATAAAATTGATGAAAGTGGTGTGATCAGACAGATGTGAAAGATGGTTCCAAATGCGATTTAGATGTTAAGCTTTCCCTTAAACAAGGGCATAAACATTTGATTGTGGGTAATTAATAATGGCTAGAAATATATCTTAGTACACTGTCATTAGCTGTTTATCATCTAAATCGGGAGTTGGAAGATGGGAAACAAAGGTGTGAAGTGTCGGGATAAACATGACACCCATTAGTTTAGTCTTGTTGATTTTGTTTAGTGATTAATAATCAAACAAAAGTTGATTAGTATTTAATTAAAACCCCGTAAAACAACTCAAAAGCACACAAAAGGAATCCCTTCCACGCCATGCGCATGCCAGCTTAGCAGAATCCTGCTCCCTCTCTCTCTCTCTCTCTCTTGCTTGCTTGTCACTCGTTTCATCCTTATCCGTTTATTACCATTTGTTTACTTTAATCCAAGTTAACCATAGTAAACCCAAAGAGCTTATCTTTGCCAAATCTTTGTTTGTATTTATTTTCTTGCTTCAAAGGACTACCAACCGAATAAATTAGCCACAAAAAATCTAACCCTAAAGAACCACATAGGAAAGGAACAACAACATGCGTGCATGAACAGTGTTCACAAACACCAAACCCAATCAATGACATTTCTTGACTTTGGCAAACCAGCCCCTCCGACTTTTACTGACAACCCTCTTCTGCACCATTCGTTAAAATGGGGTCCTAATTCTCTATAGAAAACCTTACACGTGTCATACGACCGGGTCTGATCTTTAAATGTACTTGGAGTGATGCACTGCTTTCTTTACTTCATTCTTACACCAAAATGGGAATTACTTGAACCAGTTTTCTTTGTTTTTGATTGATTGAATTTTGACCCAAATAGAAAACCCACAAAAGAAGACCTTCCCCGTTCCCATACACGTATGAATTCAATGTTGCATTCGGTGAATGTAGCCTACGAACAAGTGTTATGGATACACGGTGGTGGCGAGAGAGACACAAAGAGAAAGTGTATATGAAACCGTTTTAGGTAAGTTTTTCTATGAGCACATTAGAGTGGATAAGATTAACATGTACATAAGAGGTAAAATAAGATAAGCATCATCTTGTCGTAGGAAAAAGGCATGTCGGGACTGTGTTTCTTTATTCCCCAGAAAGCTTAATTGGTTCCACAATTAGGGCTAATATGACACATTCAGAAAAAGTCAAAAAAATATCAAACACCTTGCGGCTAATTAAGCACAAAAATGGGGTTGGTTGAGTTGAGTCATGTGTAAGAAGTGAATGGTACAATATGGCGGCTAGCGTACAGAGAGAGAGAGAGTGTGTATGTGTGTGTGTTTATGGCGATTGGTTGTATAATATTAGGGTGGGTACCTGATTCTTGATTGGTAGGCAGGTCACTGTGAAATTGGTCTGTCTATGAGAAGCTTACGCGTGGATGGATAGAATCTGTGGTCCCTTTGAAAATTCTTGGGGGGGTTTTGACACGCGTACAAGGTTCTTGTTGCCCCCATGTGCTCCCCTCTTTCGCATTTCAAGCTGTCCTTTTCACACACTTTCAAAGCTGCCATAGCCAAACTCTTTCATTAAACTTGAATGGCTCTGGTGAGCCGGCTAAAGCTCAAGGGGGACTGTCTGTCAGTCATCTTGACCAAGCTCAATTGGCCTATCAATCACTTCTTGCTCCCTCTTTCTGTGAAGAACGCTAATGGTAATGTCAAGTTTGGTAAGAATTTGCCGACAATTTTTACGCGTGCATAAAATCTTAAAAAAGTAAAATTATTGCGACAATTCGAACTAAATATCTAATTTTAAGTGCCGGACTGATGTGATGGGGGAATCTAATAGTCAAAACAAATAGGAAATACATTTTAATTTTGGTGATTGAATAGAATTGTGTCAATTATATTCTCACATGGTTTTTGTACCATGGATGATGTATATGCAATCGTGCTAAATGCTAAAGCCAGGGATTCTGTTACTTGTGCTATCTGATTTGAGAGATCATGATATTCCCTCACTAATTGGATATGGGATCAAGTTCTCCTTGTCAAATTTTTTTAAAATAAACCCAAAGTATATCCATTTGGATTTGGATGCTACATTTTCTTCTTTTTTCTATGCTATTGATTTTGCTTATAAATAGTCTTGTCTAACCCTAAATATCAACCTTGCGCATATGCTTTGAGAAGACAAACATTTAAAATAACATGGAGAGGAGTTGCTTTTTGGGGCGGGAGGGACCTATTAGCTTATCCTTGACCATGTTGCTTTTGAGCTCCAATTTAACAAAGAACCTTTTCAAGGACAGACATATAAATAGTGGCTGGGAGTGCACACTTCTTGTTCATACATGAATGTTCCCGCAACTTTGGTCAAGTTAGCTAGCCATGCCACGTATGCCCCCATGCCCCTGTCATTTCATTTCATCATCTGGTTTTACATGGAAAGGCGCAAAACCCTAGGGGAGAGAAATTTTTTTAAAAAGAAGTGCAAGGAGGATTGGACGAGAAAGCGACTCTGCTATGCTGTGTGGTTGTGCGGACGATAGGGAAAATGTTGTTGCTTTCTATTTGTAATTCAGTATCTTTCCAAACACACAGGGGAAAACAGTGAACTTGAAAAGATAGATCAATTGGGAGAGCAGGAAACGTTGAATTTTTTTAGTTTGTCTCTTCTTTTGTTATCTCTCTCTTTATTTCTTTTGTTATTAGGTATAAGGACTCAATAACTTTAAAAATCTCATCTGATTAGCAAAATATATCATGAATCACGTTTGAGAGGGAGCTAGAAAAAGATATATTATAAAATCACTTGAGTTCTAATCAAAGCACTTTAAAACACAAAAGAAAAACTCTATTTTAAAATTTTTGTGCAGAATCTCATAACTCCTAGATCGAATCATGTGTCATATGTCGAGAGTGTTTAAAGTGGTAAGAAAAATACCGTCGACAATGACGACATCACCAGTGGCCCTCAATTTCCTCCGACCTCCACAATTTTTTTATGAACTCCCGTCAATTTCCTCCAACCTCCAATTAAGCTTTTTCTATTGTTGTTACATGCTTGTTAAGCAAACACAAAACACTCCAAGATGCTTGCATTTTCACCCATCTCGAGCCACGCATGACCTAGTATATTGTATAAAGCCAAAGCTAAGCTAAATTGGGTGTGGCTTGGCTAATCTCTTAGCCTAATTGACATAGAAAAAGGAAAATACCACCCAATTGGACAACAAAAGTGAGTTGCATATCCAAATCCATAGGCCAACCACACCACATTGTTTATTCACTTCGAGGTGGTCAGGTTTGGGATCCCAACCCATCCGGATTTACAAAGTTTGTGCGTAGTTGAGGGGTTTTTAACTTTTTCTTCATACCATAATTACCCTTACAAATTGGGAAAGCCAAACCCAACCATGCTTCTCTAGGACAGAGGGCGAGTTACATCCAAATCAGTATTATACAAACTTGGTGTATTAGTGTTAGGGCCAAATTTCGATTTAGACCCTGTAGTTTGAGTAAACTTTTCACTTTAGTCTCTATAATTTCAAATATCATGACTTAATCTTAGTAATTATCTTTGTAATTTATTAACAGTTGCAATTCAAGAACAATAAACGATACTTTCATCTTTAGTGTTATCATATTATAGTTTTGTTTCCCAACCAAAATTAATTATATTATTGCATCAATCATAATGGCCATGGAAATCTAGAACATCTTCTCATTTGTAGGGTGAATATAGAGCCAAGTTTTTATGGATCATGTTGTTCTTTTTCTCTAGCATTTTTTAAACTATAAATTTGAAACTACACACTAGATTAAGTAATCTTCACTAGTACATTTTCCCATGTTAGCCTTTGTACGTTTATGCTTTCGAATTAGTGTATGTATGTATATAAAGAATAAACCAAATGGCACATCCAAAATTTTCCACAAAATTGAGGACATTATTGTAACATCATTGTTTTGGGAAAAACAAAAGGGTTGGAAGGAAGAACACAGAGAAAACTTTTCCCTTATAAATAAGCTCCATGCGTTGTCTCCCAAGCCATTCAACTTCCACACATCTGCTTCCTGAAAGAAAGTGAGAGAGGCAGAGAAAAAGAAAGTTGCAGAGAGTGACAGAGAGATAGAGAGAGAGATAGAGAGAGAGAGAGAGGTATAGTTATAGGAATTAGCTAGGAAAGCATGACAACCAAGACCAACCACCAAGTTGTTGAAGAAGACGATCATATGCTACTCATTTCTCACTTGTACCCTTCCGATGTCTACACCCAAATTGTACCCCAACAAGGTACGACCTTCAAAAGCACACAAACTTTTTTTTATTTATGTTTCCATAGTTTTCCTATTCTCACATTTTACTTAACCAACTTTTTTTCTGCTGTGTTTAGGAGCGTCAAAGCCTAAACGACGTCGTAAGAAGAGCAAAAGTGGAGAGGCTGGTGGTGCTGGGCTCAAGAAGAGGAAGCTGACTGCAGAACAAGTGAATCTTCTTGAGCTCAATTTTGGCAACGAACACAAATTGGAGTCTGAGAAGAAGGACCGGCTTGCTTCTGAGCTAGGTCTTGATCCTCGACAGGTTGCTGTCTGGTTCCAGAACCGAAGGGCTCGTTGGAAGAACAAGAAGTTGGAAGAAGAATACTCCAACTTGAAGAAAGAACATGATAGCACTGTTTCTGAGAATCGCAAGCTTGAATCCGAGGTCCATAGCTCTCTCTCTCTCTCTCTCTCTCTCTACACATGTCATTTGGTTTATGTGAATTCTACATCTTTGACTTTGTTGGGTTTAGTTTAGTTTCCAAGGAAAATCGAGGAAAAAATATATAAAAACTCAAGCGTAGATAGGATTTAAACTGTAATTTTCTTTAAAAAATTATTCAGTTTTTTTTTGGAAACAAAGGGTGGTTTAACAGTAGATCATTTTCTTGTTTAGGGTCGATGTGCATTGTTTATTTTTATTTAAAAAAAACTATTCATTATTTCATTTCTTAAAAATATCATGGGGTCTCTAGGTATAGTTTAATTCATTAATTTTAGAAGAAAATATCACACTCAAGCTGATATTAATGGCTTTTTAATTATGTCCAAGTACTCTTAACCTTCGGAAAGGAGAGAAAAAAAGAGAGAAAAGGACAAGGTGACCCACCACATAGGCACACATAGGAACGTGCATGAGCTCTTGGCTCGAAGAAAGCCATGCCACCTTGTTGGGTTTTTGGCCATAGAAACACACAAAGGGTGGGGAAAAAAATTGACAAACAGTAGCTTGCTGCCACCGAATCAGACAGGAAAAGGTACTTGTGTTCCAGTCCTCAAGGGCTGTCCGTACAATGTTGTTTTAAGGTGGTTGTTGGTGTTGGCCCCGTTGGGGGGGGCCTTGCCGAGACACTCGGGGAAGGAACATCACGTGATCACTCAATTGAGATGTCATGTAGCCCACAACACACACCTTGATATGCATATATATATAGTCCCATAATATAAACATTTGGTACCATTGTTGCAGATGTCGAAGCTCAAGGTGCAACTCTCGGATGCTGAGAAGGAGATTCGACGGCTCTCAGAGCGCGTAGACCATGGCGGCTCGAGCAACAGTCCGAGCTCCTCACTCTCTATGGACGCCATTGATCCTCCATTTTTAGGGGAGTTTGGGGTGGAGGAGTACGATGATGTTTTTTACATGCCCCAGAACAATTACATTCATGGCATGGAATGGATGAACCTGTACATGTGAATTTAATTATCAACTTAATTAGAATTTTGTAGATAGTGACAAGCTAATGTAAATCGTTGTCTTTCCCATCTATGTAGTAGCTTAGTGTGCTTGACTAGGAATTTGGAATTAATGTACTTATTATTTAATATAATAACTTCCCCTATTGACTGAAAACTCTTAGTTGTTTTTGTCACTTCATTTACTTTTAACATATAATATAATTGCGTGTTTTATAGACTTGTCCATGCCTTAATCACCCAAATTAATAGTTATAAATTTAAAATGTCTTCTCTAAAGTACCAGAACTTTGTTGAATATTTTGTCCATTACTCCATGCATCGTTAACCCTCTGCTATATGCTCATTTAAATGAATTTAAATGAGCATATTTTCCCTCCTCATATAGATCATTAACAGAGAGTGCATTATAAACATAATGGATTACTTTAATTAAGCTTAAATTAACTAAAACCCCAAATTACATTGTAGTTATTTAGTTTGAGGACTGAGCTGGAGGAATATATAACCATTGGGCCCAAAAGGGATAAGAGGTGGTATTTCATTTTGGTCTGAAGATATATATGAGCTACTTACTGTTAGGCCCAAAAGCGGTCCCCAATTAAAGTAAATCTTAGGCTTTTTACTCTTTAACTTATTGAGTTTTTAGATGTATAGGCTTTTCACTCTAAAGCTCTAACTGTAAAATATAAAGTTAATTTTGAAATTAGTTAGGTAAGTTAAAATAATCATCAGGATTTCCATTTCAACCTCAAATCCCATTGATTTTTTTTTAATTTTTAAAAAGGCTAGTGATCAATCTACATCCATAGGATGAAATATTAAGCAGGGAAAATCTGAGTGTAGATTTTAAAGATGATGTTCCATGAAATTTCAAGGAAGGTTGCCTTCATAGGGGTCTATTTTTTTTCCATTCAACTTTACCCATTTCAATCTGCTTCTAATTAATTATAGAGGTTTACCCTTGTCTTCTTATTGAATGTTAATTCTTTAGTGTACATTTTTTGTCATGCAACTTTAGTGATTAGCAAATCCTCTCTTCTTTATTTCGAGCTACAATGAACTCACAACCAAGCTAGCTAAGTGGAAGAAGAGACCATGCTCTCATTACAATTGCAGCAGCGACAAACAATATCCAGAGTCTAGACGACTTCATTGGACTTAAGAAACGAGGAAACACAATATATTGGTTTTAGGTCTATTGTCACTTTTGATGAAATCATCAGTGGATTGGTTGGAATTGTTTAACCATGCTTGCTAGTTTGCTAGAAGACGCTTACCCGATTAACTTTATTTTCCTCTTCTATTTGTCATGGTTGCCGATTGAATAATTCATGTCACGATTTCCCCAAGGTTAAATAATTAATGGTTGCCGATCGGATCACCGTCGTCTAGTGTGCTCCAAAATCATCGTTTGTTAAGCATTTAGACGACACTTTTTGCTCAAAAACCGTCGTCTATGTGAAAGAATAAAAAAGTTCAGGGAATTTTCATGTCAATTCCATGAAAAATAAAGAAAAAGACAAAGCTGGTTTGCAGATAATCTACTTATATACAAGATGGATATTATACATCAAATTTTGTTTTTACTATTTGTAAGGTGCCTGTAGTTTTTTGTGCCTACAATCCTTAAATTCTTCTATAAATACAAGTAGTCTACACAATACAAGCAGAATCAATTGAGGGCTGAACCACTCTTCAGAATCAAACTGAAGGCTGAATGATCAACAGAACTCGGGTACGTCTTATAAACCTCTTGCGCTTGTTAATTTTCTTTTTCTTTCTTCAAAATTATTTTTCACTTGATGTCATTGCATTTGATGACTTAGAGAAACCAGCTATTACCAAAGCTCAAAATTTAACCAACAACTACACGTAGGTGAGAAAATGCTTTCATTTCAACTGGAAGTTGACACTGTTGGAAATTGGCTCAAATGTAGAAGAATTTTGGAGTTGCCCATGTGAGTCAAAGTTAGTTGCCCATGTGAGTAAATGTTGGCTTACTATGAGGTCAAAAATGGTGGATTGTTTGGTAGCCATCCATTGGTAAGTTTGGTAGCCAACAAATGAATAGTTGAAGCTTGCATTCACACTCATGCATCTTTGGCTATAAATTGGAAGCAAATGGTTTCATTTGAAGCATCCCACCAAGTGTTGAGTAGAAGAGAAAAATAGCAAGAAAGGCATCTAGCCAAAGAGAGAAATCTCTCTAATTGTTCTTTGCTTTGTATCATTGTTTTATCTTCAATTGTTGTGAGAGTGAGACTTGGGTGTATTTGGGGCTTTGGGTTTTCTTGAGTGATAAACACTTTGTATACTCTCTTTGATTATAGTGAATTACTCCGTCGTCTCCAAACTGGATGTAGGCATTGCCAAACCAGTATAAATCTTGGTGTTCTTGTTGGTGTTGTTTTGTGTTCCATTTATCTCCTGCTAGTTGTTATTTATTTTTCACTCACAATTGGTTGACGCTTCCGCACAACAAGTGGTATCAGAGCTCCAGTTTTGACTTGGGTTTCGTAGGAGTGAAAAATTCGCCGAGCTACAGTTCCGATGAATAGTGTCGGCGCTACAGTTCTCGTGAACAGTGATGTATTTGTGAACAGTGCCGGATTTGATGGCTGGAGATAAAGACGAACTTGTGAAGGAGAAGGAGTCGACATCCAATAGACATCCAATCGCTACTACAAGGTTAGAGGTGGATAAATTCAATGGCTCTAATAATTTTGGTATGTGGCAATGTGAAGTTATGGATGTGTTGTATCAACAAGAGTTGGATATTGTTTTGGAGAATAAACCCGAAGAAATTGATGATAAGCAGTGGAAGAGACTTAATCTTCATGCTTGTGGCTCTATTCGATCATTCCTTGATAAGGAGTTGAAATACCCGTATATGAAGGAAACTTCTGCTAAGGAGTTATGGACGAAATTGGAGGAGAAGTATATGACCAAGAGCGCAGAAAATCGGCTCTTCTTGAAGAAGCGACTCTTCCGATTTCAATATCGTTCAGGTATTTCTATGCACGAACACCTCAATGATTATAATAAAATACTTGCTGATTTAGCAAACCTTGATGTGAAAATTCTTGACGAGGATAAGGCACTATGTTTGTTAAATTCATTGCCCGATGATTATGATCATTTGACAACTACTTTGTTGTATGGAAAATCCGAGGTGAAACTTGAGGAGGTGTCTGCGGCATTGGTGAATCATGAGTGTCGTAAGAAGGACCAGAAGACTCACAATTCACAAACCGAGGCACTAGTTGCAAGGGGTCGAAACAGAGGAAAGAAAATCTGGGAAACGGGGAAAGTTTCCTGCCATAGATGAATGTGCCTTTTGTCACCAAAAGGGTCATTGGAAGAAAGACTGCCCCAAATTGAAGAACAAAGAAAAGGAGAAAGCGGATTCTGAAGCAAATGTTGCAAAATCTGGAGATGATGATTTCGAGTTTGCCTTGGCTAGTTCATCTGCGATGGTCACTTCGAGGAGTGGATTTTGGATTCAGGTTGCACCTATCATATGTGTCCCATTCGGGAATGGTTTTCTAGCTTCAAGGAGCTGGATGGTGGAGTTGTTTTGTTGGGCAATAATAATGCTTGCAAAACACAAGGGATAGGCAAAATCTGTTTGAAGATGCATGATGGAACAGTCGAGAGAATTGAGTGATGTTCGGTATGTACCGGATATGAAGAAGAATCTCATCTCATTGGGCGCTTTGGAATCCAAGGGTCTCAAGATCACCATGGATGGTGGAGTTCTTAACGCTGTGTACGGGGCATTGGTGGTGATGAAAGGTACAAGACGAAATAACTTGTATTTCTTGCAGGGGAGTACAGTTATTGGTGGAGCAGCTGTCACTTAAAGCTGCCTGACGCAGATAGCAGCAGACACCACGAGGTTATGGCATATGCGTCTGGGGCATGCTGGTGAAAAAGCGTTGCAAGGATTGGTGAAGCAAGGCTTATTGAAGGGTGCAAAGGCATGCAAATTGGAATTTTGTGAACACTGTGTGCTTGGTAAGCAAACTAGAGTGAAATTTGATACCGTTATTCACCACACTAATGGCACTCTAGATTATGTTCACACTGATGTTTGGGGACCTTCCAAGAATGCACCTTGGGGAGGTTGCCATTATTTGGTCTCCGTTGTTGATGACTTCTCTAGAAGAGTATGGTTGTACACCACGAAGCGTAAAGATGAAGTCTTGAAGATATTCCTGAAGTGTAAAGAGATGATTACGCAAAGGGATCGAAAGATCAAGACTCTAGATCAGACAATGGTGGTGAATATAGGTCTGATCCTTTCTTGAAAGATTGTCAAGATGAGGGTATTGTGAGGCACTTCACGGTTAGGGAGACACTTCAACAAAATGGGGTGGCAGAGCGCATGAACCGTACTTTGCTTGAGAAAGTTCGGTGTATGTTGTCTAATGCTGGATTAGGCAAGGCGTTTTGGGCTGAGACGATTAGTTATGCAAGTCATCTCATTAATCGGTTGCCGGCTGCTGCGAACGAGGGCAAAACGCCCATGGAGGTATGGTCTGGTAAACCTTGTACTGATTACAAGTTGTTACACATAATTGGTTGTTCTGCTTACTACAATGTCAGGGAAAGCAAGTTGGATCCAAGAGCAAAGAAAGCTCTGTTTATGGGCTTTAGCACTGGCGTGAAGGGATACCGACTCTGGTGTCCAGACTGAGAAGAAATTTATTGTAAGCAGATATGTGACTTTTGATGAGACTGCTATGGTTAATCAGAACAAGCATGAAGGTGAAATTGAAGCTACCAAGACCATGAGTAGTTCAAAGCAGGTGGAGTTACTAAAGACTCCAGTTGTTCCAGGAAGGTCTGAAGTTACAGACACTAGTCCTACAATTGATTCGTTGTTCAAGTTTAAGCGTTGCTTGGACTTGATTGGAATTCGTAAAATTTGTTGATTGCCCCTTGGGGGAATGGGAGACGACCATTGGGAGTGTTACTATGAGAGTTTGTTACATGTTGAGCCAAGGTGGAGATTGTTGGAAATTGGCTCAAATGTAGAAGAATTTTGGAGTTGCCCATGTGAGTCAAAGTTAGTTGCCCATGTGAGTAAATGTTGGCTTACTATGAGATCAAAAATGGTGGATTGTTTGGTAGCCATCCATTGGTAAGTTTGGTAGCCAACAAATGAATAGTTGAAGCTTGCATTCACACTCATGCATCTTTGGCTATAAATTGGAAGCAAATGGTTTCATTTGAAGCATCCCACCAAGTGTTGAGTAGAAGAGAAAAATAGCAAGAAAGGCATCTAGCCAAAGAGAGAAATCTCTCTAATTGTTCTTTGCTTTGTATCATTGTTTTATCTTCAATTGTTGTGAGAGTGAGACTTGGGTGTATTTGGGGCTTTGGGTTTTCTTGAGTGATAAACACTTTGTATACTCTATTTGATTATAGTGAATTACTCCGTCGTCTCCAAACTGGATGTAGGCATTGCCGAAACCAGGATAAATCTTGGTGTTCTTGTTGGTG
The DNA here is from genome assembly GCA_018703695.1 of Prunus fruticosa. Taxonomy (NCBI): domain Eukaryota; kingdom Viridiplantae; phylum Streptophyta; class Magnoliopsida; order Rosales; family Rosaceae; genus Prunus; species Prunus fruticosa. Next base: position 28,312,546 of record CM031923.1, read on the forward strand.
TTGTTTTGTGTTCCATTTATCTCCTGCTAGTTGTTATTTATTTTTCACTCACAATTGGTTGACGCTTCCGCACAACAGACACTACACTGCTTGTATAAGCTAGCTATAAACATAGACTTTGAGGACCGTTTGGACTGAATTCATCAAGTTTTTAACAAAACCTAAAAGATTTAACAAACTCTCATCCGAATTATAGGTCACTCTTTATGATTATACCAGAAAAGAACTTCAAATAATGCTTGACTTGCCACTTTTGTTGCTTAATTTTTGTACTTCTTTTAGGCATAAGTTCTACGAAATCACACTTTGTAAGCGTTTCTCTGCATCGACTATCAATGTTCGTGTTCCCAAAACCAGCCCCCGAGCCCAATACCAGTTCTCCTCATGCTGCTAATGTTGCTGAACTACTCGTAAGTCTTTCAATCTTTGGGTTCAGCCAACTCTCTGCCACTGATCAACGTGAGAAGACGAAAAAAATCTATGATAAAGTAGTTGAAGATGTTGTAGTTCAGCAAATCCCGGAGGAAAGTGAAGAGGATTTTAGACTCAGAACATTCACAGAGCTATTCAAGAAACTTCCCTTACCTGATTAGAACCTTTTCCTGACAACTGTTATAAAGAAGTTCAAGCGCGAGAGGCAAATTGGCGAGTTGATCTCTTGGTTCAGGACTCAACTAGACGCCAATGATCAAAATCAACTGATTGAAGAAATTGTTCAGGTTAAACCTGATGAGGAAACCAATGAGGATTTCAGACTCAAAAGATTTACACAGCTTTGTAAAGATTATACCTGACTATGTTGTCGCCTGGGGAAGAATATGTCAAGAATCCAAAACATGCACAACAGACATCCGATACTCATGAAGTTTGTTCTGAATTCGCAGTCCCGTTTTGCTGAGTTTTTCTTAGGTTTCTCAATTATATGGTTCAAGGGACAAAGCTCATATGATCAATGGCAGCTGATTGACCAACTCTGTGATGGAGTTAAAGGTGTTATGGTTGAGAAGCTCGCAGACGAAAGTGAGGCAGATTTCAAACTCAGAAGATTCACAGAGCTATGTAAGAAAGTGGCTGACTTTGGTGTACAAGTCAACTTCCTTGAGAAAGCTGTGTTGTGCGGAAGCGTCAACCAAGTACGAGTGAAAAATAACCACAACTGACAGGAGATAAAATAATGAACACAAAAACAACACCAACAAGAACACCAAGATTTATACTGGTTTCGGCAATGCCTACATCCAGTTTGGAGACGACGGAGTATTCCACTATAATCAAATGAGAGAATACAATAGTGTTTAACACTCAGAACCCAAGCCCCAAATATACCCAAGCTCACACACTCAAGAATATATAAGGAGAATACAAATTGAGTACAAATTTAGAGAAAGGAAAAATCAACTCTTTATTTTTCTTTCTCTCTCCCCGACTTCTCTCTCCAGCTCCTCTACTCCTCTTACTACTTCAGCTGCTGCATACTTCCATTTATAGCCAATGAAGTTGGCTCTTCAAGGAACCCACGGCCAAAGGCCTCCAATCAAGTAGGGTAAGCCATCAATGCTATCTATCATTATGTCTCCCATATGCTGCTGTCCAAAGGCAAAATAGCTGTCAATATTCCTCTGCAAAGCGCTGCCCCCCACATGACAACATCCTCCCACATGATTGCACAAGGTTCTTTCGGTGCAAGTTGAGCCATAATCAACAATCTCCACCTTGGCTCAAATTGTACCAAACTCGTAATACTCCTAACGGTCGTCTCCCAATCCCCCACGGGGCAATCAACAAATTTTACAAATTCCAATCAAGTATAAGCAGTGCTTAAACTTGAACAACGGAACAGGCTTTGTCAACATATCTCAGGATTGTTGGTGGTTCCAATCTTCTCAAGAAGAATATCTCCCTCTTCAATAATCTCACGAACAAAATGGAACCTCACGTCAATGTGTTTCGTACGTGCATGATGAACTTGATTCTTTGCTAAATAAATAGCACTCTCGACTGTCGCAATAAACATCCACATGGTCCTGTTGAACCCCTAAGTCATCAAGCAATCCTTGAAGCCAGATGGCTTCCTTTATAGCTTCTGTTACCGCCATGTATTCAGCCTCAGGAGTCGACAAAGCAACTGGAGATTACAGAATCGACCTCCAACTTCCTGGACCTCCAGCAATAGTGAATACAAAACCTGGAGTGGACCTACGCTTGTCCAAATCACCTGCGTAATCAGAATCCACATATCCAACAACACATTGACCAGTAACTTTATCCTGCTGAAACAATAAACCAACATCCACAGTACCCAGAATATACCGTAGAATCCATTTCACAGCTTGCCAATGCCCTTTTCCTGGATTATGCATATATCTACTGACAATACTAACAGCTTGTGAAATATCAGGCCTAGTACACACCATAGCATACATCAAACTACCAATAGCACTTGCATATGGAATTTGAGCCATGTAATGACTCTCCTCATCAGTTTTAGGAGACATAGAAGCACTAAGTTTGAAATGAGGGGCAAGAGGTGTACTAACCGGTTTTGAATTTTCATTCATCCCGAAACGTTGTAGTACCTTCTTCAAATACTGCTTCTACAAACAGACTAATCTTGCCCTTCGCTCTATCTCTTTCAATTTCCATACCCAGGATCTTCCGAGCTTCTCCCAAGTCCTTCATCTCAAATTCATTACTGAGTTGAGTCTTCAACCTTTCAATCTCCACTTTGCTTTTACATGCTATAAGCATATCATCAACATATAAAAGCAGATAAATGAAGGTTCCATCTTGTAGTTTGCGAAAGTATACACAATGGTCATAATGACTTCTTGTGTACTCATGCCCAATCATAAACCTATCAATTTTCCTTGCCAGCAACCTTAAAACCTTCTGGCTTAGACATATAAATTTCTTCCTCCAAATCACCATGTAAGAACGCCGTTTTGACATCAAGTTGAGCTAACTCGAGGTCAAACTGCACAACCAAAGCCAACAAAATACGAATAGAAGAATGTTTTACTACAGGAGAAAATACCTCATTGTAGTCAATGCCTTCCTTCTGAGCATAGCCTTTAGCTACCAATCTGGCTTTGAATCTTACATTGTCTTTTCCCAAAGATTCCATCTTCTTGGCATACACCCATTTACAACCAATTGCTTTCTTCCCCTTTGGTAACTGAACCAGCTTCCAAGTCTCATTTTTATGAAGAGATTTCATCTCCTCATCCACAGATTTCTTCCACTCAACGCTCTCTGAACTTATGACAGCTTCTTTGTAGGCAGATGGAATATCATCTTCAATAACGGGAAGTGCATATGTCACAATATCAGTAAACCGAGCAGGCTTCCGAATTTCCCTTCTCTGTCTTCTGATTGCAATAAAATCATGTTGCCTGTGGAGGCTCTTGGGTAGGTGCCTCCTCTTCATCATCCTCGTCCTCATCATCATAATTAACTGTAGGACTAGTGTCTGTTACATCAGACCTTACCTGGAACAACTGGAGTCTTCAATAACTCCACCTGCTTTGAACTACTCATGGTCTTGGTCGCTTCATTTTCACCTTCATGCTTGTTCTGATTAACCATAGCAGCCTCATCAAAAGTCACATCTCTGCTTACAACAAATTTCTTCTCATCTGGACACCAGAGTCGGTATCCCTTCACGCCAGTGCTAAAGCCCATAAATAGAGTTTTCTTTGCTCTTGGATCCAACTTGCTTTCCCTGACATGGTAGTAAGCAGGACAACCAAATATGTGTAAATACTTGTAATCAGTACAAGGTTTACCAGACCATACCTCCATGGGCGTTTTGCCCTCGTTCGCAGCAGCAGGCAACCGATTAATAAGGTGGCTTGCATAAGTAATCGCCTCAGCCCAAAACGCCTTGCCTAAACCAGCATTAGACAACATACACCGAACTTTCTCAAGCAAAGTACGGTTCATGCGCTCCGCCACACCATTCCCGTTGCGGTGTCTCCCTAACCGTGAAGTGCCTCACAATACCCTCATCTTGACAAACTTTCAAGAAAGGATCAGACTTATATTCACCACCATTGTCTGATCAGAGAGTCTTGATCTTTCGACCGCTTTGCGTTTCAATCATCTTTTTCCACTTCAGGAATATCTTCAAGACTTCATCTTTACGCTTCATGGTGTACACCCATATTCTTCTAGAGAAGTCATCAACAAAAGAGACAAAATAATGGCTACCTCCCCAAGATGCATTCTTGGAAGGTCCCCAAACATCAGTGTGAACATAATCAAGAATGCCTTTAGTGTGGTGAATAGCAGTGCCAATTTTACTCTAGTTTGCTTACCCAACACACAATGCTCACAGAATTCCAATTTGCATGCCTTTGCACCTTTCAATAAGCCTTGCGTCACCAATCCTTGCAACGCTTTTTCACCAGCATGCCCAAGACGCATATGCCATAGCCTCGTAGTGTCTGTGCCATCTGCGTCAGCAGCTTCGGTGCACAGCTGCTCCACCAATAACTGTACTCCCCTGCAAGAAATACAAGTTATTTCGTCTTGTACCTTTCATCACCACCAGTGCCCCGTACACAGCTTTAAGAACTCCACCCTCCATGGTGATCTTGAGACCCTTGGATTCCAAAGCGCCCAATGAGATGAGATTCTTCTTCATATCCGGGTACATACCGAACATCACTCAATTCTCTCGACTGTTCCATCATGCATCTTCAAACAGATTTTGCCTATCCCTTGTGTTTTGCAGGCATTATTATTGCCCATCAAAACAACTCCACCATCCAGCTCCTCGAAGCTAGAAAACCATTCCCAAATGGGACACATATGATAGGTGCAACCTGAATCCAAAATCCACTCCTCGGAGTGACCATCAGCAGATGAACTAGCCAAAGCAAACTCGAAATCATCATCTCCAGATTTTGCAACATTTGCTTCAGAACTCGCTTTCTCCTTCTCTTTGTTCTTCAATTTGGGGCAGTCTTTCTTCCAATAACCCTTTTGGCGACAAAAGGCACATTCATCTTTAGCAGGAAATTTCCCACGTGACTTTGAACGAGATTTTCCCCGCTTCCCAGATTTTCTTTCTCTCTGTTCTACCCCTTGCAACAAGTGCCTCGGTTTGTGAATTGTGAGTCTTCAATTCCTTCTTACGAAACTCATGATTCACCAACGCCGCAGACACATCCTCAAGTTTCACCTCGGATTTTCCATACAACAAAGTAGTTGTCAAATGATCATAATCATCAGGCAATGAATTTAACAAACATAGTGCCTTGTCCTCGTCAGGAATTTTCACATCAAGGTTTGCTAAATCAGCAAGTATTTTATTATAATTATTGAGGTGTTCATGCATAGAAATACCTGGACGATCCTGAAATTCGAAGAGTCGCTTCTTCAAGAAGAGCCGATTTTCTGCACTTTTGGTCATATACTTCTCCTCCAATTTCGTCCAAAACTCCATAGCAGAAGTTTCCTTCATATATGGGTATTTCAACTCCTTATCAAGGAACGATCGAATAGTGGCACAAGCATGAAGATTAATTCGCGTCCACTGCTTGTTATCAATATCTTCTGGTTTATCCTCCAGAACTATATCCAATTCTTGTTGATACAACACATCCATAACTTCACATTGCCACATACCAAAACTATTAGAGCCATTGAATTTATCAACCTCTAACCTTGTAGTAGCGATTGGATGTCTATTGGATGTAGGTGCCGACGAAGACGATGTCGACTCCTTCTCCTTTCCCGATTCATCTTTATCTCCAGCCATCAAATCCAAGCGGCACTATTTACGGCACTGTAGCAATCACTATCCACGGCCACTGTTCACGCACTGTAGCACCGACACTATTCACCAATGTAGCACAGCACTATTCACCACGGTAGCTTCAGCAAAGTTTTCACTCCTACGAACCCGGTTTAAAACTGGAGCTCTGATACCACTTGTTGTGCGGAAGCGTCAACCAAGTACGAGTGAAAAATAACCACAATGACAGGAGATAAAATAATGAACACAAAAACAACACCAACAAGAACACCAAGATTTATACTGGTTCGGCAATGCCTACATCCAGTTTGGAGACGACGGAGTATTCCACTATAATCAAATGAGAGAATACAATAATGTTTAACACTCAGAAACCCAAGCCCCAAATATACCCAAGCTCACACACTCAAGAATATATAAGGAGAATACAAATTGAGTACAAATTTAGAGAAAGGAAAAATCAACTCTTTATTTTTCTTTCTCTCTGCCCGACTTCTCTCTCTCCAGCTCCTCTACTCCTCTTACTACTTCAGCTGCTGCATACTTCCATTTATAGCCAATGAAGTTGGCTCTTCAAGGAACCCACGGCCAAAGGCCTCTAATCAAGTAGGGTAAGCCATCAATGCTATCTATCATTATGTCTTCCATATGCTGCCGTCCAAAGGCAAAATAGCCTGTCAATATTCCTCTCGCAAAGCTGCTGCCCCCACATGACAGCATCCTCCCACATGATTGCACAAGGTTCTTTCGGTGCAAGTTGAGCCATAATGAACAAGCTGAAGAAGCTGCTACACAAAAGAAGATATCTTCCGCACGGGGTGCTACTTCAGCCCCAAGATCCTGCCAGTGCCTCCTGAATTACTCTCCCAGCTCTCAAGTTTCTGGTTCAGCCTACTATCCCCCAATGACCAACAAGACAAGATTAAACAAATCTCTGACAAACTTGCTGCCGAAGATGTTATTGTCGAAAGCCTTGCTGAGGAAAACAGAGGAAGATTTGAGAAGGAAAACATTCGCCAAGCTGTTTAATAAAGCTCCGGTAGGTACTCGAATTAATTTATTCAGGGAGTTTAAAAGCAAATTCGTCAGTGAGAGACGCTTCTGTGAGTCGATTCTTTTGTTCAGGCAACTGGATTCCAATGATCAACAAGAAACGATTGAAGAAATGTTTGATCGCTTAGGGAAGGTGACAAGCAAAGATGTCATACTTAAGAGACTATACGAGGAATGCGAGGAAAATTTTAGGCTCAGAAGATTTATAAAGCTGTGTAGTACACATCCATATCTTTTGGATCGCTTCTTTGGCAACGAAGCTAAGAAGTGGGATCTAAAAAGTCTACATATGCAGAAGACGTCAGGAAAGAAGAGATAGAAGAAATCAAGCAGTCCCGCTATGCTGAATTTTACTTGGGGTTGTCAATTATTTGGTTCAAAGTACGATGCGCCAGTGATCCAAGAAACCCCATTCAAGTACTTCTTGGTAAAGTTGGAGAATGTGATCATATAATTGAGAAACTCGTCAATGAGACTGAGGAGGATTTCCGGCTCAGAAGATTTACAGAGTCGTTTAAACAACTTCAGTTTAGTTTCCAGGAGGATATTGTGAAATATATTTTAGAACCAATATTTCATGATCTACGTTATCATCAAGAGCTAAAAAAGGAGGAAAAAAAGGATGGCATCCGGTTCTGTGGAAGGCCTCGGTTTCCTCATTCGTTCCGTGGAAGGCCTCGGTTTCCTCATTCGTTCTGTGGATGAAGAGGAGCAGCCACTCAAGGAGGAGGAGATGGAGCACTTACACAAGGAGTGCAGGGGACTAGTCACTTCACTAGTAGGATGATTTGAGGCCATGCACTATAAAAGAAGCCTTTAAATAACAATTCAGAGGATGTGGTGAATTCACATGGAGCAGCACTACTCTTCTTTATGAGTTTGCCCTGGATCGCTAGCATGTGTGTTTTATTCTTGTTTCTTCTTGATTAGACGAGAAACGCAAAAGGTCTCCCCTCCTTTTGTAATTTTCATATCATAATCAATCTCTGATTTATGAATAAATGTCTGGTTCCTAATTTCAAAGGGATATGAAGTGCACTATCTTTTATAATTTATGCATTTAAATGTCTGGTTCCTGATACATAGATTGATTATACTATGAAATTAAGTACTTTCTTGAATATTCATTGATTTTGTTGGTCTCAATTTGATGCCTTTCAATTTCCATGATTTTTTTTTTGTAGAGATGATCTTTGAATGAAGATGTGAAAAATAGACGGTTTAGATTAGTGAAATACAATACGGAATAGGCCCTACCAGCTAATGTAAATCGTTGTCTTTCCTCTGAATGCTTAGGGCATGTTTGTTGGAGGGGACTACAGGACATGATTGTGCTATTTAGCACTAATCTAGTTATTGACTGCAAACTAGTTGGTTTGGTTTCATTAACTTTTACACATAATATAAGTGCGTGTTTGCTTACTCATGGCTACAGCTAACCTGAAAATTCCTATTTCATTTCTGCGCAGCTTAACTCCAGTAGGTTTGCAGTTAAAACCTTTTGTTGTTGTTGGTGAAGTTCCATGGTCTTCCACAAGGAATCTTTAATAGATTTCAGCAATGGAAATCACTAATAGATATCTACTTAAAAAATTGAGCTGTCAAAGACCTCACAATCAGAAAAACAGAAGAAAGAAGCAACATAACAATTATATATGTAGAAAAATGGACAGAGGGTGAGAGCGGGAGAGAACAAAGGAAGATTCTAAGAAAAAAGGAAAAAGTCTTCTGAGTTAGGATTACCAAGTCAAACTAAATCATCAGTTATCTCCATGTTAAAACCCATTAAAAAACAAAACAAAAGACTAGCTAGTTATCAATCTACATCAAAATATATTAAGCAGAGAAAATCTGAGAATATATGGCAAAGAAGATGGTTCCATGAAATTTCAAAGAAGGTTCTGGCCCCAAAAGGGTCACATTATATTATTTTTTGTTTCATTCTACTCTATCATTTGAATTTGCTGCTAATAATTAAGGTTGGTCCTTGTCTTCTTCTTGATAGTTAATTCTTTTGTGGCAACATATTTTTGTCATTCAAATTTACTTCAATACAAAGTAGAGTGATTACCAAATCCTCTGCTCTTTAATTTATAGCTACAATGAACTCGCAATCAAGCTCACCAATGGCTAATGGAGGAAGAGATGCTGTCATTACAATTGCAGCGACGGACAATATTCAGACCACAATATCTTTGGAGCAAAGAATCCAGGAAACGAAATGGCTGCTGCACCCCTCAGCTGGAAACAGCTCTTTTTGCATCTTCAGAGTACCCCAATACCTCTTGGAAATAAACAAGAAGGCCTACCAGCCTCATATAGTTTCCATCGGTCCTTATTGTTGGAAATTTGGCTCACCTAAGGATACAAAGTCCTCTTTTGTGTGCTATGGATTTCTACCTAAATTCCATGACATGGTTGACTCATTTCTAGAAGAAGTTTGGAGTTGCCCATGTGAGTAAATATTGGCTTGCCATCTTTGTCAAAAATAGGTGACTTGTTTGGTGGCACAAAATGGTGGAATGTTTGTTAGCCATCCATGGTTAAGTTTGGTAGCCAACATTTGAATAGTGTGAGGTTGCATTCACACTGTTGCATTTTTTGGCTATATAAAGGGGTTTAGCATGCAAGAATAAAATCATGGCTTAAGAATTCTCTAGTGTATCAAAGTGTTGAGCAAGGGGTGAGAGAGAAAAGAGAGCTTGGGGAGAGAATAGAGTTCTAAGGGGGTTTCTTTGTAAACCAAAGTTGTAACTTATTTTTTCATTAGTGAATTTCTCAAGGGGATCACCAAGAGGATGTAGGCAATTGCTGAACCTCTATAAATTCTTGTGTCATTTTGTGCTTGGTTGGTTTCTCAAGTGTAGTGTGTGTGTGATTCATCCATAATTGTGTTTGTCACAAAGTCCATCAACAACAAGATCATTAGGGGAGGGTGAGTTGAGTTTGTTCTCAATTCACAACAAGTGGTATCAGAGCTATGTTGGAGCAGCAAGTGCTAGTGTGTTGAAGATGGCAGGTGACAAGGAAGCTGAATGTGAAAGTAGCTCTATGCTGCATAGGCTACCACAATCTGTCAGCATGAAGGTGGAGTTAAAGCCCTTCACAGGGAAGAAGAACTCCACGCTTTGGCAAAGGAGGATGAAGTCAGCCCTTACACAGCAAAATCTCTGCATTGTTTTGGGAGGCAAGGAGAAGAAGCCAGCAACCATGACAGATGCGGAGTGGGGTGTGCTAGACGAGTTAGCTAGAGGAGCCATCGAGAACTACATCACAGATGAGGTGCTCATCAACGTGATGAAGGACACAGCACAACAAACATGGGAGAAGCTCGAAGAGATGTTTGCAGGGAAGTCGCTGTCCAACAAGCTTTTCCTCAAGGAAGAACTCCTAAATCTTTGAATGGAGGAGGAAGGTAATCTAATGGAGCATTTGAGCAGCTTCAATAGATGTGTTGCTGACTTGCAAAGAATGGAAGTGTTGTATAATACGGAGGATAAGACACTCATGTTTCTTACATCCTTGCGTCCGTCTTATAAGCATTTTCGAACGACGCTTATGTTCAGGAAGAGTACCTTGAAGTTTGAGGATGTGGTGCAAGATGTGATGACGCATCACATGATGTCTCAACGTTTGGAGGACAACTCTCAAGATGCTGGCTTGTTTGCAATGAGGTGTTCAAGCAAGCGTGGAGGCAAGAGAAGCAACATGAGGAATGCTAAATCCAAGGACAATGAAGGGTGCTTCGAGTGTGGATCTACAGATCATTGGAGGCGAGATTGTCCAGTTTGGAAGGAGAAGCAGAACAAGATGAAGAAAGCCAAAAGTTCAGCAAATGTGTGTGATGATGACATTTGTGATGAGCTCTTGAAGGTTACGGAGGAGAGTAACGGGGAAGTCATGGAAAGTTCTTCGGGGTAAGAGTTCAAGTTCTTCTTCAAGTTGGATTCTAGATTTCGGGTGCTCATATCATGTGTGTGCAAATAAGTTGATGTTTGACACATATGAGAAAAAGAATGCATGCAAGATTATGTTGGGAGATAAAACTACATGTGAGGTTTTGGGCATAGGACTATGAAGATCAAGTTGCAAGGTGGTGAAGTTTGGAGTCTTAGTGAGGTAAGGTTTGTACCTGCACTAAGAACGAATCTACTCTCTCTTGGCTCTTTGGATAGACAAGGGTGTTCTTACAAGGCCGAAGGAGGGAAGCTTATGGTCACACAAGGTTCTGTTGTGGTTATGAAAAGGGAGATTCAACCAAACAACACATACAAGCTTTTGGGTGGTACATTTGCAGGTGGTGCAAAGAGTGGTACCAAGGAAGAGCAGGCAACAAGTCTTAAAGTCAAAGAGCCAGTTCCACATAATGCAGCTGCATGTTTGCTCAAAAGAAGCTGGGCAAGAAAGGTTAGTCAAAGTTGTGTGACTAACGGTTCATCATCAAAGGTGCTTGATTTCAAAGGTGCAGAAGGTGTGAAGCGGAAAATCCACAAAGGTGAAGACAAGACAAGAGATGATGGGGAGGATGTTGTTGAAAAACTTCTTGCCAATGTGGTCATGGAAGAGACTCCATTTGAGGTGGAGCTTGACACAAGGGCTGAAGAAGGAGGGAAACAACAACAACAAACTCACAAAGTGGTTCTACTTGAGGTGGAGCCATCATCAAGTGCAAGGTCCAGGCCCAAGGAATCCATCAAACCGTCCCTAGGTTTTGGATGGATGGATCAAGAAGTTCCAGTCACGTTTCGGAGTGCTATAGGGAGCATGAAACGGGAAAGTTGGAGAGGTGCATTGATGAAAAGAGATGTGTTCTTAAATCCAAGAGCAAGGTTGGCTAAGTGGGGATTTAGTGAAAAAAGGTTTGGTATGTGGTTTGCATATCAAGGTATGTCCAAGATTCAACGTTCCAGGAAGGCAAGGAGCAATGAATTTGGCATGAGGGATCTCTCTTCTAGAAAAGAGGTCCAAGTTACTCAAGTTTAGACTTGGGTGGAGCACCTTCCACCAAAGGTACATTGAGGCAAGAGGTTAATTGCCATGGTGGAGCTCTTGGAAATTACTAGAACGATTTCTAAAAGGTTGAAGAGGTTCTAGAGGACAACAATGGTTCACGGGGTGATTAAGGTTCGCCAAGGTGGAGATTGTTGGAAATTTGGCTCACCTAAGGATACAAAGTCCTCTTTTGTGTGCTATGGATTTCTACCTAAATTCCATGACATGGTTGACTCATTTCTAGAAGAAGTTTGGAGTTGCCCATGTGAGTAAATATTGGCTTGCCATCTTTGTCAAAAATAGGTGACTTGTTTGGTGGCACAAAATGTTGGAATGTTTGGTACATTGAGGCAAGAGGTTAATTGACATGGTGGAGCTCTTGGAAATTACTAGAACGATTTCTAAGAGGTTGAAGAGGTTCTAGAGGACAACAATGGTTCACGGGGTGATTAAGGTTCGCCAAGGTGGAGATTGTTGGAAATTTGGCTCACCTAAGGATACAAAGTCCTCTTTTGTGTGCTATGGATTTCTACCTAAATTCCATGACATGGTTGACTCATTTCTAGAAGAAGTTTGGAGTTGCCCATGTGAGTAAATATTGGCTTGCCATCTTTGTCAAAAATAGGTGACTTGTTTGGTGGCACAAAATGGTGGAATGTTTGTTAGCCATCCATGGTTAAGTTTGGTAGCCAACATTTGAATAGTGTGAGGTTGCATTCACACTGTTGCATTTTTTGGCTATATAAAGGGGTTTAGCATGCAAGAATAAAATCATGGCTTAAGAATTCTCTAGTGTATCAAAGTGTTGAGCAAGGGGTGAGAGAGAAAAGAGAGCTTGGGGAGAGAATAGAGTTCTAAGGGGGTTTCTTTGTAAACCAAAGTTGTAACTTATTTTTTCATTAGTGAATTTCTCAAGGGGATCACCAAGAGGATGTAGGCAATTGCTGAACCTCTATAAATTCTTGTGTCATTTTGTGCTTGGTTGGTTTCTCAAGTGTAGTGTGTGTGTGATTCATCCATAATTGTGTTTGTCACAAAGTCCATCAACAACAAGATCATTAGGGGAGGGTGAGTTGAGTTTGTTCTCAATTCACAACACTTATCACTACGTTGACACACATTTGGACATGATGCAGCAGCACAAATGGAGATTTCTTCGCGATATGCTTGTTTGAGAACCGTCCCCTGGCCCGAATCTTGATGACTATCGGCAGGTTGTGGCGTCAATGGAAGAAGATATAAGACGGTGCTACTCAGAGACAATCAATTTATGTGGTCAAGATCTAGTTGAGGTGATGGTGCTAGATGGTCTTTTCACTATTGAACTATTCTGCAAAGTTGGAAGGCTGTCACCAAGTGATCCAGATGACCCCATCTTCAACTTGGCATGGATATTCCCAAACCTCATACGAGATCTTCTTCGGTTGGAGAACCAAATTCCTTTCGTTGTCTTTCATACATTATTTATACTCTATAAATAGAAGTTTTAAACGTCTCGTCCGGACGGCTATACTCCACAAATACAAATTTTAAACGTATAGCCGATCGGCTGTACCCTATGAATAGAATATTTAACCGTATAGCCGGTCGGCTATACTATTTTGAATAGAATAAGAATATTTTAAACGTATAGCCGTGCGGCTACACTCTTTAAATTTATAAAATTAGTTTCTTTACTTTTGTTTTTTGGCCAACTTCTTTAATTTAATATGTATAATTAAGTAATATCTTAGTCTTTTTAAAATTAATTTAATTATTATTTTTTAGTGAATATTTAAATATTTTACTAATTTCATAAATTACTTAATAAATAGCAATTAATTATTTTATACAAAATTAGTTTGGGCAACTTCAAGTCTCAAACCCTATCCACAAGCCTACTATGGGGCACTTACTCAATTAGGCTTGGATACTCTCGTAACTTGACTTAGGGTTTTACGATTAGGGTTTCGATCCCAATATATAGTTGGTACGACATAACCGGACCTAACCCTATAGTTGAATGCGCCTAGAGGTAGATTTTAACAAGTGGTAGTATAGTCATTTACTTAGTGAATAATTAGCATTTAAATATTTTATTAAAGATTTTTTATAAAAAAATTTAATTACTATTTATCAAGTACTATAATTTATGAAGTTAATTAAAATATTTAATACTAATTATTCACTAAAGAAATAATAATTAAAACATAATTACTAATGAAATTAATTAAATAATGCAAAGAAATTATTTAATAACTAAAAGATAATTTCAAAACACCTCTCCCGATGAACTTTCGTTGGCACAGGTATACCCCAACGAAATTTTGCCAGATTAGACCTTCAAGATGACATTTTGTCAGCAAAGGTCTAATACAGCAAATATTTGCCGCGTAGACCTTTGCCGACGACATTTCGTAGGGGAGGTGTTTTTGCTTTTTAAATATTTAAATTTTAATATTTTAAAAATATAAAACTAGTTTCTTTGATATACACTATAAATAGAATATTTAAAAAGTATAGATGCGCGGCTATACCCTATAAATAGAAATTTTAACTGTATAGCCGTACGGCTATACGTTATAAATAGAAATATTAACAGTATCGTCGCGCAGCTATACTACTTAAATTGAAAGTTTAACAGTAACGCTGCGCGGCTGTACTATATAAATAAATTTTTTAAAAGTATAGCCGAATGGCTATAAGTTATAAATATAAATTTTAACGGTAGAGCCGTTGGGCTATACCACTTAATTGAAATTTAACCGTACAGCCGCTCAGCTATACGATTTAAATGTATAAAATTAGTTTCTTTACTCTTTTTTCTAGCCAACTTCTTTAATTTAATATGCATAATTAAGTAATATCTTAGTCTTTTTAAATTAATTTAATTATTGTTTCTTTAGTGAATATTTAAAATATTTTACTGATTTCATAAATTACTTAATAAAATATTTTATTTAAAAAAAATAAAAAATTTTCTTACTATTTATCAAGTAATAAAATTTATGAAGTTAATTAAAATACTTAATACTAATTATTCACTAAATAAATAAGTATTAAAATCTAATTACTAATGAAAGTAATTAAATAAGGCTAAGATATTATTTAATAACTAAAAAGATATAAACAAAATTTGGACGAAACTAAAAAGATAATTTAAAATAAAATTTTATTGACCTAGAGATACTAAGTTTATATTTATTTTTAAAAATACCTATCTCTACAAACTATCGTCGACACAGGTATATCCGAAAGTTTTCCGGATTAGACCTCTCTCGATGATATTTCATCGGCACAGGTAAAATTCATCGGGAGAGGTCTAATAAGGCAAATATTTGCCGGCGTAGACCTTTGCCAACGCAAGTTCGTTCGGGGAGGTTTTTTTGCCTTTTTTTAAAATTTTTAATTTAAAAAATATAAAACTAGTTTTTTTGCTATACATTATAAATATAATATTTTAAACGTATAGCCGCGTGGCTATACTCCTTAAATATGAATTTTAAAGGTACAGCCGCCCGGCTATACCTGATAAATATAAATTTAAACAGTATAGCGGCGCGGCTATACTCTTTAAATATAATTTTTAAAACATATAGGCGAGCGGCTATACTCCATAAATAAAAATTTTAACAGTATAGCCGTGCGGCTATACCGTATGAATAAAATATTTTAACAATATAACCGCTCGGCTATACTCTTTTAAATAGAATATTTTAAAAGTTTAGGCGCAGCTATACTCTTTAAATGTATAAAATTAGTTTCTTTACTTTTGTTTGTTGGCCAACTTCTTTAATTTAATATATATAATTATGTAATATCTTAGTCTTTTTAAATTAATTTAATTAGTAATTATGTTTTAATTATTGTTTCTTTAGTGAATATTTAAATATTTTACTGATGTCATAAATGACTTAATAACTAGTAATTAATTATTTTATAAAAAATTAATTTGGTCAAATCCAAGTCTCGAACCCTATCCATAAGCCTACTATGGGACACTTATGAAGTCTCGAACCCTATCCATATGCCTACTATGAGGTATTTTGGGTTTCAATTGGACTAATGGAAGAATGACTAATGGCACTTATGAAGTCTTCGCTTGAGTTTTATTGCTGAACCACATCACCGCTCACCGCAAAATCAAAACCCAAAAGTCATTCTTCCATTCCATTAGTCCAATTGATCCAAATGGCCAAAAAGCCTCTAGCGGGAATACTCAAGGCCAGCACAAGGAACACACTAAAAAAGTTCGTAGGGTGAATTAAGTTGAAGATCATGAGGAAGGGAAACACCTCTCCGCTGGTTCAATTTATCCAATCCGCCAAAAAGCTTCATTTGGCTGGAATTAAGTTCAAGGCAAGGGAGGCAAACAGCTTCTTGGATATCAGATTCTGCAACGGGGTGCTCGAAATCCCGAACATAACTCTAGATGATCTACGCACCGATATTTTCCATTGATGAGTTGTCTCATCAGCACGCCTGTGGACGCAGCATTTCTCAGTGACAAAAATATTATTGAGAATTATCTTGGAACCGATGAAAAGACTTCTGACGGGGTTGGTATCTAAAACACTTCGTCAGGCCCTTAATTCACATTTAATAGTTATATAGAAATAAAGAATACTTAGAGAAATGATCAACTACATGCGTAAATATTTATAGTATTAACTTGGAGCACAAGGAATGCTAATGCTACATAAAACACCCCATGGATGGCTGAAGCAAACACCATGCGAATCTTAAGCTGTTTTTTTTTTGGCATACTAAAAATAGTAAATTTGACCTTTCCCCTTTGAATTAATTTTTCTTACCTACAACCCATCACTTTATTTTTCTAACTAAAATTCGATGACTAGGATCCAACTCATCAAGTTACCTAATTTAGTGGGTTGGCAAGTTACATAGGTATTTTAGTGAGTTAATAGGTATCTTAGCGGGTTGGCGGGGTGACCTGCCATGTCCCGTTTTGATAAATGGGTTATATAGGTATTGTTAGCGAGTTGACGGGTTGACTCAAAACCCACCCATTTATTAAGGCGGGTTAACTCCAAAATGACCCAAATTTTAATGGTGCGGGTTGAACCTCTAATTTCTCGTGCGAGTTTCAAGTCGTGTAACGAGTTGTGCCCGAAATTGCCACCCCTAAATGAGGGCATGATCTTTTCCTCCATTAGCTATTGGCGAGCTTGAGTGTTAGTTCATTGTAGCTCTAATTACAAAGGGCCTTGACTTGCTAACCAGATGCCTTAGGTGCGAATTTTCATAGCATTTTTTATTTTTTGGAGTACAAGCGATAGTCTAAACTATAGGGGAGGAGGATTTCTCTCTCACACACACAATTATGATGCAGTGGGGATTCAAACCTCAGACTTCTGGTCTGCAATTCAAGGCCCCTTTCCACTGGGCTAGACCTTGTTGGCATCTTAGTTGTGTGTGTGTGTGTGTGTGTGTGTGTGTGTGTGTGTGTTTGTGCGAAACTCCCATCCTTTCTAGTTTAGACTATCACTAATACCAAATAAAAATAAATAAATAATTACACCCGATGGATTACCAGGGTCATAATCCATCTTCACATGATTCTACTCAAGCCATTCAATCACAGATCGCCACTTGTGGTTTTGTACTTTAGTCCCCTTGCTAATTTTATGTTATTTATTGAATTTAAACCAAAATTCTCTATTTTATTTTGTTGTATAATTTGATTATTAATTTTTAAAAGTATTTAAATGTAAATAATTTTTTATTAATTTTTTGGTCCAAGCTGGAAGTGAGTAATGACCTATGTGTATGAAATTACTAAAATAACCATGCCACATCATCAAAGGTGACAAAGATTTTTTTTTTAAAAATAAAAATTTATACAGGAGATATTAGGGGAGTGAGATTTTTTACAACTATCAAGATGCTATGGGGTTTGAATTCTAGATCAATGGTCTGCAAATCAAGGTCCTTTTTCCACTGAGTTAGACCTCGTTGGCAAAGTTGACATAATTATGAATGGAGATGATGACAGAGGGCAAAGTGGAACACTAAACCTTGGTCAACGAGGCAAAGTGAATAAGCCTAAAATAAACCTAACACAATAGGAATCCAATGGTGCTAATGCCCAAGGAATCTTTGGTGGGCCACACCCCTAGCCTCATGAGGCCCGAATAATTAGAAAATGATATTTTCTAGTAGGATTAGGTCTTTTTTTGGGCTTATTTAATACAGTAACCCCCTTAAACTATGGTCAAATCTCACTTTACCCCCTGAAAGTTAAAATGACCCAGAGTACCATCTTTGACCGATATTTTTGTGTCTCACTTTACCCCTTGCCGTCAAGTACGTCAAAAAATCTGTTAAAAATCCTGACGTGGCACAAATGGGACCCATTCTTTAGTTGAAATGTATGCCACTCATGTGTGAAAAAAAAACCAATAAAATATTTAACAAATAGGAAAAAATATAAGATTACTTCTCTCTTCTTCTCTCTCCCTCTTTCTTTCTTCTCTACCCGACGACGTCGTCCACCACCAACAACTTGGGGTAGCCATCACTCCCTTCCTGCTAAACAACCCCTTATTCGCTAACAAATGATTCCAAAACAACATCTTCCACTAACACCCCCAAGCCCAAATCACAATTAAAAATTCATCTCTCTCTCCTTTAGCCTGAGGCGACCAGAGCATCAATGGCATTGCCCTATACTGAGGCAATGAGCTTTTGCTTTGCATTTGCTTTCCTTTCCTTTCCTGAAATAGATCCATGCCCATTTGCAAGCACATATTCTCCACCAAGCTCTGCTTTGCTGAAATGAAATCAAGTGGTTGGTGGGGGAGGGTAAAGGAATTGTTCTATGTGGTAAAGGAAGTGGGTTCCAATTCCTTTTTCCCAATTTCCCAGAAATTGTGGGGTTTGTAAAGGTGAGTTCTTTTGATTTTGAATTGGGCAAACTGTTGAAGTCCCACATTGGAAACTTGAGTAAATAAAATACAATATATAATGAATGGTTCCACTACTAATATCACCGAGACCTTTTGTGATAAAACCCCTCACCTCCTGGGCTTTGTAGGTGGTTAAGTTGAAGACAATATATGTAGTCTTCACATGTTGGGCTTGAATGTTTACCCCTACCCCTTACCCAATACGTGGTGCTCACGTGTTGGTCTTAAATAATTGACTCCGATGTGGACTTGGCTCCACGCGTGGCCCACTATGTGGTGGTCCCACGTGAGGGGGCGTGTTGAAGAATATAAGTCACACATTGGAAACTTGAGTAAATAAAATACAATATATAATGAATGATCCACTACTAATATCACCGATGCCTTTTGTGATAAAACCCCTCACCTACTTGGCTTTGTAGGTGGTAGGGACAATATCTTTGTTGTTAGTAATGGGCCGCTGGCCCATCTTTCTGAAATTTATCACAAACTAGAAAACTGATGAAATTAGAATTTGTTCATAAAACTAGAAAACTGACGAAATGGGAATTTGTTCATACTTTTCTCCTGGACCACATATAGAACTGAGTTTTTAGAAATTGAAGTTCTTGGATCAATTCGAGGGTTGATATCAAGTTTTGACCAACTGATTCAGAAAAGTTAAATGAAGTGGAGGTGGTGGTGGACGTGGCTAGTGTAGTAGTGGGGTCCAGCGTTGAAACGAGATGAGGAGGAAGAAGAGGGCAGCGGGAATTGGCCTGATTTCAGAGCCTCATCGCGTAAAGGTCGTAGATCTGGAGCTTGGTAGGGTCGCTGAGGACGTCGTAGGCCTCAAAGATTTTTTTGTCGGGTACGCAGAGAGAGAGAGAGAGGGAGAGAGAAGAGAGAAGCAATTATATATATATATATATATATTTTTTTCCTATTCGTTAATTTTTTTTATAAATAAAATATTTTATTGATTTTTTTTAGACATGGCACTTATGTGGCATCCATTTCAACAACAAAATGGATCCCACTTGTGCCACATCATCATTTTTAACATATTTTTTGACGGACTTGATAGCATGGGGTAAAATGAGACCCAACACATCAGTCAATGGGACACTCTGGACATTTTAAGTTTCATGGGGTAAAGTGAGATTTGACCATAGTTTCAGGGAGGGGCACTATAGTAAATAAGCCTTTTTTTTGGGGTCGAAAAGTAGGATTAGGTCTTCTTTCACTTCTTCTATCACTTTCGCACAAAACAATTCGTCAACTGAATTTGCATGAAAGAAAGAGAAAGAAAGAAAAAAGTTAAGAGGGCAGGGTGGATGGGAGAGAGAGAATGTCAGGATGGTTCCTTGTAGTTTCAAAAAAGATTGAAGGTGATCAAATTTTCTTCTTTTAACTATTTGTAAGAGCATCTTCGGTTGCATGTTAGGGAACACAATCACGCGAATCACGATGCATGAAATGAAACAAAGAGTTAATTATGGTTATATTCATGAAGACGTGTCAAGTGTTCATAAGTGATAAATGATAGTTAAGATACAATTTATGCTAAAATGATGAACAAAAATATTTTCGAGAAACAATTGATTTTGTGCATGAAACATCTCAACGCGGGGCCTCCGCTTGGCTGAAAAGTGTCCTGACATATGCATTGGTTCTCTCTCCTCCAAGGATCAAATTTTGGACAGTGCAGATAATTTCTTTGAGCAAATCAACGGCCGTAATATTTGAGAAGATTTCAAATTGTTATTTGAATTGAATGGTAATCAGTAAACTAAATGAAAACAAGTCTACTGAATTTCCATGAAAAGAAGAGAAAGATTAAAGCTGGAGGAGGGTGGAAGGAGGGGGAGAGAGAGAGAGACTGACAAAGGATTGTTCCTTGCAGTTTCAGAGAAGGCTGAACTTTTGTTGTTCCTTCAACTCTTCTATAAATACAATACAACTAGAGTCTTAGTCTACACACACTACATGAAAACAAGATGACATACTTGTTGTGCGCAGCGGAAGCGGATTGCACTGAGTGGACAATATGGAACCGTTGAAACAAACAAGACAAATATGAAAATAGCAAAATCCAAGAGACACAAGGATTTATACCTGGTTCGGCCCGTGTGTAGCCTACGTCCAGTTCGAAGATGGCAAGAACTTCCACTAGCATCCCAAAGGAGATTACAAATAAAGGAGATTAAACACTCTCACCTAGTCTAGGAATTACAGAGTTTTAACTCTCACAACCCAAATCCCAAATACACCCAAGTCACTCACACACAGATAAGGTGCAACAGCAAAGACACAATGGTGCATACGGTTGCCCCTAAGACAAGAGCACTCTCTGACATCTTGTTCTTCAACTCGCGAGAATTAAGCGATGCCTTAACATCCTCCATGGTCACAGTATCCCTACCATACAACATGGTCTCCACAAAATTGCCATAAGAACTAGGTAAAGAACACAACAAAATCAAGGCTTGATCCTCATCATCAATCTTCACATCCATGGCCTTCAAATCCATGATAATCTTGTTCAGCTCATCAAGATGGTTTTGAATAAGTGTACCTTCTGACATACGAAGGTTGTACAACCGTTGTTTCGTATACAACCGATTTGCAAGCGATTTGGTCATGTACAAAGTCTCCAATTTCAGCCATAGCTTCGCAGGAGTAGTCTCATCAGCCACCTCACGGAGAACAACATCCGCTGAACTGCAATGAATTGCAGAGAGTGCCCGATCCAAGGCATCATCCTTCTCCTCGTCAGACCACGTTTGTGGCAAGGCTTCCTTACCCTTTAGCGCTTTGAACAGCCGCGTTGCACTAACAAGGCTCTCATCTTCACACGCCAAATACCTGAAGTCGTTCCTCCCATCGAACACAGCTATCTCATACTTTGTTGATATGTTTCCAGGTTTCATCATCACGAACACAAAACTCCCAAGTCGAAACTTGGAGCTCTGATACCACTTGTTGTGCGCAGCGGAAGCGGATTGCACTGAGTGGACAATATGGAACCGTTGAAACAAACAAGACAAATATGAAAATAGCAAAATCCAAGAGACACAAGGATTTATACTGGTTCGGCCCGTGTGTAGCCTACGTCCAGTTCGAAGATGGCAAGAACTTCCACTAGCATCCCAAAGGAGATTACAAACAAAGGAGATTAAACACTCTCACCTAGTCTAGGAATTACAGAGTTTTAACTCTCACAACCCAAATCCCAAATACACCCAAGTCACTCACACACAGATAAGGTGCAGCAGCAAAGACACAATGGTGCATACGGTTGCCCCTAAGACAAGAGCACTCTCTCACTTCTTGTGCTCACCAAAACTGCCCACACTTCACCCGTTGCTTGCTGCTCTCCTTTTGTAGTCCATTCAAACTTTCCAAAAGCCAACTTTAATTAATAACCACCTGCCAAGTTGCCAACCCACTTTAGAATTAATGATCACATACCAAACCCACGTTGTGGTCAGCCAAAGGGAGGGAAAAATCCTTCATCATTTCACCATGCTTTGTCTCCCACTAAACATAATTAATCCATGCAAAATATTATTGGCCACCAATATTCAACAATTGTGGCTTCCCATATTTCTCTTCCTTTGCTTTCGGCAAATGCATGAGAAAGGAAAGAATAATCTCTTCCTTTCTCCAAGTGGACGACATGCAAGAATAAACAACATAATATTTGAGCCAATATTCAACAATACTCTCATGCAGAAGAATCAATTGAGGGCTGAAACACTCTTGCGAATCAAATTGAAGGTTGAAACGATCAAGAGAGCTTGGGTACTTCTGAATTCTTATAAACATCTTGCACTTGTTAATTTTTTTTCTTCTTTAAAAAAAAATAATAATTTCACTTGATGCCATTGATTGCATTAGAGAAACCAGCTATTGCTAAAGCTCAAAACCAACAAGACAACTATTGTAGGGAATAAACCCACCCATTAAATTCCTGGTTTTTGACTTATGAATTTGTTAATTAGCTTGATTGCATCATGATATTAAGTAAGAATAACAAGGAGATGCCCTAATTTTAGAAATAATCCCTTCACATTTTGTACTTTGCTGGTGATACATAATATTGTATATCTTGTGTCATATAATGCTTGACTTACCACTTTTGTTGCTGAATTAATTTTAGGAATAAGTAACGATTTGGGATTTCTACCAAACCAGAGTTTGTAAGCCGCCTTTCTCCTCGTCGATTATCAATGTTCGTCTTCCCAAAACCAGTACGTGAACCCAATACCAATTCTACTGATGCTGCTGAACTACTCTTGAGTCTTTCAATCTTTGGGTTCAGCCTACTCTCTGCCGCAGATCAACATGAGAAGACGAAAGAAATGTATAAAAAAGTAGTTGAAGATGTTGTAGTGGAGCAACTCTGGAGGAAAGTGAAGAGGATTTCAGACTCATAACATTTTTAGAGCTTTTCAACAAACTTCCTTTCCCCGACTAGAACCATTTCCTGTCCACTGTTATAAAGAAATTCAAG
Organism: Prunus fruticosa; assembly: GCA_018703695.1. Lineage (NCBI taxonomy): Eukaryota > Viridiplantae > Streptophyta > Magnoliopsida > Rosales > Rosaceae > Prunus > Prunus fruticosa. The sequence continues at coordinate 28,335,758 of CM031923.1, forward strand.
CGCCAGAGGCAAATTGGCGAGTTAATTTCTTGTTTCACTACTGAACTAGATGCCAATGATCAACAACAACTTATTGGAGAAATGGTTCATGTTAAAGCTGATGAGGAAACCAATGACAACAATTTCAGGCTCAGAAGATTTACACATCTTTGTAAGGATTATACTGACTATGTTTATGCATATCTTGTCGCCTGAGGAAAGAATATGGTGAGAAACCAAAACATACAGAGCAGAGACATTCGATACTCACGAAGGTTACTCAAATTGGCAGTCACGTTTTGCTGAGTTTTTCTTAGGATTCTCAATTACATGGTTCAAGGGACAAAGCTCCTATGGTCAGTGGCAGCTGATTGAACAACTCTGCGATGGAGTGAAAGGCGTCGTAGTTGAGAAGCTCGCAGAAGAAAGTGAGGCGGATTTCAAACTCAGAAGATTCACAGAGCTATGTAAGAGAGTGGTTGACTTTGATGTCCAAGTCCATTTTCTTGACAAAGCTGTACAGCAGCTGCGAGACAAATGAAGAGATCTTCCTCACGGGGTGCTCCTTCAGCCCCAAGATTATGCCAGTGCTGCTGAATTACTTTCTCAGCTCTCGAGTTTTGGGTTCAGCATGCTATCCCCCAACGACCAACAAGACAAGATTGAACAAATCTCTAACAAACTTGCTGTCAAAGTTGTTAATGTCGACAGACTTGAAGGGGAAACAGAGGGAAGATTTCAGACGGAAAACATTCACAAAGCTGTTTAATGAAGCTCCTGTCACTACACGAGTTTCCTTATTCAAGAAGTTAAGAAAAAAATTCGTCAGTGAAAGACGCTTATGCGAGTCAATCCTTTTGTTCAGGCAACTGGATTCCAATGACCAACAAGAAAGGATTGAAAAAATGCTTCATCGGCTCATGAGGCACAGAAGCAAAGATGTCAAAGATGTCATACTCGAGAACTCTCCGAACAATGCGATCAGCATTTTAGGCTCAGAAGATTTTTAAAGCTGTGTAGCACATACAAGTACCTTTTGGATGACTTCATATGGGATGAATCTAAGAAGTGGGATCTAAAAGGTTTAATTCAGACGTTAGGTATAGATATAGAAGAGATAGAAGAAATCAAGCAGTCCCGCTATGCTGAATTTTACTTGGGGTTATCAATTATTTGGTTCAAAGCACGATGTGCCTGTGATCCAAGAAACCTCATTCAAGTACTTGTTGGTAAAGTTGGAGGAGGTTGTGATTATATAATTGAGAAATTCGTCAATGAGACTGAGGAGGATTTCCGGCTAGGAGATTTACAGAGTCGTTAAACGACTTGAATTCAGTTCCCATGAGGATATTGTGCAACGTATTCAAGATACAGTATTTCATGATCTCGGTGTTGATATTCATCATGAATTTGAGATTGAGTTTCATTCGGCCGAGGATCCTGAAAAAAGGCCCCTGTTTGCTCCTTAATTCATCAAGATGAAAACTCCAAATCTAAGAGTATTAGGAGGAGCAACAGCCACTCAAGGAGGAGGAGAGGGAACAATTACACAAGGACGGCAGGGGACAAGTCAACAGTAGGATGATTTGCAGCCTTCAAATAACAATTCAAAAGATGTGGTGAATTCATACATGTAGGTGTAGCAGCACTACTCTTCTTTATGAGTATATCCTGTCTCGCCATAATGTGTGTTTTATTCGTATGCAGTATATATAGCATTACTCTTGTTGTTTCTTCTTGATGAGACGAGAAACGAAAAAGGCCTCCCCTCACTTTTGTAATTCTCATATCATAATTTCTGATTTATGAATAAATGTCTATTGTGTGTGTCCTAATTTTAAAGGGATCATATACATTGAATTGGAAGTTTATATAGTGGAAGTGTGTGAAATCATCATAATCAAGTAAACACCAAACAACAGATAATGATGATTAGTCAACTACAAGGACACAAACCCAGAATTCATACGATGACTAGTCAACCACCAAGAACACAAACCCAGAAAAATTACAGAGATGCAAATCAGAAATTATTTACCCAGAAACCCACCATTGGGAAAAACTGGGGGCATCAATTGACCAGACAATCCACTAAGTAGAAAAAGATTCTTACAAAGGACCACAAGCAAGCTCAAGAAAAACCTAGATCTATTTAGGAAGCTGAGCTATACCTCATTTGTGCAATCTTCTTCTCCAACTTAGCAAAGCTTGAAGCTCAGTTCTTCATGGCAATGACAGCTCCTTCTCTAGCTCTTTCATCCCATGGCACTGGCTTGCAAGCTCTTACTCGAGAGAAACCAAAATTTGGATTCAAAGGAGAATGACCAATTTCTTCAAGAAATCATACTCTTGAAGAAATCAGTCTTGAATCTAACCTAGATATAAATGAGAGAGTGTTTGATCTAGCAAGATGAGGTTTTCATATTTCAAATGCAGTTTTTCAAAAAGGGAACCATTTGGAAAACTCAAGGATGAAAAATATGAAGGTAGCTCTTGAGGAAGAAGCGATAGTTTCCAAGGAAACTTTCCAAAAATTCCTACAAAAGTGACGGCAGCCAAATGAGGAATTGGTTTGCCTTTACACCAAAATTCCTAGGTTAGAATCGTACAATGGCAGCACATAATTTTGCATAATAAGACAAAAACATGTGGGTAGGATCCAGCTGGAACAGTGAGCTGGAATTCCTACTAAGGCAGAGGTTAACTAGTCATACGAAGGAAGGATGACTAGTCATAATCTTCAGAAGTTAGAAAATGCAATGTAATGCAATGCAAAATTTACCTTTTGTCAAACCCATTGTTGTCCATCATAATGTAGCCAATTAAGCATACCTGGAGATGTAATTCTTAATCTAGACTAGAGCTTGAGAAAATACAATGATTGTCCTATTACAAAATTGTCAAGGGAAGCCAAAAGAAAAACTCAAAATTCGTACATTAACAGATACCCAAGTGAACCCAAGCGAAATCCCTCTTGATTTTGCTGGTGTTCATGGGACTGCTTGCTTGCATCTCACAAGCAGCCTACTCCCACTTACATTGCCGTAAGCCTTAACTCTCAGTTTGGTTTGACCCACAAGCACACACCGTTTGCATGCTCCACACACTAAATGAATCAGCTGCTGTATATTAATAGGCCATTGGCTCAATGTGAAAAGCAAGGCTTTTCCCATACTCTACACCAATGCCGGCAGCCCCAAGTGAAGACCTAAATGTCTTCAATTTCAACAACTTATTTAATGCAACATGACTTCCTCCAAAAACCATGTTGGAATTTAGGAGGTGTGGTGTGTGTTGCTCTGATACCACTTGTTGGTTTATAGGCTTTGATTGCCGACATACACAGCCACCGACTTGGGCTTCTTCATTTCTTAGCCACATATGTGTCTTGTACATGTTCTTCAAACTTCAATTGCTTTTGTTCCACCGCCTTGAGCATTCAGGCATTGCTAGCTTGCCATCTCCATCTTTTGAAGTCTTGACTTCTCTATGTAGAACACAAATGAGCATTATTTTTTCAACAAACCAAACCACACCAAAACCAGAACTTGCTGCCCCATTTACGACATGGGTCCCACATGGGAATTTTAACAATCTCAACAAACAAGTCTACTGAATTTCCATGAAAAGAGAGAGAAGCTGGAGGAGGGTGGAAGGAAGGGGGAGAGAGAGACTGACAAAGGATTGTTCCTTGCAGTTTCAGAGAAGGCTGAACTTTTGTTGTTCCTTCAACTCTTCTATAAATACAATACAAATAGAGTCAGTCTACACATACTACATGAAAACAAGATGACATACTCTCATGCAGAAGAATCAATTGAGGGCTGAATCACTCTTGCGAATCAAATTGAAGGCTGAACGATCAAGAGAGCTGGGGTACTTCCGAATTCTTATAAACATCTTGCACTTGTTAATTTCTGTTTCTTTTATTTTTTATTTTTAAAGAATAATAATTTCACTTGATGTCATTGATTGCATTAGAGAAACCAGCTATTGCTAAAGCTCAAAACCAACAAGACTACTATTGTACTTCCGAATTCTTATAAACATCTTGCACTTGTTATTTCTTTTTCTTCTTTGCTGGTGATACATAATATTGTATATCTTACCACTTCTGTTGCTGAATTAATTTTAGGAATAAGTAACGATTTGGGATTTCTACCAAACCAGAGTTTGAAAGCCGCCTTTCTCAGCGTCGATTATCAATGTTCGTCTTCCCAAAACCAGTCCGTGAGCCCAATACCAATTCTACTGATGCTGCTAAACTACTGTTCAGTCTCTCAATCTTTGGGTTCAGCCAACTCTCTGCCGCTGATCAATATGAAAAGACCAAAGAAATATCCACCAAAGTAGTTGAAGACGTTGTCGTGGAGCAACTCTCGGAGGAAAGTGAAGAGGATTTCAGACTCAGAACATTCACAGAGCTTTTCAACAAACTTCCTTTCCCCGACCAGAACCATTTCCTGTCCACTGTTATAAAGAAATTCAAGCGCCAGAGGCAAATTGGCGAGTTGATTTCTTGGTTCACTACTGAACTAGACGCCAATGATCAACAACAACTTATTGGAGAAATGGTTCATGTTAAAGCTGATGAGGAAACCAATGACGACGATTTCAGGCTCAGAAGATTTACACATCTTTGTAAGGATTATACTGACTATGTTTATGCATATCTTGTCGCCTGCAGGAAAGAATATGGTGAGAAACCAAAACATACAGAGCAGACATTCGATACTCACGAAGGTTGCTCAGATTGGCAGTCACGTTTTGCTGAGTTTTTCTTAGGATTCTCAATTACATGGTTCAAGGGACAAAGCTCATATGGTCAGTGGCAGCTGATTGAACAACTCTGCGATGGAGTTAAAGTCGTAGTTGAGAAGCTTGCAGAAGAAAGTGAGGGGGATTTCAAACTCAGAAGATTCACAGAGCTATGTGAGAGAGTGGTTGACTTTGATGTCCAAATCCACTTTCTTGACAAAGCTGTACGGCAGCTACGAGACAAAAGAAGAGATCTTCCTCACGGGGTGCTCCTTCAGCCCCAAGATTATGCCAGTGCTGCAGAATTACTCTCTCAGCTCTCGAGTTTTGGGTTCAGCCTACTATCCCCCAACGACCAAAAAGACAAGATTGAACAAATCTCTAACGAACTTGCTGTCAAAGTTGTTAATGTCGAAAGACTTGCAGGGGAAACAGAGGAAGATTTCAGAAGGAAAACATTCACAAAGCTGTTTAGTGAAGCTCCAGTCGCTACACGAGTTTCCTTATTAAAGGAATTTACTGAAAAATTCTTTGGTGAAAGACGTTTATGCGAGTTGATTCTTTTGTTCAGGCAACTGGATTCCAATGAGCAACAAGAAAGGATTGAAAAAATGCTTGATCGGTTCATGAGGCGCGGAAGCAAATATGTCAAAGATGTCATACTCGAGAAACTCTCCGAGGAACGCGAGGAGGATTTTAGGCTCAGAAGATTTATGAAGCTGGTTAGCACAGACAAGTACCTTTTGAATGAGTTCATAAGGGTTGACTCTAAGAAGTGGGATCTACAAGGTCTACATGTGCAGACGTCAGGTATAGATATAGAAGAGATAGAAGAAATCAAGCAGTCCCGCTATGCTGAATTTTACTTGTGGTTAACAATTATTTGGTTCAAAGCACGATGTGCCAGGGATCCAAGAAACCTCATTCAAGTACTTGTTGGTAAAGTTGAAGGAGGTTGTGATTATATAATTGAGAAATTCGTCAATGAGACTGAGGAGGATTTCCGGCTCAGCAGATTTACAGAGTCGTTTAAACGACTTGAATTCAGTTCCCAGGAGGATATTGTGCAACGGATTCAAGATACAGTATTTCATGATCTAGGTGTTGATATTCATCATGAATTTTCGATCTGGGGTAAAGCGGGCGCGGCTCCCGAAGAAAGGCGTCTGCTTGCGCCTCAATTCATCAAGGTAAAAATTCCAAAACTAAGAGGACTAGGAGGAGCAGCAGCCACTCAAGGAGGAGGACAGGGGGCAATTACACAAGGAGGGCAGGGGACAAGTCAACAGTAGGGATGATTTGCAGCCTTCAAATAACAATTCAAAAGATGTGGTGAATTCATACATGTAGGTGTAGCAGCACTACTCTTCTTTATGAGTTTATCCTGTCTCGCCATCATGTCTGTTTTATTCGTATGCAGTATATATAGAGCATTACTCCTGTTGTTTCTTCTTGATGAGAAGAGAAACGCAATAGGCCTCCCCTCACTTTTGTAATTCTCATATCATAATTTCTGATTTATGAAGAAATGTCTATTGTGTGTGTCCTAATTTCTGATTTTTAATTTTTTTGTTTTGTTGTTGTTGTGGTTGTGATTTATAGACACTTTGAAATCTAATGGTCATGTGAAGTCAAACAAACACATAAGGTATTTCTTACTTATAATTTGGGTAGGCATGGTTTAACCCTCTCCTCATAATCAGCTATCTTCCATGTGACTATATGTCGTAAATTTCGAAAGGACAACCTAATTATGTACTTAAATCGGTTTATTCCTCTATATGTAGTGCTTTGCCTTTGTGTGCTTGACTACAATCTGGAATTCTACTTAGTATATTTGATGAGTTTAGTTAAAGCTAAAACTAACCAAAGCACTAAACTCTAACACACGTGCAATTATATTTAGCGTTTGCTGTTCTTGTTGAGTAAAAACTGAAATATGAAAGAAAACTTTGAGGTAACGATTTGAATCGTTTTCTTAGAGTGTTAATTGCCTCCATTCAATTGCGTTTGCTAATGAGTTCTTGACAAACCACTTCTAGGATATATACAACAAAATCTGGAATTTGCGAATAGCAAAAACTCGAAGATTTCCTTTAAAAATTACTATAAGAAAATTGTATGATTATGGAAAAGAAGAGAGAGTAGGAAACTATTTAGAACTTGATTTCTGACATTTTTAATCTGGACTGTTAGCACGATGATATATATAGAGCGTAATAAATAACCAAGAGACGTGTTGGTTGGTTTGTACCATTTAAACCAAAAGACAGATTGATTGGTCTTGTACTGTTTCAACCAACAGACATATTGGTAAATTGGCATAATAATTCAAATTCATCTACGACAATTTAATTTGATCTATCTCTATATATTTTATTATTGAAATATTCAACAGTTCAATCATGCTAATATCATCCCCAGAAAGAAAGGTAAATTGGCAGTAATACTAATATCATCCCCAGAATATTATTTTTAGTAATAAGGAACATCCAACTTCCGTTTGACTAAGTATCCATATTCCAACCAAAATGTGGCACAATATGACCGATGCAGATTTTGCACAAACACAAATTTACGATTCTACCATTTGGGTGGGATTAATGAGGTTCCTGAGGGGTTGGAGGGGATTTTGGAGGTGGGTTTGGATGGGAAGGAGTGGTTTTGAGGGTTTTGGTTCGGCGAAGTTGATGGCTGCCGTGGGTTGGTGGGGGAGGATGCAGATAAAGAAAGAGGGAGAGAGAGAGAGGAGAGATGAATAAATGGGGGAGAGAAGTAATTTTTTAAATTTTTTTTTACACATGCCACTCAGGTGACATATATTTCAACAAAAAAGTGCCAGAACAGTATTTTTTCCAAGTCCAGGTCCACTTAGGTTGACTTTGATGTCCAAGTCCACTTTCTTCATAAAGCTGTAGAGCAGCTGCGAGACAAACGAAGAGATCTTCCTCACGGGGTGCTCCTTCAGCCCAAAGATTATGCCAGTGCTGCTGAATTACTATCCCCCAACAACCAACAAGACAAGATTGAACAAATCTCTAACGAACTCGCTGTCAAAGTTGTTAATGTCGAAAGACTTGCAGGGGAAACAGAGGAAGATTTCAGTAGGAAAACATTCGCAAAGCTGTTTAATAAAGCTCCGGTGGCTACACGAGGTCATTTATTCAAGAAGTTGAGAAAAAAATTCTTCCATGAAAAACGCTTATGAGAGTCGATTCTTTTGTTCAGGCAACTGGATTCCAATGAGCAACAAGAAACGATTGAAAAAATGCTTCATCGGTTCATGAGGCACGGAAGCAAAGATGTCAAAGATGTCATACTCGAAAAACTCTCCGAGGAACGCGAGGAGGATTTTAGGCTCAGAAGATTTATTAAGCTGGGTAGCACATGTACATTCCTTTTGGATAACTTCATACTGGATGAAAATAATGAGTGGAATCCAGAAGGGCTGCATATGCAGACGTCCGGTAAAGAAGAGATAGATGAAATCAAGCAGTTCCGCTGTGCTGAATTTTATTTGGGGTTGTCAATTATTTGGTTCAACGCACGATGTGCCAGTGATCCAAGAAACCTCATTCAAGTACTTGTTGGTAAAGCTCAAGGAGGTGATGATACAATTGAGAAACTCGTCAATGAGACTGAGGAGGATTTCCGGTTCAGAAGATTTAGAGAGTCGTTTAAACAACTTAAATTCAGTTCCCAGGAGGATATTGTGGAACGTATTCAAGATGATATAGGTGTTCGTTATGACAGACATATGCCTGGCAAGGTCAGAAGCTACAACGAGCCCCAAGGAAGGCCTCCATTTGCTACTGAATTAGGAGGAGGAGCGGCAACTAAAGGAGGAGCACAATAGGAGGGCAGGGGACTAGTCAACATTAGATGATTTGCACCCATGCACTTAGGAAAGAAGCCTTCGAATAACAATTCAAAAGATGTGGTCAATTCATAGATGGAGCAGCACTACTCTTCTTTATGAGTTTGCCCTGCTCTCGCCAGCACGTGCGTTTTATTCTTTTGCAATATAGCCTTACCTTTCTTGTTTCTTCCTGATGAGACAAGAAATGGAAAAGGCCCCCTCCCTGATTTATGGATAAATGTCTGTTGTGTGTGTTTTCTAATTTCAAAGGGATCATATACATAGCAAAGCGGGGTTACCACAGTGGTTGTGGCCCTCCCCCTTCCCCCCGCTTGGCACCCAGGATTGGAAACCCCAGGGTTTCTTTCCTCCCAATGTAACCAAAAAAAAAGGGATCATATACATAATACCTAATTTGATATATTATTCCAAAGCTCCAAAAGTCTCTCTCTCAGGAAGAGAGTACCAAGTCTCAAGGAGGTCTCCTGCTTGAGTAACCAGTTACAAGTTTGCGGACTTGTCTAACCCTTGTTTTCCTCATTCTCGTCGTCTGCATGCTGGGGCTTTCTTTCTACAAAGCGATGGAGGAGGTTTTCAGTAAGTTCACAACGAGCTTTACTCTAACCGAGAAGGAAAAAATTGCAGTTGTCGTCAGCGATGCTGCTCCTAACGAAGTCGCTGGACTAAAAGTTTTCTGGTGGGAAAGGTTCTATCGTCCAAACCAGTTAACAAAGGTGCTTTCATTAGTGTTATGAAAGGTTTGTGGCGCCCGAAGGCCATAGTCGAGATCGTTAGTATTCACAATGATCGCTTTCTATTTGCTTTCACCAATGATGCTGCCCTGCAAAGTATTTTGGACGGTGGCCCCTGGACTTTTGGAAGAGACTTGCTGGTCTTGGCCAAGGTTCATCGTTCTGCCATCCCGGCGTCGATCCCCCTCCTTACACAGGAATTCTGGGTTCGGATCCACGGCCTCCCCATCCTCTTCATGGCGAAAACCATGGGGGGGGGGGGGAATTGGGAAGCTCACTGGGAAAAGTTTTGAAGGTGAACTGTGATAAGCACGGCGACTGTTTGGGGGATTTTCTCCGCATCCGTGTGGCTTTGGATATCACTGTTCCTCTTCGTCGAGGTTTGCATGTGCACTTGCCACCTTCGGAGGGGGGTGAATCACTGTGGGCCCTGCCAGGATGAAAAACTACCTTCATATTGTCTCCTATGCGGTTGTTTGGATCATAAATTCAGTATGTGTGCATTTTCCAATGGAGCTCCCGTTGATGATTTCAAGTCACCTTTTGGAATTTGGTTACGCGCTGAAAGACCCCTCTGGGAACTAGCTCGGGAACTCCCCGTCGCTATGGGCTTACGCTTTCATCAGGGAGCCTCCCGGACTCCTGGGATCTCCTGGGGAAGACGATCACTCCATCCTTCGCGAATGCTGACGTGGATTTGGTAGTGGGGGACAAAAATAGTCTGGATGCTGCTCCTTCTGGAGAAACTCTGAAATCCCACTTGCCCGATTTAAATATTGGTCTTGGGAACATACCTATGGAAGTGGACATCATGCCAACGGTGGTGGAGAGTTTTTCTGCTCCATTACAAGATAATATCCAACTTTCTCTAGTTTTAAATCCTTTGTTGGCACTTAGTGCCCCTTTACTGTCGGCCCCACCTGACCCCCCCAATTCAAATATTCCTTTCCTCAATTCTTTCCACTCATTTTCCACTTTTGAGAATGGGAATGGTGCTTTACTTGATACTTTTGTCACCTCTGACCACCGGTCTGAAATCCCGCGTGCGAATAATCTTTTGCTTTTGGGTGAGAGCACACTCTTCGGTGTTCGTGAAGAGGAAATTATCTGCGCGCCCAGGTGGCCTCTGACAACTCCATTGGCAATAAGGATCCTGGTGTATCCTCTGAGTTATTGCTTTCTGCATGTGTGGAAGAGGACCCTTTTGGTCTCAACCCCTTCATTGACCACTCTTACATCCCCATTCAAGGCAAAAAAGGAAACCCGCATGGAAAATGGAGAAGACATAGTTTTTCTGACTCTTATGGAGATGAAGCTTTGCGAGCTTCAAAGAAGCATTGTTCATCTTCAGCTACCTCTTCAACGAGGCCACGAATGGCGGAGACTGGGAAGGTCCAGCCTCGCCGTCAGTATGAATATTTTAAGCTGGAACTGTCAAGGGATTGGGAACCCTGGGACAGTTCAAGCTCTGCTGGATCTTATCCAACGTCAAGGTCCTAAAGTTGTGTTCTTATGCGAAACAAGATGTAGTCGTGTGAAGATGGATCGCATTATTCTTCGACTTGGGGTTTTCTCATGCTTGTGTTGTTCCTAGTCGGGGAAGCTCTGGTGGGCTTTGTCTCCTCTGGCAAGACGTTTTCAATTTTTCCATTCGTTCTTTTTCTCCCAATCATATTGATGTCGAGTATGGGGTTCTGGGGGACCCTCTCACTGGCGTTTAACTGGTTTTTATGGTTTTCCTTCGGTCTCTCTGAGCGGCATCGCTCGTGGTCTCTTCTTACCTGATTTGGGTCGTCAGTCCCCATCTCCCTTGGTTATGTCTTGGGGACTTTAATGAAATTGTTAGTCTTCGAGAGAAATGTGGCGGTAATCTTCGGCATGAGAGCCAAATGGATTATTTTCGGCGGGCTCTTGCCGGCTGTAATCTCCTGGACTTGGGCTATACTGGAAGTGACTTTACCTGGATGAATAACCGGGCCGGCGATATCAAGTGTCGTCTTGACCGTGTTGTGGCAAATCCCAGTTGGTTGAATTTGTTCTCTAATTCTCGGGTGTTTCATCTTGACCCTTCTAAGTCCGATCATTTACCTATCGCTTTGGAGGTCCGTAATGCTAGTTCTCCTGTTTTTAGATGTAAAAGGCGGTTCCGTTTCGAGGAGTTTTGGACTCTTAGTGACGGCTGCGAAGAGGCTATTCGGAGGGGTTGGTCCTGCTCTCGACTGGAGGGGTTTCCCTCTTTCAACTATGTGCAAAAATTAAGAACACTAGAGTGGCTCTTCTCACCTGGAAGAATGGCCAGTTTGGTTCCACGAAGCTGGAGATTGCTTCTGTCAGACACACCAGATGGGTATTTTATTCAATCAACCAAATGGAGATCTTGGTAGGGGCAGGTGGATTGCGTTACGGGAGAAGCTGGATGCCCTTTTATCTAGGGAGGAAACCTATTGGCGCCAGCGTTCTCGAACGTTATGGCTTAAGTGTGGGGATCGCAACACCCGTTTTTTTCACCAACGAGCTTCCAACCGAAAGCGTTGCAATACTATTAAGGGTGTTTGTGACAATGTCGGGGTTTGGCAGGACTCTCCTGCCGAATTGAAACCATTATCCTCCATTATTTTGGTGACATCTTTAAGTCAAGATGAATGATTCCCAGCGCTCTTCTGCAAACCATATATGCTGTCCAGCCCTCAGTTACGGCAGAGATGAACTCTTCTCTCTTTACAGCCTTACTCCGCGGAGAAAATCCGGTGGCTTTGTTCCAAATGCACCCTTCCAAAGCACCCGGTCCGGATGGTATGTCTCCGCTTTTCTTCCAAAAATACCTGGCACATTGTGGGACCTGATGTGTCTATGGCCGTCATCTCATTTCTCTCCTCCTCGGTAGGCTCTTAAAGGAAGTCAGTTTTACCCATGTGGTTTTGATACCCAAGGTTCATAATCCCGTTGACATGTCTTAGTTCCGTCCGATCAGTCCTCTCTCAATGTCATCTACAAGATTGGTGCAAAAGTCTTAGCTAATCGTCTCAAGATGTGTTTGTCTGAAGTTATTTCTCCGTACCAAAGTGCTTTCGTGCCCGGCCGCCTTATTTCTGACAATACCCTTGTGGCATCCAAAATTGGGCATTTCCTCCACAACAAAAGGCGGGGTAAAATTGGTTACCTTGCTCTTAAATTGGACCTGAGTAAGGCTTTTGATCGTGTTGGCAGGGTAAGCTCTTGAGTGGTGCTGGGAGAGAGGTCCTCATCAAGGTGGTGGCCCAGGCCTTACCCATCTATACAATGCACAACTTTCTTTTGCCAAAATCTCTCTGTGACGAGCTTCATCAGCTCTTTGCTAACTATTGGTGGGGCAGTTCTGCCTGACTCAAAAAAGCTTCACTGGATGTCGTGGAATAAGTTGTGTCGACCAAAAAAGGATGGAGGCATGGGTTTTCGGGACCTTCATGCTTTCAATCTTGCTCTGTTGGCTAAGCAGGGGTGGAGGCTTGTCCATAACCTTGGTTCCTTGGTGGGACAAATTTTCAAGGCCAGATATTTTCCCAACTCTTCCTTCTGGAGGCTACTACTGACTCGCGGTCTTCCTTTTGTTGGCATAGTATTATTGCTGGGCAGAACTGTTCTTGAAAATGGATCTAGGTGGTTAGTTGGAAATGGTCACTCCATTCGGGCTTGGAAAGATATGTGGCTCCCACGCCCCAACACTTTCAAAATTATTTCCCTTGCCCCTAATTTTCTGAGCGGTCTTCTTGTTGAGGACCTTATTGATGTGAACCTCAAGCAATGGAACCCTCATCTTCTTGCGTTGCTTTTCTCTCCGAAGATGAGGGTTCCAGTTTCTTCACCATGCGTCATCTTTTAAGATTGGCTTTGTGATGTCCTTGTTGGTGTCTCAAAAGCAGACTTTTGCTTAGTTTTGATGATTCTCTGGGCAATCTGGAAGGAGCGTAACTCTCTTATGTGGGAGGGATCTCGGGCTTCTCCCGATAATGTGGCTATTCTTGCTGCGTCTTGGCTTTCGGACTACACCATGGCAAACTCTGTTCCTCACATTCAAAGAACTATCGAGCCCCCCAAGTGGCAGCCTCCTCTAGTTGGGTGCTTCAAGATCAATGTTGACGGGGCTCTAAACCGTGCTCTCGGCTTGGGTGGCGTTGGTGTGGTGATTCGTGATTCTCAGGGTAACTTCATTTCTGCCTGCATCAAACGTTTCACTTCTGTTTTTCCAGGCTGACCACATTGAGTTGCTGGCTGTGTGTGAGGGCTTACGCCTGGGTTCTTCCCTTGGTCTCTCTCCACTTGCCTTAGAGTCCAACTCTCTTAGTCCTGTGCAGGCTATTCTATCGAGGAATCCTGATTCCTCTTCTCTCCAAAGATTGTAACTTGCTTTAATTTCTTTTCTCAATATATCGTTCCCTTTCAAAAAAAAAAAAAAAAAAAAGGGGGATCATATGATGTGCTCTATCTTGTTGTAATTTATGCATTGAATATATTGAAAGTTTATATTGGTATATTAGTCAATGAGGTTCAACGCAAAAGCCCCTCACATCTTGATAGCCTGATTTGAGCTAAAATGAGAGGAGAAATCGAACCAAACCAAATTGTTAAAGTTAATGTTTAATCCCTTGTAACTCTCGGACAAAAAGAGCTCGAGCTATTTTCTGGTAGAAAAAACTAGTTCAAGCGTGTTTTGATGGACTTTGTCTGCTGTTGTTTTTGGAATAGTTCCTTGTTGTTTCAAAGAACAGAAGACTGAAGGTGATGAACTTTTAAGTCTGTTAGGATTTTTAACCGCCAACAGTGACACGCTCAAACATAAATGAAAGTTGATTTATTGACCACAAATGATTTTAGGTCAATGGGGAACTTTACCTACCCAGGAGGTAGGACAACAGAAAAAACAGGTAAACAATTTGGCACGCCCGTTGGGATTTCTCTTAATAAACATATTGCTAAAATAAAACAGATGTGAAATGACTGAAATATGGGAAACACATCAGTTTTATTTTTCATCATGAAGAGCCAAGTCATGCGGGTACAATCATCTATAAAAGTGATAAACCATCGGAAGCCAGAAGTTGTAGAGATAGGCGAAGGACCCCAAACATCAGAATGTATCAAAGCAAATGGAGTAACACTTGTATTTGTTCTTGATGGATAAGAGACTCTGTGACTTTTGGCTAAAATACAAGTATCACATTGGAAATTAGTGGATTTTGAAAACAAGCCTGGAAATAGATGTTTCATATAGCCAAAAGATGGATGCCCCAAACGTCGGTGCCATAGCCAAAGTTGTTGGTCCTTCCAAGTCGATAAGTGCTTCACACTATGTGCCTTTCCCATACTAAAATCATCCACATAGGTCCTTTTTCCCATATTTCAGTCATTTCACATCAGGTAAAACTGATGTGTTTCTCAAGGAAAAAGGACTGTCGGATGCAGATGAGTTTACACCTTGAAATACAATGCTGATGGGTCAATTGAACGTTACAAAGCACGACTTGTGGCAAAGGGATACACACAAACATATGGTATTGACTATGAAGAAACATTTGCCCCTGTTGCAAAACTTAACACTGTTCGAGTGCTCTTGTCCATTGCAGCAAATCTTGATTGGCCTCTCCACCAATTTGATGTGAAGAATGTCTTCCTCCATGGAGAACTCACAGAAGAAGTCTACATGGATATCCCACCAGGATATGTTACATCTACTCATGCTAATGTGGTGTGCAGATTACGAAAGGCATTATATGGATTGAAGCAGTCTCCCCGAGCATGGTTTGGGCATTTTACCTTGGCAATGAAGAATTATGGTTTTAAGCAGAGTAATTCTGACCATACTCTATTCTTAAAACACAAGGGAGGAAAGGTAACGGCTCTAATCATTTATGTCGATGATATGATTATTACCTGGGAATGATATGCAGGAAATCTCTCAACTACAAAAATGTTTAGCAAAGGAGTTTGAAATGAAGAATCTTGGTGGACTCAAGTATTTCTTGGGCATTAAAGTTGCTCGATCAAAGCGAGGCATATTTCTCTCACAAAGGAAGTATGTTCTAGATTTATTGGCAGAAAGCAGGAATGTCAAATTGCAAACCCTGTGGACACTCCAATCGTTCAGAATCACCACCTTGGGGAATATCCCAATCAAGTACCCACTAACAAAGAAAGATACCAAAGATTAGTAGGCCGATTGATCTACTTGTCCCATACCCGACCCGACATCGCGTATGCTGCAGTGTTGCTAGTCAGTATATGCATTGTCCAAGTGAAGATCATATGGATGCGGTTTTTTGGATTCTTAAATATTTGAAGTCAGCACCAGGAAAATGACTTATGTTCTCCAAAAATGGACATCTGAATATCAGTGGCTATACAGATGCAGATTGGGTAGGGAACATCACTGATAGACGATCAAGATCAGGGTACTTCACATTTGTGGGAGGTAACTTGGTTACTTGGAGAAGCAAGAAACAGAATGTCGTTGCTTTGTCTAGTGTAGAAGCAGAATTCAGAGGAATGACCAAAGGAATTTGCGAACTTCTTCGGTTGAGAAAATTGCTTAGAGAGATTGGATATGCACCTACATTAGGAATGCATCTACAGTGTGATAACAAGGCTGCAATATCCATTGCACACAATCCAGTTCAACATGATCGCACCAAACATGTTGAAGTAGATCGACACTTCATTAAAGAGAAAGTTGAAAATAAAGAAATTGACAAGTCTGAAGACCAGCTGGCAGATATATTGACAAAAGCTGTTTCTAGCAGAGTATTCCACAATTCACTGATCAAGTTGGGCATTGGTGATATCTATGCACCAACTTGAGGGGGAGTGTTAGCTATATTGTCTATTAGTCAATTAATGTGTTAATTATGTAGTCAATTAATGTGTAAATTATGTAGTCAATTAATGTTTGACACCTACTATGTTTGACACCTACAATATTTGGGGGGCTTGACTAGGTTGGTTGCCTAACTAGTTTGGTTGCCTAATTAGTTTGGTTGCCTAACTAGGTTGGTTGCCTAACTTGGGCGGCTTGACTAATGTCTTAGGAATTTCTATATATATGTGTTGATTATAAGTAATGAAAGCATAAGTGAAAATCAGAAAATATTCTACAACTCTCATTCTCTCTACACTTTCCACTATCTTCTCTCAATATTCTCTATGTTTTGACACGAGTAGCACCCTCTTATATCTTCTTCCATTGCTGCTACCACCTGGCGATAGCGATCAAGTGTTGGGCTGTTTGAAGGTGTTCGAGCAAGTAGATCGTGAAGAAATTTCCATTTGTGTTGTTGCATCATCTCCAAACGTTGATCTTCATAGTGATATGGACCACTGGAGACAATATGGGGCTGGTAAGTCTTGTTGTTTATTTCCACAAGGCATTGACGTACCTTGAAAATGCAACAAGACTCATTTCCTGCTGATGGATGCAGAAGCCATCTTGTTTCCTGGATTCTTTGGTCCAAATCCAATGGTGTCGTCTGGATATTGTCTGGAGCTACAATTGTGATGACAGCATGATCTCTTCCTCCATTCTCTATTGGCGAGCTTGATTGTGAGTTCATTAGAATACTCTGCCTTGAATTGATGAAATTGAATGACAAAAGATGTGTTACCACTAATAAAGAGTTCAACTCTCAGGAAGACGAGACCTGAGTAAGGATGGTTTTCAGTTTTCAAGGATCGGAGAAACAAATATTGAAGACAAAAGGAAAGAAAGGGAGAGAATAAACATGGCGGAGAGAGAGAGAGAGAGAGAGAGAGAGAGAGAGAGAGAGAGAGCAACCAGGCCATCCAATCACAGATCGCCGTGACCAAGTGTTTTGGATCTTTGACACGTGTAATGAATCCAACGGTGTTCAATATTTTGGTGGGCCACAGGCCTAGCATGTGCCTCCAATAATTCTGTGACTTCTGTGACTTTATTATTTATCTTTTTTGAGAGAGACTGTCACTTTAATTAATGGTTTTTTTTTATTTATTGGTAACAACTGTCACTTTATTTTCAGTATAAACTAAATGAAAACGAGTCTACTGAATTTCCATGAAAGAGAAAGAAAGAAAAAAGCTGAAGGGAGACTAAGACTAAGACTAACAATGGATGGTTCCTCGGAGTTTCAGAGAAGACTGACTGAAGGTGATCAAATTTTCTTTTTACTATTTGTAATAAGATGCTGAAGTTTAATCCCAACTCTTCTATATATAAATAATATATACGAATTTTTTATCTACTCAATACATAAAAGTATTTTCCACTGCTCTTACAAGCTATAAATTCGATATGTGACCAAATTTATATACTTGTGGCATTTACAGGTGATGAACACGGAGAACACCAGGGAACCAAAAAAAAACTCAAGAGAAAGGGGCGAAAAGCTCGAGAGCTTTCTGAGAGATGTAGAAGAGACGACTGGAGTCGTTGGTTACTAACAAGGAAACAACGGGGCGGAAGGGGGTGGAATGCTAAGGTTTGGAGTTCGAAGAGGGTTGAAGGATCAAAAGAATAGTTTGGCAGAGTTTGGGCGTCTGAAGATTCTGAAAGCGTAAAGAAAAATGAAGAAGTGTGGGTTTTTATATTGGCGCTAGAATTCGAAACGAAAGGCGTGGCTCTCTTGAGAGACATAACGATCTGACAGCGTGCTCAAAAGCGCGATGACGTGTCGAAGCCCAGAGGCCGTCGTTTCATTTGACGAGACAAAGCGACGCCTCGCGTAAGTCTGGGCAATGATGGCCTGCACGACGTTCTTGCGCATTAAATGCGCCGATCGACCTGCGCATTTAAGACACCAACCGTCAATCACTTCAGAAGGAATGCAAAGGGTTCCATCCCCTGGAATCCATTCGGCCCCTACCCATGTCGAGACCGAAGAATCCAAGGATGTGGGGGCAATGTTTGTACCTAATAAATCACGGTCGTAAACTGACCAAAGGGGCTTCCTCTTGGCCCTAGCACCTATTCATGAGCTGGAACATGGCGTTTCGTCAGGTGTTTTGCCTTCCTAAAAACAAAGGAAAAGCTGCGAATGCATAATCATCTCGGCCTCGACCGCGGCATTGTTGGCCGAGGTCGAAGGACGAAAGAGACACGGCCGAAGATATTAGAGTCAAATCGCCATGTGGCAGCAGGGTCCTAAGCTTTATTTAATGAAGTAACGCCTCTGACTAACAAACCCACTAGCCGCAAAAAGGTATTTAATGCACGAGGGAAGAAGGGAAGTGACTAAAGTCAGGATTTGGTGATAAAGATCAGAGTGGTTAGGCGCAAATATTCTTACAAATATTCTTACAACTAAAGGTCAGATCACCAACCACCAGACCAGGGCATTAAATGCGTCCCCAAGGCCAGAGGCACAGAACCCACGATCCAGGGCGGCGGCCGAGATTTACCAAGATTTATGGGGTCACACCACCATGCTTCACGATCCCAAATGTCGATTGGACTATCCACTTGCTCTGATCAGGCTCCACCGGGCAGATTTTCAGCCTCGATTACTCCTCCAAGAGCTCTTCCTATAAATACCAAGCTCAAGCTACATTCAAAGGGTTAAAACACCAAACCAAAAGCCTCTCACGGAACAAATTATATTTTCCTGTAATGCACTTTCAATACTTTTACTTGCTTTCCTATGAGTAGCGATAAATTGTAAGGAAAATCCATTCATCAATATATCATACGACCCTTGATTTTCAAGGCGCCGGAGCACCATTTCTGTTACTCTCTCGTCACCCCATATATTATACGACCATCGCTCTTCGAGCAACGCGCGGAGCACCGCCCAAAACCCACCATCAACACCACCACTAAATGGCCTTGTAGCTCAGGCCGTGAACCTGACGGCCGAGATCAGTTCCTCTCTCGGCCACAATCGTTTGATTAGGAGTCGAACTCAAAACAAGCGCACCACTCAACCATTTTATCCAAACCACATCATCATCTCAACGCACGGTAGACCGTGCTGGCACGCCCACGCACAACCGCACCGCATCCAAAAGAAGGACGTCACGTGTTAACGCATATCCCCTCGGCCCGAGTACCAGGCCGTGAGATTTACCAAGCCAACAACAGGAGACAGTTTTAGACTCAATTAGAAAGCTATTTTAGGAACTCTTTATAAAATTATATACATATTACTCGGCACATATTTAATCTATAAAAGCTATTTTAGTTGAAACTTAGCTACATTCACTAGAAAACTAGTTTTAAAAACATACAAGTATTACTTAACAACAAATCTCCCAACTTTTCAAAATATTAGCCTAACTTATTTTCAGCACCTCAACCATAGGAGCAATCTCCAACTGACACACATATGAAGATAAAATATAATTTTCTTTATTAAAACCTCCGGGCGGAATATCTTGGAAGACAATAATAACTAATATCATAATTAATCGTCACTAAAAACTACTCTTACATAATAAAGCCTATTAAATGATGGAGAAAAGTCAAAGCGCGTAGAGCGGAAGGGAGAGGGAGACTAACAAAGTCAAAGGATGGTTCCTTGCAGTTTCAGAGAAGAGTGAAAAGGAAGGTACTGAAATGGATAACAACTAGTCTTGGTCTACACACAATACAATACATGAATCAATTGAGGGCTGCCTGAATCATTTTTCAGTATCAAATTGAAGGCTGAATTATCAAGAAAGCTCTGGTATTCTTATAAACTTCTTGCACTTGTTAATTTCTTTTTTCTTTTTCTTTTTTTAAAACAAATATTATTCACATAGAGAAACCAGCTATTACTAGATTAACCTCAAAATTTTAACCAACTATTGTTAGGGTATATTGCATTAAATTCCTTATTGTTTGTCTTATAAATAGTTAATTAGGTTGTTTGCAGCATGATATTGAGTGTCAACTAAGAGTACCAAAATTACACACCCATTCGTTTCGATCATCATACCATCTACATTTTTGTTACTTTTCTTATTTTGCTTAATTTTTGTACTTTGTTTTAAGAATAAGTAACGATTGGGGATTTCTACCAAAACAGAGTTTGTAAGCCTTACTCCGGTTCGATTATCAATGTCGGCGTTCCCAAACCCATCCCAGGAGCCCAATACTGCTGAAGTACTCTGGAAGTTCACGAGTTTCGGGTTCAGCCTACTATCCCCCAACGACCAGAAAGACAAGATTGAACAAATCTCCAAAAAACTTGCTGCTGGAGTTGCTGATGTCGAAAGACTTGAAGGGGAAACAGAGGAAGATTTGAGAAGGAAACAATTCGCTGAGCTGTTTAATAAAGCTCCTGTCTATACACAAGTTGATTTATTCTTGGAGTTTACGTGGAAATTCTTCAATGAAAGACTCTTGTGTGAGGCGATTCTTTTGTTCAGGCAACTGGATTCCAATGAGCAACAAGAAAGGATGGAAATAATGCTTGGTATGTGGATGGGAAGCGAAGATGTCCTACTCTCGAGACTCTCCGAGGAATGCGAGGAAAAGTTTAGGCTCAGAAGATTCATAAAGCTGTGTAGTAGAGATCCATTCGTTTTCCGTAACTTCTTTCGCAGCGAAGCTGAGAAGTGGGATCTAGAAGCTCTACATATGCAGGCATCAGGTAACGAAGAAATAGAAGAAATCAAACAGTCCCGCTATGCTGAATATTACTTGGGGCTGTCAATTATTTGGTTCAAAGCACGATGGGCCAGTGATCCAAAATGCCTCATTCATTTAATCATTAGTAAAGTTGGAGAAGGTGATCATATCATTGAGAAACTCGTCAATGAGACTGAGGAGGATTTTCGGCTCAGGAGATTTAAAGAGTCGTTTAAACAACTTCAATTCAGTTCCAGGAGAAGTTTGTGGAAGATATTCAAGATATCGTAATTAATGATCTGAAGACACAGGAGTTTTCTGAAATTGAGTTATGTTGCGGCCGTGACGCGGCGGCGGTGGCCCTGCGGCAGGGAGCGGTGGTGGGTGCTGCGGCACTGGGCGGATGCGGCGGGGCGTTGGACGGCATGGATACGGCGGCGGCGGAAGCAGGTGGGGAGCCAGAGGAGGAGTTTGCTCTTGAATTCATGAAGGTGAAAACTCCAAATCTAAGAGTATCAGGAGGAGCAGCAGCCACTCAAGGAGGAGGGCAGGGAGCAATTACACAAGCAGGGCAGGGGGCAAGCCAACAATAGATGATTTGCAGCCATGCGCTTAGCAAAGAAGCGGCCTTCAAATAACACAATTCAGGAGATGGAGCAGCACTACTCTTCTTTATGAGTTTGCCCTGCTCGCCAGCTTGTGCGTTTTATTATTACTCTTGTTTTTTTTTTTTTCTCTTTTGAAAGGTACTCTTCTTGTTTGTTATGAAACGAGAAACGCAAAAGGCCTCCCTCCCTTTTGGTATTCTCATATCATAATCTCTGATTTATGAATAAATGTCTATTATCTTTTTGTAATTTATGCATTGAAAGCATATATTTCCATTTCCTCTAGTCTGCAATCAAAGCTCATAGCTTAGTCACCATGAGTGGCTGTCTAAGGTCGAAATTGGATAGGCTAGCTATTGAAGAAACTTATGTCCACAGTCCACACCATGCAGAACAATTACCTGCAGATTTCATTGTTGTGAATTAATACTAACTCACTTCCCCTTAGGACCTTGTTGTTGATGAACTTTGTGACCAACTCAATGATGGATGAGTCTTACACACACACAGAAATTTAACCAAGAAAGAAATGACACAAGTGTTTATAGAGGTTCAGCAAATTGCCTACTTCCTCTTTGGTGATCTCCTTGAGAACTTTCACTAATGAAGATAGGTTACAAACTTTGGTTTACAAAGAAAGGAAACCCCCTTAGAACACTACCCTCACAATCTGTTTCTCTCTCACCCTTGCTCAACACCTTGATACATTTAGAGAACTCTCTTGCTCTCCCCTTGGTATTTTCTGAACTTACAAGTTTTCAGCTTCTCTATACTTTGCACAAACTTATGCACTTAACAACTTAATGTTCTCTTGCTTCCTCTTCCCTCTTATATAGGCCTTGAGACTCCAAGATCAGATATCATTAAGTTATACACGTTCATGCTTTAGTTATCTCACTTTAGACACCTGTTCTTGGCAGCTCATAAAGAAAGGGAACATTGGATGCTAGCTGCCATCTATATCTTGATCCAAGAGAGAAATCACTCATTGAAGCAAGTTATCAATTTGCCAAAGTGTTCTCCCAACTTTCCAGCTGCTATGCCACCTTCTAATATCTCAGAATTGATCAGAAATATCCTTGCAAGTCGGTAGAAAGTGATAGCACACAAAGGAAGACTTGAAAACGCGTAGAAACTGAAACAGCATAGTCAGGGGCGACGGTCGCCAGGACGGGCGACCGGTCGCTTTTACACAGAATCGTTTTTAGCTTCAACATCTTCTGGGCGACGGTCGCCAGGACTAGGAGACCGGTCGCTTTTCCACATTTCGCTTCAGACTTCGTTCTTTTGGCTGAAGACCGACCGGTCGCTCATAACTTGCGACCGGTCGCTTGGAGAGAATCGAAATTCAATTCAGACTTTGCAATCTGCCGAAACCGACCGGTCGCCACAACCTTGACCGGTCGCTGGTTTTAATATTTTTGTATCTTTTTAATTGAGCCATTTTTCTCAACAATCTCCACCATGGCGAGATTAAAACCCCTTGTGGACACTATTGCTTTTCCATGACATCTTTAATTTCTTGAGAATCGTCCGGATAACTCTCAAGAACTCCACCTCAATCTTAGCATGGAACAAGATTGAGCAAGCTCAAACAATGCTTGAACTTTGCTGCTGTGACTGGCTTTGCTAGACAATCTGAAGCGTTCTCCTTTGTATGAACCTTCTTTATCATGACGTCTCCATCATTCACCCAATCCCTTACCCGGTGGTATCGGACATCAATGTGTTTAGACCTTCCATGAAATACTTGATTCTTCACTAGGTAGATTGCACTTTGACTATCACTTTGAATCACCACCAAGTTTTGGGCTATCCCGAATTCCTTAGCCAATCTCTTCAGCCATACCGCTTCCTTCGAAGCTTCCGTGAGCGCCATATACTCCGCCTCTGTTGTAGACAAGGCACTAAGCGATTGTAACACCGCTCTCCAACTAATCGGTCCTCCACCACAAATGAAGACATATCCCGTGGTGGATCTCCTCTTGTCTAGATCCCCTGCATAATCAAAATCTACATACCCTGACACACATGCATTACCTTGTTGTTTTTCAAACAATATCCCAAGCCTCCTTGTGCCCTTCAAGTACCTGAGAATCCACTTCGCTGCTGTCCAATGAAGTCTGCCCGGATTTCGCCATGTATCTTGACACCACACTTACGACTTGAGCTAAGTCGGGGCGTGTGCAAACCATTGCATACATAAGACACCCTACCAAGCTTGCATATGGAACTTTGCTCATTTCTTCCTTCTCATCATCTGTAGAAGGACATTCATGTGCACTTAATTTGAAATGCTCCGCCAAAGGAGTAGACACGGGCTTGCAATCCATCATATTGAATTTTTCAAGTACTTTGGAAATGTACTTACTTTGTGACAGCCATAGCTTGCCTGCGTTTCTGCCTCTCCTTATCTCCATTCCTAGGATCTTTTGTGCAGAGCCTAGATCCTTCATGTCAAACTCATTTCCAAGCAATGTCTTTAATTCCTGGATTTTTGACATATCTCTACATGCAATTAGCATGTCATCAACATAAAGAAGTAAAAGGATGAAGTTACCATCCTTAAATGCATGACTGTAAACACAGCAATCTGATTCACATCTTCTATATCCAATCTTCATCATGAAAGTATCGAAGCACTTATTCCACTGCCTTGGAGATTGCTTTAGCCCGTATAAAGACTTCTTCAACCTGCAAACCAGATTTTTCTTGCTTGCTTCAATGAACCCTTGAGGTTGGCTCATGTAGATATCTTCCTCCAAGTCTCCATGGAGGAAAGCAGTCTTCACATCCATTTGCTCCACCTCAATGTCCTCTTGGGCTACTATGGAGAGAAGTAGCCGTATAGAAGTATGTTTCACCACCGGTGAGAAGATTTCATCATAATCAACTCCCTCCTTTTGCAAGTATCCCTTGGCCACCAATCGAGCTTTGAACATGGTGGCTCCCTTCTCATGCATTTCTTCTTTCTTCCTAAACACCCACTTGCAGCCAATAACCTTGCGATCTTTGGGTTTAGGAACTAACTCCCAAACTGAGTTTTGGTGTAGAGATTCCATCTCTTGCATCATAGCTTCCATCCAACTTTCCTGCTCCTCATTCTCAACAGCTTCTTGGAACGTGGTTGGTTCTTCTTCACTTGCATTTAGAGCATAGTGAACTGAGTCCGTGTCCCATCCAAACCTTTGAGGTGGTTTGATGGTTCTCTTGGGCCTGGACCGAGCTATAGATGATGGCTCCACCACTTCTTGAGCATCTTCTTCTTCTTGAGTTTGTTGTTGATTTTGCCCAGCTTCTTCCTCCTCAATGTCAGACTCTTCCTCCTCCTCCTAAACGTCTTCAGTTGGCTGTTTTTGTGAAGTCTTTCTTGACACCTTCTTGAGTGGAACTTCAATGGTTGTTTCTCTTTCAACAACATCCTCCTTTGCTTCTGAATTCTTGACTTTGTTCAAAGGCATGGTCTTTTCATCAAACACAACATCTCTCCTGAGTATCTTCTTCTGGTTCACTGGATCCCATAGCTTGTAGCCCTTCACTCCGCTCTCGAAGCTGATGAAAATGCATTCAAGAGACTTAGGCTTCAACTTGGATCTTTCATCACTAGGAATAAGTGCAAATGCACTGCATCCAAACACTTTAAGATTAGAAAAAACTATTGACTTATTTGACCATACCTCCTCTGCACATTTGAACTCAAGATTTCTTGAAGGTGATCGGTTAACCAAATAGGCAGCGTGGTTAACTGACTCTGCCTTAAATGATTCGGGCAATCCTGCATGAATCCTCATACATCTCTCACGCTCCATGAGAGTTCTATTCATCCTTTCCGCAACTCCATTTTGTTGGGGCATCTTCTTCACGGTAAAGTGCCTCTTAATGCCTTCGTTTCTGCAAAACTCAAGAAATTTGTTGTCCTTATATTCACCACCGTTGTCACTCCTTAGGATCTTGATTTTTCTTCCAGTTAGGTTCTCCACTTCCGCCTTCCACTCTTTGAATTTGGTGAAGACCTCAGATTTCTCCTTCATGAAGTAGACCCAAACCTTTCTGGAAAAATCATCCAAGAAAGTCACGAAATAGCGAGCTCCACCCTTTGATTTAACCGGTGATGGCCCCCATACATCTGAGTGAATATAATCTAGCACTCCTGTGCTACCTTCCTCTTTATCTCGCAGCTTGAAAGCTATCTTCGATTGCTTTCCCATGGTACAAAATTTGCAGAACTCCAGCTTGCAGCTTTGAACACCTTTCAACAGTTTTCTTTTGTGTAGTTCCTGCATGCCTCTCTCACTCATGTGCCCTAGCCTCAAATGCCAAAGCTGAGTTTCATCATCCGAGTCCTTGCTTGTGGACACAGCTGCTCCACCTGTTATTGTTGTACCGCACAATCTATATAGACAATTAGGTTGAACTTCTCCCTTCATAACCACAAGTGAACCTTTTGAGATTATGATTTTTCCTCCATTAGCCTTAACAGAATAACCATTCTTATCAAGAGTTTCAAGGGAAATAAGATTCTTACGCAACTTTGGAATATGCCTTACCATTCCAAGCGTCCTAGCAGTCCCGTCATGCATCTTTATCTTGATTGTACCAGTGCCTATGACTCTACAAACCGAGCCATTCCCCATTATAACTTCGCCACCTTCTTCTTTCTCATATGTGTCAAACCACTCCTTGTTTGAGCACATATGGTATGAGCACCCGAATCCAAAATCCAATCCGAAGAGAAACACCTTGAAGAATTAGCATATGTATTAGTATTAACATTGCCATTAACACATAAAAGCTCACCATCACTTCCCGTGACTTCCTCAGCTGTGTTTGCTGCATTCTTCCCTTTGTTCTTCTTCTCTTTCCATATGGGGCAATTTCTTTTCCAGTGATCCTTTGACCCACACTCGAAACAACCTTCTTTCGCCTTGGATTTTGATCTTCCTTTGTTGCCTTTCTTGCCTTCACGCCTCTTTGAACGACCCCTCTCTTCGGTCTTAGCAAATAGACCTTCACCTTGAGAGTTTTCTCCGGAACGTTGAGCCATCCTATGGTGCGTCATGATGTCTTGCAGCACAGGCTCGAAATCCAGAGTGACCTTCCCGAACATAAGAGTGGTTCGAAAGTGTTTATAGGACGGAGGTAAGGATGTTAGCAACATAAGTGCCTTATCCTCCGTACTATAAATAACTTCCATTCTTTGCAAATCAGCAACACATCTATTGAAACTACTTAAATGTTCCATTAGATTACCTCCTTCTTCCATCTTCAGATTTAGGAGTTCTTCCTTTAGGAAGAGCTTGTTGGACAGCGACTTCCCTGCAAACATCTCTTCGAGCTTCTCCCATGTTTGCTTCGCGGTATCCTTCAACACGTTGATGAGCACATCATCGGAGAGGTAATTTTCGATGGCTCCTCTAGCTAACTCGTCAAGTACGCCCCACTCCTCATCTTTCATGTCTGCTGGCTTCTTTTCCTTGCCAACTAACACAACATGGAGATGTTGTTGTGTAAGAGCTGACCTCATCCTTCGTTGCCAAAGAGTGAAGTTCTCCTTCCCCTGTGAAAGGCTTTAGCTCCACCTTCATGCTTGCTGCCTGTGGTTACTTCACATGTTGTGAACTGCTACCACTCTCAACTTCTTGTTCACTTGCCATCTACAACACACTAGCACTTCAAAAGAAAGACTAGCACAGCTGCCAAAACACAGCTCTCTATACCACTTGTTGTGAATTAATACTAACTCACTTCCCCTTAGGACCTTGTTGTTGATGAACTTTGTGACCAACTCAATGATGGATGAGTCTTACACACACACAGAAATTTAACCAAGAAAGAAATGACACAAGTGTTTATAGAGGTTCAGCAAATTGCCTACTTCCTCTTTGGTGATCTCCTTGAGAACTTTCACTAATGAAGATAGGTTACAAACTTTGGTTTACAAAGAAAGGAAACCCCCTTAGAACACTACCCTCACAATCTGTTTCTCTCTCACCCTTGCTCAACACCTTGATACATTTAGAGAACTCTCTTGCTCTCCCCTTGGTATTTTCTGAACTTACAAGTTTTCAGCTTCTCTATACTTTGCACAAACTTATGCACTTAACAACTTAATGTTCTCTTGCTTCCTCTTCCCTCTTATATAGGCCTTGAGACTCCAAGATCAGATATCATTAAGTTATACACGTTCATGCTTTAGTTATCTCACTTTAGACACCTGTTCTTGGCAGCTCATAAAGAAAGGGAACATTGGATGCTAGCTGCCATCTATATCTTGATCCAAGAGAGAAATCACTCATTGAAGCAAGTTATCAATTTGCCAAAGTGTTCTCCCAACTTTCCAGCTGCTATGCCACCTTCTAATATCTCAGAATTGATCAGAAATATCCTTGCAAGTCGGTAGAAAGTGATAGCACACAAAGGAAGACTTGAAAACGCGTAGAAACTGAAACCGCATAGTCAGGGCGACCGGTCGCTTTACACAGAATCGTTTTTAGCTTCAGCATCTTCTGGCGACCGGTCGCCAGGACTAGGCGACCGGTCGCTTTCCCACATTTCGCTTCAGACTTCGTTCTTTTGGCTGAAGACCGACCGGTCGCTCATAACTTGCGACCGGTCGCTTGGAACAGAATCGAAATTCAATTCAGACTTTGCAATCTGCCGAAACCGACCGGTCGCCACAACCTTAACCGGTCGCTGGTTTTAATATTTTTGTATCTTTTTAATTGAGCCATTTTTCTCAACATTCATTTGATGATTTTATAAGTGCTTCTAAATGTAGGTGGAGACATACTCTTGTCCCATATATAATGCTATTCCAATACAATCTATTTTAAAGATAATTTTTCATGCTAAATAAAGTCCAATACAATCTTATGTTACTACTTGAAGCTTTCACTTTCTAAAATATGTAACATTAGTTTGATGCTGCCACCATATATATATATCCCGTGAACCGTTGATGGAAGCAAGGAGATAACAATAATTTGCATTTTGATTGAGCTCCTGCAGTACATCGAATGACCAACCAGTCCCCACATCCTAAGTTTTTGCCTCAAATCATCAACTTTCTTTGCCTTACTAGCTAGGATGATAGGATCGGGCATCGCTTGATTTTAAAACCCAATTTTAAATCCTTCTGAATATGGCTAGAAAACTTGTTTTCTGAATATGTCTTCTTGTGTCTCTTCTGAATCTTTTTAAAACTTATACTATCTTTTGTAATCACTCGCAACCATCCCACACTCGACTATTGCTATTGGTGAAAAATGTTGTTACCATTGACTTAATTATCACAGTGGCTTTGGCCCTTGTACGACTGAAATTAACTTAATTTAGCAGCAGTTTCCCCAAGGACAAATAAGAAAAATTAACTGATGTGGAAGCCAAGGATAAGGGCATAAGAAATAAACTAGAATGAGAGCAGCAAAACAAGAGGTCTGCTGAATCAGCCTACCAGGATTAGCAAATCAAACTAAACCATCAACATATGTAAATAAAGAAAATGGTTCCTTGTAATTTCAAAGAAGGTTGAAGGTCAAAATTTATTTTTACCCTTCGTAGGGTTCTGAATTTTTGTGACTCTTATATAGATGAACTACTTAATTGAAAATTTGCATGTCGTTTGTTATTGTTTATTAATATTGTACTTCCTCTAGGAACTAGTTACGGCCAGAGCTTTCTTCGATCGAAACCCGAGTTTGTAAGCCATTCTTGATCACATGGATTATTCCTCAAAGTTCGAACTTCCCAAATCAGCACTTGATCAGCCCATCAACAGTTCTAGTACCGATCATGTTGATGATGGTGGTGCATTATTCCTATGCCTTTCAATCTTCGAATTCAGCCAACTCTCTGTCACTGATCAAGATGAGAGGACGAAAGAAATCCACAATAAAGTAGGTGAAGATGTTACAGTGGAGCAACTCCCAGAGGAAACTGAAGACGGTTTCAAACTCAGAACATTTACAGAGCTCTTCAACAAACTCCCCTTCCCTCACCAGGCGCTTTTCCTTTCCACAGTTATATAGAAATTCATGAGCGAAAGGCGATTTGAAGAGCCAATTTTTGTGTTCAAAACTCAACTAGATATCAATGATCAACAACAACAACAACAGATTGGACAAGTACTGGATCATTTTACAGTGGACAATATCCAGCATGCCCCTGAGGAAACAGAGGAGAATTTCATAATCAGAACATTCACAGAGCTGGCTAAGGACCATGCTGACCATATTTATACTCATCCAGCTTGGGAAGATATTAAAAGACGCAAAAAAAGTGTCAAACATCCTAACATTATTGCTACTCTAGCGCTTCACTTCTTTCCATAAAAAGTAAAGAAGGTCTGAATTGCAGTGAGTAGTAGGAGTACAACTGCAGCTAAAGCAGACAAGAAAGACCATGGAGTATTGAAATACTTGGATCTGAAACCTGCCCATCGCACATGCCACATATTTCTATGGTACTCATTCACTTCCTTGAACAACTTCCATAGATAACCCTCACCGACATCTAAAGGCACACCTTTGCCAAGGTTTTGGAAGAAATGAACAACCTCTTCATCAGTGCCAAGATAATTCTCGATAATGTTCTTGTCGCAGAGAAACGATACGTCTGCTGGAGTGCGGATCAGGCAACTCATGAATGCAGCATAAGTTGTCACATGCTTTGAGCAATAAGAGTAGCATTGTTCAAATGCTACAAAATTCATCAACAGATGAGTACGAAGATCGTCGATTACTATGTGTGGAATTTCCAGCACTCCATTGCAAAATCTTACGTCTAAGAAGCTCACTGCCTCCCTTGTCTTGAACTTAATTCCAGCTAGACGAAGCTTTTTGGCTGATTGGATACATTCAATCGGTGGAATAGGCTCCTCTTGAGGTGAATGATTAGGGATAAAACTCCAGCGGAGTAAATGGAGTAAATGTTTTGCTTCACCAGCAGCACTGAAATCCTGATCCAACACTTGACCAGCTCTTTCTAATGCATGGTTAAAGAATGTCAAGGCAAGTTCGGCAAGGGATTTGTCACTCTCTTCTCTTGAAGCTTTTGATTCATCAAATAAGTCTTGAAGAACGAAGAAAGGAATTTGATTCTCAAAACGAAAAAGATCTCGTATGATATTAGCGAATATGAATTTTAATTTAAAGAGGGGGTCGTACTCGTATTCATGACCTAGTGACAATCCTCCAAGTCTGCAAAAGAGTTCAATAGTGAAGAGACCATCCAACACCATCATCTCAACTAGATCATCACTGCTTAAGCTGAGGGTCTCCGAATAGCACCCTCTTATATCTGCTTCCTTTGCTGCCACCACTTGCCGATAGTAATCTAATGTTGGGCCGTTTGGAGGTGTTCGAGCAAGCAGTTCGCCAACGATTCGCCATTTGTGTTGCTGTATCATCTCCAAATGTTGATCACCGCAGTGATATGGACCACTGGAGACAATATGGGGCTGGTAAGTCTTCTTGTTTATTTCCGCAAGGCATTGACGTACCTTGAAGATGCAACAAGATTCTTTTCCTGCTGATGGACGCAGAAGCCATTTTGTCGTCGCTGCTGTAGGTGAGCTTGATTGTGAGTTCATTCTTGTAGCTCTAAAGAAGAGAGGATTATTTTTGCTAATGAAGTTGAATGAAAAAAAGATGAAGTTAAATGAAATCTGCCACTAAAGAATTAACTTTCAAGACGAAGAGACAGGACAAACCTTGGTGGACCATTCCATTCTTTTCCATCATACCCGTACTCCATCCGTACATTGACGTTACCAAGCCATAGTTCAGCTTCACGTGACTCTGACTGAGCCATCCAATAACAGTTCCCGTCATTACTACAATATCTAGCTATGGGTATCTTTAGTGCCAAGGGCGCAATTATTTGTGCACTTTCTTTAGTGCAAAGGATGCAATTATTTGTGCTTTATATTAATAGTCACAGGGCAATCACAATAAATTGGTCGGTTTCCTCCATAGGAATTTCAATTGCTCATCAATCACAATTTTTACTTTTTCGTGTCCCTTGCTTAATACTCTTGAGCATGAAAGTATCAGATATGATTTCACTTTTATACATGCACACCGGTTATTCATTCGTGTCCAAAGTATGTTTTAATGAAAAGAAAAAATTGATATGTAAATAAAGAAAATGGTTCCTTGTAATTTCAAAGAAGGTTGAAGGCCAAGTTTTCTTTTGAGATTTTCTATTTAAACCCCACACTTCTCTTAGTTCACTCCATGTTCTAAGTTCACCCTAACTTTTAATTTAAATTTTCACAATTTTTAAGTAAACCCCACTATCTTCCCAAACTACCCTTAAATACACCACAAGCTGATTAAATAAGAAAAAAAATAGATTTTTTATTTAAACTCCACAAGCTATCTTTAGAGGAGGAAATACGTTCTGGGCATGAGAAATAGTAAGTATTAAATTAATTTTTTGATGATATTTTAGAGTTTTATTCATTGTCTATTTTCAAGTGCATAAATATGCAAGTGATCAAGAATATAAGACCTATGGTGGTTTTGGGTTTGCTGGATCACTAGACGTTAATTATAGCAATGGGACAAAAGGGATGAATCATGATTTTGAAAAATATCAGAAGTGTGCAGGACCTTTTCAGACTCAATGTACTGTACCAAAAGATGTACTGCATCAATATTATTATTAGTTTATGGTGATGAAATTTGAACACATGTGCTTTCTATTTTTACGTGGGTAAAGATGGATCAACTTGTACTGTACCATTCATACTCAGTTTTGTAGCTGACCACCTGTGTGGCTTCCCTGGTTTCGTGTCTTTTGAAGAGTTGTGGGGTGTGTGGGGTGTGTGTATAGGGTTAAGTATTAAGTTGGATGACTTTTTTTGTCTTTTTACACAATAATAAAACTTACAACTTAATAATTTAAGTATTTTGGTGAACTAAGAGAAGTATGAGGTTTAAATAAAAAATCTCTTTCTTTTTTATCCTTAGGGTTCTGAATTTTTGTGAGCTTGCAGTCCTTAAACTCTTTATAAATACAATACAAAGTAGTTTAATTAGGAAAATAGAAGAAAGAAACGAGAAGAGTTAGAATTACCAAGTCAAACTAAATCATTAGGATTAAGTTAAGTGACACAAGACCTAATACCAATATCATCAGGATTAAGTCAAGTCACGCAGGTATGGCTGAATGAATCCATGATATAAGCTTTTCACCTACATTCAAAACGACTTATAATTATAAAATTAAGCAATGCCTATTGAATCTTAGAGCACTTCCACCCCAAAGGGCAATGGTAAGGCAAAGGTAAGGCAATGTTTGTCACTATTCACATGAATAGTGGAAGCCCTTGCCTTCTTTGTTTCCACCCCTAAGAGCAATTCCAGTAGTTGCCCCTTGCCATGGCAAGGGGGGCTAGGGTAGCCACTCGTGAATAGTGGCTGCCCTTACAAAAAGCAATGTTGGTTTCCAGTAGTTGTCATGGCAAAGGGCAAATACTTTTTATTTTTTTATTTTTTTCACAAATTTGTTTACGTAAATAATTAATTTGGACAATATTTTTGGAATAAAATTTTTGGGTTCCTACGTGTCAATACTATTCATATCTCATAATTGGATAAAATTTTCGATTTCAAATTTCAGATAATTAGTAGGTATTTATAGAAAATATTTCCAGTATTTTTTGGTATTTTTTTTAATAAAAAATTCGGATTTTTTTCTTCATATTTTTATTGCAAAAATATTGGCTGTCGTTGGATTGGAGGAGAAAATCACGATCGGATCGCCCAGATGACGTCAACGCGCCCTCGTTTTGGAACTAGGGCTCAACTTGCCCTTGATCGGTTCATAATTGTATATCATTTTGTACCATTCTAGCTTATGATTTGGTTATGTTTTTGAGTTAAACTTGTGCTTTTAATTCTTTTTGTGTTTGTGTTTCGGTTAATTGAGATTTAGGTAACAATGATGAATTTGGATAGGAAATGATGCAATTCATGCATGTTAAGGCCTGATTTGGGTGAATGGAAGAAGAGCTTAAAGACAAACACATTTTGGCTACAACCCATTTCCAGCCCAGTTTCGTAGGTCAACTTCATGGACTTGGATCAGCATGCTATGGGGCTTGGATGAGGTGAAGATCTTCATGAAACTTGTTCCAATGAGTGTCTACTACAACATATCAAAATTTCAGCCCAATTGGACATTTGTGGAGTGCTCAGCCCGTCCAACACTCAACCTTGCTCAAGAGGATTTCCAGCTGCCAGCTTTTTGCCATGTGCCTCCTTTTAGCCATGTGCCTCTCCCTAGCTATAATTGACTTTGTACTCAACATAATGAGTGAAGTGGGGAGGCATTCCAGCTATTAAAGAGAAAGCAAGAGCATATTTGTGAAGACAAAAATACATCATGGCAAAAGGGACAAGGAAGAGACAAATGTTAAAGTGCCATGGTGGAAAGGAGAGGGAGAAGAAGGAGGAATGATGAGAGGCATTTTGCTTCAGCTTTTGAACATGGGAATTGAATTGGTAGATCACTTTAGAGCTGGAGATCAGCTTTTGAGCTACTAAAGAGAAGCATGTGCATGCATATGAAGCAAAAGAAAGAAATGAAATGAAATGAAGTCAATTCCAGTCCCTGTTTCGGCAGCCAACTTGCAGTGGCGAAAACGTATACTTCTACTGCTCCTATGTGAATACTTTCTTCATAGAAGTTGTTCCAATGGGTGTCTAGTAGAACATATCCAAATTTGAGCCCCATTGGATAAGTTTGAAAACCTCTGGCCTTCCTACACCAAGACTGGTTCAGAAAACTCGTTTTCCAGCAACCAAAGGCAACCACATGGGTTGGCAGCAAATCTGATCACCTTTGAACCTATGTGAAGAAAGCTTGTCCAGCAGCAAAAGATGAAGGATGGTGTGGGAATCATGATGTTCCTCCCTCTTAGCCCTATAAATAGAGAAGCCTTCAAGCTTCAAAACACACCCCAAGGGGGGGAGCTCTCAAACACTTCTCTAGAGCTCCCTTCCCTTCTCTCCCTCAAATTCTCTTAGTTTCCTTTCAAGTTGTCAATTGTTGTAATAAAATGATTTTAGTAAATTTTCCTTCAAGTTTTCAAGTTCTACTTTAATTTTATTTGTAATGTACATTCTTTCTTAAGTATTCAAGTTTAATTAGTTTCCAAGTTTCAATTATGGTTTTTGTTCTTATTCATTATGTTTATAAGTTAATATGCTAGTTTGAATGATTGATCACCATTTAAGTTTGCATGTTAGCTATCTTGGTTTGAATTAAGAGTATACACCATGCTTTAATTCGAATTGAACTATGAATAGGAAGAGTATGTATGGACATTCGACAACATGGATTAGATACATGCTTGGTTGTTTAAATTGTTCTTCTATGCTTAATGGGTTCCTAATGCTTAATTTTAGGTTAGACAACAAATGATCAAATTAGGGAATTAGGAACACAAGGTTTTGACCAAACACCATGGCTTAATCATACTTTAGCTAGAATCAATCCGTTAATCTAATTGAACTTGGGAACTTATTTGCTTGAGTTAATTTCTTTTCTTTCTTTCTTGTTTTATTTATTTTTCTTTCTTTTTCATTTCTGTTTTGTGTATGGAAAATGAATTGGATCATTCAATCACCAATCCTCGTGGGATCGACCTCGCACTTACATATGCTATACTACCGAACGGCTCGTGCACTTGCGAGTATCACAAGTTGAGGATGAAGCTGAATCTATTTTTGGTGCAGTGAATCCGACACAACAGCCCTCGGGCAAGCCTAGGTCGCTAGGTCCCGCCTCCTGCTCAGGCTTCATTTTGTTGTTGGAAACAGCTTTTTGGCCCAGCCCGCCCCCAACCCCTTCTGCCTAAACTGCTCTAAGGGCAAGGGCAAGGGCAAGGACAATTACTATTCAGTTTAATTTATTTTCTATTTTTTATACTTAACTATTAATTTTGAAAAGATTTTTGGTTGCCACGTGTCACTATTTATTATAAAATCCTCATCTCAAATTTCAGATAACATTTTCGGATAAAATTTTAGGACAAAATTTTTTAATAAGATTTTCGAATGCCACGTGTCCATATTTATCATAAAATTCACATCTCAAATTTCATATAAAATTTTCAAGTAAGATTTTCGGTTGCCACGTGTCTATATTTATTATAAAATTCACATATCACTCATCATACAACTGAAATACCTACTCACTCATCATACAACTGAAATACTCCCGGTCCGACACAATCGAGTACAAGGACGACTCAATCATTGGCGGAGGTGGTTCCACCGAATCATGACTTGGGGGAGTATTTTCCTTCCGATGACGTAATAATGTCATTATTTCCAATACGAAACGCACCACTTGGAACCGACTACGGGCATTATTCACTTGATGAGCCATGTGTAATGGTTTTCCTCTTTTTTGTTTTGCCTTGAATAATCTATTAAAAAAATGAAATTGGAAAGGCAAGAAATATCAATAAATAAAAAGATATTAAATCGAATACAACGGCAATTTTTTATTTTTTTTTTACCTTGTCGCCAAGATTTTGAGCGCTTTGAACATTTGTCCACGACCCTCCAGCTTCAATGGAAAAGGAATGGAATTTTGTTGTAGAAAAATTGGTGTGGAAAGTGAAAAATAGTGGAATAAGATGAATTTGTATTCAGATTTGATGTGGAAAGTGAATAATATTGGTAGGTATTTATAAAATAAAATAAAAAAAATCTAGAATTTCTTGATTTTTTTTTGCACATTTTTTTGATTTTTTTAAACCAAAAAATGGATAGTTGTTGGATTGTATAAGATTTTTGGATCAGAGGCTCCAGGAGAAGCCACATGGCTTCTTGTAGCCATTGGTTTCTGGCAGTTGTGTGTTCAGCAAGAAATTCAATTTTTTTTATCGTTGGCGTGTGCATTCCATGTGCCAACAGTAAAATAACAATTGAATTTCTTGCGCTAATGCCAGCAGCCCGAAGGCAAGAGAACAGGCCATATCTCCCCATGGGAATGCCTGGGCTCGTGGGACTCACCCCTTACCTGGGCTGGACTTGGTGCACTAGAGCTGCTTCCCAGACCTAGGGCCCCCTCTTTCCTGTGATGGCCTCTTGCGCTGGAGATGCTCTTATTACAGAGAAACTCCCGCTTTCTAAGGACCTAAAAAAAAAAGAAGTAAATGAAAGATATGCATCCATGATCATCATTAGCTCTAATGAGTGTTTCTAATACATTTTGGTGATCCTAACATCACATTATTGCAAGTACGTACTCTAGTGCTTCTTCCCAGGTGTCGGCCCATAAACAGCAAAGAAGGCCTGAATTGCAGTGAGTAGTAGGAGTATAACAGCAGCTAAAACAGACAAGAAAGACCATGGAGTACCAAAGTACTTGAATCTTAAACCTTCCCATCGCACATGCCACATATTTCTATGGTACTCATTCACGTCCTTGAACAACTTCGATAGATTACCCTCACCAATATTTAAAGGCACATCTTTGCCAAGGTTTTTGAAGAAATGAACATCCTCATCAGTTCCAAGATAATTCTCGACAATTTTCTTGTCGCAGAGAAATGATACGTCTTCAGGCGTGCGGATCAAACAACTCATGAATGCAGCGTAACTTGTTACATCCTTTGAGCAATGAGAGTAGCATTGTTCAAATGCTACAAAATTCATCAATAAATCAGTCCGTAGATTGTCGATTACTATGTGTGGAATTTCCAGCACTCCATTGCAAAATCTTATG
Source organism: Prunus fruticosa (assembly GCA_018703695.1). NCBI lineage: Eukaryota > Viridiplantae > Streptophyta > Magnoliopsida > Rosales > Rosaceae > Prunus > Prunus fruticosa. Next base: position 28,373,015 of record CM031923.1, read on the forward strand.
TCTAAGAAGCTCACTGCCGCCCTTGTCTTGAACTTAATTCCAGCTTGACGAAGCTTTTTGGCTGACTGGATAAATTCAATGGACGGAGAAGTATTTCCCTTCCTTCTTGCTACAAACTTTTGCATTGCCTTCCTTGCTCCTTGTAGAGGCTTTTTGGCATACTTAATCAATTGAACTAAAGGACGAACATTTCGAGACTCTTCTTGAGGTGAATGATCATAGGGTTTAGGGATAAAACTCCAGCGTAGTAAATCCAGTAAATGTTTTCGTTCAACAGTAGTGAAGTCCTGATTTAACACTTGCTCAGGGGTTTCTACTGCATAACGAAAGAAGTCAAAAGCAAGTCTGGCTAAGGATGAGTCACTATCTTTTCTTGAAGGTTTTGATTCATCAAATAGTTTTTGAAGAAGGAAGAAAGGAATTTGATTCTCCAAACGAAAAAGATCTCGTAAGATATTAGCGAATACCCATGCCATGTTAAAGATGGGATCGTCTGGATCACTTGGTGACAATTTTCCAACTTTGCAAAAGAGTTCAATAGCGAAGAGACCATCCAACACCATCACCTCAACTAGATCATGACTGCTTAAGCTGATGGTCTCCGAATAGCACCCTCTTATTTCTTCTTCCATTGCTGCTACCACCTGCTGATAGTGATCAAGTGTTGGGCCGTTTGAAGGTGTTCGAGCAAGTAGATCGCGAAGAAATTTCCATTTGTGTTGCTGCATCATCTCCAAACGTTGATCTCCATAGTGATATGGACCACTGGAGACAATATGGGGCTGGTAAGTCTTGTTGTTTATTTCCACAAGGCATTGACGTACCTTGAAAATGCAACAAGACTCGTTTCCTGCTGATCGATGCAGAAGCCATCTTGTTTCCTGGATTCTTTGGTCCAGTGGTGTCGTCTGGATATTGGTTGTCGCTGCAATTGTGATGACAGCATGATCTCTTCCTCCAATAGCTGTTGGCGAGCTTGATTGTGAGTTCATTATTGTAGCTCTAAAGAAGCGAGGATTATTTTAGCTAATTAAGTTGAATGAAAAATAGATGAAGTTAAATGAAATCTGCCACTAAAGAATTAACTTTCGAGACGAAGAGACCAGGCCATCCGTAGGTGGACAATGCCCCAGCTTCTTTTCCATCATACCCGTACTCCATCCGTAGATTGACGTGACCAGGCCATAGTTCAGCTTCACGTGACTCTGCCTGAGCCATCCAATAACAGCTTCACGTTTCTTTTTCTTTTTTTAAAAGAGAAACGATTTCAATTGAAGAGAAAAAACGAGTTACAAAAGGTCCTCGATTAACAGATCCTGAATGAGCAGTGGCGGACGCACAGAGGGAAAAATGGGGTCAGGCGACCCCATGGAAGCTCGGAAACGTAGTGGAGAAGGACTAGTGCGACCCCATGGCTGGCTGGTGTGCGACCCCATGGCGCACACCAAGTGCTCGACGAAATACCCAGCAGAGGAAGAAGAAGGAAGAAGAAGCTGGAGCAAGGCGCGCGAGTTCTTTTTTTTTTAAAACAGCCTGGCCAAAACGACGCCGTTTTGGTCCAGGCCTGTTAAATTTTTTTTAAAAACCTGGCTCAAAACGACGTCGTTTTGAAGCCAGGTTTTTAAAAAAAAAAAAACCCAACAGCAGCCCCTATCTACCCGACTCTAATTCCCACCAGCAGCATTTCAGTTCATCCCAAAACCTAATTTTTTTTTTTTCAAAATTCCCTCTCCTCTAAAAACCTAACTAATCCCCCCAACCTCCACCACCAACCACTACAGGCCGCCACCGTCGCCAACCACCTCTTGTCGCCGCTGCCATCGCTTCTTATCAAATTTAATCAAGTGAGTTATAATTTTACATATATTATTTTGGGCTTTGGAAAATTTTAAGGAAATTGATATATCTTTCATGAATTATAATTTATTGGTGTGTTATGTTATGATATTGATTGATTTTCTTATTTGGATTAGAATTTATATTAATTGATTGATTTTCTTTGTGAATTAGAATTTGTTTGATATTTTGATATTGATTGATTTTATTATTCGGGTATTTTAGTAGAGTTTATATTGATTGATATTATTATTTGGATTAGGTTAGTCTTTATAATTGATGGATTTAATTAATTTATGTGTAGAAAAAATTATCATGGAACGATACTTTAAGAGAAAAGTGTGTATGGATAGTGAGTTTAATCCGGGTAGTTCAAGTGCAAGAGCAAGACCTATTGAATTAGATGAGATATTGGCTAATCTTCAGGGCAGACCCTGGACTAAGAACACCTGGCAGATTTAGGAGATCAATGGTTGAACGATAGCTTGGTTGTTTACATTGAAAGAGATATTTTTGCTTGTATTGATAACGAAGCTATAATGCAACGTTTTCAAAACATGAAAACTCGTCGTGGACAATTGTAGCTTGTATTGTTTGTTTTGCCAAAAATTATGAATGAAAGTATTATCTTTATGTTTTTTAGTGTTATTTTCTTATTTACAAAATTTCGAAACTTAACACTATGACCCCATGCCGACGTAATCCTGCGTCCGCCACTGTGAATGAGTCCAGGAGCATCCCAAACCCAAGAGGAAGTATTAGCTTCTCTAGGAACAAAACAAATAGAAACGACGGACAACCCCTTAATCAAGAAACGACAATCATCAATCAGCATACCCACATGGGAGTGATCATCCCTCGTACTAATATTATTTGTACTCTTTTGTGCAAAGGGCACAATTATTGGTGCTTTATATTAACAGTCACATGGCAATCATTGGTGGGTTTTCCACCACTCATAAAGCATAATTTTACTATTTTTCCTGTCGTTTGCTTAATACTTTTTAGCACGAAAGTGTTAGATCTGATATGACTTCTATACATGTACACCGATTATTCATTCGTGTCCAAAGAAAAAAAAAATTGATTTAAAAAATAAAAAACCTAAACCAACTTTTTTTCTCTCTTTCTCTCACCATCATCGCCAGCTTTTCTTTTTAAAATTAATTTTAAATGATTTTCTTTATATTTAACAGAATTTGGATCGTCACTTACTCTTTGCACTCCTTTTAAGAAATTTTTTTAAACCATTAGATTAATATCCAACAAGTAAGTGGACCATAATCTCTTTGGACTCCTTGTCGTTAAAAGATTAGGACGGATGAATCATATTGCCTAACAAATACAAACACAATGATCAAATTAACCAAATTAATAACACAAGAATTAAATATACTGATCCGATAAAACACAATGACAATTTTAACATTTAAGCCATAATTATATATATGAAAATCCATCATCATGAGTCTTTTTCAAAGAGGACATAAGACGCACAATTTGGGAACAGCAAATCTTAACCTGTGCAAGATATTGTAAAGATTTGCTGGGAATATCACAACGCGATTATGCAATGGATGTAAGCTAATGGCCAAAGAATCTTTAGGTGGGCCACACGCCTAGTCTCCTGAGGCCCGAATAATTAGAAAACGACATTTTTTCTCTATCATTTCTCAAAGCAAATCAACGGTTTTTGATCGGATTTCTTCCACGTGATTTTTTTGACAAGTTTTTGAACGAGACCACTATTTTTTCATTAGGTTTGTTTAACTAAAAAAACAAGAAGAGAAATGCTAGAAATCTTTTCTCTTAAACCTTTTCTCTTACTTTCTCCTTTTCTTTTGGATATTTTCCCTTTTTTGCTTGACATGTGTCATTCTTCTTAAAACAATGTCATTAATACATTATACAAGCTAACTTTTGCTTTCCAAGTTTACCCTTATTAAATGTATTCAATTTATCCAAAAAAAAAATTATCAACTTTCTAAACATCTTATTAATTTTTTATTTAACATCAATTATTTTTTATTTAAAGAAAATGTCTGTTTTAAAAAAAAAAAAAAAGAGGAAATGTCCCTTTTTTTTAATGTCAAGTTTAGACCTTTTTTTTCTATCTAAACCCTTTGTGTTAAAAAGAGGGACATTTCCTCTTTTTTTTAAAAAGCAGACATTTATAAAAAATATTAATTGACATTAAAAAAATTAATGAAATGGTAAGAAAGTTGTGAAATTTTTTTGGATAAATTGAATACATTTAATAAGGATAAACTTGGAAAGCAAAAGTTAGCTTGTATAATATATTAATGACATTGTTTGAAGTGTAAGGAGAATGACACATATCAAGCAAAAAAGGAAAATATCCAAAAAAAATATTAGAAAGACGATTGCTAGCATTGCCCCATAAGCTTGCTGCTTTTACACAAGGGGCTAGTACTTTCCTCTTGGGCTTGGGATGCTCCCGGCCTCATTCAAGTTGTGTTAATCGAGGACCTTTTGTAACTTGTTTTTATCCCTTCAATTGAAATCGTTTCTCTCAAAATTAAAAATAAAATAAAAAAATCAACGACATATCTGAAAATTGTTATTTGATCTTCTATAAAATACAATACATTACTAGTCTTACTCTGCACACAATACATGAGAACAATGGGGATGGCATAATCTCATGCACAAGAATCAATTGAGGGCTGCCTGAATCACTTTTCAGAATCAAATTGAAGGCTGAATGATCAAGAAAGCTGTGGTACTTCCTTCTTATATAAACCTCTTGCACTTGTTAATTTCTTCTTCTTTTAAATATATATATATGTATATTTTTCAGTTAATGTGTTTGCATTAGATATCTTAGAGAAACCAGCTTTTGCGAAAGCTCAAAATTTTCAGGTAAGGTTCGGATTAAATTGAGTTCATTTGTATCTGTCTTACTCGAAAAGGCACTTAAAATAATGTTTGACTTACCACATTTGTAATTTCTGTACTTGTTTTAGGACTAACGACTAAGAATTTCTACGAAACCAGAGTTTGCAAGTCTTTCTCCGCGTCGATTATCAATGTTTGTGTTCCCAAAACCAGCCCATGAGCCCAATACCAGTTCTGCTGATGCTGCGGATGCTGCTGAACTACTCTTGAATCTTTCAATCTTTGGGTTCAGCCAACTCTCTGCCTCTGATCAACATGAGAAGACGAAAGAAATCTATAAAAAAGTAGTTGAAGATGTTGTAGTGGAGCAACTCTCGGACGAAAGTAACGGGGAGTTCAGACCCAGAACATTCACCGAGCTATTCAAGAAACTTCCCTTCCCTGACCAGAACCATTTCCTGTCCACAGTTATAAAGAAATTCAAGCGCCAGAGGCAAATTGGCGAGTTGATTTCTTGGTTTACTACCGAACTAGACGCCAATGATCAACAACAACTGATTGGAAAATTGATTCATGTCAAAGCTGATGACGAAACCAATGACGGTTTCAGGCTGAGAAGATTTACTCAGCTTTGTAAGGATTATACTGACTATGTTTATATGCATTTTGTCGCCTGCAGGGAAGAATATAGCACGAAACCAGAACATACACAGCAGACATCCGGTACTCATGAAGGTGGTTTGGATTGGCAGTCCCGTTTTAATGAATTTTTCTTAGGTTTCTCAATTATATGGTTCAAGGGACAAAGCTCCCATGGTCAATGGCAGCTGATTGACCAACTCTGTGATGGAGTTAAAGGTGTTATGGCTGAGAAGCTCGCAGACGAAAGCGACGCAGATTTCAAACTCAGAAGATTCACAGAGCTATGTAAGAAAGTGGTTGACTTTGGTGTCCAAGTCCACTTCCTTGACAAAGCTGAAGAGCAGCTGCTGCACAAACGAAGAGATCTTCCTCACGGGGTGCTCATTCAGCCTCAAGATTCTGCCAGTGCTGCCGAATTACTCTCGCAGCTTTCGAGTTTTGGGTTCAGCCTACTATCCCCCAACGACCAACAAGACAAGATTGAACACATCTCTAACGAACTTGCTGCCGAAGGTGTTAATAATAATATTGTCGAAAGACTTGCAGGGGAAACAGAGGAAGATTTGAGAAGGAAAACATTCGCAAAGCTGTTTAATAAAGCTCCGGTGGCAACACGAGTTCATTTATTCGAGGAGTTTACTGAAAAATTCTTTGTTGAAAGACGCTTATGCGAGTCCATTCTTTTGTTCAGGCAATTGGATTCCAAGGAGCAACAAGAAAAGACTGAAAATATGCTTGATCAGTTCATGAGGTGGGAAGGCGAAGATGTCAAAGATGTCATACTCGAGAGACTGTCAGAGGAATGCGATGAGAATTTTAGGCTCAGAAGATTTATTAAGCTGGGGAGCACATATACATTCCTTTTGGATCACTTCATATGGGATGAAGCAAAGAAGTGGGATCTAAAAAGTCTACATATGCAGAAGACGTCAGGTAAAGAAGAGATAGAAGAAATCAAGCAGTCCCGCTATGCTGAATTTTACTTGGGATTTTCAATTATTTGGTTCAAAGCAGTATGTGCCAGTGATCCAAGAAACATCATTCAAGTATTTTTTGGTAAAGTTGGAGGAGGAGGTGATCATACAATTGAGAAACTCGTCAACGAGACTGAGGAGGATTTCCGGCTCAGAAGATTTACAGAGTCGTTTAAACAACTTCAATTCAGTTCCCAGGAGGATATGGTGAAATGTATTCAAACGACACTATTGCATGATCTAGGTGTTGGTGTTAAATTCATTATGATGGGAACTCCAAATCTTAGAGGATCAGGAGGAGTAACAGCCGCTCAAGGAGGAGGACGGGGACAAGCCAACAGTTGATGATTTGCAGCCACATGCACTTAGGAAAGAAGCCTTCAAATGATAATTCAAAAGATGTGGTCAATTCCATGCATGTAGCAGCACCACTCTTCTTTATTAGTTTGCCCTGTCACGCCAGCATGTGTGTTTTATTTTCGTATGCAATATTGCGTTACTCTTTCTTGTTTCTTCTTGATGAGACGAGAAATGCAAAATGTCTATTATGTGTGTTTCCTAACTTCAATGGGATATTTTCACCCAAATTTTTTTTCAATGAGATATGATAAGCACTGGTGGACCCAATCAAAGACAACTGTGGGCAGCTACCCACACTTACAAAAAAAAAACTTAAGCCATATAATCCCATATAAATTTATAATTTATAATTATTTTTAGGTCTCCAAAGCTTATATTAAAAACAAAAACCCTAAATCCTATGTTAAAAAAGAAGAAAAGATATCCCACCAAGTTCACTCATTTTGTAATTTTGTGGAGAACTTAGCCGCCAAACTCGTTATTTGACAAAAGTCTGCAGCCCAATAAATCAAACTCGCTACTTCAATTGATTTTACAAGTTAGTACTAAGATGTTTTTTATAAACTAATTTCATTATATTCTTATTTATATGCAACGTTTTCAGAATATGAAAAGTCGTTGAACAATTGTAAATTTACTTATTAGACAATACTATTAATATTCAAAATTTGAAATATTTTTTGTTTGATTATATATTAGTTGAATTTTTTTAAGCCCCCAGATGAACGAAAGTCTGAGTCCGCTACTGATGATAAGCTCTATCTTTTTGTAATTTATGCACTGAAAGCCTATATTGGTATACTAGTCAATGAGGTTCACCACCGAAGCGGCTCCAAACATCTAGCATCGTGGACGCAGTCCGATTTTAATTAGTTAAAATGAGGGAAGAAATCAAACCAAACCATAAGATATCTCTATGACTATGAAATGGTACGTATGACCGTATACCTAATGTTTTAAACTTTTAGTCATTTAGAATATTGTAGATAAATATGCACCTAAATCGTTTTCTTCCTCTATATATATCAACTTGCTTTGCCTAGAATATGGAATTGTACTTGGTAACATGCCAACTTGCTTTCTTCCTCATTATATATCTGATGAGTTTAGTTAAAATTAATCAAAGCACTAAACTCTTAACAAATGCAATTATATTTAATCAAGGACCGATTAGCTTTTGATCAACTACACAATCGCTAGAGTTTGCCATTCAATCATATGCTTACTTACCAAAATTGACTTCTCACAGTGGTTTTGGGCCTTTTATGACTGAAATTAACTTATTGCTTCTGATCAACTACACAATCGCTAGAGTTTGCCATACAATCATGCTCCATATTTTTCAGTTAAATTTTAGCTAAAAACATATAAAAGTTATTTTAGGAGCTCTTTATAAAATTTAAACTCCAATCATGCTCTCTAGTTCAGGGAGTCATAAATACTATAAATATTTTGTAATTGGTCCATTTCTATTAAAAAATAATGCAAAAAATTGTTAGTATTAATTAAAGGTTTGAAATACTCATTAAATAAAGCATATTAAATTATAGGGAGCCACTAGGAGCTCTTTTTCTCTCCTCAGATTTAGGAGGTGGATAGGGAGCATGGTTGGAGTTTTATTTTTCCAATTCCTCTCTAAAATTTGTCTAAGGAGGTGATTTAGAGAGCCCATTGTAGATGCTCTAATCAGGGATTATTTTATACCTGAAGAGATGGCCTTAACGTTAATCAAGTTGTACTAATGTTTTGGCTTGAGGGTACTAGCTTCATCCATGTTCTTTTTTTATTTTAGAAAAAACATTTCCTATTGAGAGGGTCGATAGAAAACTAAACTCACACACACTATACGGATGTTAGGACTTGAACTCATAACCTTATTTAGGGGAGCAATTACTCCAAACCACTATACTAGTGGGTCCTTTAGTCTTCATCCTTGTTCTTAAAAAGGGATATGAAGTACTATTAGGCCCAAAAGCCATTGCCAAATAATTATACAAAACCTGCTAATTAAAGTAAATATATGACACCTAACACCTAATACAAGTAATAATTGTTCCAATTGGATCTCTATTCATTTCCATTTCACTGGCCTGCAATCAAAGCTCAAAGCATAGCTAAGTCAGGAGTGGCACTATTAAGATCCAAATTGGATAGGCCTGCAATCTATTGAAGAAAATTATGTCCACAGCCCACACCATGTTACCTGCGCACTTAATTTGATCAAATTTTATCAGTGTTCTTTCTTCTGAATGTAGGTGGAGACGTATTCTTGTTCCATAATGCTATTCCAGTTCAATCTATTTTAAAGATGACCATCTGCATACTTTTCATGCTAAATAAAAGACCTAGAGCATTGTGGGTTGGTTGGGTTCCTTTTTTACTCGCGACATCCAGTCATCCACATATGACGTACTTTAGCAACAATGACCTGCTGTAGCAAAGGCATGGACTCTTTTTTACTTTGATTGCCTGCTAAGAGCATCTCCATCCATGTAGGCTAAGGCAAGGCTAAGGCAAGGCAATGGCTGATACTATTCACGTGAATAGTGTCAGCCTTGCCTTAGTTAGTTCCACCCTTGGAAGGCTTGCACGGGCAAATACTATTCAATGTACTTTATTTTCTATTTTTTTTATACTTACCATTAATTTTGATAAGCTTTTCAGATAATATTTTCGGTTGACACGTGTCACTATTTATTATAAAATTATCAACTCAAATTTCAGATAACATTTTCGGATAAAATTTTCGGATAAGATATTTGGTTGCCACATGTCAGTTTCATATTTTTTTTAAAAATTATAATCTCAGATTTTCAGATAAGATTTTCACCCTATAAAATTACGCCACGTGTCCCATGTCAGATAAGATTTTCATATATTTTTTTAAAATTATAATCTCATATTTCAGATAAGATTTTCACCCTCTAAAATTGCGCCACATGTCCCATGTCAGATAAGATTTTCATATTTTTAAAAAAAATTATAATCTCAGATTTCAGATAAGATTTTCACCCTCTAAAATTGCGCCACGTGTCATCTCTATCTTCTCAATCCCTCTATAAAACTACACCATCAACTCATACATCTCACACCACATCTTATCTATTCCTTCAATTCTCAGATTTTACAAAACATATTTTACTCTCAATGTCAAACTTGAGGAGGGTGTTGGAGATGCAAGAGAGAGAAGAGGAAGAAATCCGAGGAGACGTGCTGAGGAAGATCGGAGGCCGATGAAGAAGAGGAGGAAATGCTTGTAGGCTTTGCTATGCTTAATGAATCAAGTAGACCTGGCAATATTGCACACGACCCGTTAACACGACACGAATTCGCATGAAATTATCAGTATTTGGGTTGAGCTTATTGGGTCGGGTTGAAAACGGGTGAACCCGTTAGCCACCCGTTAAGCTAACGGGTCGTTTTGGGTCGAAACGGGTTAACCCGTTACCACCCGTTAAGGAGGTTAATTTTGTAATTTTGCAAAATATTTTTCTTTTCTTTTCTTCTTCCCCTTTTCTTTCTTCTTTTTCCGTGTCTTTTTCTTCTTTACTTTTTGTCTTTTTCTTCTTTCCCCTTTTCCTTTTCTTCTTCCTCTCGTTCTTCTCTTCTGTTCTATTCTTCTCCTTTTCTCTTCTGCTATCTTTTTGTCAAGATTCTCTTCTGCTCTTCTTCTCTCCACTCAATAGGTTCCGCCAACCCAGCCACCAGGGATCAAGGAGGAGGTATCTGGGTCGGTCCACAGAGGGTGATTGATTCTAGAGTTGTTGGTTTTGGTTCTCTCAGTTAATTTTGAATTTTCTTTATTCCTCAATTTATGTAGTTGTTGAGTTTTTAAGATATCTGTGAGAGAGATATATATACTGTTTTGGGGTGAGAGGACTGAAATGAAGAGGGAAATAGGGAAGAAAAGTTAGGGTTGGGGTTTAGGGAAAAAAGACGAGAAGGCGTGTTGGTAGAGAAGCTGTGATAGTTTTTTTTTCTGGTTTATTCTTAACGGGTTAACGGGTCGTGTCGGATATTCGCGAATTGTAACGGGTCGTGTTTGAGTCTAGTATTTGTCACCCGTTAACTTAACGGGTCGTGTTCGTGTCAACCCGTTAAGAAAACGGGTTAACCCGTTAACGATCCAGACCCGCTAAAGCGACCCCGTTTGCCAGCTCTAGAATCAAGGCAACACCACCGTCGTCGTGCCCAGAATGTGGATAGACGTAGGCAGTCTCGTGGTAAGAATCTCATGGAAGATTACTTTATCCTAAATTCCTTATATCATGTTTCTAAGTTTCGAGAGAGATATAGAATGCAGCCACATTTATTCCAAAAAATCATGCATGATATTTGTAATTACGACACATACTTCATTCAGAAGTATGATGCTTGTGGAGTTTTGGGTCTTCTCCCTGAGCAAAAACTTACAGCTGCTTTGCGGATGCTTGCTTATGGGGAATCTCAGAGAGCGGGTGGATGAGATTGCAAGGATGGGAAAATCAACTATCCTAGACTGCTTGGTGAGATTTTGTGATGCCGTAGAAAATCTCTATACGAGGGAGTACCTTCGCAGACCTTCTCTTGCGGACCTACAAAGGCTTCTAAAAAAAGATGATACTCAAGGTTTCCCAGGAATGATTGGAAGTATCGATTGCATGCACTGGCAGTGGAAGAATTGCCCAACTGCTTGGCAAGGAGATTATGGGAATCGAAATGGCAAAAAAAGTATAATTCTGGAGGTCGTAGCTTCATTCGACACTTGGGTTTGGCATGCATTCTTCGGAGTTGCCGGATCTAGAATGACCTCAATGTGCTTGGTCAATCCCCAGGATTCAACGATGTATTGCGAGGTCATTCCCCCCAGATCACGTACCAAATCAACAACACTGTATACCTTGCCGACGGAATTTATCCTAGTTGGACGACATTCGTGAAAACAATTCCGAATCCTCAATCCCAGAAGGAAAAAAACTTTGCTGCCTTTCAAGAAGGTTACAGGAAAGACGTGGAAAGGTGTTTCGGTATCTTGCATGCTCGTTGGGCTATTATTAGGGGCGCTGCTCGGATGTTATTCTGAGGAGGTGCTGCGGAGCATTATGATGACTTGCATCATCCTCCATAACATGATTGTGGAGGATGAGTATGATTATGAAGCTACAGAGGAGTTTGAACCGGATCCCATGAACACGTCATTGACAAGAATTTATGAAAGGCCAATGGGACCAAATGGACATCCATTGGAGCATGAACCATTAGTTCGAGATGGTCGATTCAACAACCCCATGATTGATCGTTACCAGGAAATGCAATCTTCGTATGTTCATGAGAGGCATCAAATTGACTTGATCGAGCACTTGTGGGAGATGAAAGGCAATCACAATGGATGAAGATAAGATTAATGCTTTGTTTTTAAGATTGCTTTATTTTGTGTGTGGTGTGTTTGGAATTATGTTTTGTTCTTAATTATGCTTTATTTGCAATAAAATAAGGTTTGTTTTTAATTAAACTTTTTTTTCATTTGCAAATATTTTTAATACATATTCTGATGTAGAACAAACGGTAGATTTTATCGTGGTTGAGCTAGAAAAAGGATGTAACAGGAATTTGCAAATTTGTCGTCTAGAGCTCCGATTAGGACGCAAAATACCATTTCGGAAAGGGAACGATGCCACGAGTTATACTCACTGATTTGCCGTGATGTATGATGGATTTTGGCATTCTGAGGTCGTTTGGCCTTCCAAAACCGCATTCAAAGTTTCGTAGTTAATTTTCGGAATAAATTCTATTTTTCAGTTTTAATGTAATAACTTCCTTAGTAGCTCTAGGGTTGAGAGATGTGTATTTAGACAGATTTGGTGAACGTTTTTCATCATCTCAGATTTTAATCAAAAATTATCCCAAGAGAATTCCTCTTAATGCTTTCTTTATTGAATAAAAGGGAAATAATACAACAATTCTTAATACATGACAAATCTTTTAATCCAACCTAATAGTTTCCATCATTTAACCAATCCGTATTGCTAGGTCCGTCATCATGAAAAAGTTTTCTTCTCATCACATCCCTTCGTTTCATTTTCCAGTATGACTTTGTGTCAGGAAACATATGGGTGGTATCCATGGCCATGATTTTCATCTCTCTATCCTCCATGTCTTGTTCTTCTGCCTTCGCCCTCTGAATTGAAAATGCTTCTTGTCGTGCCTTGTCCACTTCTTCTCTTTTCAACTCTCTCTCAAGTCTCAGTGCACTATTCTTAGCCATTTGCTCCAAAAATTGTGCACATTCATTGTTCAAAGTGCTCCCTTTCTTTGCCTTTGCCGCCTTTCTCCCAATAGGTCTTGGCGCACGTGGGAGTGGTGAGTCTTGATCCATTGGGGAGTCCAATGGCGAATCGGTTGTCGATGAATAATGGAGCGGCGTCTCATTCAACACAACCTCCGGAACAGTGCAAATGATTTTGAATCTCGAACAATTCTTCACAATTTCCCAACATTGGTGACTTTGGAAACTTTTTTTGCCTTGTCCCGTGGCACCAAACCACATTTGTGCTTGTATGATCTATTCAAAATAAATAATTGGAAATGCAACCAAAAAATGAATATGGAAGAAAATATAAATAATTTGGAATTGCAAGAAAAAAATTGATTATGCAATAAAATATAAACAATTTAGAAATGCAAGAACTAAAATGATTATACAACAAAAAAATAAATATGTAAGACAATATAAACAATTTACAAATGCATGCAAAAAAATTATTATGCAACAAAATATAAATAAATTAGAAATGCAAGAAAATATAAATTTAATATGCAAGAAAAAAAAGTTATGTTCAATTGAATAAAACGAGAATTATAAATATTTTACCTCATCGGTAAGATTTTGACCGCTTCTCATGTTGTCCCTCGCTTTTGTCAAGGCATCCCTCCATTTCTCTAACTCTTTATTCAAAATTTTCCACCTGGATTGCAAGGCCATTTCCGTCCGAGTTCGAACCGGATCTAGCTGCAAATTCTTCATGAATTTTTCTCCACATATGAGAAAACTTCATCTCATTGCCTGTTATAGGACAATGACTAACTTTCACCCAAGACTCACACAACACAATATCTTCCACAGTAGTCCAAGAGCCTCCGGCTGCGACAGAAGAGGCCATTTGTTTTTTGATACAAATGGAAACTAGTAGAAAAATGTGAGTGAAATGTAAAAAATATTTGAAGGAGAAGAGTATGAATATTTGGTGTGGAAAGTGAGTGAAATGTAAAAAATATTTGAAGGAGAAGAGTGTGTATGAATATTTGGTGTGGAAAGTGAGTAAAATTGATAGGTATTTATAGGGAAAAAATACAGTATTTTTTGGTATTTTTTTTAAAAAAATTTGGACTTTTTTTGACCAAAAAAAAAGAGGGCCGTCAGAATTTCTGGAAAAAAACCATCACAGCGCCCAGGAAGCGCCACGTGGCATTTTTCCGTTGGGCCCTGCTCAGGCGTTGACGTCAGCGAACGAAAGTCATCACACGCCAACGGTAAAAAAATTTGAACTCACCGCTCGCTGAACGTCAGCGCCTTTGGACTGCTGCCCAGGCAAGATCTCCCGTGGGCTTGCCCAGTTTCATGGGACCCATCATTTGCCCGGGCCAATTTTCTTCCGCTGGAGCATCTTTGGGCTGCCTTGGGGGGCCTTTTGCCCAGTCTTGTGCCAAGGCTGGAGATGCTCAAACATATTAATCCTGACCAAGAAAGCCCTACTTTAGAAATTTATGAATTAAAAATCAATTTCCTGCCAATACTAGGCATGTCATGATTGGTCACAGAAACAAACATCTTATTTAAACTAACTTCAAATACACTCAACTCAAAACAACTTGCCAAACACATCTCACAGCATATCAATGGCTAAGACTAGAATCAACTCCTTTCTCAATTTCTTGAGTTCTAGTTGACAACTCCTAATTGGAACTCTCTTCTTTTACCAAACACATACTCTGTCTAATTTCCAGTTGACAACTCCTAATCGAAATTACTTTTTTATGGTTTGTAACCTTAATGCTCTATCAACATCAGTGTTTGGTATGATTTTTATAAGCTAGTCACTTTTCCTAGTTTATCAAAGATCAAATTCGTATCTACAAGCCCTTATGAGCATTACAAATATTGTTGACACTTTCATCGGACTCATTGTAATGTCTCAAGTATATTACAGTGGTGTCTGAGGAGCTCTGTTTATGTCCAACACCATCCCCTTTTTTGTTATTAGGTTGTTTATAGTTTTTAATCAAATGTATTTAGTTTGAATAGATTCACATTTGCTTTCTTGTTACAATATTATGCCTTTCAAACATAATCAACTTTGAACTTTTGTTGTACCTTATGTCCGATGTTAGTTTAAAGTTGGTGTTTTCTTCTAAGTTTTATTCCATAGCAAGTGAAATACTGAAGTTGAAACTGAGGCATAGAAAATAATTTATCCGAGCCAAATTCCTCACTTGAAGCACAATGGCTTTTATTAGAGGTTAAGATTAATGAGTGCAGCACTATTTTCACATCACTTGATCACTCATTTTCTCTTTCTACTAGAAGAGTAAAACACTAGTAGTGGCACGCCTTACGCATTCAAAGAGAAGGGCAGCGCCAAAACCCAAACTAAGAGCCCAAACGAACCTTTCTTGATTAACAAGTAACACATCGTAGCTAAGCACAGCCTGCAAAAAGATTGGGGCATCGCCCAAGGTTCTCTAAAAAACCCACAAACACTTATGGCACATAATGGACATATATACATCTTTGTCACCACATTCAATCATCAACCACATTGTAGGGTTTTGTGAGAACATAATTAGTATAATAATTTGCACCTACTAAAAATTGAATGCCCTTTCTTAGCAAATTGATTAATTGAAACAACTAATTATTGTATGAATTGGACATATACCCTCCTCCTTACAACATTTCGTCATCACATACAACGTATTTGTGAAACAATAAAAATTAATTATATTATATATGATTCAATGAGGTATAACTCAGTTGATTGAGCTCTTTCACCTCCATCCATGTAGACACTTGATAAATATTTGTGTAAACCCCTTCCCCTAATCCCTTGTACTAAACAAAAACCCTATTGTATGAATTAAACATCTACAACCTCGTACTCACAATATCGAGTCATCACATACGACGTACTAGTGAGACAAAATTGGTATAACAATTGGTACATACAAAAAATTTATTTGTGACAGCAACTAATGAGGGCTGAAATTAAATCAGGTGGGGTTGCAGACCCCAAAACGTCCATTATCCATCCAAGATTTCCATAACAAGTCAGCACCTGCTCCGAAGTTTATCCAACTAAGAAACAAACAAAAGAGTAATACAACTCCGCTGGACCAATGGAACATCACCTCGTATGTCCACGTGGCAACCTGAAACCCGACTCCCGTGAACCCCGCCGCACCGGATCCATACTCCAATAAATAAAGGATTAAGGAATAAATTAGATTTTTCCAAAAATGCACCAAAGTTTCCTAGTTTTCCCTCGCATTTCTCGCACAGGTCCATCTTGCTTTTAAATGCCTCCTAAAAACACACCATAATTTCCCATTTACAATTTTTGGGTATTAATATTTTTTTTTCTGTGTAATTGGTTTTAATTCTCACTCACTTCTCACTTCCGCTGAAAACCCATTTTCTTGGACTCTCTGTCTCTCCTTCTCTTCTTCTCTGTGTGAAAATGCAAACAGAAGGTCCAGCAATGGCGGGACATGAGGTCCTCCCAGTCTCACAAGGCGAGGCCTGCAACTCGTGCCCAACCTCCTCCCTCGAGAACATCGAGAAAGGTTACTGTGGAAGCGCGCCGTCATTTGACCCCAGCTGGCTCATTGACCCGAGCTGCGTCGAGATTGGTCCAAAAATCACAGAAGGGCCTCGCTCTACGGTCTTCCAAGGCTTGTGGGTCCCATTTCTTGCACTGGAACACTGTCTCTGTATCTGTTTGCTCTTTTTTCTTGGTTATGCTTCTTGATTATGTTGCTCACATTGTTTGCATGTTCTTGAATTGTCTTGCTTTTGGTGCTGGTTTGTTTGGTTGAGTTGGTGTCTTTGTTTTGGTTTGGTCTTTGAGTTGCTTTAGTCTTGGAATTCTGGGTCTTTCTGATAAACCCTTTTGAGGGTTTTTGATGATTCATGTGTTTTAACGAGTGTTGGTGTTTTTGGGTGCCAATTGTTAATTTCAGAGCCACATTTAGATTTTCTTTGATCTTAAAGTCCTGGCTCTCATTATTGGTAAACCCTTTATGAGTGAAAAGTGAGTTAAGGTCTCCTTGTGGTACATTTGTCATATAACTCTAATTCATTTCCAAGATTAGATTGTACATTCTTTCAAGTAAGGAAGCAGATAGAATTTTGTGCTATTATGCTGCATATACAGAGTTTTTGTACAAATTCATTGCCTTAAATCCACAGTAAATTATAATTAGAGGGTCCTTAGTGTAACTCTCTTTAAGTTTTGCATGTTTTTCTTTGGGGTGGTCTTATATCAATGTGTTATAGTGGTTGGATCACCGTTTATACTAGGAGAATACATACACAGAACGGCATTGATGAGAATCATTATTGAAAGAGATCATGTGGGTTTTAACTGCTTTTGGTGAATACTCCAAATTGGACGTGATCATTCTGGATTTTGCAGTCCACTCATTTGTTAGCATAGGAGGGATCAAAAACTTCATTAATGTAGGTTCGATTGATTGCGGTTGTGGATGCTCCAAAATGGGATGCAAACATTCTGCATTTGGAGCATAGGAGGGATCAAAAATTATTTTATTATAGGTTTTGTCGAATCGTGATCAAGGCCTCCCTTATTTCTCTGCAAGTCATCACTCTGACATGAGGCATTGAGGCGTGTAGCTTTTCTATGCTCTCAGTAGTTGCATAAATGCAATCATGACGATTATTAGCAGTACATTTAAACTATGGTTTGTTCTAGCCATCCTACATTAATCACCTAGCAAAATAGTTCAAGGAAGGAGGTATGTTGTATTAATGTGTGGTAGATTAGAAATTTAAAATCATTGGTTACATATGGTAGGTGATATCTCTTGTTTTAATTTAGAAGCCCTGGCCATTACTTATGGTGTCTTTTATGTTTCAGTATCCCGGGGGACTAGGAAACGAGGTAGGGTAGTGAGACGACAGGCAGGTGGGTTCAACCAACAGCATTTGCATATCATAATGAGATTATTAACGTATGGTTCGTTGGTCTTTGAGGACGTAATATCAGTTGATGAGGCCAGATTTATATTAGACTTTGAAGTTTTAATATAAAGATTAATGAAGAATAAACAGTTTTAGACTTTTAGGCATATACAGGACAGAGAGAATTATCATCTGATATTTGGTTTTTGGCAACATAATATCAGTTGATGAGACCAGATTATATTTAAAGAAGTTCAGCTATAAAGATATGTTACCAAGTCCATAGGTTTAGGTACATGCAGGACCAAGAAAATTGCTTGATACAGCACAGTTTGCCAAGAAGTGGTAACAAGGAGTTTTAATTATTTGGCTGCTTAGGCCAATTTGAACAGATGGAAAATAGGAGAAGACGCTCTGCGATTGAGTAGAGTTGAAAAGTGTAGTGTTTGTAAAGGTCAGTATAATTTATGTGTCATCCTTCAATGCAAGGAAAAAAATTTAAAACACAGCTGTCATGATAATTATTTGGATCATAGAAGTTGCCCTACCTAGAGCGGAATGGCAAACTACGTAGTGAGGAATAGCAAATAAGGATATCTTTAGATCTTTTTAACTTGGCGAGGCCTTTTTTAGATTCATTAACGTAGTTTATTTATAGTTATCATATCTTTTATACCCGAAGGTTGAATTCCTGGAAAGCAAGCATATTCCAACGTAGATGTCACTGAGGACACAAATCTAATCTCTTTGTTGCAGTTAGTATGAAAAGCATTAATGATAAATGTCAGTAGAAAAGGTTTGTAGCAGGGTCTTGCTTCTTACGCTAAATGATTTTCTGAAACCTACTATATGAGACAGGATTTTACTCGTATTGTATGCAAAACTTAAATGGTATCATATGCTTTTTTTTTATATATTGTGTGTGTATAACTCATAAAACTGAGTGTTGTTCCATGCTGCAATGGAGGAATGTTTAGTTCTGGATGATGATAGGGTGCTCACTCTTTCAAGGCTATGTTTTTAGGTACAAATCCAAGCCTGTCGCTGTAAAAATTATAGAGCCAACCAAAGAATCAACTGAATCGAAGGAAAAATTTCAGAGAGAGGTTATACTTCTTGCAAAGGTGAAACATGACAATATTGTGAAGGTATGCTACTTATTTCCTCTTATTTGTTCTTATGCCTGCATTTTTTTATAAATATATACTGTTTGTTCATCATTTCTTGGAATTGGAAAGCCTTTTCTCTCTTTTGTAACCTCTTATACCTGCCTGGTATGAGTTCTATACTATTCTGGTTCCTCAGTTCCTCGGTTTGGTTATTAGAAGAAAACATTTATGTAAATTGACCTTTTGTTTCAAGAAACATCTTTCTTCGATTTATATCAAGGTGATGAGATGAAATCGTGACCTGAGGAAATGAACACCTCTGAGATCGCTGTACTTTTGTTCCTAAATTGGTATTCAATGCCCTTTTAGCTTCTGCAAACTGGTTGCCTAAGTATTAAAGTGATGATGGTTTGGGATAATCTTCGCTTGGAGTAATACTTGTTCCCTCACGATTCCTTAAAATACTCATAATGTAACCATATGTGGAACTTTTGGTACTATACTGACTGTAAGAATAAAGTATCTTTGACAAACAACTCCAGCTATACATCACTGTATGAGATTACAGTTCCTGTTTTGAGAATTTACTAGCACTCTAAGAACTGATAGAGTATTATCTGCACGAAACCTACATATTAAGGAATAGAATCTACATATTAATACTGATGATAGTATTATCTGGAACTTTTAGTATAAATTATGGAAAGATATAGTGATGATAGTAATTTGGAAATCTACATATTAAGGAATAAAATCTCTTTTCCTTTTTGGTATCTGTATCTTTCGGTTTCACCATGCTTCACCTCTAAATGTATCTAGATTCATATCAGCGTCACTTATTCAAGTTTGAACATCTTATGTTCATGATCAATGCCCTTAGCCCATGTGCTCATATAAGTCATTGCTCTGAAACAGTTTATTGGTGCGTGTTTTGAACCATCTCTGATGATACTTACTGAGCTTATGAGAGGTGGTACAGTTCAGAAGCATCTGCGGAACATCAGGCCGCAGACCCTAGATCTGAAGCTTTCCATAAGTTTTGCATTGGATATAAGTCGAGCTATGGAATACTTGCATGCAAATGGTATTATCCATCGTGATTTAAAGCCAGGTAATTTTTCTTTTTCCTTTTCTATTTTCTGGTTGTTCTAGTTATTTTAGTTTATTTTGACGACAGGCAACTGATCGGGCGTTTGGGTTGGCAACATATCCCGCTTGTAATTGTAAATGAGGTCCTTAGTAGATCCACAAAAATATTTAATCATTTCTAGTTTTGAACATTTGCCAGAATGCTATTGTTAGAATCATCCTGTTTTCTTTTAGTTTTGCGTGCTCATCTAAGTTCTTATTATAGAGTATTAGACAATATGGTTGAAACATTGTTTATCGCAGAAATTGAGTTCTAATCTAACAAATAACCTTCTTTTCTTTACCAGCCAATCTACTTCTTACAGAAGACATGAAGCAAATTAAGCTGGCTGACTTCGGGCATGCTAGGGAGGAGATAGCCGGTGCAATGACTAGTGAGGCTGGTACATACCGGTGGATGGCTCCTGAGGTGCAGTTTTTTGTGTTACTTTGTTCAAATTTTTATACTGCAAAAAATTTCATAATATGGCTAATTTTTTTCTTTTTATCTGAATTAGTTATTCCACACAGAGCCACTTCCAAGAGGAGTGAAGAAGCAATATGATCACAAGGCAGATGTGTACAGCTTCTCCATAGTTCTGTGGGAGTTGCTGATGAACGAAACTCCATTCAGGGGAAGGGCTAGTATAATGGCAGCATATGCTACAGCGAAAGTAAGTCCTGTGACTGACATTTAATCATAAAATAATATTCCTGAAACCCGAAAACTGATAGCTACTGCAAGCTCTTTAACACTCCTATCTCTATTCTCTTTTAAAACTCAGCCCAATTCATTCCATGGTGCTTGATCTTTTCGAATTGCCTTAGATTTACTAAGAAACTTGTATGATTGTTTATATTTTGGAAAGTTTGATTTTGCTGCTGATCCGATAAACTGAGTGTAACATAAAAACAATTTTTCGAAAGTTTAATGACTGTTGGTGGATTTTTCTTTTGCCATAGAAACAGATGTTCTATGATTTGCTACATTCTGTGGAAACATTTGGATGAATTTTTCGCTCTTGCTTTGCAGGCAGTACGGCCGAGCCTGGATGACATTCCTGAGCAGATCATCCCACTCTTGGAGTCCTGTTGGGCACATGACCCAAAGACCCGGCCTGAGTTCATGGAAATCACAGATTTTCTTTCCAACTTGTTCAAGGAACTGTGTTCAACTGAGGCCGAACCTCCCAAAGTCGTTGAGACTGAAGTTGAACATCCTGAGAAGTGCAATGTGAAGAAAGAAGAATCGGCAATTACCAACCATGTGATTGACAGGCCTGAAGAGAAGAAGAAGGGTAAAAGGCGAAAGAAGAGCAGATCATTAAGCTTCTTGTGGTGCTTTGAATGTAAGTGCTGGTGTGGTTGACAAGTGGCATTGTGGGTTCTGTTTTGGGTTCTTTAGGGCTGAGGGGCTCACTCCACAGGCTAGGAATTGTTTTGGTTATTCTCTCACCTTTTGTAGGATACACAGAAGAACTACAGATATAGATAGGTACACACAGCCAGGGTTTCTGAGCTGAACTGTTGTTATGTAACTTGTGTTACAGACAACTGTACAGAAATTACATTGGTAGGAACCTTAGAATTAAAAAAACAAAAAAACAGATAGAGAGCTGGAGAGCTGGAGAGGGAGTTGGATACAAAGTGTTTTCCCAGTTGGATTGCTTTACAAATCAAGAGCTTAATCTTTTGTGAATTTTGATCTTTAGCAATTTATTTTTCTTCAAATTCTTCTCAAACCATTGGATTTTGTATTTCATTTTCATAGGTATGCTGGCTTGCCCCTTTAAGACTCTTAGATTTTGGAATATTTTGTTTCGTACAAGTTAATGTGATTAGTCATAATAATGACTCCCTTTCTGATGCCTGAATTGTTGGTTATGGCAAAATTAGTACAAGTTAAGAACAGTAGGCTTTCAGATAAGGATCTTGTTTCCCTTTCTAAGCTGGCTGCTTAGTAGTGCTTATCTTATGTGTTGACTAAGCGACAACATCATTGCTAGTGGTAACTATATCCAAGTTATGTGAATTTGTAAAAACGCTTTCCGGTTCTAAAAACGCTTTGATTAGATTTTGTAGATGATTGCACGCATACGGAGACAATAGGATATGTAAGTGTTTGTATTGATTTGGGGTTTTTGCATGTTACAAAATTTGTAATAAATGTTGGACCCACATAACTAGTGTATATCGAAGATCGAGATACGTGCCATAATTTGAGTGGGATAAATATGTAACAGCAGCGGGTACTTTGATACAAGGAACAAATTTTCAAGAGGAGAAAGTGGGTCATGAATTTTTTCCGTATTCAACTAAAAACTATAGCTTTTTTTATTAGGGTGACGTGGCCGTAAATCAAGGAGAGTTAGTAGAAGAAACCGGACAGGAGGGAGGGAGAGAGTAGAGATAAACAATAAAGAAATAAAATAAAGTAATCATATTAAATTAAATTAATATGAAAAGGTATCTGTCAGGATGAGTCATCGTGGCTCCTGCATCGTCACGATCTAATCCAGTGAAACGTGGACAGCTGGACACATCTACCTCGCACGTGTCTCCCCCGCCAAACCCTAACTCTTTTTGTTCCGGTAGACTACCGCCACACTGGATCACTCCGTACAGCCCCCAACCCACATATCTACTCAGTCCCCCCAAACCCAAACCCAAAGCCCCGTCCCCAAACAACGACAAAACTAAAACTAAAACTACTTAGAGAGAAAAAGCTGAAGCGTTCATCTCTCTCTCTCTCTCTCTCTCTCGCTCTCGCCCACGTAGTTTTGAATTGAAGGTTCTAAATTCGAAAACCCTAGATTCCTAATTTGTTAGCCGTTGATCTTAAATAAAGTGTTGTTCCACCTGGACTTCCACCTCACTCTCCTAAACGCCATGAAAGCAGGTCTCTCTCTCTGTCTCTCTCTCTCTTTCCTTATATAATGCAAATCACGCGTCTCATGGCCTGATTTCCCGTAAATTGCCTTTCCGTTCGTTTTGTGTTTGTATTATTCCACGGATTGTGTCAAAATCCGAGCTTTGTTGAATTCTTTGTTGTGTACGCAAGTTAATCTGTTGCGCTTATTGGCTGCTATTCATTTACTATCAGCTTTTGCTTCAGCTCTGTGATAATGGTTTGATTGAATTTTGAGCTTGCTGTAGGAAAATTAGTTAAATTGAGATAAGGGTAGGTGTAATTTAATCCCCAGTTGATAAATTTCATGGCTTTGAGTGTCAAATCGGTGCCTGAATAGTAAATACTTGACAATTTGAAGGGGATTTTTCAGTCTTTCCCTCTCAACCCTTCTTTGGTTGACCACATTTTTTTGTTTTGGTTAATCTTGATTAATTGAACCATCTAGTTACTTATCTTAGGGCTGTTAATTTTGTTGTTTTGCAGGTGCTTCATAGATATATATGTATATATAAGAATAAACGTGATCTGTTAAATTGTGAACTTAAGGGGTGTTTTCTGGGCCAACAAAAATGGGGACAGGGGAAGAGGGCACGCCTTCTAAGCCTTCCAAACAAGCTTCTACAGCTCAGGTAGTCCCTCCCTCCCTCCTCCTAAGTCCTCAATTCTTTTCCCTCAAGTTTTTAATCAGTCTCCCATGAATTTACAGGAAATACCAACAACACCTTCATATCCTGATTGGTCCAGCTCTATGCAGGTTCATGATGAAAACACATTCTGGGTCAATATGTGATTTTTTTTGAAGTAAGCAGATAGATAAATTTGATATCTTGATAAATAATTTTAATAGCTCATAGCTTCTTGTTTAGGCTTATTATGGTCCTGGAGCTACTCCACCTCCCTTTTTCGCCTCTACTGTTGCTTCCCCAACTCCACATCCCTATATGTGGGGAGCCCAAGTAAATGTCTTTTCCTTTGTTACATAGGAAAGAAGATTGCTTTTTTATTTTTTGGTTGAAAAAAGGGGGTGTTTATTCTCTTTTTGTGTTTTCAGCATCCTATGATGCCGCCATATGGAACTCCAGTTCCGTACCCAGCCATGTATCCTCCAGGTGGAGTTTATGCTCATCCTAGTATGGTCGCGGTATGATGCTATCCCTCGCATATGATTATATCCCTCGCAAACCAACTCTGACACAAGTCGCTTCTTGCTATTTGCTTTATACACGTCTTTCCATCTTCATTGATAAAAATGGCCTCTATGATGTTATCTAAGATTTCAACCTCATCAGCTGTTTTCTTGCATTCATTTACTCTTTAGACTCCAGCCTCAGCACAGACAAATCCAGAGTTGGAAGGGAAGGGCCCAGATGGGAAAGAGCGGGTTTCAACCAAAAAACCCAAGGGAACTGCAGGAAATACAGGTTTGGTTGGTGGCAAGGCTGGGGAGAGTGGAAAAGCAACTTCAGGTTCAGGAAATGATGGCGCTTCACAAAGGTGTGCTAATCTTTGCTTTGGATTCCTCCTTTCGACAATTTTTTAGATTTCTCTTTTCTCTTTTTACATTGGCTCCGTGCAAGATTTTTGTATCAGTGTGGTGCCTTGTTGTCTGACTGTAAATTTTTTGGATAATAGTGGTGAAAGTGGTAGCGAGGGTTCATCAGATGGCAGTGAAGATAATGCTAACCAACAGGTGTGTATAAGCATTTTAGCTAATTGCTCCTAGGTGTTGGTTGTTACTTTGCTTGACTAACAAAGTTGCGGGCCCATCTGGAAAATTGTTGTTGCCCATTTTTCGCTTGCCTGCATCTACACTTAGATATTCTGTGTTGGACTTTATACTTCCATATTAACCTGTTCGAACAAAATTTCTTCTGGTATGATGTATTCTTGTTCTTCTAATGAAAACATGGTTGATTTCTCTCTAGGAGTATGGTGCAAACAAGAGGGGAAGCTTTGACAAGATGCTTGCAGATGGTATATTAATTGTGTTCAACTTCCTGCTTGTGTTATATTTGTAAAATGGTTTGCTCATAATTAATTTTCCAGGAGCAAATGCACAGAATACTGGGGCAAATGTTCAAGTTTCAGTGCCTGGGAAGCCTGTCTCTATGCCTGCTACTAATCTGAATATCGGAATGGACTTATGGAATGCAACCCCTGCAGGTGCTGGAGGAGCAAAAGTGAGAGCAAATCCATCAGGTGCTCCATCAGCTGCGGGTGCTGACCACTGGATTCAAGTACGAATCTTTCTGTTATCTTCTAAATTGTTATTTTGTAATCACTATCCATGCAAAAATTTACATGCACACATGATCATATATGTGTATATAATATAGATAGATAGATAGATGGAGAGAGAGATGTTGTCAATTTATTTTTCGGACCAATCTGGAAGCACATTTAAAGATTCCACTTAATTAATGCTAGATTAACAACCATGTAAATTAACATGCCAGATTGTGTGCCAAGAGGAAATTTGCCTAGTCATGGTGGAGACGTTATGAATATCTTTCTTAAAAGACTGGCATTATAATAGTTTTAGTAAGGTTTTAATTTGTTTGTCATGATTTTGACAGGACGAACGTGAACTGAAAAGACAGAAAAGAAAGCAATCAAATAGGGAGTCAGCTAGGAGGTCAAGATTACGGAAGCAGGTACAGATGTACTTATATACACTATTTGGCAGCAATTTCCATGTTCTATCTGGCTTTTTATTTGTTTATTTAAATTTCAATAAAAAGGTCAGTACCCAATTTGGTCACAAATGAAGGGCTATGGGAGGAAAATCTGCATTTAAGGAAGAAAAAAAAAGTAATATTTGTCCCCCTTTAACTAGCTGAAATTTTAATAAGCATCGTGTGCTACAAGATTATCAATTTTAAAGGACCAATCAAACAGTAGAGCTATGTGCTAAGACCTGAACAAATATAATATATATTGATATCATACATATATATGCTTAACTCCCTCTTCCGTTTCTTTTGTTTACCAGGCGGAGTGTGAAGAGCTACAAGCAAGGGTGGAGACATTGAGCAATGAGAATCATAACCTTAGAGATGAACTGAACAGGCTCT
This sequence comes from Prunus fruticosa, assembly GCA_018703695.1. Classification (NCBI taxonomy): domain Eukaryota; kingdom Viridiplantae; phylum Streptophyta; class Magnoliopsida; order Rosales; family Rosaceae; genus Prunus; species Prunus fruticosa. The sequence goes on from CM031923.1 coordinate 28,399,084, forward strand.
CAGAAGAGTGCGAGAAACTCACATCTGAGAATACTAATATAAAGGTTTACTTCAATACAATTGCATTTTCTTCTTCTTATTTTACTTCTATGCCAAATGTCAAATCCATGTTCACATAAACTCAAATGGGGAGAGGATCCTTGCCAGTTCAAGTTGTAGCTTGATGGGTTAAAAGCAATCAAAGTTGCCTGAATGTTTCACTAATCTGTTCCACTAGTGCAGTCCATTTTTTGATACGTATGATTTTTTCTGCTATACAGGAAGAGTTGACACGAGTGTGCGGACCAGATTTCGTAGCAAACCTTGAGCAGCAGCCTGGTGGCGGTGAGGGCAACAGTTGAGAAGGAGTTAATTTCTCTTTGTAGTAACAGAAATTTATTGAGCTCCGGAAGCCATGACCCTCACTCGAATTGAGCGTAGAGCATTTGTTTCCCTTACTAATTTATACACTTAACCCTTCTCTGTAACTGTAACGTTTATTTATCAACTTTCAACTGAGTTGGATCCTCGGAGCCATGCAAATTGTTGTACCATTGGAAAAGAGTATATAATAGATTGCTTCCATTGACTATTTATCTTTTCGAACCGATTTGTACTTCCTCATTCTTCCTCACCCGTTGTTACTGTTTCTGTGCTCACTCAAAATGATGCTGCGGACGGAGTGGAGGAGTTTGGTTATAGAAACAGCAAACTTTTTGTATCTTTGTTTCGAAGTGGCAGAGGCTGAGAAAGAAATGACGCAATAGAGCCCAATTTTTCTTCGACAGTTTTTGCAACTCACCTTGCTTTTTTACTTTCATAGATTCATTAATTCCACATCAAATGTGAGAGTTGGGAAAATAGGTGGTGTTTCCCTTTCTCTTACAACTAGCAGGGCATCAGTTAGAAAAGGCAGTGCTTGGTTAAAGAACTTCCAACGAAAAAGGGTAGGGAAGGAAAAGAAAAGGACAAAACGTGAAACCGAATGTGGTAAAGATAAACATGAGCAATATTTCCATCTGCTAAAGTACAGTTAAAGTTGATATCATATTTACCAAATTGTGAGATAACATGCCAAGAGTAAAGCTACCCAAAAATGATTTTCTTCATTGCACACTACTTCAGATCTTAAATAATTACAGCACAAATATGAAATACTTTTCCTCCTTTTTTCTCCTTTTGCACCAGGAACAGAAGGATTTCAAAACTACACATATTACCAACAGGAAAAAACACTAATCATTCTCTTTTTAATAATATCACTAATCCTCATGATCAGACTCCGAAACTGGGGCTATTCTTGCCTGGCCTTCTATTGCATTCTGTCGTGGTACGTCTGAATTAGGCCTCGGGTCTGTTAAATAGGAGGGAGGGCAATGAACTGTAGTCAGAAAGACTGGACCAGCAAATATAACAAACAAGTTCTAACTACTAACCTGTTAAACTAATGATATCCATCACATTATATACGATCCCTTTGTAGGGGAGAAAATGTAGGTGTTTGACTTTGAGTGTATGTGGTGGGGGTACCAATGTCATTCTCACCTGAACCCAAAATTTTCATCACCACAGCCCTAGCATACTCAATCTCCGCTTGGTGAGCACTAATGAGTTTGTGCTGCAATATAGAAACCAGATAGCTCTATGACTGTACATTGTAGTATTTCCTACAATGTAAAAACAGAAACAAGCACTTGCACAGACAGTTGATTTTGACCATGACCAACAAATTTCAAGGGTACCGCTTACCAAAGTAATATTCACATAAACTCATATTGCTCAAGAGACAGAAGGCATACCAATTCACCATATGTGAGTCCCAGAACTCGATCAGACCCGAGTTTGATGCTTCAAAAAGAATGGACGTAGATGGTTCGTGTACAACTGCTTTGCTCCCTGGTAGAATCAGGCAGTTATTTACTAATTTTTATAGAAGAAAGCAGGTAGTTAATTACAACACAATTTTCCCCACGTGTCCGTATCTCATAAAGTTATGCATATAAACAGAGTGTGCTATGAAATGCAACAAAGCATTATGAACACAGAAAAAAAAACACCCATAAACACCCAAATGAATATGCATTTATTTTCTTCCAAGTGTCTGTTATCATCCTCATTAACAAGTGATGTTCAACAGAATTGGATGACAATCATGATGCTGTCTTTACTGCCTGACAGCCGAGACTAGCTGCTTATCACTTGACATCACAACTAGAAGATATAAACTCTAAAGCTAAATCAACTAGTCTAAACTGCATTTTACTCCTCATAATCTCATTGCACCAACCCCCTTCCGTGGCCCCAAAAAAGAACATAAACATGAAGTCCCTTCCAAAATGCCTTTCAAAAAAAAAAATTCAACCTAATTCAAAAGAAATATGTTTTAATATTATCTGCAATGAGTTTCATTTTATAATTATATATATGCACAGTAACTATGTAATATGGTTTTGCTAATAAACCCAGGAGAAGAGTCCAAGTTATGAGGTAGGTGGGGACAAGGGTTAAGATTAGAATAGGACATGGGTCAAATCTCATCCCAATCTGGCAAAGAAAAAATATCATTCAAAACAGAAAGATGAAAAAAATGGTGAAATTACTCAATTTATCCAAACATTCCCTGGATGTTTCCCAAATTACAAATGAGTATGAATATACGAGGATAATTGAAATGACACACTAGAAGTTAATGCAAGAGAGGTGAGAGAAAATAGATAATTAGAACCAACTCAACTTTGTGACTGCCTTTGTCATTTTCATTATGTACTGACACAAGCACTCCAAAGAGAAGAATATCATTGAACTTACATCGACAGATGGAAGTTGGAGCCAAACAAGAAAGGCAAACTTCAAATGATAGTACATTGGGCACCTGGGTACAACAACAATAAAGATGAGGTTGTCTATCAAGCTCAGGTAAACGCATGCTTAAATTAGTAGTGATATCTTTTCTTATAATGTTGTAAGATACAATTTACTCTTTCCTTATGCCAATATAATCTCATTTGTAACTATAGTTAAAAACACGTTATACCCTGAATGCTACTGCACCATAGTCTTGTTGGAGAAATGGTTCATGTCATGATTATAACAAGTACATGAATAGATAAATTTAAAAAATATGAAAGAGTGTAGGATATCTGATTTTATTATTCTTCAAATTGTGGATTTCTTTTAATTATATAGGAAAACTGAATTTTTTGCTATTCAATTCATCAAAACATTGTGGTTGACACATGCAATTCATCAGGGGTTTAATTAAACCATCTGTAATGTACAAACTCGAAAGAGTAATCCGAGTAATCCCGAAACTACACAAAACCGTACGGGATCATGGGCAAATAATATGCATATGTAAAAAAGTAGTATATGTTAAACGACACAAATAAAACAATTTATCGGATTTTCAAGGGGGAAAACTTGACCCATCAAACCTAAAATAGAGAATCTAACTTCATGACAAATGTGATGATTTTGAGAAATAGGATCCAGAGTCTTACCAAGAAATAAGCTTGTCTGAAAATATTTCCACAAGGCTGAAAGATCCATAAGCTGCAACCATTTGAAGTCGACAATTGAAAGAACTAAATTAGTTGCATGATAATGTCCGAAAATCATAAGCCTGTGTTATATACAGTTGAGATGAAAGGTGAACCAAATCCAAGTTCAAATGGAAAATAATACAAATAATAATAATAATTTCTAACCTGCCCAATATAAAAGCCACTTTTCTTGTGCATTACGATCTTTCCTCTCAATTGCCTTGCATGTACAGTATACTGGTATACCAATCCCCACAGAACAACTATACCAGAGAAAAACTCAACGTCGAATCACAAAATAACCATTTTTGAAGCTTATACAGAAGAAAGAAACAGTAGTCATGGCTTACCATGCTGTTCGAAGAACAATGTTTGAACCGAGAGGGCAAAGGAGCAATCGTAAACCTACCTGCATCAGATATTTTCAAACATCAATTTTAAGCATGCAACTATCAAAAATGTAATGCATTCCAGTCTAAATTTGACAGGCAATATTACAGCCAAAGAACAATGATAACACAAATAACAACACATAACACACACAGAGGCAAATTGATGAGGTATTCTGTAACTATCAACACCCACTAGATTGGCGCTTTACGGACACTAAAATTAATTGCAGGGGCAGACAGGGTCCAAACAAGACAATTGATTTCCTTTACCAAAGGATAAAAAGGAAATTAATGAATTTGACAATCAAAGTTTCTTAATTTCTCACTGGAAATGGTATTAAAATCATTATCTTGCGCCGGATCAGCAAGAATTAAAATTCTAAAAACAAATAATCAGTTTAAAGTGAATCATCGGAAATATTATTGAATAAACAATTTAATTTCATATTATTAGTTATTACGAATCCCTAAATCAAATTGGAATTCGAATTTTGGGATCAGCCTGTTACAACTGTTGATGCGAAATTGAAACGAGAGCAAGCCAAAAGAGAAAAATGTCATTGAGCAAAGAGCAAAGGAAAGCAAAATCGAAGGAGGAAGGTGAAACTTGACCTCGCTGGCTATGTTGGATCCGAGAAGCGCCATCTCCGAGCAGAGCAAAGAGCGCAGGGAAACCGCCTAACCGTTAATTTCGTTTTCGATATATGGCGTTTTTATACTTGTGATTTATTAATCTAAGTTAGTAGACAAGAGATAAATGGAAAAAACTGAGAATTTAAATTAAGGACAAAAATAGTAAAAGTAATTTTAAAAAATCATTTTAAATTAAAAACTAATATCACTTAAAATGATTTTTCATTAAATTTAAAACCTATTCCGCAAAAAGTGGGACTGTGAGTCTACCCGCCCAAATTTGAATTCCTCTCTCCATAGATTATCACATGCATCCTTCAAAAAGAAACATATTTCGTGTATTTTACTCCTAATCAACTATAATTATATGAACTAAAGCAACTGTAACTGTTTTTTTAATTCAATCGAATTCGCATGTTGAGATTATTAATCGTGGAAGAGGGTTTAGCCATCTATATATGAACTAAAGCAATTAGTAATGTAAAGACGACCGATCAATATTGGAAAAGAGGAATCGAACTTAGAATCTTGAATGCAATGATAAATAGAATACTCTTAAATCACTTGAGTTACAAACCACTTGCATGCTTTGTTATTGGATTTTTACAACCCACCCATGGTGGATTGTTTTTGCCCTACTAATCTAGGGGTTGGAGTGCGCTTAATACAATCTCACCAACAAGTAATTGCGACCAAATTAAGATCATCTTGCTCACTTGGTTTAACTACCAGTATATTGTTGATAATTTAGACGCTCTATTTTAGTTACAAACTCACGCTACAAGATTCAATCTTATAATTACAAAATCACGCTCCAAGATTCAATTGATGTGGAATGAAATATGATTCATTGATTCATAATTGAGTGTTGGGACATTGCCAATTTTGCTTAGCTTCCCTGTTATGTTTGTTCAAAAACAAGCCAAAAAAAGAGTTACAAGGACAAAACCAAACGAGAACCACACGTACACCAAAGAAAGAGAAAACTACTCCCAAATCCAACAAAACAAATTGGTCGGGATCATTAACTTAACACTTAAAACATAATTACACCCCAAACCCCCAATAGTTAAAGAGTAAGAGTATAGACTATAATTAAGTAAAATAACTACTTAATTATTAGCTAGCTAGCTGCAAAACGCTAATTAGCTGCCCTAATTACACCTCCATGCCGACGTGGCAACCAGGGCTCTATCGTGCCAGCAAAGCACCAACTCGGCCTCCGTTTCGCCACATGGAACCCCCTACCCTCAGTCAAATATAAGGATATATGGTAATTTCTGATATATTATTTCTTCTCTCAAAGAGGTGTATATATAGTGTACAATGCCTTTTTACCCTAGGAAAAGATAAAAGCTAATCCTGATAGAACAGGTAATACAATATTTACAAGAATCCTAATAATAATTTCCTACCTAAAATAGGACTCACGCCAACACTCCCCCTCAAGTTGGTGCATAGATGTCACCAATGCCCAACTTGTCAAGTGAGTCACTAAATACATGGCTAGACACTGCTTTAGTCAAAATATCTGCAAGTTGTTCCTCTGATTTCACATGTGGTACACTAATCACATTGCTTTCCAATTTTTCATAAATAAAATGTCTATCAATCTCCACATGTTTAGTACGATCATGTTGGACTGGATTATTAGCTATGTCGATTGCAGCTTGATTATCACAATACAATTTCATGACATCTTTAGCCACGAAGCCCAATTCCTTTAATAATTTCCGAATCCACAACATCTCACATACGCCATGAACCATGCTTCGATACTCAGCTTCTACCTGGACAAAGAACAAACCTTCTGTTTCTTGCTTCGCCAAGTAACAAGGTTACCACCCACAAATGTAAAATAACCTGATGTTGAACGCCTATCAGTTTCAATTTCCTGCCCAATCAGCATCTGTAAAACCTTCAATTTCCAAATGTCCATGTTTTGAGAACATCAGCCCTTTGCCAGGTGCAGACTTCAGATCCTGCAAAATTCGCATAACCTCTTCCATATGAACTTCACTAGGTGAATGCATAAATTGACTCACAACACTAACAGCATAAGCAATATCTGGCCTGGTGTGAGATAAATAAATAAGTCTTCCAACTAACCTCTGATACCTGTCTTTATTTGTTGGAACTTGATCTGGAAGAATCTCAAGATTATGGTTCTGCACAATAGGAGTATCAGGGTTTACACCAAAGCATCCCAGTTTCATTCAATAAATCTAACACATATTTTCTCTGTGACAAGAAAATACCCTGTTGAGATCTAGCCACTTCAATTCCCAAAAAATATTTTAGCCCTCCAAGATCCTTCATCTCAAACTCAGTTGATAAATAATGTTTCAATTTATCAATCTCTTCTGTATCATCACCTGTTATTATCATATCATCAACATATATAATTAAAACAGTGACCTTCCCTTTCCTCCTCTTCAGAAACAACGTATGATCTGCATTGCTTTGACGATAACCATATTTCTTCATGGCACAACTGAATTTTCCAAACCACGCTCTAGGAGACTGCTTCAACCCATAGAGTGATTTCCTCAACTTGCACACTAAATTTGGATTTTCCGATAGATCAAATCCTGGAGGTAGGCTCATATAAACTTCTTCCTTCAATTCTCCATGTAGGAAAGCATTTTTCACATCAAATTGTTGGAGTGGCCAATCTAAATTTGCTGCAAGCGATATTAGAACACGAACTGTGTTTATTTTTGCAACTGGTGCAAAAGTTTCCTGATAATCAACACCATATGTCTGAGTATATCCTTTGGCAACCAATCTCGCCTTGTATCTATCGATGGTACCATCTACCTTGTGTTTAATTGTGAAAATCCATCTGCATCCAACTGGTCGTTTTCCTTGTGGCAATGAAACTAAATCCCAAGTTTGATTTTTTTTCAAAGCCAACATCTCTTCATCCATAGCTTTCTTCCATTGAGGAGCAGCCAAAGCATCTTGCACTTTAGATGGAATAAATTCAGTTGTCATTCTTGATTAGCAAAAACTGCACATGCTTCAGATAATCGATGAGTAGAGACATAGTTTGTAATTGGGTAGTTTGACTTCTTTGAATTTTCAGGTGAAAAACGATCTGGTGGAATTCCTCTATTACGTCTGGGAGGCAATTGATACCTTGTTTCTGCAACATTATCAATATCGTTTAAATTATTAGTATTAATCAAATGTGGTTCTGTACTTACCTCAGGGTTATCCGAAGCCTCAGGAATTTGGACAGGTACTGTTGGTGTAGAAGAGGGAGAACAATTATGTGGGATATGTGGAGTTGCAGGGAACAAAGTGGGGTTAGCAACATGTGATGCCAAGTCTTCAACTAACGTGACTACATTTTCTTTTTCATTGCAGACCACTTCTTCTCTTTCTATGGTAATATCAGGTAACATACTTGTCCAATTCCAAATCTGCTCTTCAATATTCTCCTTCTCCCCTGAAGAGGAGAGTTGGATTTATGATGAAAATACATGGACAACTCTGAGAAAGTGACATCCATTGTGACATATGTACGCTTTGTAGGAGGATGGTAGCATCGATATCCTTTGGAATATGGGGAGAAACCCACAAACACACATTTAAGAGCACATGGATCCAATTTAGACCGTAGGTGTTTAAGGATGTGAACGTAGGCTATACAACCAAAAATGTGGGGATGGAGAGTCAGGACTGACGGTAGGGGATGTGTCGAAGTCAAAACATCCAATGGTGTCTTGTATCCATGGACAGAAGAGGGCATACGATTTAATAAATACACTGCATATAATATAGCATCACTCCAAAACATCTTAGGCATGTGAGCTTCTATCAAAATACTCCTGGCCGTCTCAAGAATATGACGATTTTTCCGTTCAGCAACCCCATTTTGTTGAGGGGTATATGGACATGTAGTTTCATGGAGAAGACCGTTATCCTGGAAGAAAGACACAAAATCATGATTCACATATTCACCTCCATTATCTAATCGCAGAAACTGAATTTTTGTGGAAAACTGTTTGAACCATCTGATAAAATTGCTTGAAGAGACCAAAAACCTCACTTTTATTTTTCATAAAATATATCCATGTCATTCTCGTATAATCATCAACGAAAGTCACAAACCATCTAATGCCAGAGATTGTAGAGACTGGGAGGGACCCCATACATCAGAATGAATAAGAGCAAAAGGTTTATCATTCTTATTGAAACTAATAGGGTATGAAACACGGTGACTCTTGGCAAGAATACAAGTTTCACACTGAAGACTAGAAATATCCAAATCCAAAAATAAAGCTGGAAATAAATGTTTTAAATAACCAAAAGAAGCATGTCCTAAACGCCAATGCCATAACCAAATTTGTTTCTTCTTGTCTGCAGCTGAGTCATGAGCAATAAGGGCCTTTCCCGTGCAAACATCATCCACATAATATAGTCCTCCTCTCTTAGTACCACGCCCAATTATTTCCTGGGTTCGAATATCCTGAAGAAGGCAAAACAAGGGATAGATTAATACAAAACAATTTAATTGTTCAGTCACTTGTCCAACAGATAATAAATTCTGGGATAAAGAAGGAACAAGAAGAACATGTTCCAAAGTTAAATTTGGAGAAAGATCAACAGTGCCTGCCCCAGTCAGGGGTAGGATTGGCCATTCGCATTCGCCATACTAGTAAGGCTAGGAGTAGTACGAGTCTTCAAATTTGTCGAGTCAAATGTCATGTGATTTGAAGCACCTGAATCAATAATCCAACCAGAACCAATACCTAAGCCAGGAACAGCAGCAAAAGCACTACCTGAGGTATTAGAAGAAGTGCCCGAATCACCTGGAGGGAGGGGGCAAAACCTGGAGGAACAGTGGAGGAGGAGACGGATGGCATAGGGGAAGCTTGTGGGACAGAAGGGTCGGAAGATCCTATGCAGAGTGCGACCTTGCCTTGTGCATATCGTTCAGCGGCTACTTTGGCCTTGTTACGCTCCTTGACTTCATCCCACCATTCTGGATAGCCATGTAATTTAAAACAATCAGTTACAAAGTGATTCGTGCTGTTGCAATGAGTACACCTTTCGCCATTCTGAGGTTTAACTCGTTGTGGACCATTGGGTCTTGTAGAACCTGTAGGTACGTTAGCTGTAGAACCTCAGGTTTGTAGGAAGAGGCAGGCATAGAGTGCCTTGTAGAATCAGCAGGTTTGTAGGAAGAGGCAGGCCTGGAGTTCCTTGCTACCATAGCAGCTCCATGTTCATCGGGGTTGGTGGTACCATCATGGTGGATCGCCGCTGGTCTTCTCGCCTGACACATGAAAAAGCTTTCTCCAAATTCTGGAAACGGATCCATGCGAAGAATATCGCTACGAACTCTGTCAAACACATCATCTAATCCAGCTAAAAATACATAAACCCTCTCAATCTCAATCTCTTGTTGACGAAGCAAAATATCTGATGAATTGGTAAATTTATTGGGTCGTCGATAATCAATCTCATGCCAAATACTTTGCAATTCTGCATAGTATGTGACAAGTTGTCGTCCAGACTTTTTCGCCTTGAATGCCCGAACAAGTTAACTCATAAATCTGTGACTGATCTTGGCCATCATAGTATGTTTTTTTCACATTCTCCCATACATCTTTGGCAGTTTTGTAGGGAAGGAAAATTTGCATAATATCAGGCTCCATAGACTGAATCAGCCATCCCTTCACAACTGCGTTTTCAGCATACCACTTATTGTAATTGGAGTCTGCCAGAGCTTGGTGGCAAGCGCCTTTAGATACCCATATTTTCCCTTCCCAGCAACATGTAACTCAAGCAGTTGGGACCAAACTGAATAATTTGTTCCATTCAATTTGACAATTGTAGGAGCAGCGGAAGAATCATGATGAACATTGACAATTGACATAGGCTGACCAGAACCCCCTGAGGTAATTTGTGGTACCTCATTGGATTGGCCATCTTCATTAAACAAATCCTGCATATCCCCCATGGAGCCAAATAACACGGCAAGGAATTAAAACAACTAATAGGCAAAAAGGAAGAAATCTGGAGCAGTAAGGGAGGTCTGCTATGCTAGGGCAAATATAACTAGGCTCTGATACCAAGTCAAATATAAGGATATATGGTAATTTCTGATATATTATTTCTTCTCTCAAAGAGGTGTATATATAGTGTACAATGCCTTTTTACCCTAGGAAAAGATAAAAGCTAATCCTGATAGAACAGGTAATACAATATTTACAAGAATCCTAATAATAATTTCCTACCTAAAATAGGACTCACGCCAACAACCTGGACCTTACCCAGCAAGCACTGGGCCTGAAAGTCTGCAAACTGGCTCAGCTCCACAGCCCTCATCCCCGCCCCGTGAAACGCCTCCCGCCAGGGTGGGACCCGCCTCCCCGCCGCCTCCACCGCCGCCTGAATCTTCGGCCGCAGCAAAAACGTCTCAATCTTCTTTACCACTTCGCTGGAAGCCACCGCGGCCGCGTCGAGCGACTCCAGCATAACGGAGTAAAACTCTAGGCTGGAGACAAAGTTCCTCCTGAAAGACGTCGTTGCGGTGTCCCCCATTCCATCGGCGTCGACAAACACCACGACGCTCGGCGACAACCGCCGCATGTCGCCAAGAAAAGCGGAAATGTTGTTCTGAGAGCAGAGGCGGCGCAGGATGTACGGCGAGAGCAGAACCGCCGTTTTCTCTCCGTCCATGAACTTGACGGCCTTAAAGGACATCATCTCGAACGTACGGACGGGGACGAACTCTACCTGGAACCTGATCTTGACGTCCTGAGCGAACTGGGAGAGGTTCTCCTTGACCAGCCGGGTTTCGCCTGCGTACTCCTCGGGCACGACAGCGGTGATGCGGAGCACCTGTGGGACTGGGCTGGTTCGGCCAGCCACGTCAGCTTTCTCGGCGAGCTCTTTCATCAGGGAAGCGTACTGGCCGCCGAAGCCGATGTCGAAGTCGACGACGTGGATGAAGGCGGAGCCGCTGAGGGCTTCCAGGAGGGCTTGGTTGGTCGTGAAGTGGGAGAACATCGGGACTGGTGAAATTCCACAAAAGCCCTTGTAGGCGCGGATGGTCTGAACGATTTCGGACCAGGACGAGAGCTGATTGTGAGCAGCTGAATCGGAGCCGTTGAGGATGGACTGTAGGGCGTCCCTGAAATAAACCGCCGCACGCTGTAGCGGTTTCCCGACGGGTTTCGACGGGGAGGAAGATCGCAGCCGTTGGTTCAGGCGGTCCAGGATCCCCTGGGCGAGCTGCAACTCGTCCGAGTCGAAACAGTCAGCGGCGCGGATTAATTCCTCTATGAAATCAAACCCGACGTTCCAATTTCCCGGCTGATGGTCGTAAAAATTGTGGGTGGTGTTAGTGAAATTTTGGGTGGAGTATACTTCGGATTCGGAGAGATTGATGTTGAAATCCGAGTGGACCAGCTGGGTCGGGTCGAACGGCTGGGGATGTGGGTAGTCGGAAAGATGAGAAATTTGTGAGTCGGTGGAGTTCAATTGCGGAATTGAAGTCTTCAAGTTGGGAACAGAGTCGTCGTGCAGGCCCAAGTCTCTCATGATCGAGTCCCAGTCCAGATTGTGCAGGGCCTGCTCGTCCCACTCAAGAGGGTCATGGTGATTTGGGTGAGACAGGACGTCTGAAACCGCTGAAATTTTTGCGGGTTTTTGCTCGGCCACCGGGCTGGGGCTGTGGCGCAGGTCAAGAACCGACGTGGGTTCGTAGCACAAGTTTTGGATATTGAGATTGGCAGGAAAATTGAGGCCTCGGTTGGTTTGGTTGGTGTTTGTGTTTGTGTTGTTGTTGTTGCAAGATTCGAGTTTTGGGTTGGTTTGTGGAGAGGAAACGGGTACTCTCATGGCTTAGCAAGAAAGCTCTGTTTGCTCTGTGAGCTGCTGCTCTGTTTTTGGGTACTGGAAACGAAAGAGGGAGATGAGGTTGACGAAGAGGTGAGGGGGCTTTTGGATGTGATGATTGCTGGCTTTTTATCTTTGCGTGTGTGCATGGTGGTTGGTGCTTTCTTGCATTAATATGTCATACATGACAGACATGGATGACGAGGGTCAGAGGAGGCTTTTAATCTCTTTGAGGCTTCTTGCTCAAGTCTTCCATGGCCATTTGCTTTTTGAGTTTCTGTGTCTTTGTTTGATTCGCTGCCTAATTCGCTTTTTGTTAACTCTCTCACTCAGCCCATGCAAAGCACTGAACTCAACCCACCTAGTGTTGGTTGATTTTCAGAAGGATCGCATAGGCAAAACTTTAGTCACTCAAACCAGTGAAGTGAGCTGTTGGCCAACTACTTACATGCACCAATCAACGATTGGCTTGAACGGGGAAAGTTCAGGTTTCCATGCACTATATTTTCCTGATCATATTCCTCACCAAATTTTTATATTTATTTAATTATTTTAATTTAAGATATCATTTTTAATATGCAAGTGGATAAATTTGTCATTGGTGATAACTTTTAGAACAAGGAAGTCGTACGTAGAAACACCATATTACAAAATGCAATGTAATTTTTGATCTATTTCCTCAGCATTGTAGTGTATTGACGGTTGGAAGTCATACGCGCTCACACTAACTGTGCCTAATGTTGCTCCATTTCAGTCCTAATTGTGTTTTGATTAATGTCATGCATCCTTTTCCTTTTTCGTCTTGAATCTGTTAAAATGGGTAAAGGTGAAAAACGGTCACTTGCATTGCGTTCACATTATCTGTACAAAATTCCAAAGCCTTTGCATATAGGAAGACTTCTGAATTCGTTTCAAGTCTTCAACGTAAAACGACAAATAAGTCAAACTATTGGCGTTAAAGCTCCAAAGTTGTGTTCCCCCCAAACTCTTCCGAGGAGAGGACCCACAAAAGCTCTTACTAAAACCAAGCCCCCCTCCATACCTTTACTTTTACTTATCCCACTTTGAGAAAAGCTTAGAAAAAGAACCATCATTAAATCTTTGAGAGGGCCGCAGATACCGGCTCACTCTCCCACATCGGAAGTTGGCAAAGTACCAATTAAAACCTAATTAGAGTAAAATTAACTATCTCTTTATCTTAGGTTTAATACCCTAAACTAGCATTAATTTGTATTCTTCTTAAGAACAAACTGTAGACGTACTCTAGAAGAATGAAACGTTCACACTTGTTGACGTTGAGGAGGGACCCAAAGGCCAAAGGGATGGGGCCTACATGCAAACACTCCAGCTTAGATTGATTCGGCTCAGGCGGGGGGACCCATAGGACCCACAAGTGGGAGCCACTAGGGTTGCTTTTTGTCGGACATGCATGGTTTTGCATGGGCATGCACCACAGCAGCGTAGAAACCAGGCCCACGTAGGATTGCTTTGGCCAATTGCCATTGGTGGCGACCAGAAAGAGAGAATATGTTCCTTCCAAGAATTTCCAATATGGTGAGAGAGAGTAAAGGACAGATGACAAAACTAGTAATTTCAGAACGGAGAAGATGACAAAACTAGTAAGAAAAGATAAATAGATAGTAAAGGACAGAATACGTTGCAGTAGAAAAAACAGAAAGAATACGACAAATCCTAATGTCATTGTAGTTTGTATTAATTAACCCTTTTTTTATTAATGGACGTTTCTTTTTGTAAATTGACAAGTATAGATGTTGCAGATTGATTTGAGCTTTGACGATTTTATATACCATTAACTATTAAGGCATCCTCGTCCATTCTTTTAGAATATAATAAAATAATGCAACTGACGGCATCGATGAAGAGTTACAAAATAATTCAATTGTATATCTACAGTCTACAGAGACTTTCGACAATAATGATAAGCATATTTTTCCTAATAATGCAAAGGAAAACATCAGCAAATGATTCCATTATGGGTAGGATATGGAAGATCCAAGCTTTGCTTAACATGATCTCTTAAACTCCTTATAGTCAAAATTCTTCTATTAATAAACTATTAATATTGTTATAGACCTTGGGTTAAATTTCTCACTATATATCCTAAACTCCCTTCGTGTATATATGCTAGGATTCACGAGTCCTTTATGTGTATTCAGGATTTACTTAATGTCTTTAAAAGTAGGCGAAAAGAATTTTTCCTGTGACTCAAAAATAGTTTAATATTGCAAAGTAGTATGAAAATGGAGTTTTCTGTAGCCAATACTTATCAATGGATGTAGAAAAGTACTTACTTAAGAATTAAGGTTCTTATAATTAAGTACACGGGGCACACACGGAGGGAGAGGGAAGCTTGAAGCACACAAGAGAGAGAGAGAGAGAGAGAGAGAGAGAGAGAGAGAGAGAGAGGTGATGGGAATTGAGGGGGGTTGAGATTCTGATTTAAATCATTCATATAAAGATGGTCTCACTAGTCCATTCACCCACTCTCCAAAAGAAAATAAAAGGCAAAAGGGTGATGGGGAGAGAGAGAGAGAGCACTGGCGCATGCAGCTGTGGTAGGGAGATTTTTTAGGCACCATAGTGGCATGAGGATCTTCTATCTATCTCTCATGCAAGCACATTCACCTTACACTTAGAGCCAGCAAGCCCTCCTCCTTTTGTGATATGGGATTGGGATCCCCACTGGATATGTTGATTTTGCTTTGAAAAATACCCCTTGATTCATTTTAGTTTTTATATATGTATGACCACCATTCTTCATTTTCTTTTTCTCTTCTTTGATTCCTCCACATTTTATACATGCTCTCTCTCTCTCTCTCTCTCTCTCTCTCTCTTTGATTCCTCCAAATAGTATGTGGTGTATGGTGAAAGGTGTTTGGTACTTTTCTGCAACTTGAATTGATGATGGCATGACCAACTCTCAGATATGTAGTTGGATTGATGATACAACCAAGACATTAACGGGAAGCTATGCCCTTAGCCTTAGGCCCCTTTCAACGCCAATTTGCCAACAGAGAAAAAACAATAAGGTTTAAATCCAAGAAGGTTAATATTTTGTGTATCAAATCCAAAACTGATTGAGTAGTTTTTGTCTACAATTAGTTGTGTATAACTAACCATATTAATGTCTGTAATTTTTTATTTTGTAGTATCCAAAAGCTATGGCCTAGCCAGATATTCTATAAATAAATAAATAAAATACCATTAGTGAGTGGGGATAAAATAAAATTAAAAAAATTGAGAAATACCCTAAAAATTGTGCATCTTCTTCTCTTTTGTCCAAAAATAGGCTTGTGGTGAAGAGCACAATTCCAATATGATTTTATTTGAATAAAACAAATGTAATTTGTTTAATTCACTTTTAATTCCCCCTGTGTATTTTAAATAAATAAATAAAAATTCAACACAAATAAATTCAAAGTGACATAATTGACAAAAAAAAACCCAAAAAACAAGGACAAAGCAATACAATACAACGTTTGAAGACGTCTTGAGCCCAAAATGTCCGAGCCCAACTCAGATTTTCTAACAAAAACCCGTTTGATTCCCGCGAAAAATTATCAACTGCATGGTCTCCCTCCACGGGTAGATACGGACCCTGATCACCTGCCACGTGCCTGAATCACCATCCACGTGTCCATGAACAAAGCCACCTGGCTCTAACTTTTATTTTTTGGGATTGAAACGCATGAGCTATATTGTTTATCTGATCCGCATATCATCACCTTTCTTCTATATAGATCCTCAACCTCCTCACTTCATTGCAATCCATTCACTTTTCTTACAATGTTGAACAAATCTTCAAATCAACAACCATTTCCGTTTACCTTCTTCATCTTGCTTTTCATTGGTCTGTCTTTGCCTGCTGCAAAGGCAATATTGAGCAATGAGGAGCAATTTGGCTCAGGTGCTTCTGCTGCTGCTGCAGGGTCTCTGGTGAAGAAAGATCAACGGAGGCCATTGGTTGTGACAGAGTATGGAGAGATCTCATCCATTGATATCAGTGATGGGCACGGAGGGCCCTACCATATACAGTTCATCACCTTGGAACCCAACTCTCTCTTCCTTCCAGTACTTCTCCATGCAGACATGGTCTTCTATGTTCATACAGGTGCTCTAATTATACTGTTTAGGCTCAGGCCAGGCTCTGTTTTCTTTGTACAGAGTGACTTACAGGCTGAGCGCCAGAAGCTTAGAATCTATGCAATCTTTGCAACCAACACTGATGATGACTTATATGTAAGACCACCTGTTTCTCTGCTTCTTTTTCTTTTCCTGATTCAATGGACATTTTCATTCACTTGTGTCCAAATTTTCTTTTTTCTGATACCAAAACTTGTGCAGGACCCAGCAATAGGAGCATACTCTAGTGTTAGGGACCTGGTCCGAGGCTTTGATCCGAAAGTGCTTCGATCAGCTTTTAAGGTATGAACTACTACGACTACTTTGCTGTAAATTGCAATCATCCTGTTATCTGTCAGAAATAATTGTGAAGATTTTGGTTTTTGCCGGTTTTCTGACTACTAAACAATGTGGTTGATTAGGTCTCTGATGAAGTGATAGAATCATTAATAAATGGAACAGACCAATCAGGCATTGTACACGCAGTGCCAACAAAGAAAGAGACTTTCTGGGATTTGGAGGCTCGGTTCTTGAAAACCTTCCTGACAGGCAAAGATGGCATTGCGTTCAACAAGAACAAGAAGAAAACAAAGACCTATAATATTTTTGATGAGGACCCAGATTTCAAGAACTGCAATGGTTGGAGCTTAACTGTGAACAAGAAAAACTCCCAGTTGTTGAAGGGATCAAACATTGGTCTTTTCATGGTGAATTTGACAAAGGTCTGGTTCTGTGGTATTTAGCTTGATCTTATGTTAATTAGAGTCTAATTAATTTGATGCCTAATTCTAAAACTTGCTTTGTTATTGAAGGGGTCAATGATGGGGCCTCATTGGAATCCAAGGGCAACGGAGATAGCAATAGTACTAAATGGGCAAGGGATGGTTAGGGTGGTTTGTTCTAGCACTGCAGCAAAGAAATCAGAGTGCAAAAGCATGAGGCTTAGGGTTCATGAAGGAGATGTATTTGCCGTGCCGAGGTTCCATCCAATGGCTCAGATGTCGTTTAACAATGACTCCCTTGTGTTCATGGGGTTCAGCACAACAACGAGGAGAAACTATCCACAGTTTCTGGCTGGAAAATACTCTGTTCTGCAGAGTTTGGACAAACAGGTCTTGGCGGCGTCGTTTAATGTTAGCAACACTACGGTTGATCAACTTTGGCTGCACAGGCTGACTCAGTGATTACAGATTGTACTTCTTGTGCTGAAGAAGAGGAGAGAGTGATGTTGGAAGAAATTGAGAAGGAGAGGGAGGAAGAGAAAGCTAAGAAGTGGGAGGAAGAGGAGGCTAGAAAGAGAGCAGAGGAGAAAGAACAGAGGAAGAGAGAAGAAGAAGAGGCAGCAAGGAAGAGAGAGGAAGAAGAGGCCGCGAGGAAGAGAGAAGAAGAAGCCACAAGGAAGAGAGAGGAGGAAGAAGCAGCAGCAAGAAAGAGAGAGGAAGAAGCAGCAGCAGCAAGACAGAGAGAGGAAGAAGAAGCAGCAGCAAGACAGAGAGAAAAAGAACAAGAAGCAGAACGACAGAGAGAAGAAGAACAAGCAGCAAAACAGAGAGAAGAAGAAGAAGCGAAAAAAAGGGAAAAGGAGGGGAGGCAAAGAGAAGAAGAAAGAAGACAAAAGGAAGAAACAGAGAGGGAGAGGCAGCAACAAAAGGAATGGGAAAGAAGAGAGCAGGAAGCACAGACGGAGCAAGAAGAGGCTAGGAGACAACAGGAAGAAAGGGAAGGCAAAGAAAGACCAGAAGGGTCAGCAGGAAGACAGCCAGAGGAACAAGAGGGAGGTGGCAGAGGCATTGATGTTGCAGAGGGAAGGATATCAGGGTCTTGAAGGTTTAATTGATCTATCTTCTCCAGTTGGCTCGGCTGTTCTGTCTTTTGATTTTGGATTGCTGCATGTTTTGTTAATACAAAATAATATATGTTATGCTGCGCGTTTTATTTTAATGTAATGAACTTCTATGACCCAAGTCAAAAACAAATTTTGCTGCAAATTAGAGGGAAAAAAAAGGATGAATATTATTTATTTGTTGATAAGAAAAATTTGAGCCTACAGAACAGACATCTGCAACTGAGATAAAATATTGAATCTTATTTCAATCCTTTTCAAGGAAAAACAGAATTAAGGGCTGAAGAAAACACAATTCTATGCATTTCAAGCACACTTACCTTAACGAAGCGAAAATACAACCTGTTTTAAAGTTGATTGGATCACACCTTTGGATTTCCAAAGGGTGGCGTTTTAAAGTGAAATACAGCTCAAACTTTTCAGATTCAAGTCAATAACTAGAAGAGAAGAAATTGCACGTATTGTTTGACACTAATGATGAAAATCAATGTAAATACAGCTCAGATAGCACTAGAAAAAAAAAAACCAAAGTAAATACAGCTCCCTCTGGGTTTCATGGCAAAACAGAGTGATGAGCTTCTAAGCTCCGCCAGCGACCTTACAAAAAGGAAAGAGATGGTTTGTCTACACCCGGATTTGAGAGACTCACTCACTCACACATTACTGGAGCCAGTTATATAGGACACAACAACAGTAATGTCATCAAGCTTGCCTCCATAATAACGGAACCCGGCTTCTTGAGCAGCTGTAGAAAATGGTGTCTGCCTGCTCTTATCTAGTGCTCGCTGCCGTGCCAGAGCTGCTATCTTCTGAGCAGTTACCCGTGGTTCCAAGCCAGCCCTTACCGCATGAACAACAACAGCAGTAACCTCGTTGTTACACAAGTTGTCAAACAACCCATCGGTTCCAGCTATAATGACATCTCCAGGGACAACAGGAATCAAAAACACCTGGCCCACATCGAATCCCAATTAGACGCTAGTTGGTCAGGGGATTTTATTAAAGTTTTCTCCCCTCAATGTACATACAATGACAGGGAAAGTGACACACATCTATTGGAAGCAGAGTGATTTGGATAAGAAACCTTGAGCTCTCAAGATTTCAAAATTGTGTATTTAAGAAAATGAAAACATAATATCAGATCTTACGGCCAGTTCTCCACTACAACTATTCGAAGCAGTGTTTTTAGAACATATACAGTCAAAACAAGTTCATTTGGGGGAATCTATGTATTACTTTGATGATATGCGAGTGACAACTAGTATAACGCTCAATAATTTACTGACCTGACCGGAGCTAGGTAGATCAGCCCCTCTGCCACTTTCCAGCTGATACGTAAAATTGAAGCCATGCTGCTGCACGGGGGATTGGAAGATGGTGCTTCCATCTCTGACAACTACAAATCCACTGTCCCCAAGATTGATAGCTTGTAGTCCCTGTTAGAAGAAGAAAACACACTCATACTTACTATATATAAACCTTTCCTGGCTTTCTACTCTCAAGAAAACAAGCATCCAAATTCCACACAACAATCAAACTCAAATGATCTTACAGACAAGGAAAAGTTGTTCTAATTTATGTACTAGAAACTTCGATCATGCATCCTATCCAGGTTTGACTCACAAGGGCTGGGCATCTACAGTCTATTTTTTAATCTCTATTAATCACTTATTTCAAGATTATTCAATGCATTTAATAGACTTCCAATTATATATAAGTAAGTCTTGCAACTCAACATACTAAATGCAAAAGTCAGCAATTACCATGTATATGGAAGAGTCCATTTAAAGGAAGTACTTAGGTCCATTCTTGAAATAAATCCAACCCTGGTTCGCATATAGTAATGGATAGATACTAGACACTAAGATCATTTCTGTCAATTTATTACAGCAGTATAATGCAGCCACACATGATTGCCTCCACAAACCAGATCACATCTTTCCTTACAGGGTCAAAATGATAAAGTATCCCAAACAGTAAATTATAGCACCAATGGTTAGTCAAAATGAAAACAACAAACCTTTTCCGTAAGGCCAATGATGCAAGCTGTTGAGGAACCCTTTGCTTTAGTGCATGAGTGGGCCTTCTCTAACACCCTGGCCGGGTCGAAGCAACCCTCAGGCTCCTCTTGAATTGCCCTTACAGAATGGGACATAAGTTCGCGAGAAAAGTGTCCTGCATTGACGCCAACATCTGCCCATCCACCCACACCATCTGCTACACCAATTGCTTGTGCATCTTCACAAATAAAATGGGCATCCTCTCCTCCTGTCTCCTCCTTATCAGGATGTGGCAGATAACATGATCCTGAAAGTAGTTTCAGAGCTTTTTCTCCCAAAATAGGTCTGAAAATGAAACCAAGCAATATATATAAGCACTGAGGAGACCAATGCCTATATTGGTATTAGAGAGTGCTATAATCTGTAAACACTAATCAATCCCACTTGTTCTACACTAGATACCAAGTTCATACTGTTTTATATAAATAAATTAACATTTGAGCATCCACGTGCACAGAAGATAACCCTTAATTCCGTTCCAAACAAAAAAGACTTAATTTATGAGTGCTGAGTAAATGAAAACACAATGGAGACCCTAAGATAATGAAAATGACAAGCAAACAACGAAAGAGGCAAAGTAAACAGCACATACAGGTCGGACAAAATGGTAGAATTTGCAAGCCGTTCATCACTAGAGTTGCCATCAAATGATACATTATGCGCAGCACCAGCAGCATAGCACACAGAAGATGAGGTATGGAAATTCCTCAACCAAGGTCCAACATGCACAGAAATCAGATGACTGTTGTACGATTCTTTTTTCTGAAACTCAAGCTAGCTTTCAGGAAACTGCTATGGCGTCTATCATTAAAATAAACAGCCGTAGGTTTTGTGAAGTCTAATGAGTTCCCGCAACTTGAAATTAAGTCATCAACATAAACGTCCCCAAAAACAGGCGTCGAACTTGAAGCAGCCATGGATTTTCCCTTATACAAAGGACTAAAATTATATCTAGCAGTGTCGGGTATCAAAAGGGTTGAATATGGTAACGAACAAGACAACCTTGAATTCCGAGACAACAATTTTCCCTGACAAGGTAGTAAAGTTTTCGAATTCCGTAGCCTGCTCCCACTTAATACTCTCCAAATACTAGAACATATACTAGTGTTCACCTTGGGGAGTATCCCGGACTGCATTTTTATCCCCTTATGTAAAAAACCCTTGATTCAACTACCCTCTCAAGGAAAACCCAAGCTGAAATATGATATAGAAGATAAAAGCTCATCACTCTCAGAACATCTATTTAACAGCTTAACCTAAAACCTACTGCTGCTGAGTCTGTTCAACTTCCAGGGCGATATGTATGCCTCTTTAACCTGAAATGTGAACAAAATTTTGAATTTCATCACAAAGATGTGAGCTTTTTGCTACATGCACAACAATATTGCTTGTATATCCCCCAAATTTTGATTTTTATCGAAATTACGAAATTATATTATCTTCAAGCTTCAATACCTAATCATCTCAAAAAGTTTATGTTCCCTGCAAATATTATTAAACACCCCCCCTTCCCCAACCCCAAACCATAACACAACGTACCCATATGAAAATGAATCGAAAAAATTGGACTTGAAGCATGAAAGCATTGTTGCTATGAAATGTAAAAGCAGTTGAATGGATAAACAGGAAACGCACCGTTTTGGAGTTGAAGAAGGAGAGATGGGCAATCAGTGCTGGAGCTCAATCTGACCCAAGAGATAGCATTAGCTAAACGAAGCTCCGAAGATATTATCTTCACCTATTCAATCTTCGGAGCTTCTTTTATCCCCAAATATGTCTCTTTGGGTTATGGCGATATGCTTTATGAGAATTGAGGTGAGAGAGTTGGCTTAGGCGCACAAGGTTCACAAAAACGCCAGAGAGAGCACGTGGAAGAGGAAAGCCAAAATAAGCAACAAAATAAAATATCTCAGCTACTGTTTTGCTCCACAGCAAAAAATAAAGAAAAAATCAGGGAGTCTCAATATAGGAGTCTAAATTTTAAAAAAAATCTCACATAAAATGAATTTTAAAAACACACCCAAAGCCATTTAAAATATAATAAAGAAGCTTCGAATTTTCATTTAATTTACAAAACTATCATTGATTTCTTAAAACAATCTCAATCTTAAAACCTCAAAAAAAAACTCAAAACACTCAATAGGGTCCCAAAGTAATTTAATAATCAAAATTAAATTAAATAGGGTCATCTATCCTTTTTGGGGTTTTTTTTGTTTTTTATTTTATAGAAATTAAATAGTGTAGGGTTTATCTATATCACTAATGCTAAGAATGAGTATATAATTAAATATCTCAAAAAATAAAACGACTAATATAGTTTAATTGTGTCAATGAACCGCAAAAATATTACAATTAATCACTTAAAATGAAGAGCCTTTAATAAAAAAAATATTACAATTAATCAATTATCCGCTCAGTAAACAAAAACCCTTAATCAACTGAATTGCAAAGATATTACAATTAATCAATTGTAAAGATAGCTTTTAATGTATGGACCGAAATGCCCTTCAATCAGTAAGGGAAGTTAGAAGAATTCTAAGGTCTGATCCTATCTTTAGTAGGATTTTGGATGCCAACTCATCAAAGACAATGGAAGCCAAATTAGGAAAGCGGCATTATATAAGTAAAATGAGAACTTGTTCCTTATTTAAAGAAGACCAGAAAATAAGGTTCTCTTAGGCTGGAGTTGTAGGAGAGTCAAAGAGTCGCTTTCATCGTCTTAAGTTCTTGTGCATCATCACAATCCATAAGTTTGATTATATGTTTTCTAGATTTTCGATTATGTTTTCTTTGAACATAAATAACTAAATAATTCTCCAAGGCGAGGATGACATCCAAGCATGGATAGTTAGGATTTTTAATGTTGTTTAATGGATTCATAGTTTCTTTTAGACGAATATCTAATCACTATTTTAATTGTTGCTATTTGTTTAAGTTCTTTGACTGATCACCTTAGGGCTTTACATCTAGTAAATGTGAAGATGAGTTTGAGGTAGAACTCGCAATATAATTCAATTAGCTTATTTTGATTAAGTGTGGTGAATTACATTATTGCTTGATAAAGAATAATGATTTGCTTGGTTTCCTTGTTTTCTAGAATGTAATGAATCCTACTTGTTAAATTTATGTCTTAACCATGATAGATTGCAAGATATGGTATATGATCTTTCTTTGGACTAGAAAAGAATCTCACACTTAAGTTAAACTATGGTCTAAGTGCCTGAAAATGACTTAGATATGGGAATTATCGTTCTAAAGAATTGAAAGAATCTGTTGAATATATTGAAATCTAACTTGAATTGTTTGTGGTTGATTCCGAGACCCTATAATTCAACGTTTTTATTCTCAATTGCTTTAATTAATTTCTTGTTTGTTTCATAAACTTTCACTACAACAATCTCTACAAATTCACTTGCGTATTAGTCAAATTTAATTTTAGGTCTTCGAATATTAGATTAATTTGGAATCCTCGTGGGAATGATAGTTGGACTTGTCAAATGTTATACAACATCATTCTTATGCACTTGCAAAGGCATACCAGCTTGTTCAATTTTAGAGGCGCTCGACCATTTTGTCTTTGTGCCTTCTTATTTGTTCTTATATGGTAAAACACCTTCCTTTAACTCAGTTAAAAATATGTTAAATCTAATGACTTAGCAAGGACACACCATATAAGAAATAGCTTAGAAACATCTTGTAAAAATCCATATAAATAAAAGGGCTCCATAAGCCAAGGAGACACCACTTTTACTCTTTAAGTCATTATACTTGTAACCTCTCTCTATCAATCTTCAATCAAAGAATATCCTCATATTCCTTTTTGTCTCCAATCTATTTCTCTAATTTTAAAGTTTCTTAATCTTCCCAACCCTAACACTATAAGGTGGTCAGGTTCTTACGCCGACTACTAGAATTTTGGGATTCAACATTTTGCATCGTTTGCGAGAAACCACACTTTCATGCTAAGTAGAAAGATGAGATGGGCTAATACACCTACCACCCCGACCAAAGGGTCCTCAAGAGTAGAAAGGCCGAGAAGCGTCGACTAGCGTCCCTTGAGCATAAAATGGATCAACTCCTTGGAGGAGTCGGCACCATGCAAGATCTCAATGAGGACCTTCTAGCTAAGAATAAAGCCTGGTATGAGCAGCACTCCGATCTCCTCGAACATGTGAGATTGACCCATGAAAAAGCTGAAACTAGCTACCATCGCACACAACGAGTGGAGAGACGCCACTTTAGAGGAGAAGCCGATTTGACTTCACCGATGAACTCATTTTGGACTACTTATATGAGGACCTATATTACATGTACAACGAGATAGATGAAGACTCCAGTGCAAGAGATTTCCCCGAGGGTCGAGAGGCAAGAAAGGATCGTGCCTCAAGGCATCCCAAGAAGAACCAGCCAAGAAATCCACCAAGGACGCCGCGAGCACTGTTGATCTCCAAGCTATGCTAAAGGAACTTATCAACGTAGAATTGGATAGTGTATGGTATCCCCTAGGACAGTCGAGAAGACCAACACACCCATTATGTCGCCATTTACTGAGGATGAAATACCTCTACCCTACACAAAGGGACCTCCTTATCGCCAGTGTGGTTGGCGAGGTTTTCCATTATGCGATTGAAAAGTGAGGTGCAAAAAATGTGACCAAATGCTGGCTCTTCCCTACCACCCTCAAAGAAGCAACCCTAAACTGGTTCAAGTGGCTAACCTCGTAATTAATAGCATCCTTCTTGGAATCATGACGCGTATTCCTGGATCAATATATGATCATCTTCAACCAACTATACACTGCCAATGACCTTTCCGCTATCATACAAAAGGTTGATGAATCACTTCCTGATTATATCACCTTATTCAATAACGAGTATGTTCGTTATAAGGGGTATGACGAGGCTATGGCCCACAATGCCTTGGTGGAAGGCCTCCGATGCTGGGACTTCTTCCACCTAGACAAAAATCTACCGAGACTTATAAATATCTCATTCGAGAAGCCATAAGACTTCCAATGTCATGCCAAAAGTCACTACTCACCAAGCAAAATCATCTCAGTTGAGCAACTAGAATTAGAGGTGGGACTCCCATAAGAGAAAAACGGAAGCTCCCGTAGCCATATATAAGAGTGTCACTCCAGTGCGCCCGAGCGCCACACAAATTATAACATACTCAATGCCAAAAAACTCTTGGTTCCTAGGTGTACTCAAAACACCTACTAGGGCTGACGAGACGAGGCAAGGTACTGTAAATAAAACTTAGCGTACGACCACTCTACCAAGTATTACTATCAATTGATAGAGGAGATCGAGGCGTTGGTTACGCGAGGCAAGTTAAAGGATTTCTTATTCGAAGTAGAGTCCACCTCAGCTGCTCCTCTAAGGAGTCCGCTCAAGAGTTGGCCATATATTTGATTACCACCATTAGGGGAGGTCCATCCTTATGAGGATACTCTAACCGCTCCAGTAAAGGTTATGCTTGGTCACTCACCCAAATTACAAACCACCCTCTCTACATCGACAGCTCAAATCAACTGGACAAGCGGGCTTGGATCAATCAGCTAGAGCCCATCACGTTCGACCAATTAATTCATAGAGGGTTGCCTTTCCCCATAATGACTCATTTTTCATCTCGATTGGCATCATAATTACCATGTGAACTCGATTTTGTTGGATGGATAAACATCTTCAAACGTAATATTTGCGCCATTTTTTTTATCTACTTGACATTGATGGATGGCTACTTAATAAGCGAAGTCCACCTCGATTCACCTTTACCGGGCAGTGAAGTGCAAACACAATGGCACACCACTTAACACTCATCATGGGAGAGTATCCTCGCCCAACAACTACTATGGTGAATTTTGTGGTCGTCAATTGTCCGACCACCTACGATATTACACTTGGAAGACCTCTTATTGATGAAATTTCGTACCCTAAATAGTGTGGGTACAATCTGAGGTGACCAGATATCTAGTAAGAACTGTTACATAACTATCATGAAGATGAAGTCTACAACTTACGAAGCCTTCACCATTAACTCAGGTGATGATCCCTCAAAATCAGATTATGTGCTAGTCGAGAATGACTATCGGCCGCATGTGCATGCTTGTCTCTTCACCATTACCGCCAACATTGCTAGACATCATTTCCCTAGGATATTCTTAAACATAGGAAGTTCAACCAACATCATGTTCATCTCAACCCTCCCTCATCTTAGCATCGACCTACGGTCTCTCAGCCCTCAGACTGCCTCTTTGTATGCCATCAATGGCGCCCGAGTCTGTATTCTCAGAATTATTTGTCTGATTGTATCTTTAAGGTTATTTCTAAGGCATGGAGCAACGTGGACTTACGAGAACAAACAAATAAAACTTCCAAATGATAACAATACAACAGATAACTAGACTTAACCTAACAATGACTTACATAAGACTACCAAAGCACATAAAACAAGCACAAATAAATCTAAATTTTCAATAGTAACAATACAAACAGAGAACTAGAGTTGATCCAACAAATAGTCCATTAAATATAAACTTTCAATCATAACAATACAAATAGAAACAATCATCATGATCAAAATAGGAAAATTAGAGGGTGGGGTTGAGTTTGTGTGTTTATGATTTTAAGGAAGACAACCCAGAGTTTCATCAAGGCTATCAATTATAGTGAAAAAGCAAATGGAAGAGGCTATTAAAATGCTTCAACTTGGCTCAGAACATCATTTACACTAGGCCTCAAGTCTGGTGTCTCCTACACAGGCTACAACATTAGATGCCGTTGTGGATAATGATTCTACTCCTCTCTCGCAGCTCCTCCTCATTCTTTAACACCGCAATTAATGTTGCCTTTTCCAATCCAGTGATGGGTATTGTTTGTAAGAGCATCACAAACAACATAATATATGCATTGTAGATATGTACAACACAATCCACCCTTTCATAAGGTGTTTTGTATCTCGTTTCCCTATATGCTTCAAATAATATTACCATTATCATTCACGTTGCGGCCTGCAAGGAAAAAAATAAAAATCAAACGTTGTTTAGTTAATTTAGTTATTGTTCCTAACCATGCCACAATACTAAATGAACTACACACTTTAAGATATGATGAACATACCTAGTCCGAAGTCTCATAAACATATCACTATACTTAAAAATATTAGGAGGAGAGAGATATCCATGCATAATTCATTGGGTATGTATGTATGTTAGACCAATCAAAATGTGTGCAAAAGTGCTCCAACACACATCCTCTGTCATAATATTGTTTTTCTCCAATATATCATTTAACCCCATCATCAAGCAACATGTCAACATACCTAAGCACGTCCATATGAACATGAACATAAAATGTTTTGTGTTGCCTTGGCTTTTGACCCTCTTGAATCCAATCACCTCATAATTGTATGAATTAATTATTCTCAACTGACTCATCATCCAAACATCATCACCAATATCGATATTGATACCAACCAAAACTAGCTCAAGCAAAGTCTGCTAAGTTAAAAAATGTACACACAAAAAAAAAACTCAAGTTAACAATTACATATAATAAGTTTTTACTCTTATTATTACAAAAAGAACAAACAAAAATTAACTCAAGTTAACAATTACATATAATAAGTTTTTACTCTTATTATTACAAAAATGAACAAACAAAAATTAACTCAAGTTAACAATTACATATAGTAAGTTTTTACTCTTATTATTACAAGTAGTATGCAAAATACCATGTGGTATTGTACGATGTTATCATGTTCCAGGTAGAGCTATGATCTCTACCTCCATGTACGTAAATGGTCACATTAGTATAAAAAAGAATTGAAGAAAAAAAGAACATTTTGGTCCTTGGATTTGACATGAAAGTTCAGTTAATATTTAAAAAAATAGAAAGATGTTCAACCCCATACCCATAAGTAACATACGAGTGCGCTCTCAACAACGTTTCTATTATTGCATCATTTACTTTCGCAAAGACAATACTGAAAATCTTTCTCATTCTTCGGTTGTATAATGTCTCATACCTTAATTTCCTATGCTCAAACTTTTTTTTTCCTCCTCAAAGCTAACTCTTCATTGCATTTCCTATTACTTAGGTTGTGATGCATGCAGGTTCTTTATTTTATAAAATCTAGATAAACCGACTATTTGCAAACAAGGTGAGGAAAGTAGAGTAAAAGGGTTTGATTACTTACCTTATAACCTAATTATAATCGAAATCAGGAAATTGACCAATCTCACTTTCTTCACTACATGCGTCTCTTTGTCTATCCGGTTCTTGGATGAAACTACCACCTCGAATGCTTCTTCACCTACAAAGATCAAAACATATTATTTTGGCACCGAAAAGAAAAAAAACAGATATCAGTAAATAGATATATAAATTAACAAAAGGTACTAACCAAGGACTTTAATCTCCTCAAACTCCATTAACAATCTTGATTTGTTGTTGTTGAAGTACTAAGCCTTTTGAATGACTTCTCTAGTTATTAGGCAATGTATCTCTGCCATCCTGATCATGCCCCAAATTAACTTTCAATATGTCAATGCCCAATATAATCTCTAATGAAACCCTGGCACTAATATGAAATAGCACCAAACACGTCATGCATATTTTGAAACAATACAACTCAAGTTTCTTTTTTTTCTTTTTTTCTTTTTATGGGTAAAGGCAAACTTCATTCATTAAATATGCAAAAACATTACAAGAGTTTGAATGTTGAATAGTATAGGTAGAAGCATAAGACATTGGCCCAAAAGAATACAAAACATAGTTTTAATATAAGCAAGGCCCAAATACAAAGCTTCAAACCAAAACAACCCTAAAACTGAAAACAAGTTTGAGGCATTTTTGTGTTGTCGTTGTTAACAGAGTTTTATATTGTACTGTGTTAGTGAGAAATGAATAAATTGTCTTTATTATGTTCGGTTATGCATATGACAAAGGGCTTGTCACATTTGAAGTGCATCACAAAGGTACACTAGTCTGTTCTGAACAAAATAAGTGGCTTTATTATGTGGGGGGGGGGGGTCTATGTCGTACTTGGATTTGTGTGTAGAGGATTATATATCTATGTTAGAAATGTGGAGGATTGTTGAAATGCTTGGATGCCAGCATTTGGTTTGGGGTAAAGAATTGTGAAAGATTTGATATACACATAGATACTCATCACCAGGAATGGTGTGCATTTGTGCCACATAGCTATGCAAAGGTGATAGTGTTCCACTTGGAAGATGCAAATTTAAGTCCAATGACAGTCAAAGTACAATGTGTAAGAAACCTTGCCAAGGAATTTCATAAAGGAGAGGTAAGTGCATTTGAGCAATGTGATGAGGAAGAGGCATATGAGCAATATGATGAGACAATTGTTGTTGAACACATAAGTGATGAAGAAAATGATGAGGAATTTGATCATGAGTTTGTAGATAGTGCTTATGATCAAAGTGATGAGGATGAAAGGTTGTTGAAGAATGATGATAAGGCTTTTGAAAGCCATGTTGATCACAATGTTGCTGACATTAACCCAAATGCCTCTGAAGGAGAAAAAGAAGGGTCCGAAGAAAATAAATGCATTGTAGATAGGTACAACACAATCCACCATTTCATAAGGTGCTTTGTATATCATTTCCCTATATGTTTCAAATAATATTACTATTATTATTTACGTTGCAGTCTGTAAGGAAGAAAATAAAAACCAAACGTTGTTTAGTTAATGTAGTTATTGTTCATAACCATGTCACAATACTAAAGGAACTATGCACTTTAAGAGAGGATGAACGTAACTAGTCCAAAGTCTCATAAACACATCACTATACTTAAGAATATTTGGAGGATAGAGATCTCCATGCATAATTCCTCGGGTATATTTGTATATTAGACCAGCCAAAATGTGTGCAAAAGTGCTCCAACACATATTCTCTGTCATAATATTGTTTTTCTCCAATATATTCTTCAACCCCATCATCAAACAACATGTCTCCATACCTAAAGCACATCCACATGAACATGAACACAAACATTTTTGTGTTGCCTTGGCTTTTGACCCTCTTGAATCTAATCACCTCATAGTTGTATGAATTAATTATTCCCAACAAAAATCATGTTGTTCCTCAACCTCAACTTCAACCCTAACCGAGATTATGGACGTGTTCTCATTGCAATATGGATAATGGTGATATACAACTACGGCTTCGGAAGTGAATTGGTGAAATGTGTCCATGAACCAACAATGTGTGAAATATCTCTAATTGGTTATCACTTTCTATTCTTTGCGTTACGTGTTTGCTTGATTAGTTTAGGTGAGGAAAATGTCGGCTATACTGTACATATATATAAGTTGTAAGGAAAGTGATTTTGCTCAAGCAACAACCCTAAACTTACTACACATTAGGTCTTCATTTTTATTATTTTACATTCATACATAGAACTCAAAATATATGAAAAATAAAATCACAAAATATAGCAACAAATCACTCAAAACATGTGAAAAGTAATTTTGATACTAAAAGTGGAATAAAACCACCTCACTTTCTTCTCTTCATCATATCTAAACCAATTCAAGTAAAATCATATCATCATCAAAACATGAAATGTAAGGGGGTTGGGGCTGAGTTGTGAGTTTATGATTTTTGGCAAGACAACTCAAAACTTCTTAGAGGGTTGTGATGTCATGGACGGTGTTGCGCTAACTCTGGACATAGATTTTAATCAAGGGTATGCATATAATGCAGGTAAATGTGATTAGCTAGGCATTAACAATACAAGTAAATGTGTAAAGTCAGAAGACCGAACCCAGAAGTATGTCTTCAACCAATCACAGAAAAGCCTGAGCAAAAGGTCTGTCATCCAGTATGTTGGTCACAAGCTGCAGCACTAGCTACCTCCATGGAAAATCATCCTAATCATCTGGAAGTATATTTATACTTGCAACCTTCAACGCCCTGAATTTCTTTGATCCTTCCCATTTTCACGATAAGCTTTGTTTGTAACATCATAGCAAATAATAGAAAGCTTGCATTGTAGACATCCACTGTTGCAGTCTCCATCTCATCAAGTGCTTTATATTAACCAACAATGTCATCTATGTGAATCACTTGATCCTGACTATCCAAATGACATGTTGCAAAAAAGGAAATAAAAACCAAACTAGTCAGTTGACATTTCTAACAAATATTTTAATTTCACAAGGCACAATACTTACCTATTCCAAAATCTCCAATTTTTCACACAGCGCCATGACAAAAGACATTACCAGGAGAGAGATATCCATGCATAATCTATAGACCGTGTATATGTATTAAGCCCCTCATAATATCTCAAAAAATGAACCAGTATTCCTCCTCTCTAGAAAATTCGGTCATCTTCCATCATCTTCCCTAGAGTGTTGTTTATGATGCAAATTCATATTCTTAGTTATTGTTTATATGGGTATGTTGTCCAAGCTAATTTATACCTCAATCCCATATTAGAATAGAACAAAGGAGAATACCCCTATCTCCCCTACATAAAGAGGATTACTCCAACACTTAGGCTCTCTCTAGGCAATTGTCTAGTAGGCCAAACTTATTGTAACATATATGTAACTTCTTTACTATCATAATGAGAACACCTACAAGCTGTAGATGTAGCTCATTCAAGGGTGAGCTACGTAAATCACTACGGAAAATTTTTGCCGTTTGTTTTTTCTTTTTCCTAACTTTCGTCTTCTAGACACCAAGATTTTGGTTCTAAGCAACCTTCCTTATTTTTTCTTCTCTTTGGCACTCAATTTATCGCGTCCTTCACCATTTTTTCTTTCTGTCTCTTGGGTCTTCAAATAAATTTTCCATTTTTTACCTAAATTTGTTGGTTTTTTAATGTATTTTGGTCACTTTTATTAGTTTGGTCAGGTCTCAACTCCAGTTTCTCTATTGTTTTTTGGCTATCGTTATTTGGTGCAGGTGTTGTTTTGAGGTTTTTTAAAAATTTAAAAACTAAAAATTTTTTTTGATATGATATATGTTTTTTTTTTTAATTATTTATGTTTATAACCTTTTATGTTCCATAAATTCCTATTGCTTCCTAAATTTCAGTCCACTACACCATAACTATCTACTCCTATGCACTTTTCTTAAGCAAAGGGTTTAAGCTATAGTGATAGCTATTAACAATACCTGTTCTGCACTGGTAAGTTGTACTAGCTATGAATATAATAAAGTTCGTTCATGTATATTCTCAAAACACCAAGTACTTTTTAAGTGGCGTTGCCACAGCGACTTGCACATTATACCAGCCTATTTTTGCTAGCATCTCTTATATGGTGAGCATGTGATGATCTTCTTGTATGTATGGTGATTTGACCTACGTATTCGATCCTTTTGGATTTGACAAAACCACTACCTGTGTTGTAGGTTTGTATGTCACAATACCAGTCTCTACCCAAGCACCAAAGGTCTAAAACCTCCTAATGGCCATGAACATTCTTGCCGGACACACCCTACCACCACCTTGTAGTGCTGGCGGTAGATATCTAATGAGAATCTTGCAAAGCCAGGTCCCTTCCATTGCACTTCTATTGCGTTTGCTTTGTCTTATCCCGTTGGTGTTGTGCCGTCTCGTTGGGCTTTGTTTTCTCTTGGTGGTTGCCTTACTTGTAGAGCAGCTGTCCGGTTGAGCCCTGTTCCCCCCTCCTTAAGTTCTTTGTGTGGTCGGGGTTGGGTCGGGTGTGCTTGCCTTGGCTTTTTTCTCAAGGGTTGTTGTGTTGAGACTAATGAAAAAGTTGACTGTAGCTTACTAAGATAGGAAAATTTTTTTTACCCCCGCGTGTTGTTTCCCGGCTTTGCTGTGTCTGTGGTCTGTTGCCTCTTTCCCAGAAGAGGGTTTGAATCAAGGGTCTGTAGATAAGCAACGAATCCGGGGTCTTTTTTATATTTTGCTTCCGAATTCACCTTATCACCTTGTTCTGGCCTGCTGTTTCGTTTCTTTCTTTTTCCTCCTCAGGGGTCTGTGTGGTCTAATGGTTTCTTCCTCTCGGGTTTGTTGGGGGCTGAACCTTGGGTCATCTTCGTGGTTGCCTTCTCTGCGGTTTTGTTTCTTTGTGTTCTGGTCTGTCTTTGTTGGTTCCTTGTGCGTTTCGTGCTCTCTTCTGGTTCAGCTGTGGGGGGTGTGGCCTGAGCGGGTGAGCTTCCTTAGGCTTTTGTTTGTGCTTTAACGCAGTCCAAGCCCGTGGACCACGTGCTTGCTTGCAAAGCAAACATCACCCTGGCCTAAACCAAACACTTGTCAAGAGCATTGTTTGTGCATTGGGTCGCCGAATCAGCTCATGAATTTTAACATCCTAGAATTGGAGCCGGCCATATACTGCCACAATTGTTAATCGAGCACGCAGCATTCATATGTATACTCCATTGTCTCTAGCATTTAGCCATATAAACTCTTGTATAATACTCTTTCTGTGGTGCTGCGGGGTGTGCTCTTGTTTTTGGGCCTGGGTGTTTGGTGTCTGTGTGTGTCCCTGTGGTGTTGTGTGGAGTTTGTTTGGTCTTTTTTTTAAATTTAGTTTTTTTTTATATTATTTTTTTTTTTATGTTTGTTACTTTTTTGTAGTGTTTGTGTTTGTTGTTTGTTTTTTTGGGTTTTTAGCTCCTTGTTGCCTGATTGTCATTTTTTGTTTTGTTGATTGTGTTTTTTTTTTTCAAGTATATTTTTCTTTATTGTATTTAGATTTTTATTCATTTATCACATAAATAGTATGGATCTTATATGATTCAACACAATCATATGAATCATACAATCAGATTTGTATTTTCATAACCCACAACTTAATACAATCACAAAGCTATAATTAAGTACTCTTAAGCAATAATTACAGTGCAGAATAGAGACAATGAGAAAGTATACAATGTAGAATATTTAACTAGTAAGTCAATATAAATACAAGTTAGGTGTTTGGAGAGCCAAAGACTTATTTACTTGTGAGTGCTCTTGACAAGTTTAGTGATCAAACACTACAAATTTGGCATATCCAAACAAGGTTTAAGATTTTTATACTCTATAACTTTGATAAACATCCCAATAAGCTCTGATAGGACCAACTCAATAAGATTGAATCCAATCAGGCCTTCTTTGTGTGCAAATGATTTTGAGGACTTGATCACCAAAACAATATTAATTTTCATCCTGAAGTTATCATTCCACAAAACAAGACATTATAATTTTCTAATATCACTATGTAACTTGTAGTCAGTAACATTGAGAGCAATGGATGTGAACATATAGTTTTATCACTATGTATTTAAATCCCAAATTTTTAATATATGATGTTCATTTTCTTTGCATTATTTGAATTTTTTTTTTAGAAAATACTTTGTGTTGTGCTTGATCTTGGTCATTTATTCATGCAACCTTGGAATGTGTTCTTGAACTGCATTTATTCATCAACCTGGATGAACTAATTTTGAGCATCAATAATTATGTTTTTTAGAAACATAATATAATATGTAAAAAAGAAAAAAAGGCTTGGGTCATGGAGATAGAGAGGAGACTGTGTAGATAGATAATCAAGACTCTAGTATTGGGTCATGGAATGTCTGGCAGTGGATGGGTCATGGAATATAGAGAAGGGAGGATGTGTAGAGAGATGAGAGGGAGAGAGGGAGATAGGTGGTTAACTTATGCGTCTATAATCATTAGTCAAGGGGTATTTCAATAATTTACTCTTATATGTATATGTATCATTAGTCACACTACAACAATATATTTAAGCATGGACGATCTACACAGCTGACTAGTCCACCAGACTCATCATCATCGTTAGAAACATCGCCAATAATATCGTCACCAATATCGCTATTAATACCAACCAAAACTGGCTCAAGCAAAGCCTGGTAAGTTAAAAATTGAACAAACAAAAATTGATTCAAGTTAACAATTACATATAGCAAGTTTTTACTCTTATTATTACAAGTAGTATGCAAAATATCATGTGGTATTGTACGATGTTATCATGGTCTCTACCTCCCTGTACGTAAATGGCCACATTAGTATAAAAAAGAATTGAATGAAAAAAAATATTTTGGTCCTTGGATTTGACACAAAAATTCAGTTAATATTAGAAACATAGAAGGATGTTCAACCCCCTACCCATAGGTAACATACTGGTGCACCCTTAACAACGTTTCTATTATTGCATCATTTCCTTTCACAAAGACAACATTGAAAATCTTCCTCATTCTTTAGGTTGTATAATGTCTCCTACCTTAACTTCCTATACTCCAACTGCTTTTTCCTCCTCAAAGCTAACTCTTTATTGCATTTCCTACTATTTAGGCTCTAAGTTTTTCCATTTATGTTTTGAGTTTTGGTCTCTAACTTAGGTTGTGATGTGTGCAAGTTCTTTGTTTTATAAAATCTAGATAAACCAACTATTTGCAAACAAGGTGAGGAAAGTAGAGTAAAAGGGACTATTTACAAACAATGTGAGGAAAGTAGAGTAAAATGGTTCGATTACTTACCTTATAACCTGATTATAATCGAAATCATGAAATCGACCAATCTTCACTTTCTTCACCGCATGCATCTTTTTGTCTATCCGGTTCTTGGATGAAACTACCAATATGTCAATGCCCAACATAATCTCTAATCAAACCCCAACACCAATATGAAATAGCACCAAACATGTTAAGCATATTTTGATACAATACAACTCAAGTTTTTTTTTTTTTTTTTTTGGGTAAAGGCAAACATCATTCATTAAATATGCAAAAACATTACAAGAGTTTGAATGTTGAATAGCATAGATAGAAGCATAAGACATAGGCCCAGAAGATTACAAAACATAATTTTAATATAAGCAAGGCACAAATACAAAGCTTCAAACCAAAACATAATTTCATCTGGTGCTTTATATGTACCTTTCATGTCTATACTTTGAATCACTTTATCATCATTTTCATCATTCACATTTCGGGCTACAAAGAAGAAAATAAAAACCAAACATTTGTTAGTCAATTTAAGTCATTGTTCCTAATCATGCCACAACACTAAAGATCTATGGACTTTAAGAGATGATGAACATACCTAGTCTGAAGTCTCCTATCTTCCACACATCACCACACCTAAAAATATTAGCATGAGAGAGATCTCCATGGATAATTCCTTGGGCATGCATATATGTAAGACCAGTCATGATGTTTGCAAGAATACTCCAACACATATTCTCTGTCATAATCTTATCATTCTCCAATATATCCTTTAAAGTGCTGCCAATGATTCAAATTCAAACTATTAAATTAAGGTAAGTAATCTCAAATTAGGCAAAGTTATAAGTACTATTAGATTCCTGTCGTACAACTCCATTTGAATGTAGGGTGGTGTGATCCAATATTTATATTGATGTTTGTATAGGATTACATATTCAAAATACAACACTGAACCTAGAATGAAGAATACAGTTTGAAGTAAAACTCTAAACAAAATTTACAACAAGAGTCACATGTAATCTAAAACATTAATCTTTGAATTTGAACTACAATTATATGAATCTACAGATAACATCTGACTTGGTCTAATAGAACTAACTCTATAAATCTTGAGCTAAATAAAGAAAGAATTGAACAATCCATTGAATTCTAAACTTCATTCATTCGTACAAATCATCAACAAATATTGTAGTTTGACCAGTTTCTTGGGTTGCCTGCCTCACAAGCCAATCCTTGATCTCTTGGAATCTCAAACTTTCCATTGCCATTAAAATCTTTATGTTTTTCTTTAGAGTTTTAAGTTATAGGATTACATATTCAAAAGACAATACTGAACCTAGAATAAACAATACAATACTGAACCTAACTCCATATATTTATATTGATGTTTGTATAGGATTACATATTCAAAATACAACACTGAACCTAGAATGAAGAATACAGTTTAAAGCAAAACTCTAAACAAAATTTACAACAAGAGTCACATGTAATCTAAAACAATGAGCTTTGAATTTGAACTACAATTATATGAATCTACAGATAACATCTTACTTGGTCTAACATAACTAACTCTATAAATCATGAGCTAAATAAAGAAAGAATTGAACAATCCATTGAATCCTAAATCTCATTCATTCGTACAAAACATCAACAAATATTGCAGTTTGACCAAGTTTCTTGGGTCGCCTGCCTCACATGCCAATCCTTAATCTCTTGGATTCCCAAACTTTCCATTGCCATTAAAATCTTTATGTTTTTCTTTAGAGCTTTAACTTATAGGATTACATATTCAAAATACAACACTGAACCTAGAATGAAGAATACAACATTGAACCTAACATCATATATTTATATTGATGTTTGCATAGGATTACATATTCAAAATACAACACTGAACCTAGAATGAATAATGCAGTTTGAAGAAAACTTTAAACAAAATTTACAACAAGAGTCACATGTAATCTAAAACACTAAGCTTTGAATTTGAACTACAATTATATGAATATGCAAATAACATCTGACTTGGTCTAACAGAACTAACTCCATAAATCCTGAGCTAAATAAAGAAAGAATTGAACAATCTATTGAATCCTAAATCTCATTCATTCGTACAAATCATCAACAAATATTGCAGTTTGGCCAGTTTCTTGGGTTGCCTGCCTCTCATGCCAATCCTTGATCTCTTGGAATCTCAAACTTTCCATTGCCATTAAAATCTTTCTATTTTTCTTTAGAGCTATAACTTATAGGATTACATATTCAAAATACAACACTAAACCTAGAATGAAGAATACAACACTAAACGTAACTCCATATATTTATATTGATGTTTGTATAGGATTACATATTCAAAATACAACACTGAACCTAGAATGAAGAATACAGTTTGAAGCGAACTCTAAACAAAATTTACAACAAGAGTCACATGTAATCTAAAACACTAAGCTTGGAATTTGAACTACAATTATATGAATCTACAAATAATATCTGACTTGGTCTAACATAACTAACTTCATAAATCCTGAGCTAAATAAAGAAAGAATTGAACAATCCATTGAATCCTAAATCTCATTCATTTGTACAAATCATCAACAAATATTACAGTTTGACCAATTTCTTGGGTTGCTTTCCTCACATGCCAATCCTTGATCTCTTGGAATCTCAAACTTTCCATTGCCATTAAAATCTTTATATTTTTCTTTAGAGCTTTAACTTATAGGATTACATATTCAAAATACAATACTTAACCTAGAATGAAGAATACAACATTGAACCTAACTTCATATATTTATATTGATGTTTGTATAGGATTACATATTCAAAATACAACATTGAACCTAGAATGAAGAATATAGTTTGAAGCAAACTCTAAACAAAATTTACAGCAAGTGTCACATGTAATCTAAAACACCGTGCTTTGAATTTGAACTACAATTATATGAATCTGCAGATAACATCTGACTTGGTCTAACATAACTAACTCCAGAATTGAACAATTCATTGAATCCTAAATCTCATTCATTCGTACAAATCATCAACAAATATTGCAGTTTGACCAGTTTCTTGGGTTGCCTACCTCACATGCCACTGAAACTTACAAAATATGAGAAACTAACCGAGAGAGAGGTCCCAAGCGATCGATCCTAGCAAGAGTGTTAGAGAGAGAGAGCGACAGAGCTCTGTGTGTGTGTGTGTGTGTGTGTGAGAGAGAGAGAGAGAGAGAGAGAGAGAGAGAGAGAGAGAGAGATTATGAGATGGACCGAAGGCTTATATTGTTGCTTTTGCAGAGATTTAACAACACCGACGGTGCCGTTTCATTGTACGAGCCAGAGTGCTTGGTTCCAGAATTTTGGAGGGAAAATTGTTGATACTTAAACTGCGCGTTTCACACAGAAATTTAAAGGTGATAAGTAAACTTCGATTTTGACAAGCAGATGCGCACTGCACTTGTATTGTACCCCAGAGTGCCAAAGCTATAGTGATATAGCTAGCTAATTAGCTAATTATATTTTTGAAGCCTGAGTTTTGTTTTTCGTTTTGTTTTTTTTTTTCATTTCGTAACATATGTATTTTTTACAACATAAGATTAAAAAAAGTAATGTCATTTGGTAACAGACGAAGCTTCAAATGATGAAGTCTTTCACTTCTCTCCAAGAATTTGCACTTCGGTTGAAGACTTGGGCTTGGAAGAAATGCAGGAGGAGGATGTCTTCTGTTGAAACATCAACTTCGATTTAATTTCTAAAGTTACTAAATCCATTGCATCTTTTATATTTAGGTGCCCTTTACCAACAGAAACCAACATGCCAACAAAAATAAAATTTCTTAAATACAACTAGAATATAATAATTTAATCTTGATTTAATTGTACATACAAAGTGATGGAAATTGGAGGGTTTGACCAAGTCCAGGAGCCCTAAAACTACAGCCTACTCAAACAGTAATTTACAAGATCAGCCCCAAACTACATCCATCTACCGCTACCTGGCCACTACAAATTGCTACAACGAAAAACTTAGGGCTAGTTTTGCAAACCCAATTGGTAAAACTCATCCACTGAGACTTTATCACTAGGCTTGGCTTGAGAAACTTGACAAAATTAAAGAATGTATGCAGTAGGTATACATATTCATTCAGCAAATCACCTTAAGCTAACACAAACTGACATACATGTTTCCTCCCCTTTTTCTAGCTTACAGTTCACGTATGCTGAAATTCCCAAGTTAAACAAACAGAGGGAAGAAAGGTTCTCTGGTTTTAGCTTTCACAAAAGTCTACACCAGCCAGACAAAGTCATTTTCGCCCTAGTCACCAAGGCAGCAGAACAATAAAAAAGACCCAACTGCCTGTGTTCTGATGATTACCTCTATGCCATGAGGGCTAATCTTTTATTTTATTTTTATGTATGTCTTACTTCACTCTGCAACATCTACTTTCCATACTCCAGATGAGCCTGCACCTTGTACACCCCTTCCTCTAAGTCAAATGGAACAAAATGACTTCTTCAATATTCCATTTCATGTGCTCCTTGCCAAGTCTTTACCACTATATTCCCCGCCTCCAAAGGATGCAGCTGCAGCGGCTACATCGAGACCTCCACCGATAGATGTAATTAGGGCTGACAAGCCTCCACTGGGGCTATTACCAGCGGCCATTCCTAATCCCAAAAGATCGAGTGTGGTTTGCTTAGGCCCGAACATGGAAGGACTTCCCATCATTAGTTCCTTCCATCCTGAACCTCCATCACAAGGCAGAGCAAGTCCAAGCCCTGCAGCAACTGAGGCACTATCTGTTTCTGCTTGCCGCTGACTCCATTGCAAACTCTCTTGTTGCGCAGAAGATGATGAGGAAGACATAATGCCAAACCCACGAAGCAACGATGCATTAGTTGCTGCTGCTCCCATTTGAGCAGCTTTCTGAAGCAGTGCTGTAGCTGACATAGCTGGTTGTGGTGGAGGCGCATACTGCCTACGCTCCTGTCCTGCAGGCCCAAAAAGTGAGGATCCATGGCTGGTTGAGAGGCCAAGAGAGATAGGTTCTACTGAAGAAGATGGTGCTAAGTCAGTTGTTCTATCTGGATTCCCCATGGCTCGAATTAAGTCAGTATATGCAGGAGGTTGAAGAGGTTGCAAGCTTGCTGATGCTGTTGAGGAAGCAAATAAACTTGCAAAAACACTACTGCTTGTACTACCATTGCTACTTGAGCTGTTGCTGCTGCTACAGTTCCCCTTTGGACCAGTCACAGCTGGTGCTTCTTCCATAGTTTGTGTGGGATTTTCAGGCAATTCTGTCACTACAACCAAAGGAGAAAAGATAAAAAAATTAAAGGGGTCATACTTAAACACACAGAACATACAGGAATAGAAAGTTAGGCCTTTCTTTATGAAGGACTTTTGAAGGAAAAGGAGGATCAATAATGGTTTCCTTTCTCTTAACCCACTTACTCTTCCCTTTTAGCTTTTGAATCACTAGTCTCTTTATTGAGATTACGCAGTTTGAAAACTAAAACTTTAATATTAACCTCTAATAAGCTTATTTTTATTCAGTTGTTAATTAAATTCCAAAAATCTCTGTTCAGTTACCATTCTGTGATACATAACCAGCTGAAAACAAATTTCATAACAGACAAAAACTACTACACTCCAAGATCCATGGCATGAGAGAGAGACACACACACAAACAAAACAAAGATAACTAAGTTTTGTTGTTTATTCAGACTAAAAACACATCCGACAAAACACAACTGAAAAGATTGACAATTTTCCAATTTGGGACATATTTACCTGGATTTTGTGTAGTAGGCATAGGTGAAGATAATAAACCAGCTGACTGAGATGGGACTGATGAAGTTGTAGCTTGGGAAGGAACTGGTGCCTGTGGTGGTGGCTGTGGAGGTGAATTAGCACTTTGAGCTTTTGGGTCTGATTCTGAATTCAAATTCACTTCTGTTTGAGTCTGAGTTGGAGTTTGGGTATGGCCTCTGGCGCTCTCCTCAGCCAAAGCATCACAGAAGGCCCTATGTGTTATGAAGCTATCCCTCCTTCAAAGACCAAAAACACAACTACTTCACCAACTTAAAACCCAACAAGTTAAGCTCAAAAACATTAAATTTCTAAGATAAAAATCAAAGCTTTTTATGAACCTTGAAAACAAAGTCCCACAATCGCATTTGTACTCTCTGGTACCACAAATCTTGGAATGGGCTTTCCAATCCGACTGGACCGCATATTTCTTGGAACACTTATCGCATTTCCACTTCTTCTCGCCGTGCTTTCTGCAAAAGTGCTTCTTTATCCCAGTGAGATCACCCAAAGCTCTTGATGGGTCATGGTGCACACAAGAGGGCTCTGGGCAGACATAGACTCTCTTCTTCACCTCTTTACTCGACCTCTGCCTCAGCTTCCATGGCAGATTGTGACCACGCCTATGAAGCTGCAGATTCTGATCCCTCTGAAACCCTTTGTTGCAAATTTCACAAACGAAACGGTTTGTGGCCAATAGGGTCTTGGGAGACAGAGCAATCACCTCTGCATCTGGATCTGTAACAAAACCCAAAAGTCAAATTTCACCAAATCAGACGAAGATTATGAACATCAGCGTAAAAAACAAATTTGGGGAATTTTCTTTTTGAGCTACCTGGCATTCCTGGCAAGTTACGTTTTTTCTTGGTGGTGGGTTTGGGAGGAGCAGTTTGGTTGCCAGAGGAAGAAACGCTAGCTTCACCTGAAGCTGTAGAGGAATTATCTAGGTCGGTCGGCATCAGAACTAAGAATTTCTCTCTTGTGTTTTCCTTTTTTTTTAACTCAATCTACAGGATAAAAAGCAAAAAATCTACTATTGGGTTTTCATCTTAGAACTCCAAAGAAGCCTTGTAGGTACTAAGTTTTCATTTTCTAGGGTTCAGTCTCATCTCTTTCTCCCATCTACCAGTCAAGGTGCCCCCCTTTTTTTTCCTCTATGCCCACCTACCAGCTCTGTCTGATGGATCTCTGACCAAAGTATACATTACCCCAGAAACACAATGATTAAACCCAAAAGAGTAAAATAAAAGCTTCTCACTCAACCTAGAGAACAGAGATTAATAGAAAAAACCACCCAAATTACAACTACCCAGAAAGATACTCTGATCCAACAGTCAAAATTTGATCTAAAAGACTAAAACGTTCAAAATCAGAAAAACTCAGCTAACTTGTAGCTATTTCTTAGCTACTTCACTACTCTCAAAACAACCCGATTGAGCTTTCGTCTAAATAGAACTCAGAACAGAAAAGGCAGGGTTTTATAAAGCCTCCCAAGAACAGAGTGAGATTAAGATTCTGTGAATAAGGCGAAGAAATAGAATAAGCTTGTGACTTGTGTGAGAGACGGAGAGAGAGAGAGAGAGAGATAGAGTCTGAAGCCAAAGACTTTCCTCTGCTTTTCTCACTGACTTTTCAGGAGAGAGAGAAACTGAGAAAAGTGATCAATTAAAAAATTAGATGTTTAATTGAGATTAATTAGTGGCAAGCAGGGGATTAACCTGAGCTGGCCATGACTTGTTGTTCAAGCTTCTAATTACAGACACGGAGGTTATTACAGTCCACCTGTCTAGTTTTTTGGGTGGTGTTGTCGGACGAGAAAAAAGTGGTACCAAATACGATGGGTTTGTCGTTTAGTGGAGTGTTTGAATGCGTTTTGGGCTACCAAAGGACAATCTTAATGGTCGACGACCGGTGCTTTAAATTCATAAAAGTCAAACTACTTTTTTCTTGATTGGAGATTTTTGTGTTCTGACCCATTCTGATCTGGACACGTTGTGAGGTTTCCTAGGCTTCACCACGTTCAATTACTGCTCCCTTTTTATTTATATATTGTTTTTACTGGGGTTACTGCGGTTAAATGAGTTGTGGTTTTTACACGTAGGATTAAAAGTGAGGACGTGGCTTGATCTTTTTCCCCCATATTATCCAATCTCATGCAAACCTTCGAAATATCATTTGCTTCCACCTCCTCCTCTCTCTGTAATAAGATTTTAATCGCAGTCACCAAGAATTCAAAAATTAACCCCCAATATAAGCAACTTGACATGCTCTATTTCTTATGTAGAAAATCAAACATATTGGAGCAAGTAGAACTTACATTCATTGATCGTTTTTTGATTGACTTTTCTTATATCTTCCTAGTGGATTTCAGAGTTACATGTTTTAGGTTAAAGATTAGGCAATCAATTGTCACTGACGAATATGAAGTTAATATGACGGGCGATACTCTTGCAAATTCATAATATAATTTTATTTTATTTTGTGTATGATTTTTTAATTTATTGTGCTTTAAAAATTTATGCTGATTTCTGGAATATTGGGTTCCCTAAGAACTTAATTTGTAATCTTATTTTAAGTCATAAAAAAAAACACTTAAACGTATTATTTGTGTGATTTTATTTGCTAATTCATTTGAGAGAGAGAGAGAGAGAGAGAGAGAGAGAGAGAGAGAGAGAGAGAGAGAGAGAGAGATTCGACAACAAATGGTACTTACTTAGAATGCATGAAGAC
Source organism: Prunus fruticosa (assembly GCA_018703695.1). Taxonomy (NCBI): domain Eukaryota; kingdom Viridiplantae; phylum Streptophyta; class Magnoliopsida; order Rosales; family Rosaceae; genus Prunus; species Prunus fruticosa. The sequence goes on from CM031923.1 coordinate 28,443,527, forward strand.
AAGGAAGGTGAGAAGAAGACACAAAGCATTCGACTACAAAAAGACAAGTTAATTAATTAAGATAGAATATAAGTAGTCTTGATCTCCAGCAAAATCAAAAGAGTTGTCTTGACTTGAATTGATCGATGGAAAATGTGTGTGTGTGTGGCATGTGAAGTAGGTTATAATTTATGAATATGGATAGGGTCTTCCACCATGTGAATATGTTATTATTCTTATTTTTGTCTTCATTCACTTGTAATAAGTCATTTCATTCGTATAATTAACTTTCATACGAGTTTTTTTTTTGTTTTAATATTTTTACGATTCACACTCTTTCTTGTCCTCATTTCCATGAACACGTTCCCAATGATCTCATGAACATTTGAGTGGAGATTAAGGAGGATAAGCTTAAATAATTGTCCGATATTTTCAATTTCATATCCCCTTCTTTAAGGGATAGATGATCGGTCATGGTGGTCCAAACTCAAAAGAAGAAAACCATTTTTGTGAAATTAAAAGTAATGACTTTTGAACCTTCCACGTGGGGGTTTCCTATTATTGTGAAACAAAATTCATCTATTGTTTTTCATAAATATAAAAATAAAATAAAAAAATCATCTATTGTTGGACTGTTCATCATCAAATAGAACGTAAGATGAGTTTAGATTATTATGAAATAGGTTAGTTTTATAATATAAATGAAAACGCCGTAATGGTAAATCAGAATTTAGACTAAAAACAATGCACTCGGCGCTCGTTTGTGAACTTATTTGAGTGATCCGTCTCCAAATTCACTTACCTTTTGCAAAACATATTAATCACACAACTATCACATTTGTTGAGAAAAGTCTGTTCAAAAAGGTTTTTACTTAATCGTAAGATAATAAAATAAGGGGTTTCGCTTAATGTATAAGTTCTATTTTTTTGGATAACAAAGGATCAAAGTCCCAAAGCAAAACTTGAAAGGTGTTTGCATACATAATGCGTATAAGCTTTATGAAGCTTAGGGTTTAGGGTTTAAAGGGTAAAGTATGAAATTAAAATGTAGTTACTTTATAAAAACGATGTTGCTTACTTTATGGTTGTCATCTTTGAATAGATCCCAAAGTCTTTCTTTGTCTTTTGAATTCGACAAGTATCTCACGTTTGTCCAAGGGTTCATATAAAATTAAAATAGAACAAGCCATAATCCTCCAAAAAGCCATTATTTATCTCAACTAATTAAACCTACCATGTTTGTCTCGATAAATTAGCAAAATAAAGTGGGCGCGGATTTTCAATTAAACTTAGTCAAGCTTCCAATTTTTCGTCATGTGATCATTTGTTAATTTATAGTTCCAAATTATAACTTTAACCAAAAACTACATATACGAGTTTAACCAAGTTGGCAAGAGTGAATGTGCTCTTCATTCAGCATTGGAGTTTGATTTCCCTCTTTTGTAGTTTAGATTAAATTAAAGTAGATTATCGTTTGTATAAAAAATAAAACGAAAACTAAAACTAAATGTAGAAACTATATTACTAGAATATGTAGGTAAATAAATTGGGTATGTATAGCATTAATTTCAGGTTTATTTTTTTCCCTTGGCTCTGTTGACTTTTTTGATTAAGGAGTGTGACTAAAAAGTGTTGATAAAATGTCACAAAGAGCCATGCAGCAATATTTCCTAATTTGTTGTTGAAAAAATTGTCATCTTTAGAGCGAGCCAGCTAAAACCCAATCAGAAAAGCATATGTACGCTTAACGTGCACGCATGTGGCTTTGACAAAATTGATCCCTTTTATTTACGTACAATTACATGCTTTTGAAACATGTTGTACGTGGGGAAAAAAATACTATATCAAGTAGTATTATTTCAGGTTTAAAATTCTGTTTAACATAAGCAAAAGACAATTAGGCTGAGCCAAGAAATAAATACAAACCAAAAGGCCGGCAAGTTTTCTATGCGGACTCTATCGTCCGCTTCACTTGCATTGACTTGGAATGCATTTCTTTTTTCAATTAGGCATTGTGGGGCCCTTTGGATGGATTTCCACCCAGTTTAGAGACGGCAATGACCAATCACATTCTCAATTTGAGATCAAAATAAGATTAAGATTTTAATTATTATGTAAGAAATTGAAAATAGACAGGCGTAGTCAAATTAGCAACTTCCAAATTTAAAAACTCACCGCAAGCATGTGACTCATCTCATCTGTCTATATTTTTATGCTAATACTGTCGTTTATGATTAAGACGACGTTGATTTCAAGTTTGGATTATGTTTAGGTCAAAAACTAATTACATCATGAAGATTTAAAACGATGTTAACTACCAAAATACAGGATAGGCTTAAACAAAACTCTTGTGAGCCATGAGACGATTTTAAATTGTGATCATGACATGAACGAACGACCCTACTGGTGCTTTTGCTTTTGTCCACATGTTGCTTCTGTCCCTCAACTTGGTGACATTTTCTACCTTGAAACCCAGTTGCTATTAAATTTTGTTAGGGTCCATCCTCTGATATATTGGTGCAAATCTGAGTTTCGGGACAGGATTTGCAGGTAAATAATCAATCTATTGGCCATCTGCAATGAATGTTTTCACGATATTGATAACATCAAATAATTATTATGTTACTACAAAATATCTGAAATCCACATATAATTTAGATCAAAATAGTACGTATGCACTTTGTTTATATGTAAATGATGAAAGTTGGGACCTATTTCATGATAAAAGTATAATTAACAATGATATATACATATACGCAAAGAGCTTTCAATTGAGGGATATCCTTACAAGGTTCCACCATACATTGTTTTTTAATAATCCAAACTGTTTTATATATTCTCTCATAGATCGTATCTGCAAAAAAATTACTTGAATTCCGAAATCATTTGACCACTCAATTAGATTATTGTTATTTTAATACTTTCTTGAAGCACAATGTTCGTTTATTTCGTTGCTTACAATTAGATGTCTTAATAATTTTCAATATTTTATTTGATTTTTTACAAAGATTATCTATGTATATAGACTTGAAAAATACAAAGTTTGAATTGACATTTTTATTTTGTTAGTAAATCCATAAATGGAAATAGACTGTAAATATATACACATAGGCTTTAACTTTATATTAAATTGAAGGCATGAGATCTTAATTTTTTGGGCATTAGTTATTCAAGTTTTAATTTAAAACGTATATTTGTCAATTCAAAGAGTGCCGTGTATGATTTTTCTTTTCCTAATACTTGAGATTGACACAATTCTTTGCCTTCAGATTAAAAATCGACACAAACGTGACAATTTGTGCAGCCTAATCAAGGCTCATTGATGCATCTTAAAAGTCATATATGTGCATATGCATGCCCACACACAAAAAAAGAAAGAAAAAGTGTGGCTTTTTCCTCATTAAAAAGGAGCAAAAGCTTTGCAAAAGTTCAAACGGGCTCTCTGGATTATAAATTGTAAAACAGATATTCCATGGAATGGATCAGTTTTTTCTCAAGCATGTCGATGGACCATGCATGATGAATGTGCTTTTCAGAAGCCCTTCTCTATTTTTCCCCTCTCTCTTGTTCCTTTCATGATGTAGGTTGCCGAGTCAGCTGTGCATAATGGAAAACTACAAGTCATTGACTAATTAAATACCAATTTCCTACACTATTTATTTTGGTTTGAAAGAGAGATGGGAAAGGTGGATGTGTATATCTCAAACTTTTCTAATAGGTTTCCATCTCCATTGACGCCTTCGCTTAAAAGAAAACAAAACAAAAGGTGATTGATTCCTTCTCCTCTTTTGCAATTGCGATAGGGACAACTGACAAGAGAGGTGGCCGGTGGCCACAGTTTCAATCCATCACCCCCACCCTATCACACCAAAAAGAAAAACCCCTAGAAAGAGTAATGATGTTCTACTTGTATCCATATAATAAAATGAAAATACAAGAATTAATTAATGTTACATTACATGGTTAGATTGTAGTTCCCTATCTATGTACACGTTAGATCTTAAATTGTTTATCGCAAACAATAATATGGAGTGTGAAAGTGACTAGACTAATTAACCTATAAATAATAATTTTAGGCAAATTTAGAATAGTACTCGATTTGTATTCGAGTCGAGACTATGATGTCTTGGATTTTCGTCGACACGTCCAACACAAAATTAGAATAACTTCTAATAAATGTACGTGTCATTTTAGGCAGCCAATTAGCATTTAACTGTCTCACCATATCATGCTTGTGCATGGATATGATATATGAGATGTAAGGTGTTCAATGAACACACATTACACACCTTGCCAAGTAATTTGGTGTATTATGTTACTAGACTATGAGTAGATATATATATATATATATATATGTATTTGTTTTCTTATCAACATAGGAGTAGATTCGAACTTGAAACCTATTTCAACGTCAGAAAATAAGAAATACCGCTAAACCAAAAATTAGTTATTGTATTCGATATGTGCTTTTAACCAACAACAACAAAAACATAACTATATACACGCAATAATATGCTCAACATTCTGGCATGTTTAACAGAAAAAACGTAAACACTTATTCAATTTACTCATTTTATTGAGTTGTTTGATTCTGATCAAACTATGGCAATCTCAAAGCCAATGAGCCCTATAGAAATTATTTGGCAAACCAGTTTCTGTTTCATCGATATTTTCTTGATCTTCTGGCAGCAAACTCCGAATTCGGCCAGGCAATAGGATCAAACTCCTCAGATCCCCTCACCAAAAAGCATTAAATACCTAAACTCCTTTAAAGAAAATTTCTGGGCACCACAATGCCTCTCGTACGCCTTGTCAATATCATGATGTCGCAGGACAGCTATTGAATCTTCATAACTTGCTCACTTTAAAGATCAAGATATTTCACCAAAAAAAAAAAAGATCAAGATATGTGAACAAAAATATGTTTAGTTAAGAAGTTTGATTCATAGACTATATATATACTACATCAGATTTTCTCAAGATAAATTTTCGATAAATCAGATTGCTGTCGTGTCACTTATTTCATGTCACTTGAGTTCCTCATTTTAACCTTTCATTCCTTATCGATTACGTAAAATTGGCTGCTCGACTAAAAGTTTTGAAACAAGATTGCAATGAAAAAACAAACGAAGGGAAGAAATATGACTTGGCAATTCACATCCTTCCTAAATTTGGACATGGTAAATAAGGTGGGTGTTTGGTCCTTTTTTTTTTAATTTTTTTTTTTTGTTTAGCTTTTTCTTTTTTTTTTTTTTTTTTTTTCCTCCCCCTTTTTTTTTTTTTTTTTTTTTTTTTTTTTTTTTTTTTTTTTTTTTTTTCTTTTTTTTTTTCTTTTTTTTTTTTTTTTTTTTTTTTTTTTTTCTTTTTTTTCTTTTTTTTTTTTGTATTTTTTTTTTTTTTTTTTTTTTTTTGTTTTTTTTTTTTTTTTTTTTTTTTTTACTTTTGTTTTCGCCCTTGTTTTTTCTTTTTTTTCCGCTTTGGTTTTTTTTTTTTTTTCTCTTTTTTTTTTTCCTCTCTTTTTTTCTTCTTCTTCTTTTTTTTTATTTTTTTCCTTTTTCTTTTTTCTTTTTTTTTACTTTGTTTTTTTTCTTTGAGGGTTTTTTTTGTTTGTTTTCGTTGGTTTTTTGTCCTCTTTGTGTTAACTTTTTTTTTCTTTTATTTTTGTTGTTTGTTTTATTTTGGTTTTTAAGGCTGCTTTTTACTTATATATTTTTTTTTTTAACCACTTTTTTTAGAGTTTTAGCATTTTTTCTTTTCACAAATCCCAACAAACCAACCCAAGTTTATATCTTCCAATGTTGAGGCTAGTTGTTTCGAGGGCCACTGTATTTTTTTCTCCTAATGGAGTGTGGCTTTTTTTTTTTCCACGTCCTTACACCGTGTGAGCTGTTCTTGCCATTGTTTTCCTTTCTTGTGGTGGTTTGCCGGGTTGGGAGGGAGAGACGAGAGGGAAAGAGAAAAGCAGGGGACGGCTGTGACTCTCTGAGGGATGCGGGAGGGAGGGAGAGAAAAAGAAGGAGATGACGGCTGTGTGTGAGTGTTAGGGAAATTTACATTATATATTGTGCTGGAACGCAGGTTATTAGGTTTCAAAGGAAATGGGTTTGGTAATATACATATTATCTTATTTTCATCTCCAACATTTAAGTAAATGTCTTTGTCATTTTACTTTCATTTATTTTTATATTACTCCATTTACTTAAGTTTACAATGTAAATAAGGAAGTACCCCTCATTTGAATTGAAATAAAAATACTAGAAAATCAAATTCCCACCCAATCAAAATATGAAAAATCAGTTTTAGTGCAAAATACGATTTATGCTAAAAATGATGGCTCATTAAGTCAATATATACTTCATACTAAAATCTCATAAAATCAAGTTTTCTTATTTGATGTGTAAGGAATAAAAACCGCCAAAAATTATCTTGAGAAAATGATTATTCCGAAAAATCATTTTTCATACTTAGTCAATATTGCACCTCCGCTAAAAAAGTGACATGATACAAATTTAATAAGTTATACGAAATTTATTTTGGGATTAGGGTTTAGAGATTAGAGTTTAGAGTTTAGAGTTTATGGTTTAGGATTTAGGATTTAGGGATTATAGTTTAGGGATTAGGGTTTAGAGTTTAGGGTTAGGGTTTAGGGATTAGAGTTTATTGTTTAGAGTTTAGAGTTTAGAGTTTAGGGTTTAGGGTTTAGGGTTTAGAGTTTAGGAATTAGAGTTTAATGTTTAGAGTTTAGAGTTTAGGGTTTAGGGTTTAGGGATTAGAGTTTAGGGTTTAGGGTTAGGGTTTAGGGTTTAGGATTAGAGTTTAGGGATTAAGGTTTAGAGTTTAGGGTTTAGGGTTTAGGGTTTAGGGATTAAAACGTTAAACCCTAAACCCCATATACATAATTAATTCAAATAATAAGGAATAATTACTAACAAATATAATTTAGGGATTAAAATGTAATAATTAAGTGCTCATCAGTTTGTAAAGACATTATAAATATCAAATGTTGTAACATATAATCACAAAGTTATCAACACCAAGATGGATAAGGAGCAAGGAGAGGGGTGTAATTGACTGAGGTTCGAAACCCATTGGTGTGCTGAAGGTTCAATTTTTTAATTTTTCGGGTTGGCAGGTAATAAACGGGTTGACACGACCCATGACACGACCCGTTTAATAAACGGGTTAAACAGGTAATTAAACGGGTTGACGGGTTGACCCAAAACCCACCCGTTTATAAATGGGTCAGTGGCGGTTGACCCAAAATTACCCGTTTATAAATGGGTCGTGTTCGTGTTCGTGTTTTTCCCGTGCGGGTTTCGAGTCGTGTAACGGGTTCAAGTGAAAATTGCCACCCCTATAAATAAGACTACTTGCAAACATATATAACATAAGATCATCCTCGAATACTGTAAATTTGCAAATTCATGATACCATGAATTTGATAAATTTTCTTTATGGTATCATTTTGTGAAGCTTTATTGGGACAGCTAAAGGCTCGAAAAAGCATTTTTTTGTTATATGTCATGATTTTATTGTTTCCTTTACTTTTGGAGTGGTCCTTTCAGTAACACAAGGATCCAACAACACATCCTTTCACATTGCCAAGCCAACAAACTTTCTACCAAAACACAATATCTACCATTTTTTTTTTGTCCATGATTTTGAAATTCAAAACACTCTCTTCAATGGTTTAGAATCATGAAAATACTTGTAAAAAAAAAACGCGGAAAATAGCTTCGCAAGTTTAATGGCTGATACGTGGACCAAATATTACACTAGAGTTTGGGCTTGGGCGTACCCCAATCAAAATGAATTTGCCAATCGTTCCGAACATTCTTGGGCCTTTGGGCTCCATACACTAACAAAATTTGTTATACGCGAATGAATTTGAACATTATTTGCTAAAAACAAATATGAAAGCATTGAAGAGGCATATATATACCTAAAGGTTTCGAACGTGAAACTATTGATCTTAGGCCAACCATACTTTTTCACTACGGTATAACCCCATTTGCAGGAGGCAGATTTTTTTGATTGTGTTTAATTAGGCGTTGGAAGAAGGTCTATGCAATTTTTATAATAAATTAATTTAAATTACTGTGTAATAATAATTTGTATGTTTGCAATTTGGAACATATCAGAATTTCCAAAGGTAAAAGATTTAAACCAATGCTTGGTAGTTCAAGTGGTAAGGAGTTTGTTCCCCTTAAACAAGGTCTTGAGTTCGAGCCTTGTGAATGGAGCAGCCATAATTGAGAGAGCTTGCCCCCCAATGGGGTCCGACCCGGCTCGAAGGATTAGTCCTTACCTACGTGCGGGGATACCTTGGATTCATAAAAAAAAAAAAAAGGTAAAAGATTTAAGATTGGGAAAATCAAAATTTTTGAGATTTGCCAATGGACCGAATTATCAAATCCAAATTAAGCGTTTAGGCCCGCCATTTCAACCACAAACAAAATTTTAAAAAAAAAACCCTTGACCACATTTATCTCAATAGAGAAACCATAAAAAAAAATTGAAGAAAAAGAGGACAGAAAAATAATTTTGCTTTGCCTTTGTAACTTGTAAAAACCCCACGCCCAAAACACTTCACCCCCAAAAACCCCCAAGCAAACAAAAAAACCGCGCACAAGAAACCTCACAGTGACAGCTCTCTGCTCTCCATTTTCACCGTTCACCGGAGCAAAGAAAACCACAGAACCATGGACCTGGACGACTTCGACAAGCCGAGCCAGGTTGCTGCTCGACCCAGCAGATTCGTGCCCAGGTCCTCCAAGGCCAAGCCGAAACCGAAATCCGAACCTGTCGTCAAACAAGAGCCTCCGAAACCGGTTCCCGAGCCCGAACCGGAAAAGCCAGGGCTGAAACCTAAACCAGAAGAACTGGATGCCCTGCTTGCGGAAAAGAAAGAAGAAGAAGAAGGAACCGATGGCGCAGAACGAAGATTCAAATGGCGGGTTGAAAATGGAAACCGATGAAGAACCAAAAGATGACGACCCTATGGAAGAAGAAGATGTCGAAGACGCAGTTGTGCGTGAAATCGACGTATTCTTCAATCCTCATATCGATGACAACTCTCTGGTCTGTCAATCTCTCTCTCTCTCTCTCTCTCTCTCCCTTAAGCTCGTTGTTGCTCAAATTTTATTTATTTATTTTTTGGGGAAATGTTTTCTTTAATTCTTTTCATCTTTCTTTATCAGTTGTATGTATTGCAATATCCTCTGAGGCCATGGTGGCGACCGTATGAGTTGGAGAACCGGTGCGAGGAGGTAAGGCTCAAGCCTGCCACTTCAGAAATGGAGATTGATTTGTCTCTTAATCTTGACCCTAAGAATTACGACGAAGATTGCGGTAACAGACTTAAAATGACTAAGCAGGTCAATTTTTTTGCATAAAGATTGTAGCTATATCTTAATTCTGTTTTTGATGTTGTGACATTGTTGCCTACACTGTTATGTAATGCAGTGTGGTTTTGTGTTCTTGGATTTTTCCTCAGACTTTGTATACAACATGGAAGCCAACTCGCACAACTGGAACTGGCTATGCTGTTGGGGTTTTGATGGGTGATAAGGTGTGTGCAACTTTTCTTGACCTTTTGAAGTATCATCCACGGATTTTATGTTTAATGTGGTTGAATTTACTACATTACTATAGATTGGTAAATGAGCTAGATTTCTTTAGGCAATTGCGTATGCGTTTACTCCAGCCATCCTGAGTTTCAGAGAAAGATGTTTCCAATAAGGTTGGTTTGTCATTAAGATTGTCCGAGGAGACCATGATTCCAGGAAAGAAGTAATGACCTTTAGTTGTGAATTTGTGGCCGATAATCCTCTCAAATTGACTCAATTTGATTTTTTGAAGTAAAAGAGAAAAATTGTGAAAGGCTCCTGAGCTTGTAGGCCAGTTAATTTTCCTATCAAATTTCAGATGATATAAACAGTATTTTCATTTTTGAAGAGAATACACTTATTGCTCTTGAAAATATGCATAGTTGAACAAGTAGTGTTGGAATATTTACCTTGGAAGTGGTTAGGTGTTTAGTATGAATGGTGTTAATTTGTTGAAAGGTAGCTAGGTTTGAATAATTACTTGAATGCCCGTATATGCTTAGTTACTGGATTTTAACAGTCTTCAGACCCCGACAAGGTTCACTTTCAGGCCTGTATAAAGTTTCATGAAAGGGTTCTTGCGTAAATTTTAGGCTGCTAAATGCTTCTTCTCCATATGTTGTCTCTCTGTTCTGATAAAAGTTGGCCAGAAAGCATGAGTTTTTGTTGTTTTGGGATTAGACTGAGCATGTTAGTGCACAAATCCAACACTCTTCGGTTGGTCAAATGTGTCATATCATGCTAGGCCCCAAGGTGATTCATTTAAAAAGGTGCTTGTGAAATCATGAATATATGGGCTTGCTTGGTTTGGTAGATGGGAGTTGTGCATTTATTTCATTGAATCTATGATTGATTTTTTTTAATGATTTAAATATATTTACCATGGATGCCCTCTCTAGACATATGCGCATGCAAATGCAGACAAATTGTCCTTCTGTGTTCTCTTTATATTGGTGGTTTTGCACATGCAATTATACCAACAGATTTTTTTAAAGGTTACACACAAATGTTGCAACATAATTAGTAGTTTCTTAGTATCTCTTGCGAGAGTAAATGGTTTTTATAGTTATAGTTATAGTATCTCACTTTGCAACACAGTGTTGGTTTGACTCATTGATATAGAAGCATTGAAAGAGGTTTTGCTTTTTTTCTTCATCTTGCAGTTACACTTGAATCCTATTGATAAAGTTGTGCAGCTCCGACCGTCACTGGAACATTTGAAGTCTGGTTCTTCAAGAAGGAAGAACAGTGTCACAGGGGATACAGAAGATAAAGTTAAATTAGAGGAGTCTAGACAAGAAACATCTTCGGGTCCATCGAAGAAGCAGGTTCTCTCTCTCTGTCTCTCTCTGCAATTTGATATTTTGTACGAAATTATGGCACTATAGTGAAGAATTTTTTAGAATTTGGACCCATTTTGTGCATATTTTTAACTTATTAAAATCTATCCAGTATTTAGTTTTAGATTTTACAATGATACTGCAGTTTTGGACTTCTCTAACTCCAGTGCCTGAAGTCTGACTCCGTCTCATCGATCCAAGTTTTGTTTTTTTTAAAAACTTTATTTATGTGGTACATAATAACAGTTGAATCTATGTTATGAACCGTTTGAAACTATTTTGTTTCAGACCAAGCGGATGGAGTCTTCAACTGAGAAAAAAACGGAAGATGAAGAGGTATGGGAGTGTTACATTTTGTAATCTCAAACGTCTGTGCAGAATGAGGATTATTTAATGAACTTGCTTATTAGTATGATTCTTTTCATTCTGATCTGACGGCATTGAAGTATTAGTTCCTCCCTCCTGCTATGAATTTGGATTTCTTAGGAGAAAATATTACTACTTAGTAGCATAATGTCAGATAAGAAATTGGTATTCTGATCACTTAGTTGAGTATGACATCACCAAGCTTTATTTCTAAGTGCAGTTCATAAGTAAGAAGTTTTGTTTTCCTATGAGACAGGTGTTATACCTTTCGGTTGAATCCTTTGACTATTTCTAACAATTAACTCGTTTTTTGGGTGATATTATAATGAACCATATGAAGGATATGTTAGAGATTTTTCATGGTTTATTCTTTTGGTTATAAAAATGGATAAATTTATTGTTGGTGAGGTTCGTTTTCCAAGACTATGCATTCTGGTGGTCATTCTTTATCTTGCCGGCCTAGATACATTCTTTGGAGCCCAAGTATTTTGATGATTGCTCGTTTATGTTGCTGTCGTAGATGAAAATTGTCTGAATGTCTGGAAACACTAGACGTTTTGTTCTCCCAGGCATTCCAAACATTCACAACAGTGGTTGCTTTGTTGAATTGTTATTTCACATTTTACAGGCTCTTTGATTATATTGCTTTATTATCTTAACTAATTCCATGGAATTAATGCTCCAGATTTCGTTTCTTGATTTCTACCATTAAAAAAATGTACTTGGTGTTTTGTGTTTGAGTTTCTACAAAGGACTGCGTGCATTACGGTGGTTGATTTTATTAGATTAGTTGGGATAATATCTTCCTCCTCTGCCTCTTTCAGAGTTGGGTTCCACTTCAGTATCATTCCTCAGAAAGTGATTTTTCGGCCAAATATTTACGAAGGATGGTGGGACAAGAAAGTTCTCCTATACAGTTTACAATGAGCCCGTACGTTATTTATTTCCCAATACTACCTTTTTCTCCATTCTTTAAAAGCTTTTAAAATTCAAATTATAATGGTTAAATTTTTATTGTTATTTGAAGGTATGACTATGTTAACTCCTTGTGTCCTAGAACGTGCAAAGGTTCTTCAAGAAGGTGCGGTCATTTTCATATTATTGAGTTCGTCAATTTCCTTTCTCTTTAACATCGTGCAAACTGTAATATGTTGAGTTCCTTTGATTAAGTTGTACTTTTGAAAGCATCATCTTAAGTTTTCAAAGAGGTAAGCGGAGTATCAATTTTGCCCTTCTTTTAATAGTTGCAAAAAGCTGAAATTGATGGGGTCTTTTAATCTTGCATGAAAACAGAGGATTTGTATTTGAAATTTTGAAGATGAGTCTTACGTATAGACACAAAATACAGAATGAGAAGCAACCAAGACATTGTCATACAAAATTATTGGTTGACCTCACATTCCTCTTGTGAAGTTGGTTATCTTAATCCTGTTGGCTGGCTAGATAAACAACGAGAGAAATATATACTATATGGTGATTGCTCTTGTTTTTGCCTGTTTGTCATTTTGGTGGACAAACAAAGTTTTTTGTTCACATGGTTTTGTGTGCATTTATGCATATTTATTTATTTACTTGTTAAGGACATAGCTATTGAATGAAAACATTAGCACTTTTTTTTAACCTTATTTTGATTTTGATTTAAATATGTGAATGAATGTCGTTTTAGGTTTCTACTTTCCCTGCCTCTGGAAGAGCGTATCAAGAAGTTGCTTGTTGAGGTTGGTTGCAACTTACTTAAGCCACATATTAGTGTTTTGATAATATTATAGTAATAAATTTGAAGCTGGTGCGTACCTTTTTTGTCTGACCTCATATTAGCATTGTGCCTTCCATCATATGGAACTGGGGCTAATTTTCCATCATTGTCTTTATTTTTGAAAAATCCTAAGTCATGACAGTGGATTCATAACCTTCAGAAGCACACTCTCTTAGGGCTGTTCTTGAGCAATCCATTAATTCAAGATTGTGCCATAACAGGAACCTGTAGCTCGTCGGTTCAGTGATCTTAAGAAGTACTTCGCTCCTGATCACACTGGGGAAGAACTTCTGGATGTTCTTCAGAAGCATGCTCAATTACTGCTGGACTCTGGTCTCTGGGTTCCAAAAACTTTATTGCTATATCCATCCAAAGATATGAAAGATAGAGATCATGTTGCTCGGCAGACAGCTAGAAATTACGTCCTAAATTTATTTAGGAAGAACACTGTAATCAGTAATTCACAGTTGAACCTCCCACAAAACCATAAAAATCATGCGTATGAATCCATGAAAATTTTAGCTGTCTCAAGACCTTCCTCTCAAGATTGGAAATTAAAAGAGAAGTCAGATAAGTCTTTTAAAGAACTCTACCCAGACATCTTTAAAAGCCAAGAACAGAACTGGGAAAGAATGGAAGAAAAGTTGGTGAATGCCTTTAAAGCTCATACTGACCGTGGTGTGAAGAATGCTTGTATGACTAGTAAGCCTGGCAAGTCACTGAATTCTGATAAAGGTACGACAAAAAGTGCAAGTGATGTACAGATTGGGGGAAGAACCATGTCAGATGAAACTCGAGCAGCTTTACCAGAGGCTATAAAGGAAGTTCTTCAAGAACACAAAGTTTGCAAGTAGGTGATTTGAGCTGTAACCTCTGCACATTTCACAATTTGTGAAGCTGCATTCATGCATCAAAAAGTTTCTGATAGATTTTCTGTAGTAGACATTGAACTGGAATTATAATTGCTAGCATTAGGTAGTTCTGCTAGTTCCAACTTTTATTATTTTATGAAAAGTCAGGTGTTTTAGAAAATGAGATAGAATTAGTTAACTCTTGACAGCAGTGTAAATTTTTTTAATTCTTGTGCCACCTCATTACTTCTATTGTCTCTTGTTATTTCTTAGTTAAAATTTTGAATTTAATTTTTTGGTTATGAATATCATGTCTACCAAATTTTAGGTCATTGTTAGCGTTGGCAATTACTTTATCAATTTACTTCAAATTTTCATGTAAAATGTGTAAGGAAACATTAATTACTACAGTTATGGGTATCAAATTTAATTGTTTAACATGTCTGATGAACAAAAATACTAATACTAGCATTCATATTTTAGTTTGGAATTTTAATCCTGTTAGAACGGCTATTAATGTCGCTCTATTATTAAGGTTATAACTATGAAACGGTAGTTTCATAGTATACTTGATTAAATTATCTTTTGAAAAGGTTTCTGCTGTCCTTCACATATCCAGTTTACACCTTACAGTATTAACGCTCTTTGTTCTCAATATGATGGTGCAATCACGAAGTTGTCAGAACTGATGGAAGTATCTTCCTCAATCTTGTAGTTTTGACTTGCAATTTTCTTGGCAGCTTTCGGCTCATATGTGAAGGATTATGGAGGTTGGCAGTCAGAAAATCTTCTCTTCCAAAGGTTGATCCTAAAACTAAAAGGGTGATTGATGCAGCATATGGTGTTGATGCTCCTCAACATGAGTTGCAGAAAGTGATATGTCAAGTTGCAGCAGACATACATGGGTTATATGTCTTGAAATCATCGCCAGAGCACTCAGAGCATGACAGATTGAGGTTGTTTCCATTTTCATCTATTTATTGACAAAGTGCCTAAAACATATGATGTTGTGTACCGTGGTGTAGGGATGATATATTAACAGAAGAGGTTATAAGAATCACTTGTTTTCTTACCAGAAACTATGATAATGTTGTGGTGTGTGTGCCACGGTGATTTCTGAATGAGCGAGATTCCATCAGTTGCAAGAATTGTTAAGTAAAAAGTTATACTCTTATTTACTTTGTATTTGTGTTTGTTCTTGCAGGAAAGTTGTTATTGATCTACTATGCACAAAAGGACCTGATGCGAAGCTTAAAAGGGGTGAGGTTTTTGAAGCTGCCAAGATTGCCCTTGAGAGGGACATCAACACTAACGAATACAACAAGGTTAGTTATTTCTTATGTTTGTGATCTGAAGGGGGTTTACATTGGTTGTCAGGCTACCTAACATAAATTTTCTCCTTTTTTCTTTATTTTGACTGTTTGTCACAACAATTTTTTTAAAAATAAGTGAGAAGACCCTAGGCTCTAGAAACCCCTAAGAAACCATAGGTGTTCTCTTCTTGTTGCCCAATGTTTTCAACTCTGTAGTTGAACCCAATTATATGGTTCTTTTGTATCAGCGGTCAGCAAAAATCGTTGATTCTTCTGGAACCACGTTACTAGCAGTTCTTGATGAAAACCCTTGCTTTTCTGTTGCACTTGCACCTCGGCATGGAATTGCACGTTGTGTCTCAGTTAACCTCATCTGTACCGAAAGATAGGGATGAGGGCTCAATTAGTGGCAATGAAAACCAAATCTTAGAATCACGGTTTAATTAAGTTTTATACTTTTTACATGTTTACATAACAGTCTAGGAGGGGTCTCAGCCCTTGTGTGTAGCAGTGTAAATGCTATATCAGCGATGACTGCTTTTGCATGTTAACCAGAAGTATGATTCTTCCATAATAATTTCTCATTAGAAGTTGCTTACTTGTGCAGGTGATGAATGATTTTTGCGTGTTCAAGGGTTCTGCTTGGATCTTAAAAAGCGGTGACGGCGGTCCGAACTAATTTTGGAAACCTGATGATGGATTTATGACAAAATTTTAACCGGTGGTTCAAGGAATAGGGAGCTGCCAAATTCATTTTTTCTTTCTTTTTCAGGAAGTACATCGTTGTGCAATGTTAGTAAATTTTGTTTTTTTTGGGATTGCCATGGCGGCCAAAGGCCAAAACAAGAAAAAGAACGATACACGCCAACTTGTTATCTTTGTTTCCTCTATAACAAGCTATCCGAGATTTATCGTGATGAACCAAACTCAAAACACACATATATTAGGACTCCCATGGAAATTTGATGAAACCTTTTGGATGAATAGTTGAAAAGAATTCTATCGTTGGGGCATTTCGTTGTGTGGTTAATGGTCTAAACCACATAGTTTTTAGATCTCAATTAAGAAATATCTTGGTGAAAAATTTGCAAAGTTTAAGATTATTTGACAATTTAAACTTTTATCGTATTACACATGCTATATCACACATTATTAGATACTGATCTTCAATAAAATTTTGATAGAGCATTGTGTTACGCTAACTCTTAATTTAGTGATATTTCTTTTTGTGAGACCATCAAAATTCCAATATTCTTATACACATTTCGATATTTGGCATAAATCATAGCACAAATTATCTCCGTTTCTATACGGACTAAAAGAAGAGATTAGGTTAAGAACAAGACTTAAATAAGGATACCTCTTCTTCTAGTGTTATTTTTAAAAGTCAACATTTTTCTAATGTTATCTAATAAGATGTTTTTCAAGTTCAATTTCTAATTTTTGGTAAAATCTCATCATAATATTACTGGCTGCAGTTTGTAGTAAAAAGTTAAATAAAAAAAACATTTATATCGCCTAAGGTAAATCCTTTCCACTCAACTTCGTGCTCTCTATAAAGTGGAAAAATCCCAATTATCGAGCCCTAGATTTCTCACCGCTCAGAATCGGTCTAGTCCTCTAATATCGCAGACAATTTTCCCGAGAAACAAACGCCAAGTAAGACTGTGATAGAGAGCAACTCCGACAAAGTCCGGGATAACTGAAACCTAAGATGACGGACTACGAAGGAAGGTACGAAGGGAACGGAGAGGACGCTGACAACTATGGCGAAGGGGGTTCCTCTCCCCAACCTCGTGCTACCAACCATGGTGGTCCCGACGATTACAGCGATTCCAAATCTCAGGTACACCAAGAGTTGCAAAACTATGCGATTACTGACTTCCTATTTTCTTCTGATTACATAAAATTAAGATCGCTGCGAAGGGGCTCCGTTTATGAGGGTGTTTTAGGGTTTATGTTGGGTTAGCTGGACTGGTTAGGGTTCTTTGTATAAATTTAATGTTGTTGGTTGTGTCTGTATGTGTATGATCTGGTCGTTTTCTGCTATGAATCTGGGGCTTTTAGTTTTTCCTTTTTTATATTTTATGGAAATACTCAATATTGGGGTTTTCTAGGATTACGCATTAAAGTGTATTCCATTGTATCTTAGATATCCAATCTTAGAAAAGCTTGTTGATATTTACTAGCACTTGAACTTCCGGTTTATTTTTGTAAAGGATAATAGACTCTTTTCCTTACTTCTGATAAAATATTTATTTCAATATCTTTCTGAAAATGGTGTATATTAGCTTCATTTCATCAGTTATTTTAAGGTACAGTGATCTGATGGTCTCTTTTGCAGCATGGCTCTCGTGACTATGAGAGAGAATCTTCAAAGAGTAGAGAAAAGGAAAGAGAAAAGGGGCGTGATAAGGAGAAGGACAGGGACAGAGATCGGGAGAGGGACAGAGATAGAGATAGGGGGAGAAGCAAGGACAAAGATAGGGAAAGGGACAGAGACAGAGATAGGAATAGGGATAGGGACCGAGATAGAGAAAGGTCTCGAGACAGGGATCGTGATCGTCATCATAGGGACCGCCACAGGGATCGCGAGAGAAGTGAGCGGAGGAGAGATAAGGACGATGACGATGATGATCACTACCGTATCCGGGACTCTGATAGGTATGAGTTTTTTTTAGCTAGTTATTTACTGCTAAAATGAATGTTCTGTTGTGTGCTGTCAACTGAGTTCGATGCAATTTGGAATTTTTTATATTGATAGTAACTAGTGTGTGAATTAATCAGGGGAAGCTTCCCCTTTTTTTAAATTTCTTTATTCTAGAAACAAATCCTTTGAATTATTGCGGTCGTATTTCTATTATTATTATTATTATTATTATTATTATTATTTATGAATTGATTTTACAGGCGGAGGGATTATGACAGAGACAGGGAGGATAGGCATAGGCGCAAGTCTCGGTCTCGTTCCAATCGGTAGATCTGAGCACAAATCCAGATCAAGGTCACGTTCTCGTTCACGCTCAAAAAGGTAGTTATTTGAGAGATTAGTATGTGAATGTGGATAAAAAAATGCGTTTGAATCACTTTAAGGGCTCCTAACTCCTGTAGCAAATCCTATATTTGGAATAAACACTTGGTTGACATGAGTTATTTTCATTCAAATTTTTTGCTTTACCCGGGTCTCTTTATCGACCAAATTATTGTTAGTCATTTTGTTTGCATGTCGTCTTTATTCATACTATTTGACTATGTAGGATCTAGCTGCATGGATTTAATTAGGAAAAGGAACTTTGATGGCGTACATAAATATCTACTATCCGTAGTGGTTTAAATTTGTAGGTCATGATCAAATTTGTACAAATTGTTTTTGGTGTAATTTTTAAATATTGTGCTCCTTGGAGTATGTTTTGATTAGTGTTATCTTTCCAGATGTATGGGGTTTTCAAAATTTGTTCTGTATGTGTTGTGGTTTATCATTTATGTACTAAATCTTTCGTATATTCGTTTCCCTTTTCTAAAAGTTCTGTATGTATTATCCAGATGTATGGTCTACAGTAACCAGTTTATGTAGTGAAGTAGAGAACTATCAAGTTATATGAGTTGTGTATTAGAGATTTCTGTATTAGTTCCATGCAGTGTATGTCTGGGATAAGATGGAAATTTGGCAGATTTTATTTTTCCATTCTTATTCGTTTCCCTTTTTCTATTAGTTCTGTATGTATTATCTTGATGTATGGTCTATATATACCATTTTATTTAGTGAAGTAGAGAACTATCAAGTTATATGAATTCTGTAGTAGAGATTTCTTGTATTAGTTTCATGTAGTTTATGTCTGGGATAAGATGGAAAATTTTGCAGATTTTGTTTTTCTCTTTGATTGCGTTCATAACTTTTTTTAAGTAATTCACAGAATGTAGGTTTTAGTCTCAGGGTTTTAAGTTGTCACTTGTATATTATATTTGTTCTTTGTATCCTGACATTAACTCCTGCAGCAAAAGGATTAGCGGTTTTGACATGGCGCCTCCTGCTTCTGCAATGTTAGCTGGTGCTGCCGTTGCTGCAGCAGGTACATTTTCACTCCTAGACGTAGGATTGTTATATTTTGTTAACTGCCTTTTGTCTTTGTTGGACTAGTGTGGAAAGTTCATATCCAATTGATGGTGTTACTTTGGTAAGCTATATTTTGTTCCTTCACTTGTGCATATAGCCTTTATAAATCTGCGGTCTGTGGACGGGTTATGATTTTTTATTGTTTACTTGGTGAAATAATTCTGGGACTGAGAGATCTTTCTGGTTTTTTCTTGTGTTTGGTGTTTTTGTTTGTTTGTTTCTATGTCTTGTCCTTTGTTGTAAGAAGGCAATGTTGGGCTACTTGCCCCACTGTGATGACAATGGGTGTGAGCCGACTTCTGTAGCTTTAATGTACAAGGAGGAATCGAATGCACCGGTTTGATGGATCTTGTTCGTCTTCAACCGGCAACTATTGCCTTTTTTTGGTAGTCTTACAAATATTTCCTCCAGAACTTGTAAATGATGTATTATTTTCATCTCCTTTTGATAGACTATATAAAATTGAAGGTTAGGATATCCTTAATCTAATGAATTTTCATGGAAAATTAAGTGGCAGAGGAGTCATTTGGTATTTACATTCAGTTAGTCCTAGAAGTTAAATTTGATCTGATGACTGAAATGGGATCTAATTTTTTTTGCAGGGCAAATTCCTGGGACTAGTCCGACCATTCCTGGGATGTTCCCAAACATGTTCCCTTTAGCGACCGGTCAGGTATCTCTCTCTCCTCTCTTGCTCGCTTTCTTTCGCCGCCTTCATCCTCCCTTCCCTCGTCCCTCCCACCATCCCTCCTAACATATTGTGGCCCACACATGTTAGCATGCTTGATCTTCACTAATATTATGTCTTTTTGTGTGCTTGCAGCAGTTTGGATCCCTTCCAGTTATGCCTGTACAGGCAATGACTCAACAGGTTTGGCATGATTGATAAATTTTTTTTCTTCGATGCATTCCTACATCCCACACTCCCCTATATGTAGCATGTGCTGACATTAATTGTTTTTTATTTATAATCAGGCTACTAGGCATGCCCGACGGGTGTACGTCGGAGGGCTTCCTCCTACAGCAAACGAACAGGTTTACTCACTTTTTTTAACCTTTTATTATTTGTGCTCTTCTACTTATGGTTAGTAAAGTTACATTGTTATATTCTTTGACATTGTTCAGATAAATATCTATTTTTCTTCAATGAATACTTCCATGAATTTTGTTTTTGTTAAATTAGTCACGCTACAAAAAGAATAAAGAAATACGGTTTACTCCAAATGTACAATGTGTCTTAATGTGCCATCATCTGCAGTCGGTTGCTACATTTTTCAGCCAAGTTATGGCTGCAATTGGAGGGAATACAGCTGCCCCAGGTATACTGATGTTTGCACTCAAGTCTGTACATAATCAAGTGTCCATGCCTAAAGACGATTACCTAATTGTTTTCCTATTTGTTTCATGCAGGAGATGCTGTTGTCAATGTTTACATTAACCACGAAAAGAAATTCGCTTTTGTTGAGATGAGATCGGTTGAAGAGGCCAGCAATGCAATGGCTCTGGATGGAATTATATTTGAGGTATTCTAAACTTCCCTTGTGTTTAGATCAGTATAGGATTGTCATTTGTGCCGCTTTGACATTTTGTAAAGCAGATTGCATGGTATTGACACTTTGTGAAGCATATTGCATGGTATTGACTTTCCCCCTTCTTTAATTGGGTAATTAATACAGGGAGCCCCTGTAAAGGTGAGGAGACCTAGCGACTACAATCCATCTCTTGCTGCAACACTTGGT
The DNA here is from genome assembly GCA_018703695.1 of Prunus fruticosa. NCBI lineage: Eukaryota > Viridiplantae > Streptophyta > Magnoliopsida > Rosales > Rosaceae > Prunus > Prunus fruticosa. Next base: position 28,464,593 of record CM031923.1, read on the forward strand.
CCAAGCCAGCCAAGTCCCAATCTGAACCTGGCTGCTGTTGGGCTTACACCGGGTTCTGCTGGTGGGCTTGAGGGTCCTGACCGCATATTTGTGGGTGGGCTACCCTATTACTTCACAGAAGCACAGATCAAGGAGTTGCTGGAATCCTTTGGACCCCTTCGTGGTTTTGATTTAGTGAAAGACAGGGAAACAGGAAATTCAAAAGGCTACGCTTTTTGTGTTTATCAAGATCTTTCAGTTACGGACATAGCTTGTGCAGCACTTAACGGTATTAAAATGGGTGACAAGACACTCACAGTTAGGCGTGCTAATCAAGGTGCCAACCAGCCCAAACCAGAGCAAGAGAGTGTTTTGTTGCATGCACAGCAGCAAATTGCATTGCAGGTAAGAGTTAAATTGGTTTTTCCTTTAGAAAATTGTGTTATGGACAGGTCACTCCTGAAGGAGTCCGTAGTCTGCAGTTACTGATATTTTGGTGAAAAGGTGTCTTTTTTTGTTGAAAAAATGATGTTTACTTTAGAATTGTCCATGTTATCCTAGTAAATAATGCATAAATTATACATGTAGTTGTAGACTTTATAAAATAGTGTATCCATGATAAATATATGATGTAGTTTGAAAACACTCTTTTTCATAATTTATCTATATATTTCATATTATCCTTGTACTGAATTTTTAATCTTTTTGTTTTTGGGTGAGAATATTTTATGTAATATGGGCTATATTTTCTAACATGCAGTGTTTAAATGAATGTGCTTATATACTTTCCTCAATAATACTTTCATCTTCTTAATATTGATTCTGATCTGAACTCTACTTTAGTTTTGGTTTAACATCTTGAGGTGTTTGTTTCATTTGCAGAGGTTCATGTTGTTGCAACCGCCTAGTTCTGTCGCCACCAAGGTTGTATGTTTAACTCAAGTAGTAACTGCAGATGAGCTTAGGGATGATGATGAGTATGAAGATATTTTGGAAGACATGAGGCTGGAAGGCGGAAAGTTTGGTAAATTACCATCACTCTAGTGTTAATTTCACAATTTCTTTTTTTTTCTTTTAATTATCCTACAAAGTTTATTGTGGTATTGATTTTCTTTTTTTTTTTTTTTTTGTCGCCATCTTTCTGTTTTACAGCCTTTTTTGTAGTCACACATTCTGCTATAAAGATTCAGGCCTAACATTCAGACAGAAGCCTCCCTAACCTTCTAACTGAATTCACCTACGATTTGTTTTGTTGTCTATTTCTAAGATCTATTTGTTTTTCACTGATCTGCAGGACCGTTAGTGAATGTCATCATCCCACGTCCAAGACCAGACGGTGAACTGTCACCCGGAGTTGGGAAGGTTGGTCTGAATTCTAGTAATTAGTACATTTAAGTTTGAAAAATCTGATTGACAGGATAATGTCTTCTACTTGCTGAAACCAATCTTCAATTCACAGGTGTTTTTAGAGTATGCAGATGTTGACGGTTCTACGAAAGCCCGCACTGGGTTGAATGGCAGGAAGTTTGGTGGTAATCAGGTGGTAGCAGTGTTTTACCCAGAAGACAAGTTTGCCCAGGGCGATTACGAGGGCTAGTTGTTTGTCCTAATATACATATTAATTGGACTGTCAAGATTTCTTAATTAGAACTTTCGAGTTTGCTATTTCCTCAGTGTTTTACATTTAGTGGTATCTTGTAGCCTAGTATGCAAACTAGGATAATTGTTCCTTTTTTAGTTTCTTTTTTTGGTTGAAAATTACAGTTGTGTACTTTTCCAGTTAGTGCGAGAAGTGAAAATATGAACTTAAATATGAGTTACGGTCTCTGTGGTTGAATGCACTTCAGCTTTTCATAAGCATAAACACGTATTTTTCATTTTTGGCATAAAGTAAACACTTTGAAGCATTTCTCAACGACAAAAAATATCACTTTGAGCCATTACCTTTTAGGCCTCATCCCAAACCTTGCTAACTCACCAAGAACTAGTTGGTGAGCTAAACATATCAAATTGAGCTTCAGGCTCTATTGGGAATTATTATTATGTGATGATAACACAACGTGATAAACAATTGATAAGCTGATTTAATTTACGAGTTTATTCAATAATATGTCCAATCTTTCATTACTCAACATCATTGAGCAATTATATGATCGGGCCTAATAAATCTGGAAAGAACAGAAGGGATTACCCTTAGCACAGAACAATAAATTTCACCGTAGTGTCGTTTTTTCCTTTGAGTTGAAGAATTATTTATTTAAATAAAAATATATATAATCCTGGGTAAAAGGTTTCCAGATACGGAAAATCCCGGGAAATGGTTTCCTACATTTATGCTCCGCTCTGACCCAAAAAAAGATGTTTGCACCGCGACAAAACCAACTCCTAAAACCCTAAAATTTCAGAAGCAACCAACAAGTCTTTCACCCAAAACCCCGAAACAGCAAAACCCTAAAAATGTCATCTTCAATTCCTCTCCGCCATTTCCGCCAGCTCTCCACCACCGCTAAATCTTCAATCACCATCTCACAAGCGAAGTCCAAGCTCCGAACAGAGTACGACCCTGACAAAGCCCTACAGATTTACACCTCTGTCTCCGAACACTACTCGTCTCCTACCTCCTCTCGCTATGCTCAGGACATCACCGTTCGTCGCCTCGCCAAGTCTCATCGCTTCGCCGACATCGAAAAATTCATTGAATCTCACAAAAATGACCCAAAAATCACCCAAGAGCCCTTCTTGTGCACCCTCATCCGATCGTACGGCCGTTCCGGCATGTTCGACCACGCAATGAGGACCTTTGATCAAATGGACCAGCTGGGTTCTCCGAGATCTTCACTTTCCTTCAATGCTCTGTTGACTGCGTGCACCGATTCGAAACAGTTTGAAAAAGTCCCCCAGCTGTTCGATGAAATTCCCAACAAGCATGGTGTCTCCCCAGATAAAGTGTCGTATGGTATATTAATCAAGTCGTATTGCGCGGCTGATAAGCCCGAGAAGGCGATTGAGACTCTGAGGTTGATGGAGGAGAAGGGTATTGAGATAACTGCAGTGACATTCACCACAATATTCAATGCTCTGTATAAGAAAGGCAATGATGAAGAGGCTGAGAACTTGTGGAATGAGATGGTGAAGAAGGGTATTGAGGTTGATGCTGCCGCTTATAATGTTAAGATTATGTATGCCCATGGCGGGAACCCGGACAATGTGAAAGCTTTGATCGAAGAAATGGCGAATGCCGGGCTGAAACCCAACACTATTAGTTACAATTACTTGATGAGTTGTTATTGCAACAATGAGATGATGGAAGAAGCTGTCAAAGTTTATGAGGGGTTGGAGGGAAATGCTTGTAATCCGAATGCTGCAACTTTTAGGACTTTGATATTTTATCTATGTAAGAGTGAGAATTATGATAAGGCGTATAAGATTTTCAAGAGGAGTGTGGAGGTGCATAAGATCCCCGACTTTAATACGATGAGACATTTGGTTGAAGGATTGGTGAAGAAGAAGAAGATGAAGGAGGCCAAGGGATTGATACGCACAATTAAGAAGAAGTTCCCTCCTAATGTTCTGGTTGCCTGGAAGACAGTGGAGGAGGGTCTTGGTTTGGCTTCTTCTGATAGGAATGCTTCTTCGGTTCCTGATGACGAAGAGGCTAAAGAGGCTACAGCATAGTTATTGGCGGGATTCTTGTGCTGAATGTGTTGATTACTTCATCTGCGGCCGCCCGAATTGATCTGGTGAAACCGTGAGCAAGGATGTCGATTTTCCGAGGAAGCAAGTTTGAAGCTTTTGGAAATTGTAATGCTGTAAAAGCTTCAATTTTGATTTTTATGTTAGTTTTCTACTCTGTTTTCTGCTATTTGGTTGAATCTGTTCACCTATTGTATTGCTAGTAAAAATTACTCGGCTCATCTGGCATTTAGTAAGATTTCCGAGCCTTTTTTCAACCTGTCTTTTATCCAGATATGGAAGCAGGCATATTTTATTACTTTGCATCCTGCTTATGCCATATCCAGTATGAGGATTCCGTTCACATCCTGCTAAGTGTCAACACTCTGTAATGTTTTATTTTCCTTTTATAAATTTTGATTAACAATATGTTACATTAGAGTATTGTGATAACTCTTTTTTTTATAAAAGTATTGTGATAACTTCGCTCAAGAAAAAAACTGGTTGAAAGTTGTCCTGCCACCAACTATTGGTGTGGATTCAGTGGTCTGCTTGGAAGTCTACTGGAGTAGAGCGTATATATTGAATTGCAAATTGCAAACCAGAGTGAGTTTAACGGCTATGAAGAAATGTTCACATTACAATTCGAACCGGAGTGAGTTTAATAGTTTAAGTAATACAGTTCTCTGTAAAGGACCCACAAAACTATTTTGGCTCAGAATCAGAACCAAAAATTTATTTGGAGTTCCCAGATTGTATAGAATAGAGGAGGTCACTGGTTTACTGTTACAGAGAGTCGTTCGATTGTAAATGAGAGAGCCATTGAATTGCAGGAGAGTGTCAAGCAGAGAAGATAACTACTCAGCCAAAGCTATTTTGTTATACACCAAAGAGCAAAAGAAAAAACTCAAAATCACTGTCAGCAGTAAAATTTATAACTAGACATATGACATTTTGTGGGTCAGTTATTTGCTAATTTCTTTTTGTAAATAGAGTAATAAGGAAAGTTTTTCAGGCCCAACCCTGCTGAGTGAAACGAAGATGCCACAGCTTAGGCTGGCTATCTTGAAGTTCAGGTCTGTTTCCTTTATTGTACTTGCAGTTTTAGTTTAATGCTCCTTCTGTTCAGTTCTACTTTCGGTTCAAGTAGTTGATTTTGTTTAATTGCTTTCAGATTACTGAAGATTTATCATTGGAGTTGTTTGTTCAGCTGGCCCTCTTAGTGTGCCCCTGTTGAAGATCAAAGCCTGCCTTGCAGGTTTTGCTGGTTGCATACCTGTGTGTTAAACTCCCAATGAAAATATATGAATTTGAGCGAGAAACCTTCACCAAGGATACGGTTTTGTTGAAATCTGTAATGAGAAAGATTCTGATTATGGAATCAATAATGGTCTCTTTCTCAAGTTACTCTAGCTTCCTTTTACTTGTTAAAGTTTTCTACTTCCAACTCTATTTTGTATTTGACTGCTAAACAGGAAATCAAGGTGCTTAATATGATCAAACTTTATGGGAAGCCAATATGTGTAAATAAGGTACTGAACTGTTTTTCTTCCCTAGCTATCATTTTCTGGGTCTGTACATCTGTGATCTTGTTCTACATAGACAGGTACCCATTATAGAATTGCACTTAATTTTTGTTTTTTGAGGGCTAGGCATTCTGTTCCGTCTCTACCGACTGCATATCATATATGTTCTCTAGTGTTGATAGATTGTGTGAGAGTTTCCAAGTATCTAAACTAGGGAGGGTTCTACTTATAAGTAAAAGCGGAACTTCTGCTACGCCTTGTTATGAGTTCCATGCTATCACTCCTGGAAATTGGAAATTATATTTGTTTTGGTTTTGAAGCCAAAGTCAAAAGGGTATTATTTTAGTTGCAATACACATATAACTTCTTCTGGCATTTGCTCATTGTTGTAATGCTTGGTGAAATGGTGGCTATTTTACATGAAGTTGATTTAGAATTTGAATTTCTTGCACTGCAGTTTTACATTACAAAGTAGCCCAAAACTTATTTTTCTCTGTAGTTTCTTCTGTTGAGTGACAAGAAGGGACTAAATAGGTAGGCTGGGCTAGAACTTAGAACTAAACAAGCCAGATAGATAAAGATCACGGGCACCGTGATTCAGACTCAGTAGACCACAGGGTTGGGATCTTTGATTTGATCCTCTAAAAAAGTGTGCCTCAAACTCAATCCCAAAGGCAAATAGTAGGTAGAAACAAAGATAAGAATCCAAGGGTGGAGGACACATGGGTTATTGCTGCAACTGTGACTGGCTGATGACAAAGATTTTCTGATGAAACACAGCACAATGAGCACGCTGCAAGGCTAAGCTCTAAGCCTCTAAAGCTAAGATTGATAGATAGATAGAAAGATGGATACACACAGAAGAGACACGAGTACATATGAACCAGAAAGATCTGATCAACTGAGCTCATGCGCTAAAAGAAGCTCTGCTACTTACTTGTGGTAAATAAAACTCATAGGGACATGTGCTGCTGATTTCAATTTGAGCCAGCTCCAGCTATATAATTTCTCAGGTGGATGATGAATCTCTGATACCGTGTGTGCCTCTCCACACTGGAACTTTACCATTTCCAGAAAAGATTCATTCTCTTCAGCCAAGAAAGAGAGAGAAAATTAAATGACAGCCTAATCAGCATTTACTATTAACAGTATGAGTGAAGTGTTACTTTTTACTGCAGTGCTGGGTCACAACAACCAAGTGAGAGAGAGAGAGAGAGAGTAGTGGGGCGGGATTGAAGAAGAGCACCACCTGACTGATGATGATGACTGGTGAGGAGGACTGAGTTGGAGGGTGGGTCATCAATTCGTCATATCGTCATGGATCCGATTCAATTTCTCTACTTTTATTACGTTACGTGGTGTGTACGTAATAATATCCAAGGGCAAGGGCAATTTTCTTTCTTACTTTCTTTCCATTTGTGCGTAAAAGAGAAAGGTGAAAGGAATAGAAACAAATGGCAGACCCCACCAAAAGAAACAACGAAATAATAGAAAGAGGAGCAAGCAAATTGCATATCGGATCCAATAGTGAATTTTAGTTTCTAGTTCATGTATAAGGGATGTGTTAGCTTTTAGCAACTCGAGAAGATATTGGTAATGTACATGCAATGGCACAATCAAATCAAACAAGGTTGATATGTCCGATAAACAATTACAATCCTTTTCAACGGTACGAATTGTGCTAACAACATTTGTTTGTTGTTGATACATTGTGAGACTCAATTACATCAACAATCAAGCGATTACATTATTTATGTGCGTATGAGCGGTTGTTCGTAAGTTGGATTACTACCGAACAAAATTATCAAATATTCCAACAACAAGATACGTCATCATATTGACTTTCATGGACTAGAGTTGGATAGTAGGCATGTGCACCACAGAAATGAGCGTGCAAAGCGGAGAAGATTAGAGCTTTTTATTGATGTTTCTTCCAAGTTGCAAGCTACAACATCATTTCAGTCCATGAGAAGGCAGAAGGCAGAAGACTGGCTTTTTAATCATTGGTCGGTCCAACTGCTTAATTGGTCCTTAATAACATCATTGATTAAAGTTGTGCATCCCAATATTTTCAATTGATTGTGTTCTTGTGTTGTGTCCGCGTGATACTCTCAGGCTCCCTGTCAAAGGAGCTACCATATCATGTCATGCCGACCAAAAGTGCAAACTCGTTTATCAGCTCTTGCACCTTTCACTACCTCCCAACTTTTGCTTTTTAATCAGGCACCATTCAATAATGTGTTAGACAATTAATTGAATTCAACCCCCATAAATTTTTTTTTATAGGACATTTTCTACTGAGGGGTACAATAATAATCTAAATTTACACACTACAGGATGCTAGTATTCGAATCCAGAACTTTGACTGAATGAGTAACTACTACACGGTTTCTTTGCCAACCCCCATCATTTAAGCTGTAAAGAAGAATCACACTGTATATCAAACGGACTCCGAGCTGTTCCTGAAGAGATGGAGCAACTGTTTGCGAAGAGTTACCGAATCGTTGGAGCCCCATTTGAATTGTTCGCCCATTTGAATTGTTGGATAATTGCACGATCTCTTTTTGAGTAATCTCATCTTGCATATTGCATTTGCATGCCAAGTACTTCCATTAACAGATCATCCATCTTTCTACGTAACATGCACCACAACAAATTAATGAAAATTAGCCACCGCCATTATCATCTTAACTAGAAACCTTTGAAACTAACCCATACTATTTCATATGATCTCTTGCAACACATATATTACATAAAACCCTCAAACTGAAAAATCATCAAAGTGATCATCTAGTTCGTGTTTTATTTTGATTCGTTTGAGAGCTAGCTAGCTAGGTTTTAAAGAGCTCTAGAAACCCTTGCTCCTGATGATGATCTTGCACTACCAGTAGCGCAGCAGAATAGAGCCTCCCAAATCTCGGCGAAAGCTTCAACGATGACCCCATGGTGTTCCCTCGAGTTCAGAGACAAGAAACAATGGAGCAACTGCTCCAACTCTTTCTCGTCGAACATCTGCTTCTCCAAAATCATCTCCATCATCGACCTCTTGAAGTCCTCGTACGGATCCTCCGACTTCTTCACCACCGCGAAGCTCTCCCTCACCTTCCCCTCCACCGTGCACGGTATCAGCCTCTGAAACACCGACAGCCTAGCCGGCGCAGCCGTTTCCATCTCCGCCGATGACCTTCTCGAGACGCTGCGTTTTGCGGCGCAGCTGCCACGCTTCTTTTTCTTTTTCCGGCGCGGAAGTGGCGGGGACGAGTCGGTGGAGAAGCTTCTGGAAGATCTGGTGGAGACGAGGGTTTCGGTTTCTTCATCGTCCAAGCCGCCGCAGCCGCCTTCGCTGCTGAAAATTCCGGTTTCGAAGGAGGACGTGCTGATCCGGATGCGACTTGTCGTTGTTTTCTTCTTTTTGTTTTTGACTCGTCGTTTTTGGTTCGTTTTCTTGTTCTGCTCCGAGACGGAGGAGGGAGGAGGCGAAACGGTGTCGTCTACGTCGGAGGAGGCGGAGGCGGAGGAGGTGTAGATTTTGCTGCGTGGATTAATGTCGTAGACCTTGGCGACCACGTGCCACTTGTCCTCTCTTTCCCACTCGAACTTATGATGATGGTCGGGCGGCGATCTGGTGCGGTCGTCGTCAGAGAGTGTTGGTCTGGATCTGATGCCACAGAATAACACGTGGCGTTTGATGGAGGAGTGGTGATGGATTTTGGACGGTAGAGGTGGTGGTAGTGGGGTGGTGGCTGGGAAGTTCACGTGGTTGACTAAGGGGGGTGGTCGGGAGAGAAATGAAGGGACAGGATTTGAGGGGAGAGTGGTGGGGTCTTTTGAACGGCAAGATTGGAAAGAGGGGATCACTCGGGAGATTCGGAACTTGAAACGTTTCGCCATGAAGGATGGACGTTTCTTAAGAAACAAGCAGGAAGCAGGAAGCAGGAAGGAGCAGTGTGATAAAATTGACATGCAAACTGTTTGTGTATGAGAAGTGGTGGGGCTTAAATAGAAAGTTGTGTGCACCACTTCTCTCCAGTTCCTCCCATTTCCACTGTTCTGTTTATAACAATATAGTCTTTTACTTTTTAATGTCACTCATATAATATCGTTCACATTCTCGTATCCAATGATATAATACGACACGATATTTGAGAAATGTTCTTTTATTAGACGGTCTGGTTATGCTGTTAAATTAGAGTTATAATACACTGATTAGTTTGATTTTATTTAGGATGTGTGGTACTTAAGATTTACAGCATAAGCAAGCATAAGTTATAGTGAAAATGAAATTATAGTAAATATGCAGGGTAATAAGATATGTACTGGTTAATAATTGGTAACACATTTTTCGAAAGTATTGTGTGGATTTAAATTACTTTGAATCCACATACAAAGGAGAATCTATTGTTGGATTATTTTGCTTTTGGGGTTGTGGATATACATGAGCAGGCTAGCCTGTTTCTCTGTGGACTGGTGAGCTGCTGCCATTTCTCCCTTCTTGTATTATTTTTGGGGGAAGATATATGAAAGCCAAGGAGCCGACTTCCAAGAGAGTAAGACACACCTGAAAATGGGAGACTATATATATGTATATATCTAGGCACACGTTATGTATGGTACCTGGCAGTATCCAGGCCGTACGCTGATGGATTCTTGGCAGGTGATCATAGATTCATAGATTACAAAATGCTGAAGTATTAACTTGGGTTCATTAATTATTATTATTCTGTATAATACATTCTCTTTGGTGAGACAAGTCAATAGAGTCATGACAAAGTTGATGTCTAAAAATTTGATTTTGCTCCAGCTTGGATTGACACCTTCTTAGCTGACGACGGGATGGGGTCTCTAAGACCCGCTGGATCTGTTTTGATAATAGTTAGTTTTGTTTGTTGCTGGGGCCCTGCCCTCTCTACTCACCAAAAATAAAATAATTTAAAAATAATTTGATTTTCATCTCCTGCAGAGCTTCCACAGTGTGTTGCAGGGTAGGGGAGCCAATTTCCACCAGGCCCCTACCCACCACAATCGAAGTTGAGTTGTATGATTAAGTCAATGGTCAAGCAAATGCATTTTGACAACATGTGTTCCAATGATTTGGAATTTTCATCCTGAGGATCTGAGTTAGGGCATGGTCCAATTTAATTATGTTGCATGAACATAGAATAGCAAAGATTAACTAATGCTTTGTTTGGAATTGCATTTTGAAAGGGTCAACAGTGTTAATTATAACTTTTGTTAAACATGTGCTTCTTAATTATAAAAGCGTATTTGGACGATCCAAAGAGGTCTTTTGTTTAGTTCGATATCCTGTAATAAAACCATTATGCCAAGCCCAATACATGGGTTTCGGCAAAGTTTCTGGACCACAACCTCATCTCATGTTGGGGTTTATGACTCAACCATTGGAGATGGCCTAAGAAGATTGTTGAGGAGCCAGTAGAACACTGGAGATGAGATGACCTAATAAAAGAAAACAGATGCGCCGATGATGAGGAGCCAGCAGACGAGTTTCAAATTTGTAAGCAGCGCCGTGTACAAAAATTCAACCTCATAGCCTAGCTAGGCCCCAGCACTGCAGCACCTGTCTCAGAACTCATGATAGTGGTAATAATCTTTGCTGGATTGGTGGATAAATAGTCCAAAAAAGATAGTAAAACAAGCGAGTCTTGTCCCCTCCAAGCTCCTATTCTAGCACTGAAATTGCATTTTACGCAAGCGTTTCCAAAGCTTGCAAATAAAGAAGCCAAGCTTCTTTTTTGTGCTTGAGAGATTCAATTTGTACAGAGACTGTGAACTCAAAAAAGTCAAACAGAAGAGGAGGCATTTCTAATTTATCAAACACGTGGTGTGGGATGGGATAAGATATCCAAGGAAACAAAATCATCTTTGCATGCAAGCGTCTCTTTTTTTTTTTTTCTTTTTCTCTGTCCTTTTGGACATGCTCTTTGGCAAAGTTAATGCCTCTTGTCTATACATAAAATCTCAGATGTTCCCCCACCCCAGCATAGCATGGGGCGCACTGCGCTCTCTGAGCATCACAGTCGTGACTCTGTGGAGCTCATTTGCACAGTTAATAATATCACTTTTTTGTTCAGGTTGCTTTGCTTGTATTGTTTTTTTCTTTTTTGTCTTTCTAAAATTTGAAATTTTACTATTTGGGTATTCTCTTCTCAATTGTATGCCAGGCCAATTTTGTTGAGAAGCGTTGCCTTTTGGCCATATCTCAACTCTGCTTATTGGGTAAGAGTATTTACTCATGCACCCGAAGTCATAGGTTTGACTCATTTCTCCATAAATATTGTTTGTATTTATACAAAACGAACATTGGAATGAGAAATTATAGAATACTAAGGTAGTAGTATGGTCATGTGCTACATCTTGTCACATATTATAATATCGGTGGACGACAAGGTTTATTTTCTCCCATTTTAGGGAATAGAATATCCACTTATATTATAACACGTATACAAAATATACCACGTGACGTACTACCGTAATATTCTATAATTTCTCGAAACATGGAAGGTGAGGACAAAAAAATAACAAATATCAAAATATGGAAGGTGAAGTGGTGTTTGGTAAAGTTTGCAACTTTCCTGGTTTCATCATCAGTCAGATATTTATATCACGCCTTAACAACTTATCTTCCACTTGCATATAATTTAATCTGCTAAACAAATACAATGCATTCCAATATAAAAGGGGTACGAATCAAAATAAATTGACCCACCATTGTTTTTCTTTCGTTTTCTTTTTATATTATATAAAAAGGTAAGAACTTGCTGGCCGTTGTTCGAACAAGAAGACAGTCGTGCATTGGTTTGTGACATCATATAGTTAGTTCTCTTGTCGTATTGGCTGCTAAACGAATGTTATATATGTTCGTCATCCCTAAATCTGAAATCGTCGGGTTTTTTTTTCTTTCTTTTTCATTTTTGCTGTAAAATTCTTTTATTTTATTTTTTATAACAAATTATGTGATTAAAACAGAGAAGATGACATATGACATGAGTTCCCATGTCATATTTCACGTGTTTCTATATCCAAAAATAAATAAATAAGTTGATGCCGTAGCGCTGTTGATCTAATTATATCTCTATGTTTCATAAGAAAACAGATTTGATAGTAACGTAATAAAACAGAAGTGTAGCTGGCTTTGGCCTAAGTAGAAACAATATACTGAAAAGCGCTCAGAAAGGATATTTGTCAATTTCACCGCCCACCCACTTCTCTATAGTGCAATATTATTGTATGGCATAAGTGAAAGCGATTCTAATTTGCCATGTCACAATCAATTGGAAATCAAAAACCAATTTTGCCAAATCTTCTAGGCACCCCTTTCTGTTGTGCACTTAACCTGGCACAGTGACACGACCATATTTAAAAATAATAATAAAATCAAATTTGAACCATAAATACCAACTTATTCGATCCCACCAAGAGTTTTCATCCAAATTTAAAACCATCATTTTTGGTCAATGGCACATCAAGCGGGTGAATTTGGCCGAATATGCAGGTAGGATTTCATGCTTGACCAAAACAAATAATTTGGACAAGGACTGAAATCAACCATTTTTCCTTCAAGTTTCTGAGAGTTTATGGTTATTTTGAAAATATAATGACCAGTTTAATTCAAGTCCGCGTTTTGTGTTAAAGGAAAGGTTATCCATTTCCCACATTTTGTTTTGCAATATTGTTTTTACTGTTAGGAAATCTCTTTTGGCAACTATATATACATTGTTTATTGCATGAACTCCCAAGTTTAGCGCTCTTATGTTCCTATATAAACCCCATCTGTTTACCCTAATGACACAAATATTTTCTCTTCTCTTCTGCCCTTTTCTAAATTTCGCTTGAGCGTTTTTGAATCTTTAGTGTAGTGTTCTTGAGTTCTTTTGAGCATTCCTCAATCCTTGAGACTTGTTTTTAACTCTTTTGAAGTCCAAGATTTTCATTCAAAGGATAGAGATCAAGTTGTTTCTCGATACACGTCTTGTTGTATCTTGAAACTTGTTACACCCAGTTCTATATATATGCCTCAATCTTATTGTTTTTTTTTATATAAAAAAATGAATGATTCTCGGTGAAGAAGAGTTGTTATAACAGAGAGACAATATTGGCGAGGGGGAGCTTGTGCGACATACAGACGCTTCAAGTTAAAATGGAGCCTAAGGAACACACAGATATGCTAGAGAAGAAGGCCTCGATGGAGGTGGAGGGTAGCCGCGAAGCCCCGGAAAAGATCAACAAGGTTGCTTTACTTTGTGCTGTGGTTGGCTCAATTATATCCATTATATTTGGCTATGGTAGGCTTTCTCTCTCTTGACAGGATAATACTTGTTCATTTTACTTTCAATTTGCTAAGGTTTGTGGTTTAATATCTTGAGTTTTCCATGAATTACATTTTGTGAATACAGATACTGGTGTGATGAGTGGAGCCATGATCTTCATCAAAGAAGATCTCAAAATCAACGATGTCCAAGTCGAAGTACTAGCCGGAATTCTCAACATTTGTGCTCTAGTGGGATCTCTAGCAGCTGGAAGAACCTCTGATTATATCGGTCGGCGTTACACTATTGTTGTAGCCTCCATAATTTTCTTAATTGGGTCAGTTCTAATGGGGTACGGTCCAAACTATCCTGTGCTGATGACTGGAAGATGCATTGCTGGCTTAGGTGTAGGCTTTGCACTTATGATTGCGCCAGTTTACTCTGCAGAAATTTCATCTCCAGGAACCAGAGGCCGTCTAACCGCTCTGCCAGAGCTTTGCATAAGTGTTGGCATCTTACTTGGTTACGTTTCCAATTATGTTTTCGGAAAACTGGCATTGACACTTGGATGGAGACTGATGCTAGGCATTGCTGGAGTTCCTTCAATTGTTTTGGCATTTGGGATTGTCAAAATGCCAGAGTCGCCAAGGTGGTTGGTGATGCAGGGCAGGCTAGCAGAGGCCAAGAAAATTTTGTTTCTAATTTCTAACACCAAAGAAGAAGCTGAGGCTCGTTTTTGTGATATCTTGGTTGCTGCTGGACTTGATGAAAATTGTAAGGAAGATGTAATTGAGGTTCCCAAAAGCAACAAGGGTGAAGGGGTTTGGAAAGAACTACTTTTGAGGCCAACTCCGCCCGTCCGTCGGATTCTAATCGCAGCCATCGGAATCCATTTCTTTGAGCATGCCACAGGGATAGAAGCTGTCGTGTTATATGGTCCAAGAATTTTCAAGAAAGCTGGGGTTATAAGCAAAGACAAGTTGTTGCTTGCCACAGTTGGGGTTGGTGTTACAAAGACTTTGTTCATATTGGTAGCCACATTTTTGCTTGACAAAGCTGGCAGGAGGCGCTTATTGTTGACAAGCACTGGTGGCATGATTGTGGCTCTAACAGGATTAGGGTTTTGCTTGACAATGGTAGAGCACTCCAAAGAGGAGCTTACTTGGGCACTAAGCTTGAGCATTGTGTCAGTTTATGTGTTTGTGGTTTTTTTCTCAATTGGGCTTGGGCCCATAACTTGGGTTTACAGCACTGAGATTTTCCCTTTGAAGTTGAGGGCACAGGGAACAAGTATTGGGGTGGCTGTGAACAGACTTACGAATGCTACAATTTCTATGAGTTTCCTTTCAATTTACAAGGCAATTACCATTGGAGGGACCTTCTTTATGTTTGCAGGCATGGCTGTCTTGGCCTGGCTCTTTTTCTTTTTCTGCTTGCCAGAGACCAAGGGGAGATCATTGGAAGAGATGGAAATGGTTTTCAGCAAAAGAAGTGATACTAATAAGTCTAGAAATGGTATTGTATGAATGCAATCAAGAATTAATGTACTAGCCAGCGGGGTATAGCTCAGTTGGTTGAACTTTTCCACCATTACTCATGTGGGCAGAGGTTCGAAACCCCAAGGCACCCAATAAATATTTGTGTAAACCCCTTTCCCGCAATCGCTTGTACTAAAAAAGAAAAAATATTAATGCACTCTATGTTTTATCTAAAACCTTAATTATGTGGTGATTACAAGCTTTGCTCGTATAGTAAACAGATTACAAACCTTGCTTATCTAGTAAAAGAGTACAAGCCAAAATCTCAAATAGTAGTAATTTACAATAAATTTATAGATGCACAAATTTTCCAAAACAATAATGCATAAAAATTGATTGTGCCATCAAGAAAGAATCAAGGAGATGATGTAGCTGGCTGGTGGCCAATCCTCTATGTCACTACTACATTTTAGCGTTTGAGCGACGAATACAAAATGGTCGCGCAAAGAACAAATCTGCGCGCAAAACAATCGAGCGCAGATATATATCGTTCAAAAATCAGTCGCGCAAATACCGTCTCGAAAGCCTTTGCGCGACAAAACTATTAAATATCGTCTGCATTACCCTTCGTTGCGCCAATAGTTCAGGGACGACAAACATTCCGTCGCACATTAATTTGCGCGACGAGGATACAGGCTTGCAGGAACTATGCGCTGACGACAATAATCCGTCGCAATAGCGTTTGCGCGACAAACTAAAAGACGTTGCAAGAACATAATGCGACGACACAGTCCTCGTCGCGCAAAAAATATTTGCGCGACAAATATTTTTGCGTTGCGAATACTCTGTGCGACGAATAAGGATCGTGACTCAAACCCTTGCGCGACAAAGATTTATTTGTCGCATTTTCTTGAGGGGACAAATACTTCCGTCGTGCAAACCGATCATTATTTTCGTTTACGATTTATTTTTATGGTTTTTTATTTTTTAAAACGTGATTTGCGCGACGGGTCATTTATTCGTCGCGCAAATATTAGTAATTAATTAATTTTTTTTAAAATTTATGTGAAAAAAAGAATTTTGATTTATTTTATTTCTATAATTAAATCAAATTGCAATTGAAAAATGTAATGAAGAGAAAATAGTTTTTTAAAACATAATATAAATGTATAATATACAAGAGAAATATTTAAAATGTAATTAAGAAAGTAAAAAACTAATTAAACAATGTAGCTAAATCTACTTCCTCGTCTGGCAAATGCGGCTCGGAGGTCTGGACATTGGGGACAGGGGGAGAGGTTTGGTGGCCATGCGCAGAGGTGGACGGGGGAACAAAAGATGGTACGGGAACGCCGACTGGGCCATGGACTGGATAATCTGAGCCATCTGGGCCATCTGGGTTTCAAGCTGGGCCACCTTTGCTGTCAAAACACTATTTGACTGCGACGATGAAAAGGATCTAGGTTCCCGCCGCCGGGCATTCCCCATCCCTCGACAGTATGTCCCTGGCCGTCTCCCAGAGTCTGATCCAAGGTGTCCGTCAAGATCTGAAACACCGCATCCTGTGGAGGAGCCACAGACTCGAGCGGCGTATCGGGAGGAAGCTGGAGGCGGACTCCTGAAGAACCAACTGGCTCTTCTCAATCATGGTCGTCTATTTAACATAACATAAAATATAAATAAAAATATTTATATAATAACTATGAAACTTGAACGCGTAAAATAATCATTAAAATTAAAAACTACTTACATGAAGGGACTCCGCCAACTCATTCCCAGGTCGAACATAAACGTCACCGAAGACGTCAATCTCTGGGAATTTGGACCCCTCCTAAATTGAACAAGAGTATAAAAATGTTAGTACAAAAAAAAAAGAAATTAACATTAATGACATATTAAAAATTAAATAAAAACGACTTATTATTACCCGACGTCGCGCATCCATCCTATAGGAGAAGGGCCTGGAACCTGAATGATGGAGAAGAGTCTTCTTCTCCCTATTGCCCTTATTTGCTTTAGCCATCTTCTGTTATACAAAAATTAAAACGTATTATTTGAAATTGAAATGAAATATTAAAAAAATGAAATAAACATTAGTAAGAAATGTGTAATAATTTTGAACTTAATATAAAAAATACCACATAATCAGCCTCCTGAAAATGACCACAGAGCCACTGCCAACTATCCTCCCGCCCCTCAAGCTCCTTCGGGCAACCCTCCTGAAGAGCAGCCTGCGGATCATCAAATGCCTGAAAGTGGTGGTGCAG
This sequence comes from Prunus fruticosa, assembly GCA_018703695.1. Taxonomy (NCBI): domain Eukaryota; kingdom Viridiplantae; phylum Streptophyta; class Magnoliopsida; order Rosales; family Rosaceae; genus Prunus; species Prunus fruticosa. The sequence continues at coordinate 28,481,782 of CM031923.1, forward strand.
GTCGCTCTTCCACTGCTTGTACCTATCAGCGAAAGAGTCTGTTGATGTACCCCAACAACTCATCGTTGACATTCTCTAAATTGTAGTTCATCTACAATAAAATAATTACATACATTAAATATTTAAAATATATAAAATTGGAAGGAAAAACAATTAAAATGTAAAATACATACCGACAGGTGTCCATGCATCTCGTTATGCACCGCATCAGGCATGGCCTTCCAAGACTTCCATTTCATCGGACAATAGGTCCGAATGACTGCACCAACATCGTGCGCCAATGAGCTATGTTGGTCTGCCGTTGGGGCAGCCCGATGACGATCGTCGTATCTGATGTTGATACCAGAGTTGTTCACCCGGGTGACCTTCGATGTAGCCAACTGGCGACACGGTCCCGGGTGTTCTTCTTCTTAGCTGCAAAGAAATATGAAATTAATGTTAGTTAACAAATTTGACTAAAATATTGGTACGAAACATCTGTAGTTGAAGGAAATCTTTACCTGGTCCGCTGGAAGTGGCGTCCGGTGCCTGGAAAGGCGATGACGCCGCCTGGAGCTCATAGGTTGCGCCACTGATGACTCTGATGACGCCGGCGCATGGGGGGCACTGGGACCCACTGGCAAGTCGGACAGCTGTGGTGGGCCAGAGGGAGGTGACACCATAGTCGGGGGAGGCAAACTACGTGAAGGTTGCACCGGCTTATGACTTCTGCTGATTAGGTTAGACATCTTGCAATAAAAACAAGCACCAAAGTTTAAAAACAATAGTTACTGGAATACAACAATCTAATAACAAATATAACATTTATTTCATTTCATTTAAAATAGAGTCAACGTCTAATAACAAATATAACAAATATAACAAATAAAATATAACAAAAATATAAAACATTCTTCATTAATTATAAAACATAAAAATTATTCCAATTTAGGGTCATTATATATACTAAGCTAACAAACATACAAATAAATCAAATTTACCAATATATAAACTAAGCATATTTTAACAATATTACAAATTTAATTAACCCATATATGTTGGTGTACGGTTTGCGATTTCGGAGTATCCGGACTCCAATCCACAATCCGTTGAATCCTATACGATCCTAGACATACAAGGCACATCATACGTGAGTTTGAGTTTCATCCAATGGTCCGAACAAATCAAACCGTTAAATCGTACAATAGGCGAAATCCATTCGAGGCTGAAAGGGTATCCAAATTGGAAACCGAACACACCTACACGCTCATGACAACTAGGGGATCGCATTGGGACACAATGTGATTGTGCTACAGTTCCATAGCGCGGCCACACGCGGCAGGAGCGCGCTTCGATGTGAAAAAGCGATAACGATCGCCGGAAAAATCTCAAAATGAAGGGCCAATCTTCCTACCCTAGGTTCAGGACATCGAATAGAGGCAGTTTTGTTCTCTGGACATAGGCCAAAAAATGGCCGGAAGTGGCCGGAATTTCATCCCGAAATCCGGCCAAAATCTTAGTTACAAAATTAGACAACGTACACAACAAATTTCACAAATCCTACCCAACCATCAGCTAGATAACAAAAAATAGGGTGAAAAGCTTACCTCACTCGTCAGATTTGGAGGCCGGAGCAGGGAGAACGAAGCCGGAGATATTCGCCCAAAACCGGATAAATTCCCGCGGTTCTCGAACCCGATCGTCGCGCGCGGCGGTTCGGAAAGGTCTAGTTCGTTGGCGGTGATCGCCCGGTCGTTAATGTGGAGAGTTGAGGTGGTGGCCGGAGGAGAGAGAGAGAGAGAGAGAGAGAGCGCGGAGAATGAACCAGAAGGTCTGAAAGCTGCGAATTATTATCAGACCTTTGCGCGACGAAACATACCACCTTCGTGGCGCAAATCAGTAAAGTGTCTAAACGGTGCGTTTTCGATTAAAATTTTCGCGCAAAACTGAAAATATTAAGTTTGCGCTACGAAACAACTTCCACATCGTCACGCAAAGTCGTTGCAATAGCGGCAATTGAACCGCCAAAATTTTCACGATCTTACGCGACGGGGACAAACTATTGCGTCGCGTAAACATCATACCCTAAACCCTGAACCCTAAACCCTGATCACGTAAAACCCTAAACGACATCATCACCTTGCGCGACGAATAAAGTTTTATTCGTCGCATATATTGGTTTTGCGCGACGTCAGTTACTCGTCGTGCAATTTCTTGTATAAAATTTGAAACAAATTGTTTTGATAGCATACACATTCTACGAAACTAGTTTCAACGATCCAACCGTCAAACGTATTTGCTTATACTTAGAGATCGTATACACCAAAAATGGGGAAAAAAAACTTATAGAGATCAAGTAACGGGACAAAAGTTTTCGACGGTTATAATGGAAAAATCAATATTTAACGGTCAATTTTACTCTGATTTCGATAATTTTTTACGGATACAATCCTTCACCCAACATGAATCCAATGACAGTATTTGATCTTCATTTTAATTTATTTACACTAGTGGATATCACAAAATCTTATGTTATACTTAACAAGTTTATATATAAACTTTTAATAGTTAGTGGCTATATTGTGTGAATCATATACGCATTATAGAAAACTTTTTTTTATCGATCCAACCGTCACACTTGTTTGTTTCTACTTAGAGATCGTATACGCCGAAAATCGAAAAAAAAAAGGTATATAGATTGCGTAACGGGAGAAAAGTTTTCAACGGTTATAAAGGAAAAATCACGATTTAACGGTCAATTTTACCCCGATTTCGAAGATTTTTTTACGGATACACTCCTTCACCCTATATGTATCCAATGAAAGAGTTTGATCTTCATTTCAAATTATTTATACTAGTGAATACTGAGTTAAAATTCCTAAGTGTCATGTATAGAAATATTTTTAAAAAAATTAAATTTGTTTACGCGACGAATAAAAAGTTATTCTTCATACCGTCGCGCAAGAGACACTTCGAAACTATTCCCGGACACTTGTAAATTTTTTTAGACAATTATTCTTGCGAGACGGATATAATCGTCGCGCAAAGGCGTTTGGGCGACGCCATTATATTTATTCGTCGCACATAGATCAGTTTTAAATTTTTTCCTGACACTTGTGTTTTTGTGGGAAAATTAAACATGCGAGACGAAGAATATCGTCGCGCAAGGGTTACTATAACGACGCTGGTATTATTCCGTCGCGCAAGAGCCACTTCGAAACTATTCCCGGACACTTGTAAATTTTTTTGGACAATTATTCTTGCGAGACGGAGAAAATCGTCGCGCAAAGGCGTTTGGGCGACGCCATTATATTTATTCGTCGCGCAAAATGTTTTTTTTTATAAAAAAAATAAAATAAAATTGATATTTAGTGTAAATATTTGTTGATACTATATTTGTATTTACTATATAAGCAAAAGATGATCACAACTTGTTTTAGGGGACGTGATAAAGCATATAATTGTCATACTATATATTTATATTTTTTCATACTATATTTGTATTTTGTCGTACCTTGATTCATTTGTCTTTTTACAAAACTCTATGCAAATATATGACGTTAATTAGGAAAAGTTACTGACACAAAGAGAAAACATGTACATTTCATTAAATTACAAATAAATTACATTATTCATTAGATGAACTATAATAACTTTCGTTATCATCACTATCATGACTATCCGTCTCCCAATCCTCTTCCTCCTCTTCTTCCTCTTCCTCTTCCTCCTCCTCCATAAGTACATCATCGTTGTTGTTGTCCCCCATGGTTGGATCGTATCGCGGAAGATCACCGAGGTCAATTGTAATTGACTGAATCGGTATTTCTCTTGAAGACACTCCGTCAATCTGAAATGGTTCTTGAACAACATTTGTATCGAGAAGTGTATGTGCATCATTTTCCATGGAAGAGTCTAAACGTTGGTCAACGACGTCGACGTCGTTGTCTGATGGGTCTAGTTCTGGTATAGCATACACGTTCCTCTGATCCATTTGCTGAACAACTTTCCAATCGTTCCCCGCTTTAGGGTCATTTAGATACACAACTTGTTTTGCCATGTTTGCCAAAATGTAAGGGTCGTCATCATACCAAGTTCTGCTCATGTTCACAGATAGTAACCCATGATCGATTTTAATACTTCCCTGCCTATTTGGGTTCGTATCAAACCATCGACACTTAAACATGATCACTTGGTATCGGTCTTTGTAAAGTAATTGCACGACAGTTGTGAGTTTGCCATAGAAATCAATGTCTGTACTTTCGCCTCCACCTGGAACATGGACACCGCTGTTTTGCGTACACAACTTGTCATCTCGTGCATTACCTAAAAACTTGACGCCGTTAACATGGCAACCTGAGAACAATTCTGCTCGAGTGGGCCGAATGCCAAGTTATATAACTCTTCACTGTAAGTGGGGGAATTCTCTGATTTCAACTTATTCACCTAATATTATAAAAAAAAACATTCATAGGTTAGTTTGGAAAAATGTAATAGCATAATATATATATGAATTAGAAAACACTTATAACTTACATATTCCAAAAACCATTGTGGAAACAATTCACGGTGTTTCTTGGAATACAAATGTGATGGATGTTCTCGCTTCATCATCTCTTCATGTTCATCTAAGTATGCCAATATCTCATCACAATTGTTCAATACGAACCAATGAGCTACCTCCATGTCATTTCTGGAAAACGATTCTCCTCGTCCAGGATCTCCAAAGGGTCGTGCGCTTTGGGCAAAAATAGAAAGTTGCTCATTTCTCAGACCTCCGTCATTATTGCGCTGAGGTCGATTGAAAGCCGTGTCCACATCCTTTAAATACATTCCACATAAAGTAAGCGCCTTTTCAGCTCTCCGAGTAGCCTGCCAAAATAAAACGAAATTAGCAAGTAGTAAGCATGAGATAATGATGCATACACAAATGATGATTATTATATACCTTTCTATTGGATACATCCAGCGATAATTGACTGGACCAGCAAGCAATGCCTCTTCGGGCAAGTGAACCATGACGTGAATCATACTCGTGAAGAAAGCCGGAGGGAATATCATCTCAAACTTGCATAAGACTTGGACAATGTCTTGGCGCAACTGATCAATGTCTGTCTTTCGCAACGTTTTTGCCGTCACTTGAGAAAAAAATCTGGACAACAATATGATTGGCTTGACTACATCTTCCGGCAATAGGTGTCGAATCCCAACAGGAAGTAAGCGTTGCATAAACACATGGCAGTCGTGACTCTTGAGTCCAGTAAATTTACCCCCGTCAACCCTCACGCAACGTGCGATATTAGAAGCATACCCGTCAGGAAACTTTACAGACGATACGAACTGTAGAAACTCTTTGTTGTCATTCGGTTTCATGGAAAAAAATGCAAGATCCCGTATAGCTTTATCACTGCCCCTTTTCAGCCATAAACCCTTTCGTATGCCCATTCTTTCCAAATCAAGACGCGCTTTCGGAGTGTCCTTTGTCTTGCCCTTGATATCTAGAATCGTTCCCATCAATGTGTCAAACACATTTTTCTCAACATGCATAACGTCGAGATTGTGCCTCAATTTTAGTTTCGACCAATATGGGAGCTCAAAAAACATAGACTTGTGTGTCCAGTTCATATGTGTAGCAGGTCTGGTCCGACTAACTGTTTTCCCGAACGGAGCAAAATCCAAATGGTTAAGCTTTTCCAAGATCTGATCACGGACCATCTAGGTTTTGCCCGACGCTCTTTGTTTCCGTCGAACTCTATATCCTTCTCCCGCCACTCGTGGTCCCATGGCAACCATCTTCGATGCCCAAGGTAACACACTTTTCCAGCGTGCCAACCGGAAGTTACATCTTCCTTGCATACAGGGCATGCCATATAACCCTTTGTGCTCCACCCCGAAACCATTGCATATGCGGGAAAATCATTCACAGTCCACATAACTGCCGCCCGCAAAGTGAACATCTTCTTAGTAGATTTATCGTACGTGCGCACCCCGTTTGTCCATAAATCTTTGAGCTCATCAACCAACGGCCTTAAGTACACATCGATTGACCTGCCAGGATCCTCAGTTATCAAAATAGTCATCATCATGTACTCTTTTCTCATGCATTTCCAAGGGGGTAAATTATATGGAAATACGAAAATTGGCCAAGTGTTGTGGTGTTGGTTTAGAACCCCGTACGGATTGAATCCGTCAGTCGCAAGTCCCAACCTCACATTTCGGGGATCAGCAGCAAACTCGGGAACGTTCGATCGAAATCTTTCCATGCCTCCCCATCTCAGGATGCCGCATCACATCGTCGTCTACCCGTTTTTCCTTATGCCATCTCATGTCTGTGGCAGTATGCGTCGACATATACAATCGCTACAACCTTGGTTTCAGGGGTAGATAACGCATGACTTTTTGTGGAATCTTACTCATTCTATTCTGAGATGTCTGTTTGAACCTCGATTCATTGCATATAGGGCATGTATCCAACGTTTCATACTCTTTATAGAATAACATGCAATTATTTTTGCAAGCGTGGATCTTTTCATAACCCAATCCAAGACCACTCAACATCTTCTGTGCCTGCCCGTGATCTTTCGGCAAACAATTGTCTGTTGGAAGCATTTTCTTGAAAACCCCCAAAAGTAATCGAAACACCAGTTTCGACATACGATACTTTATTTTTCCGTGCATTAGCTCCACAATCGCCGTCAGAACGGAAAAGCTCTCGCACCACGGGTATAACTCCTGGTTGGCATTTCTTAAGAGGTTTTCATACTATTCGAACTCTGCACTGTCCATTGGTGTAGGCACATCATCTTCTCCTTCCTGAGTGCTGCTGGTCGATGCAAATGGAAAAGCATCATGTATAATATCCCTGACTTGTTCATTAGGATCCACAATAGGTTCAACATTGTCCATTCTTGTGGCCCCTGAAGACGAAGCGCTGTCTACTTGTTCCCCGTGATGGTTCCAAGTGCTGTATGTCTCAATCATTCCATTTCTTACTAAATGAAATCGAACATGTTCAATTGTCTCCCACAACATGTTGTTACACCTCCTGCAAGGACACCGGATTCTAGTTGCACCTGGGTTGTGTGTCCGTGCAAAGTCAATAAAATCATCGATTCCATCCAAGTATTCGCATGCGCACCTATTCGGGTTCTGGATCCACCTCATGCTCATCTTTCCTGGAACCACAATCACAATACAACAATCATGTTGTATTCGTACAAAATCTTTCCTTATGCCTCCGGTAAGGGCCCTATCCCATTCGGAAATGCATAGCCATGTCATGTAATTTACAGCTACATGAGATTAGATTTCGACGTGGATAAATTTCGGCAGCATCTCGGTACAGTTCTTGAGGTGTACCGTAGATATAAAATACCTACGTACCACCCGAAGAACGTACCGAGACGACACCGAAATCTCCACAATTGAAACCTAATCCTGGAGCCTGTAAACAACGTGACATGACTATGCATTTCCAAACTGTCCAAAATATGGGACAATTCAAGAATTAATTGGACCGTAGTCGTGGTTTACCCACCCATGCGCGGTCCAACTAACCTCGAACGGGAACTAAGCTTTACAAAAAAAAATGTACAAAGTTAATTTCAATTAACTTCGTACATTAACGTACATTCATAATTTAACAACATATTATAAACATAATTTCATAAATCAATATAAATATAATGTAATAAATTTTATATTATAAAACAACGAAAATACCTTCTAAATCGTTCTCCTCCAATCGCTAATCACATATAATATTCCTATATACAAAGAAATTAATGGTGTTAGTATGAATTTACAGCAAAATTTTTACACTAACGATAAAAAATGCATACCCAAAGACCGTATCGGAGGCAGAAGTAGCTCAACTCATAAACGAAATGAAAATAACGAGTTTTGTGGCCCGAAATCTCTTGAGAAAGAAGCAGGAACAGCAGAGGCAAACTGCAATTTTTTTTGCAGTTTGCCTCTGCCATGGACGTGCTCAGCTTAGTATAGACGACGAGTTTGCGTGACGGAGAAGTTCATCGTCGCGCAAAGATTCTCCCTTTTGCGCGACGAACAATTAGTTCAAATTCTGCGCGGCAAAAGGTCACCGCGCGCAAACGTTATTTCCAAGTCGCGCAAGGTACTGCGACATCGATTTTTTGCGCGACGAGGTAGTTTCATCCGTCGCTAAAAATTCGTCGCCCATACAATGTGCGACTAAAAGTTCTGTCGCGCAATCTTCTGCGCGCAATTTGTTGGCGCGAAATGCTATCGACAGTGCTCCGTTCTTGGCGCCTTTTTTGCGCGACGAAAGGTTTTATTTGTCGCGCAAAAGACCTTGACGCGACGATAGATACTGTCGCGCAAAGTTTACCGCCAAATAAATGTTTCCGCGCGTTTTCCCAGCTACTTTATGCGACGCTCTTTGTTTCTGCGCGCAAAATACATTTTGCGCGACGATTACGTTTGTCGCACATCATTGCGCTACGATTTACGTTATCCGTCGCGCAAAACCTCATTGTGGGACGAATTATACTCCGTCGCGCAAGGCAAGGCTAAAATGTAGTAGTGTGTACATATGGGACTTGATTTTTTTGGGGACAACTCTTCAAACAATACAAATTATTATTATTATTTTTTAATCAACACAAACTTTTGGAATAATCCTTCAAATTAACCTACGGGTAAGGTTTAAAGAACCATATGCTGGAAGATGCTCTTACACCTGTATCTAAGGAAAAAGTTGCTAAGATGAGACAAGATATAAATCTATGCTCGATCCTGTGGGTTCCATGAGAGTTGTAAAAAATTATAAGCTGCCTTTTCTTACTTCTCATATAAATACAGTGATATCGATCCTTTCTATTTGGCTATAGTAAGTTATCTCTCCTCTTGATTTATAGTCTTTCCTAAAGCTGTGTAAAGAATTTATTTTAGGTGTGATTAGATTGTCATCCTACAATTCATATATCCAAGTATAATATTCATAATCACAATAATGGCTTACCCAAAGTTGACAAGCGCACTGGGGGCATGGTTATAGCTCTATCAGTGTTACTGTGTTAGGGTTTTGTTTAACAATGAAGGAGCAATCTGAAGGTTTTAGTACTGCATGCCAATATGCATACGTGGCTTTCTTCTCTTTTGGGATTGGGCCCATATCTTGGGTTTATGGCACAGAGATTTTTCCCTTTGAAGCTGAGGGCACAAGGACTGAGTGTTGTTGGAATCGCTGTGAACAGGGTTATGAATGTTACATTTTTAATGTATTTCTTTGCAATGTATCAAGCAATTACGATTGGAGGGACTTTCTTTATTTGTGCAGGGATATCTGTGTTGGCATGGGTTTTTTTTTTCTTTCTATTTCTTCTTGCCAGAGGTCAAGGGGAGATCTTTGGAAGAGATGGAATTTCTTTTCAGCACAAACGCTATTGATGATTAATGGTGTTGGAATTCAGTCCAAAACCTATGCATAAAATATGTTTCGATGTCCTTCGTTTGCTCTATATCTCTCCTTATGTGATTGTCCGGTGAAAAAAGAAATAGTAAAATATGGATAAGTATTAGCAAGATAGAGATAGTGAAACGGAAATAATTTGCAAAGCATAAAAAACAAATCATTTTTTTAAATAGAAACAAAACAAACTTAAATTGATGGAATAGTTTACAGGCTAAATCTGTTCAAATTACCACATGGCGTTAGGCATAGCGTTGTTGTTTTTTTTTTTTTTTTTTTTGAGAGCCATTTTTATGTAGATGCTCTTAATTACACGTGTGGGTTACATGAGAGTTGTAAAAAATGAGAAGCTACCTCTTACAACTTCTCAAATTCCATCCTTGGTATTATTATAATGATACTATATTAAAAACTCTTTAGTTAGAATTGATGCAATTAGCAGATACAAAGACCCTTAATTGGTGACGAAGGGTTAATAGTTGGATGGACTTACAAAGAGCTATAAATTAAAACGAAGTGTAGATCGACACAGAGAGAGACATATAAGTTTGATCCTCCTCCTTATCATATCCCTTCAGCTTCTGCGACGCACATCTCAGACATAATTGTTTATGGGAAGATGATGATATATAATTGGTCCATTTGACTGGAGAATATTGATTGGGACTGTGGCAGCCCCTTCCCTTGCCTTGGCTATTGGTTTTCAAAAAATGCCAGTGTCCCCAAGGTGGCTGGTCATGCAGGGTGGCTTAGGAGAAGCTACGAACACCAAAGAAGCAGCCGAATTTCTTCTTGGAAAGATCATGGCAGCTGCCGGAATGGACGAAAATTGCAAGGAAGAGTTTCTTGATAAGAGTGATGCTTGGACTGAAGGGGTCTGGAAAGAACTCATTTTGAGGCCAAGTCCTTGTGTCCGTGCAATTTCTTTGTGCATGTCACGGGCATACAAGCAGTTGCATGGTGTGGAGTGTCACAAAATCATAGCCTCGACGACCTTCCTACTGGTGTCACAATTGGGGTGTTGCCATCTGGGCTTCTAATCACAAAAATCCTATGTACTTTGGTGGCCACATTTTTGCTTGACAAAGTTGGTAGGAGGAAACTATTGTTAACAAGCACTGGGGGCATGATTGTAACTTTACCAGTGCTGGCCTTTGGTTTAATTTAACCATGGCAAAGGACTCTCAAGGCTTTAAGCATATTTTTTATGGTGACCCAGTACTTGTGCATGCTTTCTTCTCACTTGGGTTTATAGCGCTGAGATTTTGCCCTTGAAGTTAAGGGCACAGGGATTCAGTTTAGGGGTGGTTGTGAACAAGGTTATGAAAGTTTTAATGAGTTTCATGCCAATGCATATGGGAATTACACACGGTTTTTTAATTGGCATGTGTGTCTTGGCTTGGTTTTTTTTTCTCTATGTGTTCTTGACAGAGACCAAGGGGAGATCTTTGGAAGAGATGGATATGCTTTTCAGCAGAAACACTAGTGATGCTGATGAGGGAATGCAGTCAAAAAAGGCCTTGGGTGTATGATTTGGATGTGTAGCAAACTAGGGGAATTTTGGACTGCATTTGTACGTCAATATAATTTATTGTACAGAAATATATATGATCCACTACGTAAGCTTTTTGTACTGTTGTGCCTAGGATTTCTTTCATTGATGTTTCTATTTAGACCCCAAAATTTTAAAAGTTGAAATGGACTCGAATGGAGAAAAACATACTAAAAGCCAAAAAACTATCTATAACGAGCAAATGAAGGTGAAGGAAGTTGAGGTTATCAACTTTCCAATATGGGACTTTTCTTCACATTCTCACATATCGATGGAGCCTCCTTATGAGAGAAAGATAGTAAATTGTGCTTTTGGCTAATGCTCAAATACAATCAATTGTTGTTAGTCATTAGGAAAACAATTTGTATCTGTCTCCTCAGCCATTAGATCATATTTGAGGTAGTTTAAAATTGAAAATGTACAACCTTTTTTAAGAGGAAATAAGGTCTTTTGGCAAATTCGAAAGCAGCAAAACAATAAATTAATTTCAACAGTTCGGTGTACCAAAAAGCATTAGAAAATATTTAGGATATATGCTGGTTCACTGTTGGCGTAGGCATGGGCTTTGCTCTTGTGATTTCACCAATTTACATAGCCGAAATTTCACCTCCTAAATCCAGAGGCTTCTTAACCTCTCTACTAGAGATTTGCATCAGCATTGGAATGATGTTAGGGATTGTATCAAGCCGCAGCTTTGACTGGACAGTAGTGAGTGGGATCTCAGCCGTCCCTTCGCTTGCCCTGGCCATTGGTTTTCTGAAAATGCCAGAGTCCCCGAGATGGCTGGTGATGCAAGGCCGTCTAAAAGAAGCTATAAGAAAACTTTACTACTCGTTTCGAACACAAAAGAGGAAGCTGAATTTCGTCTTCGAGATATCATGGTTGCTGCTGGCCTCGACCAAAAAAATTGAAATGAAGATGTGGTGGAGCTCCTTGATGTTGATGAGAATAGGAGGGGTGTTGGGGTTTGGAAAGAGCTAGTTTTGAAGCCAAGTCCTTGTGTCCGTACAACTTTAGTTGCAGCAATTGGCATCTATTTCTTTGCTCATGCCACGGGCATTGGACCAGTTGTGGCGTATAGAATGTTGAACGATGACGGTACGGTCACTAGAGGCGAGCTCTTTGTTTCTTGCATACTTTGGTTGTTACCATTTAACCTCATAATTAAAAAAAAATTATATGCAACTTGGTAGCCACATTTTTGGTTGACAGATTTGGTAGGAGGCAGCTCTTGTTGACAAGCATTGGGGGTATTTTTGTAACTTTATCAGCATTGGGCTTAGGTTTAACCACGGCAGAGCACTATATGAAGGCTTTAGCACCTTTAGGAAGGTGGCTCAGTACTCATATGTGGCTTTCTTCTCACTTGGGATAGGGCCTGTAACTTGGGTTTATAGCACTGAGATTTTCCCTTTGATGTTTAGGGCACAGGGACTCAGTTTTTGGGTGGTTGTGAACAAAATTATGAATGTTGTTGTTCTAATGGGTTTCGTTCGGTGTATCGGAGAGATATTGTTGGAGGGGCCTTTTTCATGTTTGCAGGCATATCTGTGCTGGCAGGGTTTTTTTTTTTCTATTTCTTCTTGCCAGAGACCAAGGGGAGATCTTTGGAAGAGATGGAAATGCTTTTTCAGGAGAAAGACTAGACTAGAGATTATGATTCTAGAAATGAAGTTGCAAATGGTGTTGGAATGCAGTCAAAAAAAGATGAGTAGAATGTAAATTGGAGAGCAAATTTAGGTGAAGCTAAAATGTATTGTACAAGGAGTTGTTCGTATGCAGTGGATCATATTTGTCCTTATTACTTTTATAGATTTATTAGTTTCATCGTTTATTTTATAAAGACGAAAAATTTGAATGTGTGTAAGCTGAAATGGAATTTTGGATACGTACATTATAATTCGATCCAATTGAATAATTCCATTTCAGCTTAACTATAATATAAGGACGTTGTTCAATTTAATTTAACAAATATGGCTTGGGCCCCTAAAATAGAAAGTTAACAAATCAAATCCATCAATAAATCTTGCCCACAAGACACCTACAAAAAAGGAGAACCTTGGGCAAATTCACACCCACCCCCATCCTCTCATCAACCCCACTTTCCCCACATAGCTCCCTCTTTTCCCTCATCAGGCAGAGGTTTGAGGAAGGAGAGCAAGGTGTTTAATTAAGCCCTTGACTCTAAGTCTCTCTCTTTTTCCCCCTTTTCTTCTCTCTTTAATGTAACATACACAAACACATACACATGAAGAAGCTTTGTCCAAATATTGATAAAGATGATGGCCTTGAGACTGTTCTTGAGGTTCCTATACCAGAAGAGATGTTCACCAGCATGGGAAGCAATGTGCAGTTGCGATTGCAAAACATGATGACGTGGATGAAGGCTCAAACCTCCGACAAATGGTCGGCGCCGGTCATCGCCGGACGGTTGAATGAGCTACGGTTCTTGCTTTACCTTGTAGGCTCTCCTCTTCTCCCTCTTCAAGTTCAGTTGGGTCATTCCATCCACCGTCCAGTTAGAGATTCTTCCATTGTAAGAACCATGAATCCTTCTCATAGTTGTTATATATTTTTTCTTGTTGCACATGATTGCAAGTAAAAAAGGTGGAGGACCTAATAAGATTTGACTTTTTCGTTAACATGTTCACGGTCATTCGTGCCCATTGTGTTACTAGATACTAACACATCATTTTAGTGCCACGAATGTCAATGGCTATAATGTTCATTTGGTTCCATTACTTTTGAAACAAATTCATTTATTTACAGAGAGATGTCACATGGATTTCATCTAAGATACAAATACGAAATGACTATAGATTATTATATAACATGAGGCGTCATGAATTTTCCCTTGCTTAAAATCCCAATAATAATTGGACTCAAAATGTTACAGCAAGCTTCAACAGCCAAATACATAGTGCAACAGTACACCGCTGCAACGGGAGGCCAAGCAGCGTTGAACTCGGTGAACAGCATGTGTGTGACCGGTGAGGTTAAGATCAGTGCGTCGGATTTTCAACAAGGGGACGTGAGCCTAGAGGTGAAAAGGAGCTCGGCCGAGAGCGGCGGCTTCTTGCTGTGGCAAAAGAACCCGGACTTATGGTGCTTAGAGCTTGTTGTTTCTGGCTGCAAGGTCATCTGTGGAAGCAATGGCAAGCTTTCATGGCGGCATTCGTCTAACCAACAAACACCCATCTCTCAAGGCCCCCCTAGACCCTTGCGCCGTTTTCTTCAGGTATATATATGTACTTATATGATCTTCAACATTTTCTTGTTTTCTTTGAACAAAATATCTAACAAACTTTGTATCATGAATAAAACTATTTGCACCGTAGTGAGGGGGTCAATGGACCCCTAATGATGTAGTGATGAGTCAATGTGCATGCAATTTTTATTTATATAAACTCTTATCACTTGTTCATTACCATGGCACTGGAAAATATTATATGAAATATGAACATTTTGTAGGGTTTAGACCCAAGGGCCACTGCCAATTTATTCGCAGATGCCATGTGCATCGGCGAAAAGATCATAAACGACGACGATTGCTTCATCCTCAAGCTGGACACAAGCCCAGCAATTCGAGAGGCACAGAGCGGCCCAAACTACGAGATAATCCACCACACAATATGGGGATACTTCAGCCAGCGCTCGGGGCTCCTCGTACAATTCGAAGACTCGAGGCTGCTGAGGATGACCAACAAAGCGGACGACACAGATGTGTTCTGGGAGACGAGCGCTGAGTCTGTGATACAAGATTACAAGTACGTTGACTCCGTCAACATTGCTCACAGTGGGAGAACTAGGGTTAAGGTTTTCAGATATGGCGAGCGGTCTGCAAACCACAAGAGGGAGATGGAGGAGACGTGGAAGATCGAAGAGGTGGATTTTAATATTTGGGGTTTGACCATGGAGAGCTTTTTGCCTCCTGCTGACATAAAGAAGCAAGGGTGAGGGTGAGATGATAATTTTTTTTTGTTTTTGTTTTGAAATTAAAGAGATAGCTAAAAGAAAACTTGTGTAAATACTAGTGAGTGGAAAGCAATTATATATGTATGGCAAAATGATGAAAAGGTTTTGTAACAACAGTTTTGTTTGAGCTGCTTAATTAAATTGAATTTTTTGGTAATTTGTATACATTGTTTGCTGGGAGAGTAGATCATACAGCTAGTTTCTGATCGTGGAAGTTGAGTATCTAGTTGTCAAGTTCGTTTTGTGTTTGTCTATATATTATCCGAAATTATATAAAGAAATCAAACTTGGATGCAACTTGGTTAACTGGCCTAATTTCACGTTGGCTCTGAGATTGTTTTTGGACATTGAGAACGTAACTTTATGAAGTAACTAATAATAACATGAGATGTTTGCAAGGAGCTTTTAACTTAAATGATTAAGAATAATTATTCTTGCACTTGAAATCTTGTGTTGAATTCCGCTCTCTAAATATCAAGTGTATAAAAAGAAAAAACATAAAATGCGTATAATCTTGAATTCTTATCAACTCATTTGTTCTGACTTTGTATCATCCATGTCGGTTATTCTGGAAAGAAAAAAAACAGCGACAAACAAACAACAACGACAACTTTGCCACTGTGCATAAATATTCTTATATTGCTTCGCATGCATGACTCTCAAGCTTGGCAAACGTCTTCGTGGTCCTCCCTGATTGGTCTCCGTAGGGTGCCGTGAGATGCAGACAGGTGTCCGAAGAAGACCGCCATATCTTCCCCGATTTGGAAAACTGTCTGGGATCTCGGCCAGCACAGAGTTTCTGCATCAGGACTAGGTAACCATCAGCCGCCACGTGTGCGATCCTGCCGTCCCTTGAATGCCACGTATTCGCATTATTGTGATTAGGGACAGGCCACGTAACATTACGTGGTGAAGTTGCTCACACCAAGCCTCTTCATGCGATTGGCTGGTGAGGCAATCAGTCAATGAGTCATATGACCTACCAAATCAAACGTATATATATAAAAGCCTGCCGGCCTTCCCTCCTTTTACGTGGACCTCTATAGCCATATTTCATTCTCAAACACCTACACAAATATCATTAGGATTTGTCTCGTCTTCTTCTTCTTCTTCTTCTTCTTCTCCTCTCTTTCTCTCTATATGTTTAAATGATGGAAGATTCATCAATCGTACGGATTGATAGGAAAACATCAATAGAAACTGAGCCAAGAACGCTGGGGTTTGATCAAATTCAGTTTGCAAGGGTATGTTTAATGAAAACTTTCTGGGTCTTTTTTTCTGATGAAAAATGTTTTCCAGTTTTTTTTTTTTATGAAAATAATGTTTTCCAGTTTTTTCAAACATGCATATATATATATATATATATATATATATTGTTGGTTTTACTTCTCTTTTTGGGTTTTTACGTATGAGTTTTAATTTGTTCTGGATTTGTAATTAAATTTGGTGATCATGGTGTTCATATATGCAGGAGGAAGCTAGGTATGTGTTGAAAACAAAGAATATAGAAGAAGCAATGCGCATTTTCACAGAGGTGGGCGGGGTTTATGGATGAACATATATAATTAATTAGAGATACCACATTACATGAGCTAATTAACTCATAAATTTTGCAGGGTTTGGTGCCAGTGGTGAGTTCGACTAACCAAAACGGTGACGAAATGATGGATTCGGAGGCACTTGAGTGCTCAGAAGATAATTATATAAGATCACAAGGGGCGAGGGATTGTGTCTCAGCGCCTTTTTAATTTAGTTGCTTTGTGATAATTCGATTGCTGTGTTCTGAATGTTAAAAATATTGTACATGATGGGATTTTTTTTTTTCCCGTTCCATCAGTCTCTGTATAATTTGTGTCTCATGAATTGAGGTCGGATCTTGTCTTGTCTCCTAAATCAAAATTTATTTGCTTTGTCTCGTAAATTTATCTCTTGCGTCATCATTTTCATATCACGTTTATTTTCTATCAACCTAAATTTTGAACAAGTAATTGTTTAAAATAATATTAAAAGTCTCGTATTGTGCACAATGCGACTGCATGTGAGAGATGATGCTAACTTGATATGCAAGGATTCATTCCGTGACAACTTTGGATAACTTGTGTAGTTAGTGCTTGTGTTGTGTAGCGCAGGGGAATCTAGAATAGTAAAATTGGGCGGCGATATAGAAAATACAAGTATATTAAATATAATATATATATATATATATATAAAAAAGTGTTCAAAACACATAGTAAGAATAGGAGAAAGGTAAACAAAAAATAAAATGGAGGGCCAGGGCCACTCCTTCCCGCCAGTGGTGTAGCAAGCATTTTAGAACACAGTCTCTAGGCCTGTAAAATGGGCTGGGCCGGGCCAGCCCGGTCTTAAGAGGTTTGAGCCCAGATCCTAATTAGTAACGGGCTTTTTCAGTCCTAAGGAATTATCGGGGCGGGCCGGGCCAGCCTTATATCAAATATACAAAGCCCAGGCCCTACCTATGGGCCTAACATTTTCGACTTATGATCGGGCCAATGAATCGGGCCTATTTAGCCCTATAAAATGGGTCATTATTTTATGATTTATTAAACTCCATTTGTTTTTTATGTTTGAAAACTTCATCCATAATTATATAATAACAACAATACATTGAAATTTTGAAATAATGTTGAAACAAAATTGAAATAGACTACAAAACAATAAAAATGAAAATATTTATTCTGCATCTTGGACAAACCATTCCGGCCATTCTTGTTCATCTTGTACAATCATTTTCTTCTTGACTTTCTTTTTTTCTTGTTTAATCCAATCACTTCCACAAATGCACGCTTCAACACTATTTGGAGCCAAACTTGCTCGATGGTCACTTATAACACGTCTACCTTTGCTAAAAGCTCATTCAAAAGCAACTGAAGACACTGGAATGGTTAAAATATCACGGGCTATGGTGGAAAGCACAGGGTAATTTTTTTGCTGTGATTTCCACCATGCCAAAATATTTAAAGGATTATTTTCATCATCATCCATTTCTGTGTGTGAATCAAAATAGCGTGATAATTCATTAGATGAAAAATTGCTTGTGTTTAACCTTTTAGAATCACAAAGGTCATCCACACGACTTCTTTTTCTACTAAATGTTGAAGTGCAAGATGTAGATGATGTATGTGCAGCTTGTTCATGTTGTGATCTACTATCATGCAAAGACAAACATAATTTATATTCTTCATATAACTCTTTTAATGTTGTGAGCACTTTTTCCATAATTGTATTTGCATTTCCTTCATAAAGAATTTCACAGAGTACTTCTAAAATTTTTGTTTTATTTCTTGGATCTAAAATTACACCCAAACCATAAATCAAGGGTAAATCCCCAAAGTACTTTGCAAATTTTGACTTCATATCACATACATTAAGCTGTTTGGAAATATCATAGTTTTCACTTTCAAGAGTAAGACAAATGTCTTTTATTTTAGTTATTTCTTTTAGTACCAAAGGAATAGTTGGATAGTCAGAACCAGAAATTATTTCAGTGGATTCATAAAATTGAACTAAATGTTCTCTCCAAAGTGTTGCAATATCCCAATCTTCATCGGTTAAAAAGGGTTGATGTTTGATTTTTGTTTGAAATAATCCTAAAGCTCCTTTATATTTTGTAGCCACTTCCAACATCTTATAAGTTGAATTCCATCTAGTTTTCACATCTAATGGAACATTTCTGAGCTTTAATCCTATGTTTTGGCAACATATTTGAAAAGTTTGGTACTTGGTCGGTGATGTATGAAGGGTAGTTACTAGACTTCTAATATTTGCTATGGATTGATTAATTGTTTTCAAACCATCTTGCACAATTAAATTTAAAATATGAGCACAACAAAGAACATGCAATAATTTACCCTTCAATGGGAGCTCAAGTAAAATTGCTTTAAGATAGTTTTGTACCACATCGTTACTAGATGCATTATCCAAAGTTATTGAGAAAATTTTATCACGTATACCCCACTTAACTAATTCAGATGCTATAAGATCTCCTACTTCTACACCTGTGTGGTTCTTTTCAACTCTAATAAATGAAATAATTCTTTTATTTAGTCTCCACTCATCATCAAGGAAGTGTGCTGTGATACACATATAATAAAGATTTTGATGTTTGGCCTTCCATAAATCTGAAGTTAAGCTTATCTTACCTTGATAATTACAGAAATATTTTTTCAACTCCTCCTTCCCATCTTGATGCATCTTTAATATTATATTCCTGCAAGTGTTCCTTGAAAAACTCTTAAATTCTGGACAAAATCCACAAGTTATCATTTCAACAAAAGCATCATCCTCACTGGTAGAAAATGGCAAATCTTTTTCAAGAATATAAGTAACCACACGTAATTTTCCAAGTTCAACATTATACTTAAAAGTGCCTACTTTTCCAGGAAAGCTGTACATTTAACTGCATTTGCCTAATATCCAAATTTGTTCTTTTGATACATGAATCTTTATGTCTTTTTAAGTGACTAGTACCACCTGTTGATGCACAAGAAAATAACTTTTTACAATAATTGCATTCGGCTTTTATTTCTTTTTTACCATCTTTTTCAATTTCAATTTTCTTAAAATGTGACCATGCATCAGAGGCTTGTTTTTGTTTTTGACTAGAGGGAATAGCTTGAGAAGGGTCAACAATAACAGGGATCTCAATACGCTGGCTTTGAGTAGAGTCCATTTTAAAATTTCTAATTAACAAGAAAATTCGAACAACACAAGCACAAGTTGAAAATAGATATTTAAATAAAGATCAAATACCAAGGGAAATCAACTAATATGCTTCAATAAATTGTATATAAAATACCGCAAACTTGAGGAACACAAGCTCGAAGTTGAAAGCAATTTGATAGCAAAGCTGCTGAGATGATTTAACTCCAATTTGAGAACGGCATAAGTGTGAGAGACGAGAATCCCCCGAAGTCTTGCTCCTTCTGTCGTATGAGAGGCCACAGCCTAGATGAATGCAAAGCCAGACCTGTTTTAAATAAAGGCAAAGAACCTTTGCAGGATGATACTACGAACCCTAATGGAGCCAAGGAGAAAGCGGTTGCAGGCCAGGGTGAGACTTCGAAAGCTGCGAGAGTGTAAAGTCAGTCACACAAACAGATCAAAACAAAAAATCAAGAACAGCATGTGATTGGGAGGTTTTGGTTGTGCCTAGTCTTTGGATGACCAAACAATTCTCTAGTTTGAAAGAAATAAAGGCACTACATCTTAAAGAAAGAAAAGTTAGATGCCGTTTCTTTGTCAGCTTTCAACCTCCAAGAATATTTTTGACGAGACAAAGCAAGCATGCTTTCAACTTTCAAGAAATAATGCATGAGCTTTTTTTTTTTTTAATGAACTTGCCGACAAAGCATGTTCAACTTTCAAGAAATAATGCATGAGCTTTCTTTTTTTTAATGAACTTGCCGACAAAGCATGCATAAGCTTTCTTTTTTTTTTTATAATGAGACAACATGTTTAACTTTCTTGCCGACAAAATATTAATATTACATATAATATAATTATATTAATTAAATTAAATAATTATAGTCGGGCCGGGCCGGGTTTTTAAAGGGCTTAAAAATAAGGCCCAAGCCCTACTCATTAGACTTCGGGCCGGGCCAAGCCCGCCCATTACTTCGGGCCGGATAAGCCCATGCATTAAAAAATAGGGCCGGATTCGGGCCAGCCCATCGGGCCCGGGCTTTATTTACAGGCCTAACAGTCTCAATCTCTTCTATCAAACTTCCACCTTCATCAACCATAATTACACTATTGCTTTAAGTGTGGGGACACCTCGTGGTATTTAAAAAAAAAAGTCTCTCAATTGTATTTAGTATGGGCTAATGATTTTGGTTTTTGATCTTTTCTCACTTTGTTTTTCTGTTTTGGGCTGGCTATTCTTGGGCCTTCAGCTCTTACCGAAAAAGACAAAACAATGAATCCAAATGTATACTTGTTAGTGCTAATATCAATCTTGTTACTTGTGGTCTAAGCCAAAAAAAAGAGACAAAGATGTTATTACTTGTGGAATTCTCCCCAGCAATACATTCGCATTCATCCTGCATTTCCTTTTAATATAATTGACAATGGTGTTTTCTCTCCCTCAATTATCGGAGTAAAAAGCTGTAATAATTCTAATATTATGGGCCTTAATTCATCCTCTCTTCAAAATCTAAAAGTGGGTCTGTAAGTGAAGCAAGTTAGGAGGCAACTCAAATTGTTAACCCAAATCAAAGTGGCATCGAGATCTATCGTGGAAGACTAAGGCTTGAGCAACCCAATCGGTATCTAAGGCTCAAAAGGGTGATGAGAACATAAAGCAATCAGAGCTGAACACTATTCAATTGTAGATTGATATAGAGGCGGGGTTAGAAGGCTACCCCATAAATTTCAATGAGACTAATGGATTGGAATGTGTGGGGGCTTGGAAACTCCTACACATTCCATGCTCTAAGACAATTCCTTAGAGCTCAAGACCGTTTTTTGTGCAAAGACTCTAACTAACCTCTTGATGATTATTTTGCTTGAGATAACTTCTAGTGTTCAAAAAGCCTTTGTTCATGTCCGGTTTATTCCTGATAATCTATTGCTCTTGAGCCCATGCGTTCAGTCAACAAACAATGACCAAAAAAAGGAGCCAAAGGTTGTTGTGATGCTTGATGTTAATATGGCATATGATCGATTTGAATTTTCTTATTTTATTTGTTCCCAATTTGTGTCTTATTGTAGCCATGCTAAGTTTGCTCTAGGTAGTGTGTCTTCATACGCTTGGCTTGAAGAGGGTCCTCCAAGGCCAATGTGTCTCTGCTAGTTGACACTGTTCTAAGATTAATATATCTCACGTTAAGTACCATAAATATTTCTAGTGCATTTCCATGTGACATTCGGATATACAACAATCTCCCCGCATTTAGAGTTTGGAGTCCTCGTCAAGCTTACTTGTCTAATATACGGACCTTTCCGACGCGGAATTCAATCATTTACTTGCTTATGAATCCATGTTACTTCGTAGTGCATTCGATGATACATTTTCTTTGATTCGTTTCATATATTTTGAATTATTTTAATATAATAAATCCTACATCAAATTACAAGTTGAAAAAAGAAAAATGAGAATGTAGTGTTAGCTGGAGTCAGATCCCTTGTTCTAATTTTCTCTACTATAATCTGCTTGACTTTTGGAAATCCACATGTCATCTCATTAAAATTTAATATGAGAGTTATAAACTGAGTTTTTACTTTAAGGATGATGTATCCAGTTTAAATTTCTTAAATTAAATTTTAATTGGATGACATGTGGATGACGAAAAACAAGCAAATCATAATAGAGAAAATCATAATAAAGAATCTGAATTCATGTTAGCTTATTCTGTACCTTCTTTATTTGATGATTAAATGGATTATCATCAATAAATGTAAAAGAAAAATGAAGAAGGAGATTAATAGTAGTGATAGAAGCATGAGAATTTTATAAGGTTACTATTGAATGGCATTTGTCACATCACTCAATTATTTATAGACTTATGGTATGGTCTTTTTTTTCTTGCCATGATAAAAAAAAAAAAAAAAAATTTTTTTGGAAAAAAAAAGAGAGAAAAAAAAAACAAGGTCATTGAGATCCCATAAAGATCAAACGGCCACAATCCCCCCGCCACAATCCATCAAAACCAAGTCCAATTCATTAGGCCTGGGCACGATTCGGATCGGGTCAAATTTTGGCCGACCCACAGGCCAAACCGAAAGAAGAGCTCGGGTCTCAAATTGGATCGGGTCTTAAGTGAAACCCGAAATGAAGCCGAACCGGAAATGGACTCCTTCTCGGGTCTGTTCTAAGGTTCTAAGGTTCTATCGGGTTTGGGATTGAGCCCATTTTTACCATTTTCAAAAGTCTAAATCTTATTTATTTTCGTCAAAAAAAAGCCCAAATCATATTTTTTTTAGCAAAACAAAGCCCAAATCAGATTTACATTCAGCCAAAACCCTTTTTTTGTTCTCAAATTGCCAAAACCTATTAAATTCTTATGAACAAGCCCAAAACCAATTTTTCAAACAGGCCATCCATTAAAGCCCATTTCGTCTTTTCTCACCCAAATCATATAGATTCAACCTATCTATAACCTGTTTTTTTAAGTTTCTAAACTGAATCACAATCACAAGCATCATCCAACTATCAAATTAGTTGGTTCTTACATCCCATGACAAAAAAAACAAGCACAACACCAAAATATACTCTACATACCATAAAATAAAAGAAAGGAAGAAGGCTATTTTTTACCACCCCCCCGAAAAAAAAAACAAAAGAAGGAGCGGGGGGTTGGACAAATTGATACTGGTGGCAAATTACATCATGACAAGAAACACGCAGTCGAGAGGGGAGGTGGGAAAAAAAACACTTGTATTAGTCAATAAATCACTCACCAGATCATAATCCAACTCAATAGTTAATTTCACCAAAAAAGAAAGTGTTTGTAGTAATTCTTTTCTATTGTTGATAGAAGAAGAACGCCCCGCGACCACACAAAAAAAAAAACATCGCGAAGAAGACCATAACACAAAAAGCCACACGGAATACAAGCCACAAACAAAAAAGGATGAACCAAATGATTGATGAATAAAACCTGGCTAGATTTTGGGGTGGGTGGTTTGTTATTATAAGAAAAAAAAAAAGCCCGCACCTGTCCGCTCCCCCTTGTCTCCCGTTTCCATGGTTCTTACTCTTCCGCCAAGTTTAACTGTTCTGGATTCCTCTCTCTGGCCAAACTCACCCCAAACAAAAAAAAAAACTTGACTCCATACCGGTTCACAACCCCCAACCGGTGCACCAAATACCATCATTCTCTAGAACACAATGTCAGCCAGATCCAATGTTGAAAGTGTTTTTGTGTTGTTGTTTTTTTTCTCGGTTCTTAGCACGGAACAATTTCATAGAGCAGAGGAAGTAAGAGCTGAGCTGTTATCAATAAATGTAAAAGAAAAATGAAGAAGGAGATTAATAGTAGTGATAGAAGCATGAGAATTTTATAAGGTTACTATTGAATGGCATTTGTCACATCACTCAATTATTTATAGACTTAACATGGTATGGTTTCTTTTTTTTTCTACCAATATAATTAACTTGCCATATGGTAAATATAATAATATAATATTATTTCGACTTGTATTGACAAAATATACTTCTCCCTAAACTTGAAGAAAAAAAATAATCAAGGTCATTTATTATCTAGAAGAGATCACCCGATAAAGATCAAACGGCCACAATCCCCCCGCCACAATCCATCAAAACCAAGTCCAATTCATTGTCAACCCTATTGAATTTCATAAAATGTGGTGGCCCGCACAGCATATTTTAAACTCCTTCGCCTCTTTCCCTGAAACAGCAAATCCATCAAGGAAACACTCTTCTCTGGCTCCTTCCCTCTCCTTGTATCCTCCACTTTTCTTTTTCCCGTCTCCAAATCGGAGTCCACATCAGAATGTGAACACCAAGCACAAGATTCACAGACGAAATCTAAAAATAGAAAAAACCCAACAACAACAAAAATTCAAACTTTTTTCTGCAATTAAAGTTAAATTAAACTCAATCTCTGTCATTAATCAGCAATGAAGGATGAGGATGGCCTTCCAACGTCGACGACGGCCAGCGCGAAGAAGGAGAGCTCGGATTCGAGTGTAGTACTCGGGAAAGGCAGGTACAAGTTTTGGGCTTTGGCTGCGATTTTGTTGCTCGCGTTTTGGTCCATGTTCACCGGCACCGTCACGCTCCGGTGGTCCGCCGGCAACCTCAATCGGCTCTCCGATGACCTCTACTCTCCTATTCACGACGATATCGATGTCCTTGTCAGTCCCCTTATGCATTTTTGTTGCTTGTTTTTGTTTTCTGGGTTGGTTTAGTTGGATCTCTGATTTGATGGGTTATTGGGTTTTTTTTTTTTTTTTTTTTTTTTTTTTTTTTTTTTTTTTTTTTTTTTGTTTTTTCCCCCGCCCCCCCTTTTGGGGATTTTGGGTATTGTTGTGTCCAGGAAATGGAGGAGAGGGAGAAGGTGGTAAAGCACATGTGGGATGTGTACACTAACAGCCGTCGGATCAGACTGCCCAGGTTCTGGCAAGAGGCATTTGAGGCTGCCTATGAGGAGTTAACCAGTGACGTCCCTGGTGTTCGAGAAGAAGCCATAACCGAGATCGCTAAAATGTCCGTGCGCTCTGTCGATCTCGATCCGCCTCCTGTCCAATCTGCAGTGAGTCCCCTTTCTTTTGTGTTTTTTGTTTGATTACGCAAGGACATTGTTTAGGCTGATTTGCTCTTTGTTAAGCAGGCTACACTGCTCATTAGCTGTAGACTGCACTGCTCTTTTAATTAGTGAAAAGGGTTAGTTTAGCTTGGGGACTTCGGTGCTTTGATTGGGAAGTGTATTAAGGAAATGGGTTGTTTTGTTGTCCATTAATTAATCTGTTTATGATTACCCAGGAAGCAATATAGCAGCACTAGTGCAACGTTTCTTTGCTTTCATTGTTACGAAGCTTGGGTGGGGTTGGAGTTGGAATTCTCATGCAAGTTATTACTTGAGCTTGACATTATAATCCATTCAAGTAGGATGATAAGCTTATGCTGCATAATCTGGGCTTTTTTTCTTGCTTTTTATATCACTAGGGTAAGAGAAGAATGCTGTTTTACCTTTAGTTTTATTATTTTCATTGATCTTATATTGTTTAATTCCTTTGGTGATAGCTTAAATTCTGATCCCTACCTTATCCTAATATAGTTTTCTGGCAAACTATACCATCATTTGCCTCCTCATGTTAGTATTAGATATCTAAGTGGCAGTCTGGCAGATAAGAAGTTTTAAGACTATGATGTAAGAGTGGAAAGTAAATATGGGTTATCTTTAGACATACCTGGCGTTAGCATCTTAGCATCTAGATGATGGTCCTTTGTTTACCTGTTGTAATTACTGTAAATCACAGAACTTGATCACCTGGTTCGATTGAGATCCTGGTGGTGAATGTCCAAATCCAATGCAAATCTATCATTGCTCAGCTTTAGATTGTAGAAGGTGCAGAAACTCAGGCCATGACAAGTGACAACCCAAACTTCTGGCCAATTTGGACTTGGTATTTCAATAACCATTTTGCTTACGGCATTTGGGTTGCTGAGTGGGTTAAGAAGACTTAGTTGTCACGCCAGATTGTCATGTGATCAAAGACAAAAGCGATTTGCCAATACTTGCCTTTCACCCTTTTTATAAGAATTAACTGAATTCATTTTGCACGTCAAACTGAGAGGCAATGGATAGAGTAGGAAAAGGTGACAGCCTGGAAATTATCTTGTTGGATCTGTATCTGTACATTCCATTAATTTCCTCTGTTGTAGTAAGTTGAGATTCAGTCACTTCAAGTTGACATTGTGTTGTGTATGTTTGGATGAGATGATGTCTTCCACAAAATATGAGTGATTGTACATTCTTGCAGACTGCTTAAGTGATGGGCAAACCATCACAAAGCCAACTCATGCCCAGTGTGTCGTTCAAAGGGGAAAAAGAAAGAGATTATTGTGTTCAGTTTTCTTGTTTGGTAATTTGTTGTGCTGGGCATTCCTTTGGTGCTGCTGCTT
Organism: Prunus fruticosa; assembly: GCA_018703695.1. NCBI lineage: Eukaryota > Viridiplantae > Streptophyta > Magnoliopsida > Rosales > Rosaceae > Prunus > Prunus fruticosa. The sequence goes on from CM031923.1 coordinate 28,508,344, forward strand.
TGTCTGTTTAGTGTTTGCACTAAGTAATTCCAAAACTAAAACTACAAATTAAGGTCTTGTGCATGGGACTCTTGGAAAGAATTCATGCTGAAAACCCAGAGGATTTTCCTTGGGATTTTAAAGAATTTATGACAATCTTTTGACCCCCTGATCACTATGGCATTAAACAGAGCAACACCGGTTTAGTCAACTAGCCTCCTGGGGAACAAATTAGACCTGGAATGTAAAACTGATGCTTTATACTAGTTCAACACATAGTAAGCAAGCATCACATAGTGTTCCACTGGTTGAATTTTGATTTATGTCGTCCTCTAACCTGATCATTTATCCTAGGATGAAGGCAGGTTGTAATTTCTGGTATAAACTGCAAATGTATGCTTGTGATGCCCACCACAACGGCAGATGTTCCATTACTTTTAGTATCAATTAATATGTTCGTCTTTTGAAAACGACGTACAGTTGTTTGGTTGATCGGGATGATAGACTTAGTAATTGAACCATACCCTACTGATCTTGAGTCTTGGCACATCGACATCTTGATCTTGAGTCTTGAGTCTTGACTAAGAAATGATTTCCTTGTATGTGTATTGATGATTAAAGCAAAGCCTTGCTATTTGGTTTCTGAATATCTGTATATCTTTTCCTAGATGCCTATAGCTTTGTATGTAAATATGCCTTATACTTTTTAACAAGTTCTGTTCTTTGTACCAGAGTGCACGGGAGTTTAGTAAGACTCTGAAGCAGGCAGAGAAAGGTAGAGAACTGGCGACCTCAACAGGGAGCGGTCGATGATGTCTAGAATGTTGAGGACCATGGTTCAAGTCTCCATTTTCCTGCAATTACAACTGTGTGCTGGCCAGAGTTTGTGAGTGATACTGAGGTGCACAGTCATACTCGGTTCTTCTTCTTCATATGTTTTCATAGGGCAAAACTATGTATTTGATTAGGTTCTCCATTTTTGGATATCACAGTCTTGCCATGTGTGTGGTAAACTGAAAGAACATGTGGAGTAGATGAGTTGAAGTGCAGGAATTTTGTTTTGATATTATTTTTTATAAATTCAATTGAAAGAAATTTCTGAAGCCTCACCTTCAAGTTTCTAATTTTAGTTCTTTATAGCAAGTAAAATCCTAGCACTAAATATTTATATCACTCCATTTTCAATTAGTTCCTGTTCTTATGTTCATTTTCCTGTCAAATAGAAAACTTGTGACTTGGACAAATTGAGTGAATCCTAGTCAAGACAAATGTCTTGATCAACTAGTCTAATTCGTATTTTTTTTTAAATGTGTAATTTGCATCTGGTATCAAACAAGAACTTCTGTAATCCAACTCATAAATAAAACAAATTCAGTGAGTTAATAAAACATTAAGGTTAATCTCCCTAATCTATCTATCTTTTTTGTTTATAAAGAAAGAGAAAAAGAGAAATAACATATATGCTATAGTCGTATGGGAGTTGACCCCCAAACTAACGGACCATCCTGAAGAAGAGAGAGCGACGGACTCAGGGCTCTCTCTCAGTCTCAGCCCAGCCGCCGCAACAATCAACACCAATCTCTCAAACACAGAGAAATGAGGTGCCCGTACTGCTTGGCCGGGCAAGGCCGGTGCGCGACGACAACAAACTCCCGTCGTTCGATAACGGAGTGCACGTCGTGTGGTCGTGTGGTGGAAGAGCGCCAATCCCAATTCCACCACCTCTTCCACCTCGCGCCCAAGACAACCCTCTCTGCCTCGTCACCTCCGACCTCCCCACCCTCCACCACCAAGCCCAACCCAACAACGCCGCCGCCGCCGCCGACGACCCGTTCGAGCCCACCGGATTCATCACCGCCTTCTCGACCTGGTCCCTGGAGCCCAACCCGCTCTTCCTCCGCTCCTCTCTCTCCTTCTCCGGCCACCTCGCCGAGCTCGAGCGCACCCTCGAATCCACCTCCTCTTCTTCTTCTTCATCCCCGTCGTCTTCCACCGTTGTGGTCGATAATCTCAGGGCCTACATGCAAATCATCGATGTCGCTTCGATCCTGGGCTTGGAATACGACATCTCGGACCACGCGTTTCAGCTCTTCAGGGACTGTTGCTCCACTACTTGCTTGAGGAATCGCAGCGTTGAAGCTCTCGCTACTGCTGCCCTTGTGCAGGCCATCAGAGAAGCCCAAGAGCCCAGAACCCTCCAGGTACATACATACATACACTGATTAAAGCTAACCGGCTTACTTCTAAGTTTTCACCTTTTCAGTTATAATGCTAATTGGGTTTGTAATTGTATTTCTTGTAAGTTAATTTCTGATTCAAAAGTGTGGATTTTGATGATGGGTATTGTGGAAGTGAAGTGGTTAACCTATTGGGTTGTGAGTTTTGTGGCTGTTCTTTCCAGTTTCTGGAGCTTCTGTGACTTGGCATTTGGTTTTGTATTGCAGGAAATCTCAATTGCAGCCAATGTGCCCCAGAAGGAAATTGGTAAGTACATCAAGATACTTGGAGAAGCACTGCAACTTAGTCAGCCCATCAACAGCAACTCCATATCCGTCCATATGCCTCGGTTTTGCACTCTCCTCCAGCTCAATAAATCTGCTCAGGTACCTTTTGTTTTGTTGCGGAGTGCACTACTTGAACTACTCATTACATTAACATACTTAGATCAAGTCATTTGCCTGCATAAGCCTGATGATATACAATTGGATGATATTAAAAGGAAAGAAATATGGCATGGGATTTGCAATCCAAAATTCTTTAGGGAAATCCTATTAATTAGGACTAAGAAAGGTTTCAAACTAGAATTAGGAGTTGGGGAACTGTGAACCCAAATAGACATAGAGTTAAAAGTTGTGGAAAGTTTATCTCACAAGAACTGGTGAAACCAATTTTTGGTAGATTCTATCATTTTGATCTTTCAGTTTCCATGTAATTGAAAGCCAAATGGAGGCACATTTTTAAGGAACCCTGCTAATGACATTTTAGTTTCTTAACCACCATCACACTGTGTCTGATGAGTTTCTTATTTGTGTCATTGGCATCTTGCAATATCTTCAATATTTAGACTCTGAAATGAGGTTTATGTAATCGTTTACTTACAGGGGTTTCCTTTAGTGACTTAAATTGTTGTGTTCTTTGCTGACAGTATTGAACTTGAATTTTCCTCCTGATCAAGTCTGACCATGATTCACATACTTTCTTGTAGAAACTGGCAACTCACATTGGAGAGGTTGTCATAAACAAATGCTTCTGCACTCGTAGGAACCCCATTAGCATCTCCGCAGCTGCAATATATTTAGCCTGCCAGCTTGAAGACAAGCGAAAAACTCAGGCTGAGATTTGTAAGGTGACTGGTCTTACTGAAGTCACTCTCCGGAAAGTTTACAAGGAGCTGTTGGAGAATTGGGACGACTTGCTCCCATCTAATTATACTCCAGCCGTTCCTCCAGAAAGAGCATTCCCTACCACTGTAATCGCTTCAGGCCGTTCTTCAACATCTAAAGTTGATTTAGTCGAAATACCAGTTTATTTGGAGAGAGAGAAGCTGCCTGAAATGAAACCTAACAAACCAAATGAGGGATTAGACATGAATGTTCCGGCCATAGGTAAAGAGGAGTTTGAGCTTAAAGGTAATTCTCGAGGTGCGCAAACCACCATTTTGAATCAATCAACAACTTTCTGGCAACACCAAGTTCCATATGGTACTTCTGGTTTAAGGACAGCAGGAAAGAGCTCTCATAATGGCACCGAAGGAATGGACATCGATGAGCCGCAACGTAACCAGCAGCCTAACCAACAGTTCGAGCAGAAGATGGGTATGGACTCAAACGGTCTTACTAGTACACGAAAGCAAACTCAAATTTTGAGCCCCCCAGCTTCAGGTGCATGCTCAGTTACCAGGCAATTTCGGTGCCCTCCACCGTCAGCAGGTTCTTCTCCAAATGTTTTGTATGTGCTGCCACCAAAGCTGGCACCAGGTTATACTGAGCTTAGAGGTAGCGGGAGTCAAAGAAAATGCCAAACAGAGTGGAGATGCCTAGTGGTATGACTTTTGTATATAGAGAGCTTACAAAATGTATCTTCCTTGTCACGATCGATGTATTTCTTCTGTATTTCGGTGACAAATGCGTAGCCTAGTTTACTTGTTTAAGGTTTGAACACAGTTTGATTATTTTTTATAGGAGTTGTAGAATTACAGAATTCATTAGGGGGGAGAATCGATCGAACCTGAAAAACGTAGAACTTCGAGTGCATAGGTAAATACTTTCAACACTGAGCTACAAATTGCATTTTAATTTTTCTTTTTGTGTGTGTTTAGTTTCAGTCCCAACAACAAATCCACAGTTTTACATTTTTATTTTCATCCTTCCCTTTCAATGTGAAAAAGAAAGAACAAAAAAGAAGAGATACTCATTTATTTATAGAAGGGAAAAAGTGTGGTTTATTATACCACGGGACAAACCAGCTAAACGATCAAAGAAAGCATGTCGTAAGTAAAATAGACGGTAAAACAAAAAGCAGCGTCGCAGTTACGACATGCAACGTAAGTCGTCCGTCAGGAACAATCGTGGCAATCACGTAATTTAGTAAAATCGTATAGGCATATCCATAACCGCCCCGATATTTCCACAACAGTGACGTGTCTTTCATGCGAAGCCGAAATCTTCTCTCTCTCTCTCTTTCTCTCTCTATCTCCCCATACAAACAAACACAACAAACCATAATCTTAACCTTCCATTCATCCATGTCACCGATCCGCGCCTTGTATATCCAACGGTCTGAAATCCTTCAATAATTCACACAGCCTAAACCATACGGATAGGTTCAGCCCCCCGAACCCTAGCCACGGAACCCGAAGACTTACGAGCCCCCTCTAGAGGTTTATCCCGATTCACACACTCGACCAATACCAATAGGAGAGGGAAGAGAGAGAAAGAGAGAGAGAGAGGGAAGAGAGAGGAATTCCAATTTCATTTTAGGTCCTTTTCTTGTATTTTGCTCCTCAAGCATTTCCTACTTGCGGAAGAGCGTCCGTACATCTGAACGTTTTAGGGTTTTAAAATGGTTCAGAGAAAAACGATTTGAATTCGTGTCGTTTTGATCTTGAATTGGGGATACGGCTAAGGTTAGAGTTTCTCTGTCATTTATGTTCTCCCCTCTCTGGGATTGAAATATTGAAGCTCCGTTGCTTGTTTACAAAATACCAAAAAAGAAAAAAAATAGCGATAAATTTTAGTTTTGTTCTTTGTATGAGATAAAATAAGGTTTCGAATTTGATGGACGAGATCTGGGAGCGAGCCGTTGAGACAGCGCTAGAGGGCCAGAGCGACCACGCCGCGGCTCGAGCCCTAACCCTAGACGGCGCCGTTAAGTGCGTCCAGGGTCGTCTACCTCCCCCGAGCCTTCTAGAGAAGTTTCAGAACCTTCAGCATCTCTCAATTGCCAACGTCGGCGTTTCGTCTCTGGAACAGTTCCCGAGGCTCCGAAATCTCCAGAAGCTAATCCTCTCGGATAATCGAATCGCTGGAGGCCTTGAATTTCTCGTAGAAGCCGGTCTCGACTCGCTGAGAGACCTCGACCTCTCGAACAATCGGATTCAGCATGTCGAAGATCTCGCGCCGCTCGCGCAGCTCAAGCTGGTGTCCCTTGATCTGTATGAGTGTCCGGTCACTCACGTCAAGGATTATCGATCCAGGGTTTTTGGATTGATCAAGTCGTTGAAGTATTTGGATAAGATGGACGCGGAGGAGAACGAGAGGCCGGAATCTGATGACGAGGAGGACGACGAAGATGACGAGGAGGATGATCCTGGGAGCGGTGAAATCGATGGTGAGGATCGGCCATTTAGGATGACCAATGGCCACACTGAGGCGGTTGAAGGTGTTGTTGATGTTGATGAGGATGACGAGAGTGATGCAGACGAGGAAGAGACTGTGACTGCGACGAGGGTGAATGGACAAAATCACCAGACAGCAAATGGGTTTCGGGTTGCTGCTGTGGCTGGTGAAGAGGGAGACGAGGATGAGGAGGGAGACGATGATGAAGAGAATGATTCTGGTGAAGAAATCGATGAAGAGGATGTTGATGATGACGATGTGGTGGAGGTTCAAGAGATTGAGGATAGTGACGATGAGGAAGATGGGGTTGAGTATGATGAGGAGGATGATGACGACGATGATGAAGATGACGAGGAAGAGGAGGTGGACAATGATGAAGGGGATCTTGCAGAGCCGGAGAGTACAGGGAGGTTGACAAGCACGGAAGGAGAGATTGATGGACATGAACAAGGGGAGGATGATGCAGATGAGGATGATAATGGAGAGACCGGGGAGGAAGAGCAGTTAGTAGAAGAGGATGGGGAGTTTGAAGATGAAGATGGCGAGGAAGAGGTGAGGAGTTCCTTGCAAGAACATTTTTTATATACTAATATTTGGTTGTCTGCATTTATATTTATGTTTGCTATAATATTGTTTGCTAATTATTTTGTAGCAGTGTTTAACTGTTTATGGCTGATGTTCTTTAAGATCACTGGAGAGGAGAGAGATGGCTGCTGTTGGTTTTCTGCATATGGGTCGAAATTGGTTTTCTGCATATGTCTGTGTATATGTTGATTGGTTGTATAGGTTTAGGAGGATGATTCTTTCGAGTGTCTTCTGCAGTACTGTGAAATAATGTTTGTGCTTTTCCGTGGTTACATGTGGTGTATAGTATGTCTTGAAAATTTTGAACAATTATAGGTTATAGGTTGTTGAACCTTATTCTTTTGTAGTTTTGGAAGCTTTTTGAAAATCAGATTTCTGTTTTGGTAACAGTTGTGTAGTAATAAGGTAAATGTTCGAATATGCCTTTTAAAACCCCTGCACTTTTATTCTATTTTGTTGCTAGACCTTTTTGTTGTTATTGTTGTTAGAAAACTTTTATTTGATGCCTTTTTCTGATGTATCTTGTAATACCAGTGTTGCTGGAATGTGTATTATTTGCTGTTGACTCTTCAGTGTTTATATCTTTGTGGGAAAAGAAATTGGAGGTGTCACGAAAAAATTTGAAGGTCCTTTTTTTCTGATTGCTGTTATTTAGTACCTGAATTTGTTGAGTTGATTGTCAATTGCCTTCCTATGTCAGATTACATGATTTAGAGTGTTCTTGTAAGATTTTGTGTGACGTGCACTTGACTTTAATCTTTTTCCTGGAATATTTGGCGCTCATGGTTCTTAAAAGTAGTATTCTTATAGGCTGGCACTTTCCTGCGAAAGAATGGTTGGTTGCCCAAGGGTGGCGGATTGTTGTTCTTAGATAAATTGGCTGTTTATTCAAAGCAGTGTCTGTTTTTAGTGTGTTATAAATCAAAGTTGCACTTTTTTTTAATTGTGCTGTAATTGTATGATGATTTGTTTCGGTTCAATTTGGCTGTTTTTTCATTACTATTACTATCATTATTATTGATTTTATCATGATTACTTAAATTTATCAACTTACGGAAACAATTGGATCGCAGGAAGAGGACTATGGTGCAGGTTACTTAGTTCAACCTGTGGCGCAGGCTGAGGAAGAAGATGCTGGTGGCAGTGACATGGATGCAGGAAATGAAGAAGGTGATGGCGAAGAGGAGGAAGTTGAAGACGATGAAGATGATGAAGTTCAGGTGTTGCCGCCCCCTTCTTCTTCTTCTTCTCAAATGAAGAGGAAGAGAGATGAAGCTGCAGATTCGGATGACAATGGTGAGGATGATGAGGAGGACGACGATGTTGTCGAGTACAGCAAGTCTTCAAAGAAGCATCGTTGACAGTCAGTAAATCTGTCAATGTTTATGTTTTGTTGATGCTGCCCTTTTTCTAGTTTGGAAAACAGAGAACCTCAGATTAGATTAGATTGGTTGGTAGAACTGTTAGTGATTTTCCCTGATCTTGGACAAGCATATATATATATATAATGTTTTAAGGAAAAAGAAAAGGGGTTTCGATGCAATGTTTTTCAAGTTCAAAAAGTCGTTAGTATTTTATCCCTACTTGGTTCTCTCACATAGCCGTTGCTGTATGTTATTCAAATGACAGTTATGCGCGGCTCTAGTTGGGGAAGAGTCAGTTTCAAAAGGGGGTGTTGGGGAGAGCATATGGAGGGAAAAAGAAACTTGAAAATTGTCATTGTTTTTGGCTTCAGTATTTTGTCCAACCAGTTTTTTTTTGGGAAAAAATGGGGGCATGTAAAAACGCTTGTAGATAGTTCTCTATTAAATCAAGTTTGGCTTCGAGTCTTATTTGCTCTGCTTTTTTATGTTATTCAGCAGGTGACGTGTAAATTCTGTTTATCTTTATATTATTGGGTGTCTAATATACCAGGTGGCAGTGATTGTGGGGTAAATGGTGCCCATGTGACATGGGACCTAAGGTGTCGATCTCTGATCGAAGAGTGCAACAAAATATGGTAGATTTGGTTCTAGATTAACTGTACCCAAGTGTTGCCTACTAGTAGCTGACTTGATTTCAATTGGACAGCTTTTAAATAAGCACTCATTACGAAATAAAGTAAGTTTTATCTGTATGAATGAGCTAACTCGCTTTGAAGCTCAAGCTCAACTTGTAGACGGCTTTACCGTTAAAAGCAGCTCTGCTGAGCCAAAAGCTCAAGCATTTCCTTACCTGCGGCTCCCATTTCATGCTAGCTTTTGGTGCGCTGAAACAAGCTAGTAATTACACAGAAGAGTTTTTTTCTTTTTCTTTTTCCTATTCTTTTTGGCCATAGAAAAGAAAAGAGTGGTTGACGGAGACACTTTTATGATAATAAACCAATAATGAAATTGGTTGGTCTTAAATTGAATTGACTCTATGGTGCTCTACTGTAAATACATCAAACTGGTTCCAACATGTGAATTCAGCAAACTAGAAACAAACTCTCTCTCTCTCTCTCTCTCTCTCAATGATGTTGCTAGTTTCTCCAGCATCCACCTCCCTATCAAACCCACTTCAAAGCTTCCATGCCAAATACAAAACAACAACCAGATTGCAAGCCCCAGCCAAGGTCTTAGCCATGGCAAAGCAAACCAGCGACGACAGCAGCAGCAGCACCGTTGCAGAGAAAGCAGCCATAGCAGGAGGCCTAGTCTCCACCCCAGTGATTGGCTGGTCACTCTACACCCTCAAAACAACCGGCTGCGGCCTGCCGCCTGGACCCGGTGGCTCCGTCGGTGCCCTTGAAGGCGTGAGCTATTTGGCTGTCCTGGGAATTGTAGGGTGGTCCTTGTACACCAAGACCAAAACTGGCTCTGGCCTCCCTAATGGCCCTTTTGGCCTTTTGGGTGCTGTTGAAGGTCTCTCGTACTTGTCTTTGCTCTCCATTTTGGTGGTGTTTGGGCTCCAGTTTTTTCAGCAGGGCTCCATTCCAGGACCCCTCCCCAGTGACCAGTGCTTTGGATGATGTGGGATTATTGGCCACCACAATTCTATCTTGTGTTTGTGGACATGGTTTGGTCCAATTACTTTGTCCTGCATTTCAAGTACTAGTACAATGTTAATGTGTTTCTATAAGAAATTCCACGACATGTTTTTCCAAATTTTTCCTTCTTCTTTGATGTTTTAACCATTTCAATGTCGCCAACTTCAATTTTCCTTGGTTTATTGTCTATAATGTAACAAGATTATTCTAGTAGTAATTTAGGGTCGAGTCCAATTAATTCTATTATTTCAATGGCGTTTTCACAAATTTTAATCATCTTACTCCTAAGTTGTATATGATGATGTATGCTCAAAGACAGAGAACACATGAAGAAGATATGACAAGCAAAAATAACCACCATCTATTTAACAATTTGAGTTTGGTTTTTCACTACATGGTATTACCAAATCACCGATATTATAACACATATTATAACACGTAGATTAATAACATCACGTAATGGTAACATACAAAATTATTTTCAAGATGTAAATAAGCCCACCAGAAATTAAGGTCTCAAGTATGTTTTGTCTACATCACACTTTAAATCCTTACTTCCTACCTATCTTTTTTCTCCAATTGAAGAGATAAACACCAAGAAAAAGGTAATCATCTATTCAAGTAATTTCCTTACATAAACGAATTGTAATTTGTTTATAAAAATCAGTTGCAGATCCTCATTTCCTTAATAGTAATATCGTTATACAAATCAGCTTTCAAGTAATTTCCTTTTTAGCCTCCAATTTCCAAGCATTTGAGGCTAATGAAATATTTTCATCAAAGCATTACCAAACAAAAATTTGAAGTTGCCACGGTATGAAAATGTAATTAAAGAAAATTATCCATGAAAAGCAATGGTGGACCTATTAAGGCGCAAAGAGTGCAAACTGCACCTCATTTTGTCGGAAAAACCATTGTAAAAAGCATGATAAGATTATGATTTCTATTAATGATAAGGTCAAAATAATATTTTTCTCATTTTTTTTCCTTGTTAAGCCTCATTTGACTTGCTTATTGCCTATTAAATTCCAAATTCTAGAATAAAGGTATGAGATTTTCATGAACCCTGAGCAATTCATAAATTCAGAAAAATTAGAAAAGTTATGTGGATTTGCTCCCTCAATATACCGGTGTAGCTCCGCCTAACAACACCGGGTGTTACATTCTGCTCATGTTATAACATGTTTATATTTGTTGGTGTTACGGTAAAACACAATAATTACTCCGAATCCCAAACCAGAATAGAAATGTTGTTCTATTCCAGAATAGAACATAAGTCTTCTTGGAACCAAACAGCCGCGCTATTGACTGACACCACTAAGTCAAGCAGAGTCCAACTTTACCACAAATAGAGGGCCCCAAAACCCCAAGCAGAGTCCAAAAAGACTTTTCTTCAATATCTTCGTCTCTCTCTCTACCCTCTCTCTCTCTCTCTCTCTCTCTCTCTCTCTCTCTCCTCGACGATTTCACGAACGACGCAATCCGATTGGTACGATCGCTCACTCACTCACAGTTCTACTCTCTTCTCTCACTTTGATTTCCTTTAATCTTCGTTTTGATCATTAATTGAGGTTTTTAATCACGATTAGCTCTCAGCAAATTTTTTCATGAGTTTTGTATGCTTCCAGTTTGTTCACATTTTGTGATTAATTGTTTTTGGGTTTTTATAGTCTGATTTTCTCTGGCTGCCTCTTGATTGTGTTAGAGTAGCCTTGGATGTTTTCGTTTCTGTTATGGATCTGTTTGGTTGCTTAGAAAATTTAGGCTGAAGAAATGAAAGGGGCTTTTTGAGTTGGTCTATGCTCTCAGTTCTTTTTTGGGTAGAAAATAGAAACAGTGCAAGCCTAAGAAGTTATGTTTAAAATGTGGTTTGTTTATTTATTCTTGTTAAGATTCCATATTCTCTGTGCAAGTTGATTTTGGAGAGTTCATAAGATTGTGGTATATCGTCTTTGAATATTCTCTGAGATCCTGAACTGTGTTTTCATCATGTAATTTTAATTAGACGAATATGCAGAAGCCAATAGTGATTGGTGATTGTTGGTCATAAGAAGAAATTGGTTGATTTCCTTGGGTCTAGTAATTAGAATTGATTATGAGTTAAACTATCCTTTTACCTAAAATTTGTATTTGTATCTAGCGCGGTGCTCTGTCAAATATGGAAACCGTGTGACATACAATAGTCTTCAAATACTAGACAAATTCAAAGATCTGATCAATGTGTCACAAAACAAATCTACAATGAAACATTCGGAAAAACCAGTAGTGACGTCTCTGTCTCAGATGTGTTGGCTTGTGTCAAATGTCTCTTTTACTTTATTGTACTTCAGATGTCTTACCTTTCTTTCTTAAGTTTTGAATATTTGATTGCTTTTGAAGGAGTGGAAGATTTAATTGAGGGCATAATGGATCGAGGAAGGAGAACAAATCAGGTACTGGTAAACAAAAACAGTAAGATATACATGGACCTCAAGGACATCGTTAGGGATCATGCCCTCCCATATCTACCTGCTAAATCACTTTTCAGGTTCACTGGAGTTTGTAGGGACTGGAAGCTCGACATCCTAACTCCTTTCTTTGCCCACAAGCAGTCGAATTGTTTTTCTGATATCTCGGGCTTCTTTTATCAATCCAGAGCAGACCCACCTTCATTCATATCTCTTGACCGCAATGCATATGGTGTTCCAGACCCATGTCTGAAGTTCTTGCCTGAGCCAGTTGACATGAGGACTTCTTCCAATGGATTACTTTGCTGCCAGGGTCGTGATGGCTACAAGGCTTATTACATATGCAATCCTGTTACTAAGAAGTGGAAAAAACTTCCTAAGGCAAATGCTGATCATGGATCTGACCCTGCTATTGTTCTCATCTTTGAACCATCTTTGCTGAACTTTGTGACCGAGTACAAGCTAGTATGTGCTTTTCCATCCGTTGATTTTGACAATGGATATGAATTTGAGATTTATTCCTCCAAGGAGGGGTCTTGGAGAGTTTCTGGTGAGATTTACTTTGGCAATAAAACTCTCGTGCCAAGATCTGGTGTTCATGTGAACGACATAGTTTATTGGCAGGCAATGGGTTCTCAGATTCTTGTTTTTGACCTGAAGATGGAGCGGACACAACTCCTCTATGGCGATTTTTACGGCACGGGAGGATGTGCGGCCCTGGGTCTGATGGATGGAAAGCTTTGTTTGACAAAGGCTCAGTCTTCGGGATTAACTGTGAATGTGTTGTCTAACGCCTACACAAACACAATGGAGATGAACAGCAAGGCCAGGACATGGAAAACGAAACATCAGATCACTCTATCACCTTCACCCTTTGCTCCGGCAGCTGATCGCTTGTCTAGTAACATAATGTTTGCCAGTGGAAATGTGGTCTTGTTTCGCAGTGGCGGAAAAATCTATTCGTACAACCTGAAGACTAAAGAAACTCAATGTGTGGGTGATGAATTTGATTACGATGCGAGGATTGTCTCTCATGTGAACAGTCTTGTGGAGATCTAGCTGGCCTCACTTATGCCTTAGTTTGCTGTTGTGCAACCATGAAGAAAATAACACCGGGTAGTTTTTATTAGATGGCTGTGCTTTGAACCAATTAGTAAAGTTTCTCCATTTATGCTTGCTCAGAGCTTGTGTTCATGGCCATCGAATTGTCCATGAGTCAACAGTCAACTGCTTATTTCTTCTTATTGGCTTCCTTTGTAGACCTGCTGCTTTACCTCATATGATATTATTGGGTTTATAATTATATAAATATGAATGGATAAAACCTTGACCCAAACCAAACAAAAAAAATATAGATATTTATAAATAAACCCAATCCTAGACATGTATTTATAAAAAAATTCAAATACTATTTAAACATAGAAATACACCCAAAATCATCCCCACAATCACTAATTGTATATTTTTTGGGTGTGCTTATAAATGGGTTTTGAAGGTGTGTAATGATGGGTTTTGGGTGTGTCTATAAAGTGTTTTGGGTGTTGGGTTTTTTTATAATTTCAGCCTCTATTTTGGGTGTTTTAGTGAAACTTCAAAAAAAAAAAAGTGGATAAAACCTTGATGCATCATGATTTTGGGTTTTTAATTATTATTATTTTTATGAAAGATCATGATTGTGCATGAAGCGTAAAGTCATTAATCATTAGCAAAGCTGAAACCTGGTAATTTTGTACGCATTTAAAGCTAATTTGAACCATAATTATTTAGCTTCCTATTTACTTCCTTCAAAATGGGATGCAATTCCTACAAATTAGGCTACGAGATTATTGTGGAGAAAAACTTGGATTAGTAATTATCTGTAAGTTTTTTACTTCGTATTATGGAGAAAAACTTGGTTGGAATCTAAAACCCAATATACAAGTTCAACAACTCGTACGAATTCCTTCACAAGCTTCAAACTTCAAACTTAAAACTTAAGCAACATCTGACCACGTCAAGACCTTGTTTCTCCGTCAACATACCAATCTGAGGCGTACACGTGTTCAGAGAAACCCGACATAAACCATTGGAATTCCACGTGTCAAGAAAACCCCTCGATACAAACAAACCATACGGCCTCGTTCGTGACTTTAAACTGCTCTCTCACTCTATAGACTTTTCAGTTCTAAGTCCTCTCTCTCTCTCTGTTGCGCTCAACGCTGCGTTCGATCACCGGCTTGCTTGACTCTCAGGTCTTCGAAGGTACGCTTCTTGCTATTGCTTCGTTGATTTCTCTTTTGCCGAGATGAAAAAGCCCAACTCATTGGCAGAGTGCTCCTCTGTTTTTTGTTTGGGTTTTTGTGGAAAAATCTTGAATCTTTATGGCTTGCCATTTTACATGCATGAGTGGGTTTTTTTCTGGGTTGCTTTCGATCGTTTCCAAGGTTTTACTGTCTCTGCTTTATGGGTTTTGCTTGATCATTGTAGGGTTTATCTTTGTGTTTTGGATATAGTAATTTAGAGAAAGCTCTCTGCTTTCGCTCTGTCTTTTATCCAATTTTCATGTTTTTATCTATGTTTTGATTTGTTTGGCTACTGAGAAACCCAAAGAAACTGAAAGTATACTGGGACTTCATGCCATTGCGATTGGGGTTTGAATTTGAATTTCGAAAAAAATACCATTTGTTTCTAAGAAAACAAGAAATGTATTTTGGATTTTTCTTTATGGGGTTTTATTATATTTCTTCTTCTTCATCCCAACCCCAGAATTTTAGAATTTTTTGAATTGGGATATAAGAACACCTTATTGAAGCAATCGAACCAAAACTTGGGGTTTTTGTTATGATCTGATTTTGTTTTGTTTCTTTTGTGCCAAGCAACCATAATTGAATACTAGGCTTTAATTTAGCTGCTGTTTAAACAGTTGTTCCCTTGTATTTGGCAGCAAAATTGTTCTGTGGTTCAAAGAAGCTTATGTTGCTTTCCTCTTGTTTGAAAGTCCTGATCTGTTATGGGTCTTGATGTTTGGGAAATTCAATTATCTTCGAATGGTTATTAAATGTGTTCTAACCAATTTGATGTCATTGTGCAGTGGTGGTGAACTCTGAGGATTATATACCATGGATAATGATAAAGATGTGGGCTGTGACTCTGACTCGTCTTATGTCGTTGTGAGCGATAACAATTCTGTGGGTAGTGATTCTGAAAATTATGTAATTTTGGGTGATGAAAGTTCTGTGGCTACTGCTTCTGTAGAAAATCTATGTGATGTAACCAAGCAACAGTTGAAGATTGTGGATACTGACATTTCTGTGGGTACGGATTCTGAAGAAGATCTATCCGATGAAAGCAAACAACAGTTGAAGAATGTAGATAAAGACAGTTATATGGATACTGATTCTGAAGGATATCTATATGATGAAAGCGAACCATGGATGAAGAATGACTGTTATTTGGGTTCTGATTATGAAGAAGATATATTTGAGGAAAGCGAACCACAGATGGAGAATGTGGATAATGACAGTTATTTGGGCACTGATTCTGAAGAAGATCTATCTGATGGAAGCGGAGAAGTGTTGAAGATTGAGGATAGTGGCAATTATGTGGGTACCGTAGTCCCTGTGCCTCGGTTCGAGGATAAAATGTTATTCTTCCAAGGTATGACATTTTTGTTTGGTCATAGTGTTTGGTAGTGGCTTTATTATATGTGAGATGAAGTTTTCATACTTTTATATTTCTCTGTTACTGTTTTGGTTAATTGATTGCATATGATATTAAGGGTTAGTTCTATCCTAAACAATCATTCCTGGCTCCTGCAGATAGAACCAAATTAAGCAAACTGATAAGGTCGTATCTTGGCCCGAATTTCCATGTTTGTTTTGTTTATTGATGAATTGGAGGCTGTCATTGCTCATGTGATTAAATGTTCAAGTTTTTTTGTGTCTTTGTTTCTTTTCCCTTGATTTGCATCTTGATGAACTTTTTAATGTGCAGTTTCACACATATTCATATAAAAGAATTGGTCATATAGATGATTGTCCTGAAGACAGAAAGCATATTAAGAAAATGAACATCGATGATGCTGCAATGGAGTATGTTCTTCCTTTCCTCCCTGCCAAAATACTTTGCAGGTTGAGAACTGTTAGCAAACAATGGGATCAGTGGATTGGTAGTGCTTTCTTCAGTCACAAGCAAACTTACTACTTCAGGGACATCTCTGGTCTATTTTGTCAACTCTCTGGTGATTATCCTTTCTTCATCTCGCTTGATCGTGATGCTTATGGCGTCCCCAGTTCTTCCCTCACGTTCTTGCCTAAACCAGTTACTGTAAGAACCACTTGCAAAGGTCTGCTATGCTGTCAAACCTGCGATGGAGAAGATACCTACTATATCTGCAACCCTCTGAACAAGCAATGGAAAGAGCTTCCCAAGCCAGGCTACTATCATGGGCCTGAATCTTTCCTGGCACTAGCCTTTGAGCCTTCTGTGCTTGATTTTGAAGCAAAATTTGAACTTGTCTGTGCCTTCTCTGTACCTGGTCATACGGGTGTCTATTTTGATATATTTTCTTCAAGGTCCAACTCTTGGGAACTGTCTGACACAGTATGCTATGAGCTCAATGCTTTGGAGCTGAGTGGGAATGGGCTCTTTTTGAAGGGTGTGGTCTTTTGGGAAACATCAACTGGGCAAATTCTGGCTTTTGATTTGAAGGAGAAGCAATATGGTATGATGCTACTCCCTATCGGCAGTGGACCACAAGGTGTTATGACAGAGATGAATGGGGAGCTGTCCTACATTCTGCCTTGTGAAGATGATGACGGTCAGTACACCTTGGAAATCTATGGCGATATGTGCATGAACCTGAAGCGCAGGATCCATCTTGTCGGTGAGGTTTTCAACCATGTTACTAAAGGGTTGAGGGCTTTGGCTTGTGTGAATGATGATGTGGTGGTAATTCTTCTTGGAGGGTACCTGATTGCTTATCATGTGAAAGCAGGGGAGATTGAAACACTGAGAACTAGCAGGACCAATGCTGGATATGAAAGGTTTCTTCCATACGTAAACAGCCTTGTGGCGATTTAGTTGGCCTCTCTTCTCAATGTTGCTTGCTGCTGTCCTATATTGCCATTTGCGGAAAACCACGAAGAAAGAAGGCATTTGGTAGTTTTTGTTAGGTGGTTATGTCTGGAACTAATTGGTAAAGTTATGTTTAATATTAGGCTTCTGTCCGTGGCTATGTGATTTCCTTTGAGTTAGTTCTCAACTGCTTATTTCTCATTGGCTTTGTGTAGAGCAGGTGCTTTGCTGCATCATATGGTATTATTGGGTTTATAATAAATAATATTGGACTGGATAAAACCTTTTCTTATTTGAGTTCTATGTATGCACTTTGTTGTACCTATGATATTCCATTTAGATTTGGTTGTATAATGCAACTTGACGCAACTTGAAAAAGAAAACCCACTAGAAAGATAGATAAAAACAAGACATTTCACATTTGTATTGACTTGACCCCATACAAAAAACAAGAGCCAAAAGAAAAATGACCGACCCAAAATGAAAAAGACGGCTCATCTTGGAATCATCATTTCTTAACTTTATGGTTCGAGTACAAGCTTGTCACTTTCTGCATTCCTATTTCGTTCATTTTGACGATGCATGTGAACAAAGGTACCAAGAGAAAAACCCAATAAGTTGTTTATTATTTCTTTCATACAAGCGAGATTGGAAATGAGACAATCGAGTTTAGGACCTCAAGTGCAATATTAAATATTCTTAACCACTTTAGTTACAGATCCCTTACTTCTTCAAGATAAGCAAAAAGAAAAGAATTTGTCCCTAAACCCTTATTCTTACATCCGATGTCCTATGTCCAAATTTCATGCCCTTTGTATAAATAAACTTGTAGCTCACGTCACCCTTGATATCCACATTGCGAACTATTCTCAGCTAGGCCAATATAAGTCAGCCACGTGTTCAAACACCATTGGAAGCTGATATAAGCCCAATTTATGTGCAGAGGAGTAAAGTACTACGTACGTCATTTTAACTGCTCTCAAACACAGAGCCTCTCTCTCTCTCTCTCTCGCTCGCGCGCGCGCTCTCTCGTGTTCAAGTTCAACGCAGCGTTTGATCTCCGGCGGTCTCTTAGGGCTACGACGGTAAGCTTCTCGTAGTTTTATTTTTCAGGGTTTTTTTTTAAGTGTTTCGAAATTGCCGATACGCACATTGCTTCTTTTATTGGAAATGCAAAACCCAACCCATCGGCAGAGTGCTTCTCTGTTCTTTTTTCCATTTCTTGTCAAACACTCTTGAATCTATAATGCATTTCGTTTCACTTTCATGAATGGGTTTTCTAAGAGTGTCAATTTCTCTGTTTTATGAGGTTTGTATGTTTTGGGTTTCTTGAGAGACCGCTCTCTGTTTTCGTTCTGTTTCTTTTTTTTTTTTCTTTCAAGTTTCTTATTTCTATTACCATTTTGGTTTGTTTGGTTACTGAGAAAGCCAAGGAAAAAGAAGGAAAACTCGGTCTCTAAGAGATTGTCATTGTGTTTTGGGTTTGAATTTTATTTTTGAAAATATTGCCAACTTGTACCAAGAAAACAAGAAACCCACCTTGGATGTTACTGATGGGGCTTTTGTTTCTTCTCTCCTAATGGATTTTGGGTTTGAATTAGATTTTCGGAAATGACCCATTTTACGAAGAAAGAAAAAAACCCATTTTGGATTGTTCTTTATAGGGTTTTTGTTTCTTTTCATTCAAGATCGTAAATTATGGAAATTAAGATATCAAAATTTTCATTTCTAATTATCCATACCTTACTGAAGCAATCAACAGAGCAGCAAACATTTAAATCTTCGTCGATTTCGTTAAGTTCTCATTTTGTTATGTAGTTTGGTTAATTTCTTTTGCACCAAGCAACCGCAATTGAATGATCTAATTCTTTGAAATTTGAAATTTGATTTTGTTATGTCTCTTTTTAGACAGAAATGGTGACTTCTGTGGACAGTAAGGAGCATAGTACTGGGAATTCTGAAGAAGGTGATCTATCTGATGACAGTGGACAAGAATATCCACCATCTTCGGTTCATGAGGTGAAGGTTGTGGATGGCTATGATGTGGTATGCCATTGGTAGATTTGACGCTTTTATTTTTAGATTTTTAATTTGTACTTAATAAAATAAATGGATGGTTGATAATTGTTGGTAGTTTGGCTTAAATTGTATTGTGTGTCTGTGAGCTCCAAGAGAGCTCCAATGGGTATCTCCAGACCCTCAAGAATTACGCTGAACAGGTTGTTTATGCTTCTCTGCTTTGTGTTCCCAATAGAAAATTATAAAAAGAGTCATTCATGTAAAAGAGGGTCACCAGATGAGTTTATGTGACTCGACGTTTCAATTATTTTTGGCAGATTTTCCTTTCATTTGCTTGGCGGTGCTTCTGTTATTTGTGCAGTATTGATAATCATTTTGCTTGAAGTTCTACGTGTTGGAAACCATTTTGCTCCCCTTGTCTCTCTCTCTCTACTAATATTTTTATCATTTCTTCATCAGTAATCTGCTTTTCCTCTGACCAAATTTTTGTTTTTGTTTTTCTTTTGCAGTTTCACGGATCTCCAAATGACAGAAAAAGGATTGCTCTTGTTGTTGACTATTCTGAATTTCCTGGATCCAAAAGGTTCAAGCAGAACATAGAGATCGAAGATGTTGTAACAGAGCATGTTCTTCCTTTCCTTCCAGCCAAATCACTTTTCAGGTTCAGAGCTGTTAGCAAAGAGTGGGATCAGTTGATTGCCAGTCCTTTTTTTATTCACCAGCAATCTCATCACTTCCGGGACATCTCTGGTCTGTTTTGTCAACTCCCTGGTGATGCGCCTTTCTTCGTGTCTCTTAATGGTGATGCTTATGGCGTTCCCAGTCCTTCCCTCAGTTTCTTGCCTGACCAGTTACTGTCAAAACCAGTTGCAATGGTCTGCTCTGCTGCCAAAGCTGCAATGGAGAAAATACCTACTATATTTGCAACCCTGCTACCAGGGAATGGAGAACGCTTCCCAAGTCAAACTTGTATCATGACCCTGAACCAGCCCTAGCTCTAGCCTTTGAACCTTCTGTCCTGAACTTTGCAGCTCATTATCAACTGATTTGTGCTTTCTCTTTAACTGATCATCCGGTTATCTGTTTCGAAATATTCTCTTCGAGGTCATCCTCATGGAGACTTGCTGACACAGAATGCTGTGAGCTGGATGCTTCGAAGCTGAATGGAGACGGACTCTTTATGAAGGGTGTAGCCTTCTGGGAAACTTCTGCTGGGTACATTTTGGCTTTTGATTTGAATGAGGAGCAATATGGTATTCTGTCACTCCCTCTCGGCAGCGGACCACATTGTGCTTTGGCAGAGATGCACGGGGAGCTCTGTTACATTCTGCCTCATCGAAAGGGCTATGAGTACAACCTGGACGTCTATGGTGATATGGACATGAATCTGAAGCATAGTATTTCTCTTGATGGTGATTTTTTCCGCGAATTTACTGAGAAGATGAGGGCTCTGGTGATAGTTAATATTGAAAGGATACTGATTGCCTATGATGTGAAAGCAGGGAAGGCTGAAGTGCTAAGAAGTGGAACCAGGACTGATGATGGATATGTGAGGTACCTTCCATATGTGAACAGCCTTGTAGGTTTGCAAGTTTAATTCCGAACTTCTTCTCGAACTCCTGACGAAGTTCTTATTTGAAACTTGTTTGAGGTCATAATCTTTGCCTGCCTGTATGATGCAGACCATGGAAATTTGATCGGAAAATGGTGAATGTTGAATGCTGAAATATTTCATTTCTTAAATCAAGTTTAAACACCGCCAAGATTCACATCAGAAACACAAATCAATTTTGGAAATTTTGGTCATAACAGTATTGCGGCCCTATATGCAAACATACTAAACATCTTGTAAAGATAATTTATACATGACAAACGATCGATTTCGTCCCAACAATAAAGAACATGATGTTATTTTTCCTTTTAATTTGAAAAAAGAATGGCGAATATATGATAAATATCTCGAGAATTACAACATTAATTAATGGATTTTGTACCAGAAAAAATCGCAGAGGAGTGCAAGAATCGAACTTTCGATCTTTTACCGTGGCGTGAGGGGATAACTGCTGAGTGGTATATACACGTTGGTTGCTATTCTTGGAACCTTCATATGCTGTCATTACTTGGTGCTGGTAGTAGCTAGGTTATGAAGCAAAGTCTAAATTTGAGGACAATATTTGTTGCTTGTGAGCCAATAACAATGTGAAGCAAATTAAGGGCTGGTTTGGGGTTGCTTAACTTAAAAAATAAGCAGCTTTGAAAAAAAGTTTTGGGGATTTGGGTGTTTGGTAAAACAAATCCAAGCTGCTTATTTAATAAGTTGCTGTCATTTAAAGCTGAAAAACAGAAGCAGGTGGGGAGCTGCTTCTGAAAACTGCTGCGAGGAGAAGCATGCGGAGGTTTAAATGAAAATTTCAAATTGCCCTTATTTGTTTCACACAATTACATGCTATATCCTCATCATCCCCAGTTCGAACCTCCCAAGTGTCGTTCCTCTTGGATTTTCTGGATTGCTCGCCTCATCCTCTTTGTGCAACTTGCTCCTCTTCCTCAATCCGTCAAAGCTACCATCTCAACCCATAACCCCACCAACCCACCTCCCTATTTTACAAACCTAGAATATCTTCTTCCCCTCCAACTAAAAAAAACCTCAACCTTAGCTCCACAGTTTATCATCTCTACGGCAACAAAAAATTCAACACCCAGATTACCAACCAATTATCTCCTTCAGCAAAAGAAAATCAAACCCCCAAGAGGTGGGCATGTAGAAGAAAAGACGAAGAAATTTATAAATAAATAAAAAAAAAGAGGGGGGAGGGGATTGCTGGGAAGGTAGAAGTAAAGAGGAAGAAACTAAAAAAAAAACATGGGAAGGGAAGAAGTCTTGGAAGGAAGAAGAAAAGAGAAAGGAGGAGAAGAGGAAAGGTAAAAAGGTTGAGAGATGGGGGGCTTGGGAAGGAAGAGAAAACGAGGAAGAAAAGAAAAAAACTGGGAAGGGAGGAAGAAGAAAGAATGGAAGTGAAGAGGAAGAAACAAATAAAAATAAGAAAAAAGAAAAAAGAAAGGTGTCGGTTGCTTTTGATTTTTTTTGAATTTTTTTTTATTTGTTAACTTAAATTATACATTTTTTAATTTATTTTTTAAAACTTTTATCATCCTACCCTTTTTCGTCATTATACACTCTCACAACACTTCCATATAAAAGTTTATCAAACACTTTGACACTGTTTTCCATACTCAAGCACTTTTATAAATACATATTACCAAACACTTAGCTGCTTCATTTTACAGCTTTTTTTTTAGGCAGGCACAAAGAAAGCAGTTTTTTTTAAAAGCACAGCAATACCAAACTAAGCCTTAATCAGTAAGGTAAAGACTAGGTACATAAGCCTAGGATTGTATTTCTTGATATACTGGAGAAATATACAGAAGCTTCGATTCTTTCTCTCTCTTTCTCTCTCTTTCTCTTCAATTCTCTCTCTTCCTCTTTTATAGTTAGCAGCACACCTATATATAACACTTTGACATATAAAAGTTTACCAAACACTTTGACACTGTTTTCCATACTCACAACACTTTTACAAATACATATTACCAAACACTTAGCTGCTTCATTTTACAACTGTTTATTTTAGGCAGGGAGAAGCAGTTTTTTTAAAAGCAAGCAATACCAAACTAAGCCTAAATGGGGGAGGCTCCAGCGAGGTGCCAATATGAGACCGAGGAACTGGTAAAAGAAATAAACAACACAATCTAAGTTAGGGGTGGCCGAAACAAAAACAGAGGTTTAGAGAGAGCTAAGGGTTGGTCCCTCCTTTGTAGGAGGCCATAATGGCAAGGACACACTAGAGTGCTCATCCCTTTCTCTTTCCTTTCAGAAACCCTCCTACCCTATCTTCTTTCCATTGATCACCAGGTACCTTAATTATTTCGTTATTTTTTTCTCCCTCCTGCATATCTTCTTCTTCTTCTCGATCAAATTTTTTTAAATTCGAAAATAATAATAATAATCTTTTGATCAATTAAACTAAAAACTACAGATGGGGTCCTGGAGGTCCTGGAGGGGAGATTAATGTTGTTATGTCTACTTGGTAGCACATGTTACATGTACATTAAGCAAACGTTACACATTTTCAATTTCTCTTATTCTTTATATATGCACGCATGCATTTTGATTTGATTATAATTTGCAAATTATAACCTAGTGTTAATTAATTATTATTGCTTTCAAATTGTTTTAAGGGGTCTTCAATCATTGAGGCGAGCAGTTACGGGAGAGGTGAAGTGGTACTTGGCCGGAGGGTGATCAAGAGACGAATAATGTCTTCTGAGTGCTCCGTCCCCAGATCACTCTTCACCGCCATCACCAGACTCCTCCTCGTCATCTCCGTCTCCAAAGGAATCACCTCCCTTATCGCCACCACCATTGGTGTAGCAGCCTTCACCCTCAATGTCAATTATCAGCACTTCAAATTGGTGTAGAAGCTAACTAACATTGGGACCTACACCTGTGTGACAATGGGATACCCAATCGTTACACCGAGTAGACTTATATTGTTTTCTTAGTCATGCCGTAACACTTACGAGCCACAATGATGCTTGGTTATCTTTAAAGATGATAAATTACTATTCATTAAGCTTGTTATAAATATCAACATATTAATCCAAAGATTTTTTAGACTTTGAGCAATGTCTTCTCTTTCTTTTTGTCTTTTTAAGGTTTCTAGAGTTTTAAATTTTATAATAAATGTTACTAATAACAATAAAAATCTCAACAATCACCACATCAATAAAAAAATCGTAACTAATAACTAATAGCAATAAAGAAACTAAAAATATGATCAATCACACTCAAGCATGAAACAAAAGGTGGTGTCTCGGTCTAGTGCTGATGCCGAGTATCATGGGATGGCCCATGGTGTATGTGAGTTACTGTGGTTGAAGAGATTATTGAGAGATCTTGGCTTTGGGCCTAAGAAACCCATGGATTTATATTGTGACAACAAGGCTGCGATTGCAATTGCTCATAATATGGTACAACATGATCGTACAAAGCATGTGGAGGTTGATCGAAATTTCATTAAAGAGAAGTTGGATGCGGAGATTGTTTCCTTCCCGTTCATGTTCTGAGTATCAATTAGCGCGATGTCCTTACGAAAGCTGTTTCTACAAGTATATTCCTCAACTCGCTTGACAAGTTGGGCATACGTAACATCTTTGCTCCAACTTGAGGGGAGTGTTGGCGAGATATATCCTTATTCAATTAGGATATTTCTTTCTTATTCTATTAGGTTTTTATTTATTTCCTTTTGTATAGATATTATGTAATTAGGACTTATCTTGTTTCCTAGTATAACCATACTAGGGTTTGTAACCTTGTAATATAAATACCTCCTTTTGGAGAAGTAGGGTAAATTACTCAAATGGTCCCTAAACTTATACGCGATTTACATTTTGGGGCCTGAATAAATTTTTTAGGCCAAATGGTCCACTAACTCCATATTAATCGCTCCGTTGATCCAACCGTTACTTTTTCTGTGATTTTTGGTCAAGTCAACGCCAGTGGTGGGGTCTAGGATGGGCATATGCGTCTTTTTATACCTGAAAGGGTATATTCGTATTTTTAAACCCCAAAAGGCTTTGACTGTCGTCTCTGATTCTCCAAAACCATTGTTTTCAGTTCGTGAAAAAGGACGTGCGAAGCCAAAAGCAGAGATTTTGGGTTAGGGTTCCTACTTGGGGATTATCGGGAATTTCTGGATCTCTGGGATTGTGGATGCTCATCACTGATGGAGTTCGAGTTCCGTTGGGGTGGAGAGAATCCCAAATACGGTAAAGGATTCTCTGTCTGCATTTTATATTCATTGTGTTTTGCAAATCGATGCTTTTTGTTTGCAAGTGTGTGGTCCAAGGTCAGTTTCTTTATGTTTAAAAGATTCTCTGGCATTTTGTTTCCTTTATATTGGCATTGACTGCAAAGTAAAGGTTTTTATGTTTGGTGTGGTCCCTTGGTTGTCTGATTCACACCATTTACTGCAAAGTATAGGTTTTTATGTTTGGTGTGGTCCCTGTGTTGTCTGCTTCACACCAAAGTCACTATCGTACCAAAGTCAGTATTGTGCATTGAGTGAAACTGTAAATAAATGAAAACCCTAAACCTATAGCATTAGATAAAGGAGATGTGTGTGCAGCTAACTCTGAAATTTCTTGTGTACTTGTTGTAGCTATCTCTGACAGAGTCACTCTTGAACTACACCATGGGGGTATATTTGAAAATGGGGTTTATAAGGGTGGTAAGGTGAGTTATTTAGATAATGTTGTTGATGACTTTCTGTCATTGCTGGATTTAAGGAAGATAGGGAAAGAGTTGGGGTATATAATAGATGTTTCAAAAATTGAGCAAAGTATGGAGATTTGGTATGGACAAAAGGATGGTAACGTATTGGAGCGTATTAACTCTGATGCTAAAGTAGTTGAAATGGTTGGATGCATGCCATGTAATAGGGTTCTTGTGTTGTATTATACAGATTTGGACAATTCAAATGGTAATGGGCTTGGGAGTCAAGCATCTGCTGTGTGTCCTAGTTTGGATGGTGCAGAATATAACTATGATGCAGATGTAGAAAATGATGGTAAGGGTGTGACATGGCCTGCATTTAGTTCACAACAGGATACAAATGCAGATGTACAAATTGGAAACGAAGGGGAAAATGAGGCTGCATCAACTGAGAATGGAGAGGTTGGAAATGAAGGGGAAAATGAGGAAGATGATGCAGAATTTGTGGATAGTGATTATGAATTCAGTGAACAAGAGGATGAGGTGCTTGTAGCTGAGAATGTGGTAGTTGGGGGGCCAAGTGGTGAGCCCAATGCAGGTGAGAACGTTAGGCCTAATGTTGAGCCTACTATTGACCCCAGTGGACATGAGAATGTTTGGCCTACTTATGAAGCTCCAGGAGAGGTATCATCAGATGATGCTAACACATCAGATTTGGACACAGGAACTGATGAAGAGGATCAGGATGAGGGTAATGGTGAGGAAAAGGGCAAAAGAAAGAAAAAAAAATTGCCAAAGTGGAAGGAGTATAGGAGAGAGGTGGATTTAAGGAATCCAGAGTTTAGGATGGGAATGCGATTTGCAAACAAAATGGTATTGAAAGAAGCTGTGCAGGAGTATAAAATTATACATGGTAAGTTGATAAAATTCAAAAAAAAATGATGGAAGGAGGCTCTAGGCTGTATGTTTGGGAGGACTGAAATGTCCATTTTATTTATATGCTTCAAAGCTTGATAAGAGTGAATCTACATTTGTAATCAAAACTATGAGCCTAGAACACACTTGTGGGAGGGTCGACGAGTTGAAGTATGCCTCATCCAAGTGGCTTTGCAACAGATATTCTAAGAAGCTGAATAGAGACACACACTTGGATGTGAAATCATTACAAGAGGATGTTTTGAAGGATTATTGTATGAATGTCACAAAACATCAAATATAGGGGCCAAAAAGAGGGCCAAAGTAATGATTGAAGGAAGTTACATAGAACAATATGGTAGGTTAAGGGATTATGCAGAGGAATTGAAGAAGGAAAACAAGGGAAGTACAGTTGTAATTAAAACTGAACAAGTGGGGGACAAAGCTATCTTTCTAAGGATGTATGTTTGCTTGGCTGGTTGTAAGCAAGGGTTTTTAGATGGATGCAGACCAGTTATTGGTGTTGATGGGTGCCACGTAAAAGGTCCTTATCCTGGCCAGATTTTGACAGCAGTTGGGGTGGATGGCAACAATGGCAGCTTCCCAATTGCTTATGCAGTTGTTGAGATCGAGAGCAAACAATCATGGATCTGGTTTCTTAGGCTGTTGATTGAAGATCTAAAGATTACAAATGGTTTGTCATATGTGTTCATTAGTGACAAGCAAAAGGGACTCATACCTGCAATCGAGACTCTACTTCCAACTGGAGAGCACAGGATGTGTGTTAGACACTTATATAATAACTTTAGATCATTACACTCTGGTCTTGCTTTAAAACACATATTGTGGGCTGCAGCAAGAGCCACAACTATGCCTTGGTGGGAAGCAGAAATGGATAATATGAAACAAGAGGATGAGGAAGCGTGGAAATGGCTCAGGAAGAGACCTGCAAAGAATTGGAGCAGATCTCACTTTCAGACATGGTTTAAGTGTGATATGTTGTTGAACAATCTTTGTGAAAGTTTCAATTCAGCAATTGTAGATGCAAGAGATCAGTCCATTTTGACTTGCTTGGAGAGGATAAGAGTCCTTGTGATGCTTAGGATGGCAAATAGAAGGGTTGCATGTCCGAAATGGAAACATCCAATTGGGCCAAGAATCTTCAAGATAATTGAGAAGAACAAGTTAGAAGCCTCCACGTGCATTCCTCGACTGGCTGGCTGGCTTGAAAACATATCAAGTGACCCACATGTATGGTGGAGAATTTGTTGTGGATCATAGGGCAAGGACATGTTCTTGTAGGTTGTGGATCTGAGCCAAGCACATTAACAGCAGCTGAGCTGCATTGAGTAAGTGGGAGAGGAATAGTTAGAGGGAGGGGCAGAGGACGAGGAAGACAAAAAGCCAATGAAGGTCCAGCTCTTGCAACAGAAGTTGCTACTTCTTCACAACAAAGTGTACGTTTTTTGGGGTATTTTTCTTCAAATATGTTGTCTCACAAATGTGTTCATTAGTTGCGAACTTATATTGGTCCTCTTTGTTTAGGTGGCAAGAGATTGGACAAGAAGTATGGTAAGAGATATGGGAAGAGGGTTGGCAAGAGGTTTGGCAAGAGGAAGGGCAAATATACCATTGTCACAGTTAGCTGCACCTACACAAGAAAGCTCAAATCCATCTTCAACTTGTGTCACTGCCAAACCTGGTTCCATATTCAAAATTCCAGCTATTAGAAGGGGCACCTTCAAAAGGGATGCTATTAGAGGAGGAACATTCAAAAGGCGTACACAAGTTCTATCACAACCATAATCATTCACAAGGCAGGGGGAATCATATATATTTTGTGTAATTTGGGATGTGAATTTTGTTCAGGCCCTGCATTTTGGTTATGTAAAGGCCCTGATTTTGGCTTACAATACAAACAATAGGATCACAGCTTTTGGGATGTTATTTTGTGGATTCACATCTTTTGGATTAGAGTTACATCTTGGCCTTTTGGTTTAAGTTATGTAATTTTGTGGAATCACAGCTTGTGGATTAGAGTTAAACTCTGCATTTTGGTTTAGGTTCTATAATTTGGGATGTACAGCAGAAATGGAATCACATCTTGTGTATTAGAGTTAAACTCTACATTTTGGAAATGGAATTGGTTTACGTTGTGCAATTTGGTTATGGAATTGGTTTTTGGTTATGAAATTGGGTTTTGGTTATGGAATTGGATTTGGTTATGGAATTGGTTTTCGTTTATGGAATTGGTGTGGTTTTTGGTTATGGAATTGGTTTTAGGACAGTTGTAAAATACACCACATTACTTTTATGACTAATAAAAACCACATTACATTCACAGCTAACAAACACCACATTACATTCATAACTATAATCCCATTACAAACCTAAAAGACCATTACAGACCTAACATTCATGGTTAAATCTTCCTACTCATCACCACAATTACAAACAAACACCATGAAAGGATCAAAGCAAACCCCAGTTTCAATTGTCTCTGCTACTCCATTCCAATTCCTTTCTGCCTTCAATTAGAACACCCACTTTCTCTTCCAATTTTTTCTTCTCTTCTTTCACTAATCTCACTTGCTCATCTCTTGCTCTAATTTCTTCCTCCATACCTCTAAGTCTTCTAAGCAATCCAGGAAGCACTTCCTTTCCTCTTGGACATGTTTCATTATCCAGCCATTCAAAGAAATGATGTCTTGTTTGGCTATTCTGCACATCATTTGTTACACACGATCAGAGCCCCAGCACACCATTCATTTCTTCACTTAAACTTAACAAAACCCTTACTCTATCTTACCCGATTTTGGTCGCATGCCTCAAACCTTCTTCCCGGGTTCAGATCTGTCCATGACGTGCGCCGTTAATCTTCATCCCACAAAAGCAATACCGAGTGGATCGAGTTGAATCTGTTGAAGTTTCAGACATGGCAGCCGTCGTTGATTTTGTGTACTTTAGGTTTCAATTTGGGGAACCCATGAAGAAGGTGGATCCCAAAATGGTGCCTTTGTCGCTTGAAATCGTGCCTCAGGTAGAGTAAATAGATAATCGGAATATAATTTGACAAGGATTTCAATCCCAAACCTAACTAATAAAATCTTGCAGAAGAAGTAAATTAACACAAGGATTTTTGTACCCAATGGTACGAGGAAAAAACCCAACCGGGAAAAACCTCTAGAAATCCACTAAGAATGGACTATTACAAGACTCAAGAAGATAAACTCTAAACAAGAATCTATCCAATACTTTTGTCTTGCCCTACTCAGTCCTTGCTTGAACTCTCTCGAATCGACGATCCTCACGAACAAGCATGCCCGCACACAGCTTCCAATATGGAATATGAAATATGAAGATGCAAACTAGAATTAAAAAGCTTCACAGAGTTGCTTTATCATTCTAATTTTTCATGAACTCACCTTTGCTTCTCTCAATATAAATCTCTCAAATCAGTTTTGCAAAAGTGAGTAACAAAGGTCTTCAAGCTTTGTTTTATATCAAGAGAAATCACGTTCCAAAAAGAGTAGGAAAAAATAGAATTGGTTTTAACGTGAAAAAAGAGGTAAACAATTTTGCTGATTGATTTTATTATGAAATTCATTCCTAATAAAACTGAATCACGAAAATAAAGTTTTCCTAATATGATATGCAAATGCAAATTACCTTGTAGACATAGTCAACCCTTGATATGCTCAATCTGGATAAGTCTTGTGGCCCAAGTTAAGTTACCTAAAAACTAGGCCTAAATCTACACAGCGAGGACACAATTACAAGTCTAGGAAATTAAGCCAATTCCTAAGTAAATTCACATTTACAATCTCCCCCTTTGGCATTTCCTAGACAAAACCCCAACACAAGGAAAAAAGAAACCACCCAATCTCAACTTGATCAAGGATTCGACTCTGCACAAGTAAATTAGATAGCATATAGTCGTTAGAGTATCAACCACAAGTACTCCCCCTCAATATAACCACTTATGCAGAACCAAGGCTCCCTCTTAATCATAGCAGAACATGACTCCCCCTTAATCACAGCAGAGTGACCAATTAACGTAGGGTTGGGTTGGCACTAATCTCCCCCTTTTTGGAAAGGAAAGCCAAAGATGTATGACCATCACCTGTAGCGTGACAACTCTGCACACTTGCACAAGAATCATGAAAAGCGTTCATACCTAGACAAACACATGCAAGAGATGAACCAGAAGAATGAATGTAAATGAATGCTGAACAGAGAAACAGGGTAGCAAAACACAAGCAAAACAGATTTGTGGGGGGAAACAAGTAGAGTGTCACAACAAGTTATTTGGCGTGATACAAGCATAGCATTTCAGACATACTCAACTTGAATGTTCATAAACCACAAATAATAATGAGATTAAAAACCAAAGACATGGAACAGGAGTTGAGATGGCCAAGCTAGAGAGCAAAGTGCTTAGATTCAATTAAGAAGATAATAAAAAAATTGAGTAGTGTGAGTCAGCACCAAGGAGTTTACACCTGTGAAGAATATTGTGCTTTTGACTAATGAAAACCCACAATGTGTGATCATGTAGCCTTGCTTCCAGAATAGTTGACCTGCATAAATTTAAGTTTTGAACAAGGGGACAGTGGACACCTTCTTTCAATGGTAGCTATACACTCCAACCCACTGGCTTTAAGTTCTCAACAAGTGTGAGATGTATAAAGATGTTCAATATGCCATGCAGTAGGAATTACAGGTAGCTTTTTCCACATCATGTCATCTTGAAAAAATCTGCCCCTTAATTGTACTCTTTTTTTTTTTGGTATTATTTCTGTAGTTTTTTTTAAATAAAAAAAACTATAGTTACACACACACACAGTCAGTCCAAGTGTCATAAGAAGCAAGGCCTAACGAAGACAATGTGTGTTTCACTTGGTCTCAGCTGAATTCGGCACAAGGGCACACACCAAGAATATTGACAAAGTGCAGGAAGAATTTTATGGGTTGTCAATCTAAGCACTCAGCAAAAGGACCATTTGAACCACTGATCTCAAAGGTTCAATCTCAATATTATTCACAGTTGTAAAACACGTTAGAAAGAGAGATGTCAATCTAAGATCAAGTAAACACGAAGCAATTGCACGAGAGTTTATCCCATTTTCCAACAAGCCATGAAGAACACCAATCAAAACAAAAACAAATTTTTTTATTATTTTAATGAAAATAAAAATAAAATGCAATGCGTACACAATGAGATGCATTTGAGACAGTAGCCTAGCTGTTCAAGAAATAGTACAAATGCCAATGGACTTTCGGAGGTGTTCAAATCTAGCAGTATCTAAGGGTTTTGTAAAAATATCAGCAAGTTGATTGTCACTATTCACATAATCAAGTCGAAGAACCCCATCGTCAACCAACTCACGAATAAAATGATGTCTAATATCAATATGCTTGGTTCGGGAATGCTCAACAGGATTCTGAGAAATTTTTATGGCACTTTGATTATCACAAAAAATGAGCAGCTTACCTTGATTAAAGCCATAATCACACAACATTTGCTTCATCCACAGAACTTGAGTACAACAACTCCCAGCGGCGATGTATTCGGCTTCAGCTGTGGAAAGGGATACACAGTTTTGTTTCTTACTGTGCCATGAAACCATATTGTTTCCAAGATAAAAACAGCCACCAGATGTGCTTTTTCGATCATCAATATTTCCAGCCCAGTCTGCATCTGAATAACCTGCAATTTCAATGTTGGAATCAGATGAGTAATAAATTCCATATTTGAGAGTACCACTTACATATCTAATAATTCTTTTAACAGCGAGTAAATGAGATTCTTTTGGACAAGATTGAAATCGTGCACAAACACCAACAGAAAACGATATATCAGGTCTACTAGCAGTTAAGTAGAGTAAACTCCCTATCATGCTCCTGTAAAGTGTCTGGTCAATATCTTTTCCAGTGAGATCTTTATGAAGCTTGGTGGTGGTGCTCATGGGATTTGTGACTGGCTTTGCACTTTCCAATCCAAACTTTGAAACCAAGTCCTTCGCATACTTAGTTTGAGATAGAAACATCCCATCTTTTAATTGTTGTACCTGTAATCCAAGGAAGTAAGTTAGTTCACCACTCATACTCATTTCAAATTCATTTTGCATGACGTCAGTAAATTCAGAAACTAAGGCATGTGAAGTTGAACCAAAAACAATATCATCCACATATATTTGTGCAACCATTAGATCATGATCAACCCTTTTGACAAACAAGGTTTTGTCAATTGTGCCCCTGGTGTAACCTTTCAGCAACAAATGAGAGGATAATCTCTCATACCACGCTCGAGGAGCTTGTTTTAAGCCATACAAAGCCTTTCTAAGCCGATACACATGATCAGGATGAAAGGGGCCTTTAAATCCTGCAGGTTGTTCAACATACACCTCTTCCTTGAGCAAGCCATTTAGAAATGCACTTTTGACATCCATTTGATACAACTTGAACTTTAGATGACAAGCAACAGCCAGCAACAATCTAACGGATTCCAAGCGTGCAACTGGAGCAAAAGTTTCATCGAAATCAATGCCTTCAACTTGAGTGTATCCTTGAGCAACTAGTCTTGCCTTATTTCTCACAACATTTCCCTTCTCATCTGTCTTGTTTCTGAAGATCCATTTTGTACCAATAACATTGGTGTTAGTTGGTCTCTGAACAAGATACCAAACATCATTTCTAGTGAATTGATTGAGCTCCTCTTGCATAGCTAAGATCCATTCATTGTCCACAACAGCCTCTTTGACATTTTTTGGTTCGAGATGAGATACATAGCATAAATAGCTTATCTCTTCTGTAAGTTGAGCCTTTTGACTTCGAGTCAATCTTTGAGCATTGGGATCACCAATGATATCTGTAACCTGATGATCTCGTTGAACCTGTTTGACTCCTGGACGTTGAACTTGTGAACTTGTATTGCTAGTCTCAACGGCTGTGGCAATGTGGTCTTGAATGTCAATGTCACTGTGATAAGTTGTAGAAGCTTCCTTCACGTTAGATAAACTTTGTGGCACTGGAATATCAACACACTCATCAAAAGGTTCATATGTCTTACAATCATCAATAACAAACATTTATCGATTCCATGACAATTTTGGTTCGATGATTGTAAACTCTATAAGCCCTAGAATTTAAGGAGTAGCCAAGAAAAGTACCGGTATCACTACGGGCATCAAACTTCCCCACCAAATCTCTATCCTTATAGATGTAGCAAATACTACCAAAGATTCAAAAATGACTTACATTGGGTTTCTTACCTTTCCAGAGCTCATATGGTGTGGTGTGTGTACTTGGTCTGAGATACACTCTATTTAAGGTGTAACATGATGTACCAATAGCTTCAGCCCAGAAATGCTTGGCTAGATTTGCAGCATTTAGCATGACTCTTCCCATCTCAATCAGGACTCTATTCTTACGTTCAACAACACCATTCTGTTGTGGTGTTATTGGAGCAGAAAACTCATGAGCAATTCCATTAGTGTTGCAAAAATCATGAAAATATGCATTTTCAAATTCAGTCCCATGATCTGTTCTAAGACGAACTACTTTATCATTTTTCTCATTTTGAATCTTAGAACAAATTTTAGAAAATGAATCAAATGCATCGGATTTAGCAGCAAGAAAGTCTACCCAAGCATACCTTGAAAAGTCATCAACTAAAACAAGAATGTATTTCTTACCACCAATGCTGTGAGTTGACATTGGACCTACCAGATCCATATGCATAAGCTCAAGAATTCTAGTGGTTCCAATGAACTTAGTTGCACTGTGAGCTGTCCTAGTTTGCTTCCCAATTTGACATCCTCCACACACTCCTTCTGGCTTTCCATTTAGTGATGGTAGTCCACGAATGTAAGACTTTTTTGAAAACTTGAGCAAATCTCGATAATTCACATGTCCTAATCTTTTGTGCCATAACTCCACTTGATCATCCGCTGCCCTGAAACACAAATTTGAATTGTCAGTGCTAGTGCAATAACAATTCTCTTTTGATCTTGGTGCACATATAACTTGTTTGCCACTTAGATCACTAACTATGCAATTTTCTGTGTTGAATTTAACTTCTCCAAACTCATCACATAACTGACTAATACTCAAAAGATTAGTAGTTAGTCCATCAACAAGTATAACATCATTTAAGGGAGGTAAGCCAACAATCTTGACAGTACCTTTACCTAAAATGCAAGCTTTCTTACCGTCACCAAAGGTTACAGACCCACTTACCTTCATATCGACGAAAGTTTCAAACCAATTTTTGTCACCTGTCATGTGTCTAGAACAACCACTATCAAAGTACCATTTGTCTTTGAGACATGCACTCAGAGCTGTAAAAGCAACCATACAAACAACATTAGTCTCATCTATGTTAGAAGTGATAGCTAAGGAACATAGTAAGTTCTCTTGAATTTTTTTCTTTTCTTGATCCAGCTTGTTCCTTTTTCTTCCATATCCATTTCTGCTTCATTGTTCCAGATTGCATTAAAGCTGACAATTTGCAAACTTCTTTTGCTAACTCTGAAATTTGATTTTGAAGATTTTCTGCAATAAACTTGTTAAACTTTTTAACTCTATTTTGACATCTTGGCCTAATATGACCTGTTTCACCACAACCATGACACACTTGATTAAACCTTTTTGGCACAAAATTAGTCATAACATTATCATGTAAAACAATTGCATTCATATTTTTAGAGGCAATATCAGAAGCAACACTGTTAGAGTTAATAATAGGTTTAACATATTTAGTCACAGAATTAGTTGAAGAGGAGGGTTTGAAGCCTATACCTGTTTTGTCACCATTTGGCTTACCCATTTCAATCATTTTGTCAAGTTTTTCAGCACCTACGATCAATCTGTGCAGTTTTTCCTCAGCTTCCTTGAGCTTTTCCTTCAACAAGTCTCTCTCAGCAAGTAAGTTGTTGACTTGGGATCGAAGAGCTTTCAGTCCTTTGCCACTCATCCTCCTTTTTTTGCACTTTGATTTTGAGTCCATCATTTTGTTTCTTCACTTTGTCAAAGTTAAGATACAATTCCTTGTACCTTTCTCTGGTTTCTTCAATATCTACGTCCTCATCTGAATCATCAGATTCATCATTGTTTTCAAGGGCAACAAAAGCAATCTCTTCCTCCTCAACCTCTGGACATATCTGACTCACTGTCACTCCAAGAATTATAAGAGGCTTTCAGGGCTTTCTTCTCCTCTTTTTGTTTAGAGATAGTGTTTGCACACTCTTTGGCTTCATGTCCATACCCTGAACATGCATAACACTTTCTTTCTTCAGACTTGGGAATGAATCTTTGAGACCCATCTTTTGACGTCTTGTTTATAGAAGATCTTGTACCTGAACCACTTCCTTTAGAATTTTGCTTCTTCAGTAGCTTTTGAAAATGACGAGTGATTAAGGCAAGTTGCTTCGGATCAATCTCATTACAATCATCATCTTCTTCTTTTATAACTTTCAATGCTAAATTCTTGTTGGCCTTCTTTACAGGACGTAACTTCTGACTCATAGGTTTGCAAGGCTCCACTAAGATCAGCAAGAGATAAAGTATCTATGTCTCTTGCCTCTTCTATGGCAGTCTTCTTGGGATGAAGTTGTCGCAGGCAATGATCTCAGAATTTTTTCTACTACTTCCACTTTTGGTATAACTTTTCCCAAGCTTGCACAACTATTTACTATCCCAATAATTTTTTCATAGAATTCAACATAAGGTTCTTCCTCTCCCATTTCAAGTTTCTCAAACTGCGATATAAGTCTTTGCAACTTCGATTTTCTGACCTTGTTATTCCCCTCATGAACAATCATAAGGTTATCCCATGCTTCCTTTGACGTCTTGCAATTTCTGATATGTGCAAACTGTTCGGAAGATACAGCAGCAAATATGGCATGTATGCCCTTCTGATTATAAACACTCATAGCCTTTTCTTCAGCAGTCCATTCTATCTTAGGCTTGGGAATTTGAAATTCACTAACCACAACATCTTTCTCTTCTACACCATCTTTTGTCTCAATCTTCCGTTTCTCAATAGTTCTCTCAGTCTTGGTAGGTGCAACATATCCTTCCAAAACCAGATCCCAAACATCATCTCCTTGTGCCCAGATATAGGCCTGCATCCTAGCTTTCCATTCTCCATAGTTTTCATCGTTGAACTGAGGAGGATGCGAAGAAGACCCATAATGTCGTTCCATCCTGAGTAACCCCTAGGATCTCTCTAAAATCTTAGAGACCCGCTCTAATACCAATTGAAATCGTGCCTCATGTAGAGTAAATAGATAATCGGAATATAATTTGACAAGGATTTCAATCCCAAACCTAACTAATAAAATCTTGCAGAAGAAGTAAATTAACACAAGGATTTTTGTACCCAATGGTACGAGGAAAAAACCCAACCGGGAAAAACCTCTAGAAATCCACTAAGAATGGACTATTACAAGACTCAAGAAGATAAACTCTAAACAAGAATCTATCCAATACTTTTGTCTTGCCCTACTCAGTCCTTGCTTGAACTCTCTCGAATCGACGATCCTCACGAACAAGCATGCCCGCACACAGCTTCCAATATGGAATATGAAATATGAAGATGCAAACTAGAATTAAAAAGCTTCACAGAGTTGCTTTATCATTCTAATTTTTCATGAACTCACCTTTGCTTCTCTCAATATAAATCTCTCAAATCAGTTTTGCAAAAGTGAGTAACAAAGGTCTTCAAGCTTTGTTTTATATCAAGAGAAATCACGTTCCAAAAAGAGTAGGAAAAAGTAGAATTGGTTTTAACGTGAAAAAAGAGGAAAACAATTTTGCTGATTGATTTTATTATGAAATTCATTCCTAATAAAACTGAATCACGAAAATAAAGTTTTCCTAATATGATATGCAAATGCAAATTACCTTGTAGACATAGTCAACCCTTGATATGCTCAATCTGGATAAGTCTTGTGGCCCAAGTTAAGTTACCTAAAAACTAGGCCTAAATCTACACAGCGAGGACACAATTACAAGTCTAGGAAATTAAGACAATTACAAGTCTGAAAAGATTGTTGCAAAAATTGAAGTTGCAAGAAGCAAGGGATGTGAAGGAGTTGTTGCTTTTGGCAAGGCAATTCCGAGACATGTTCGATGAACTTAAAAGAAGACAGTTGGATATAGAGAAGTCTCTCCCAGAGAGAGCAGGGGATGTCATGGAGAGCTCGATTTTAGGCAGCAATGCGAAGACGGTGCGGGAGCAAAGTCAAGGGAATGGTGAGCAACCATGTGAATTTCTTGGAACTAGATCTATGCACTGTCCAATTGCTATTGTTTTTTCTTTCTTACACTGTCAATTTTATTTTCCCTTTTGTGGAGTACAAGTATATAGAGCTTATTGAATACTTAACTGAAATTTAGATTAGAAGAATGCTAATCAAGCACAAATATCTGATGTAGAAATTTATTTTATATTTTTTGAAAAAGAAAACAAAGATTAACACCAATGGCAGACGTAGCTTGTTTATATTGTATGATCACCAAAAAAACGAGAGAAAATTGATGAGTTTTGTGTTGCTTTCTTTGAGTCTCTTGATTTGTTGTTATCTTGGGTTCCGTATGACCTTAGGTTGCATTTAGATGTATAGACTTCAAATGAAAGAATTGAGAGGTAAAGTCTATGTTTATTGGATTTTGGTGGTGTCTCTCACTTTTTTTTTTGTCACATGTTGAGACAATTACGAGTTATCTGATTTTGGTGGCGTTGTAATTATGCAGTGACGTCATT
Organism: Prunus fruticosa; assembly: GCA_018703695.1. Taxonomy (NCBI): domain Eukaryota; kingdom Viridiplantae; phylum Streptophyta; class Magnoliopsida; order Rosales; family Rosaceae; genus Prunus; species Prunus fruticosa. The sequence continues at coordinate 28,546,232 of CM031923.1, forward strand.
CGACAGAGGGACTTCTCTACAAGCAGTTTTTGTTGTGTTGTTTGATGTGGTTATACAAGTGAAGGACAAGACTACGGTTTTTAAACCCTTCCTTGCCGGCTTACGACCGGGTTGAATGGTCTTTTTTAAGGGCTATGATGTTGCGGCTGGGTTTGAATCTCCAGCTGGGTTGATATGATCATGAGATGTGTTACTTCTGTCTCTTATTCCTTTTTTATTAATGGAGTCCCTACATGCTTTGTGGTTCCCTCTCGCGGGTTGAGACAAGGGGATCCCATATCCCCGTATTTGTTCCTAATGTGTGTGGAAGGATTGTCTGCTCTCTTTTTCTAGTAGAGAACGGAATGGTTTGATCCATTGGGTTAAAATTTGCAGGAACGCCCCTAGAATACATCATTTACTCTTTGCAGATGACAGCTTCATTTTTGCTAGAACTTCTCGGGAAGAATGCTCTCAAGTGATGAAAATTTTGCGGTCTTATGAACTAGCCTCGGGTCATGTTGTCAATCTCCTTAAAAGCAGCGTGGTCTTCAGCAAAAATGTGAAGGAACACACTCGTGTTGTGCTTTCTAGTATTTTGGGGGTGCTCTGTGTCTCGGTCCATGAAAAGTACCTTGGTTTGCCTACTTTGGTGGGTCGGGCCAAACGCATGGTCTTTGCCTCCCTAAAAGAAAAGTTGTGGAATAAGCTTAAAGGGTGGAAAGGTAAGCTTTTGAGTGGGGTTGGTAGGGAGATTTTGATTAAGGCAGTGGCTCAATCTTTGCCAACTTACACCATGAACTGCTTTTTTCTTCCTAAAGGCTTTTGTGATGAATTAAATAGTGACGTTGCCAAATTTTGGTGGAGTGGGGATAAATACAAAACGGAAGATTCATTGGCTGCCTTGGAAGAAGTTGTGCAATTTAAAGTTGGAAGGTGGTCTGAACTTTCGCGAACTCCGTGCTTTCAACTTAGCCCTTTTGGCCAAACAAGGTTGGCGGCTTTGTCAACAGCCAAACTCTTTGGTGGCTCGCTTATTCCGGGCTAAGTACTACCCCGGTTCTGACTTCTTATTGGCCCCAGAAGGGAATAACCCTTCCTTTTGTTGGCGTAGTATCTTTGCTGCCAAGAGGTTCTGGAGAGAGGGATGCGTTGGCAAGTCGGCAATGGGTCTTCCATTAGGGTGTGGTTTGATAAGTGGATCCCTAGACTTCCTTCTTTCCAAGTCCTCTCCCCCCACCCCATGACTCTTTCCGAAATCTTAGAGTGGATTCCCTCCTTGAGGCTGACGGTAATTGGAATTTTCGACTCCTCCATGAGCTTTTCCCGGTGGGGAGGTGGAGGCTATTACTTCGATCCCTTTGAGCTTTCGAAAACCTCAGGATCGTACAATTTTTGCACCACGAGCCAAATGGTTGTTTCACCGTTCGCAGTGCCTATGGTGTTGCCCGGATTGGCTGTTGAGTGGGGAGGTAGCCCTCCCTCAACTTCATGCTGCTGTTGTTGAGACTGATAAGAAGTTTTGGTCTGCGATCTGGCGTGCCAAGATCCCTTCGAAAGTTAAAATTTGTGCTTGGAAAGTTGCTTGGGACATTATTCCTACCCGAATAAGGTTGTATCATCGGAAAGTGGATATTGGTACAGATTGTGTGAGGTGTATCTCTTTTGAGGAATCTTCTCTGCATCTTTTTGTTCAATGCCCTTTTGCTATGATGTCTGGTCGGCTTCTCCTCTGGGCCCTAAGTTGTCTCGTCTCGATGCGTCGAGCATGTCAGAGTGGTTAAAGGCTGCTTCTATCCTTCTCTCTAAGAAGTCGTTTGCTTTAGCTCTTATGCTTCTTTGGGCTCTTTGGAAAGACCGTAATTCTCGTATCTGGGAGAGTTTGGGTACTAGTCCCACGGGATTAGTGTTACAGGCCTCTTCGTGGTAGCAGGAGTTTCACGGTCTGCTCTTGGGTCAATCACCATCAGTCCCCCATCAGCCTATTCACAGATGGATTGTGCCTAGGGACGATTTTGCCAAAGTCAACGTCGGTGGAGTGTGGCATGCTGCCGATCGTTGTGGGGGTATTGGGGTGGTGATCCGCAACGAGTCCGGGAGCGTTCTGCGGCCTGTTCTAAAAAACTTAGGAATATTGGGTCTCTTGATCATCTTCACGCTGTGTCTTTGCTGGCGGGTATCCGGTTGGCTGTGGAGTTGAATCTCCAACGGGTTTGTTTCGAGTGCGGCTCCGCCAAGCTTGCTATAGCTGTCTCGCATGATACCTCTGTTGATTCTAGTGGGGGGGTTTTGATTGATGACTGTTGTGTGCTCCTCTCTCACTTCCAGTCATCTTTCGTGGCCAATGTGCCTAGGCTTTGTAACCGTGTCGCTAACAGGCTTGCCTTGTTTGATTTTCATTTGCACCAAGATTGTTTTTGGTTTGGTGAGGCCCCTGAGCTTGTTCAGGAACTCCTCACCCAAGACTTGTTGCCTCAGCTAATCTTCAATGCAATGAAACGGTTTATTTCAAAAATAAACCCTTCCTTGGAGATCTCAAATCCACACTAGATTTCTTAAAACCATTGATCGAAGAGATTGCAAAGCATAACAAAGTATTAGATCCTCCAAAGGAGGAACTTGAAAATTTTAGAAATCAAATGGAAAGGGTGTAGAGCTCATCCGCAAGTGCTTTGAGGTTCGTTTGTGGTCAAGCTGCAAACAGTGTAAATACACCTACAAACTTATGGGATTGGATGAATCTCTTCAAAAAATGTTAAATATACTCAAAGCGCAGGTAGCAAGAGATCTCGAGGAGACATTGGTTTCAGTCAAAAATATAGAGGGGGTGATCAAGAAAATTGAAGAAAGTGGTCTGGTGCGAGATCAAATTCAAACTAAAGGTTCGGGTGCATTACTTGAACCTTTATCGCCTAGAGTTGGATTGGATACAGTGAACATGCAAGGAACAAGGGATGTGAAAGAGGCATTGGTTTCAGGTAGGAATATTAAGGGGGGTGTATTCAATTGAGATTTTAAAAGACTATTTAGAGACAAAAAAGTCTAGTGGATTTAGACAGAATGTAATGACTTATAAGATTTTATTTATGGATTTTTTATAATCAAGACTTTTTACTTATGTATTTTAAAAGATTTATATCAAGATATATAAGATTTGAAAGGACCATATGGATTTAACGGATTATGAGTTTAAAAAATCCAATGGCTTAGAATATACCACATCAGCTAAATAAGTTTTGGTTTTATTTTTTTTGAAATGACGATGCTAACTGCAATTCTGCTAGTAACCCTTAGCCCCTCTTGAACTTCTTGAAGAATCACCAAAAGATGGATGCACATGGTGGCGAGAATCAAAGATAATAAAAACACAAAGTTGGGTTAATTCTTTCAACCATGCACGTTGAGCAAAATTCCACAAAAAAATGCTGAAATTAATTTCTCCTTCATATTAAGAAAGAGAAAACCACAGTCTCCTCAACATTGAACAAGTTGGGTTGCTGCGTTTTCAGCTGAATTCTATAACTCTCATTCGCAGAATCAATGGTAGTACTCCCATTAGCAAAACCATCGTCCCCTGCTGCTTGAACACTACCTTCAAGTTCAGTCAAGTTCTGCCGCATCTCAACTTTTTGATCCTCGACTACATCACTACTTGTCATATTGTCACTAATTACCCCATTATCACGATCATTTACCATTTTGTTTTCAATTGCAACCAGATTGTCAGAAACATTATCTCCTTTACTAACATAGTCTTGAGCTGCAACCCCACTGGAGTATATTCCACTTGAGCTAGTGAGCTGAGAATTTGGATCATTCTCTCCTTCCACAACAGAAGACATGTTATCAGGTAAATTAACATCCCTGGACAATCCCATATTGGTTCCCAACTGCTCAGCAAAGCCTCTTTGAGGCATTTCTTCGAACAGATGGTGGGAATCATCATTTGGCCCACGAGCTCATGGGCCGATGGGGCCGCCCGGCCCATTGAGAAAAACTCAGCCCGGCCCGTTATGGGCCATGGGCCCGCCCGGTCCATTGTTGAGTAGGCTGGGCTTGGGCTTAGGTGTCTAAAGCCCAGCCCGGCCCATAGGCCAGGCCTATTTGAGCCCAATGAAGCCCAGCCCAGCCCGCCCATAAAAGCCCGACCCATGGGCTCACATACATATACATAAATCTATATATAAAAAACCCAAGTTAAATGAAATATGGAGAAAATCATTATTTATTATCATTGTAAGAACTAAAAAATGAAGTCTAGAGAAAAAAAAATTGAGACATAAACATATAGACAAATATAAATAGAGAACTATGAAAAAAAGAGGAAATATAAAAACACATCAAAACATAGAAAAAAAAATAAAGAATTGACAAAAAAAAATATTTAAAAAAATAATAATAAAATAGGCCCACTTAGGCCCGGCCCATGGGCTGGGCTTGGGCTTTGAATTTTTCAAAAAAACCCGCCCGGCCCAGCCCGTTATTTTCTCTCTCCTCTCTAAAGCTTCAGCTGGACCCAGCCCGATCCAAGCTCGTAAAATTTGGGTTGGGCTAGCTCTGCCCGACCCCATTGACGATCCCTAGATGGTGGGAACCAGCAGAACTTCAACACATCTAACCCTCGCAGACTTTGAATTTGGAAGCATACTCATCACTTGTTCAGTCACTCCACCAGACTCAAATGTGATCAGAAATACAATACCCAGACTTTGTTGTATACCTCTAGAGGAATTAAACAAAGCACAACATACTGAATTGGTCTCAACTATTCCTCTAAGAGTTTGCCCACAACGTAAAGTATAAAAATTGTAAAGGCAAGGCCAGTGTGAGCCATGGTTATGTACATGGGGATCGACTGGAGAGGGTGGTTTTGTGATATTGATCGATGGGTTTTGGCAGGTCCTTCAGGAGAGCCTAGGGTTCATCTTTTCCATATATAAAAAAAATCCCACGTGAAAAATCTCATGGGTTATGGTGAGATTTGAGATAGGGTTCGGTATTTATACCTCCCACTAAAAAGTCCCACACAATTTCACATTTTAAAAAATCCTTCGAAATTAGCAAGTTTTTGAATACCATAAGACTTTTTGTTACTTCTTTAAAGTCTTGATTGAATACCAAGTGATTTCGACACCCTCTTTTAAAAATCATAATAGTCTTAATTGAATACCACAAGACTTGTTTAGATTATTTAAAAGTCTTAATTGAATACCACTGTTGAAGCCCAAAAAATCCAAGGCTAGACACAAATATAATCTCGGCCCAATGCTATACCTTATCGAGAAGAAACCCGATTTGGGCACACGAAAGTTCGTCATATGCGCTTGCACACATGCCACACCAAGCAAATAAACAACACGCCACGTTACAAGCTTAAGTGGGCCCAAGCCACGCGAATGCCTGGGGCTTGCTGAGCGGGTTGTGGTATGGATGGTTACGAGTATTCACGGGGCCCATTGATGGTCCTAGGAGTGGAAGTTTTGGGCTACTTGGGAGCACCAAAACTCAAGCTCATTCCTTGATCCCAAACATATGGGTAAGCATGAGAGAAAAACCGAGTAGCCCATCACCTTAAGAAAACCTAATAGCCCATAACACGTGAGAAAATCCCACATTAGCCAAAGCTTCCAGCAGTCTGACGAAATCAAAGGGAACTCACAAGCCGATGGAAACAAAACAGCCCAGCCCAACACCTTATAAAATATCCAACGTCGTGCATCTCTTTAAAACCATATCGCAGCCAAACCACCAAAACCAAGCAAACCCATGTGCTGATCACCTTTTTGACCAAGCACCCTTACCCATTCTTTCCTCTTCAAGCTTTGGTGAGAAAACAAGAAACAAAAGTAGGCGGCTCCTCACCCACATGGAGAAGTCTAGCTACCTGAGGACCTTGGAACCCCAAAAATCTACGTACCTATGGGTTCAGGCTAGGGAAATTTCACTAAACAAGAGTAAATGGAAGAAAGTGAGGAAAATGAGAGAGAGTGGCTTGACAAAATTAAGGTTTTTAACGCCTATAAAAGGAGCCATTTTCTTCCAGGAAAACACACAACAAAACCGATCGAAGACAAGCATCCCCTCTTGGAATCCTTCAATTTCATTCTTTGTGCTTCCATCTTCCTCCTTTCTCTCTCTCAAAACCCACATCCAGAGAGAGCAAGCATCATCTTTCATCTCTGGAACCCTCCGATTTCAAGCCTTGTTCTTCCATTGCTTCCCATTTTCTCTTTTGTCAAATCGCCAGGAGCTTGACGAAGCTTTTGTCAAGCTGCTGGAAATATGCTGAAGTCACCCATGCTTTCATCTTCTTCCTCGCTCTCTCTCTCTCATAACACATATCCAGAGAGCAAGCTTCCTTCTCATCTTCAAAACCTAGCAATTTTGTGCATTATTCATCCTTCTTCCCCATTTTCCCTCTTGGCAGAACTGTTCTAGTACTTGACAGAACTTTCGTCAAGCTGCCCGAAAACTTGCTCAAGCCACCCGTTCCTCTTCCTCATATCGTCCTCTCTTTCCTCAACAAATCCTCCCAAAAAACTCTCTATTCCCCTTACTTCGAGCCTATGTTTCTCATAGGAAACCCAAGTCTTCTCTCTCTCATGCTAAACTCACGAATGCTCAGCTCTCATGCCGCAAGCTTCTCATGTCAAGCCTAAATATTTATCTACAAGCGATTGTTGGTTTCATTGGTGAAGAAGACTAAGGTGTTTCCTAAGGCTCAGCTACCCTTTCGAAGCACACTTGGGGTCTGATCCTCGAACTCAGACACAAGGGGCGATTCCAGCCATTTGCTCTTTACAGGAGCCCAGGCCCATTCGTCAAGCCTGCTAGAACGAAAAAGCCCCTACAACCACAAGACTTTTTTATCCCAAAATAGTCTTTTAAAATCTCAATTGAATACACCCCCGTAATTCTAGTCCATACTTTTAAATAAAAAGTAAAGGCAGTTGTGTGGACGATAAATTTGTGCTACATTTTTAAATGAATATTGTTGTATAAGTAATAAACCTATTTGTACAATATCTGGTCAAGCATTCCCAAGCCAATCCAAGCAAAGGGAAGGGAGTCCCACATCGACAAAACACAAGAGAAGGGGACTCTCCCTTCCCTATAAAAGGAGACCTCTCTCCTTCAAGAAATGGAGGAGAGCTGGGGCATGCTACTTGGGCCTCACCCATGAGCCCATTTACAAGCCCACGGAACATTGGCCTTCAGCCAGATTTTCATCCTCCGACCTTCAGCCTTCGGTATTCTTTCTCTTCCCCTTGAGTTTAAATCTATGTGCAATGTATACTCACAATATCGTAATGAGAACATACTTCTCCGTGGACGTAGCCCATTATTCGGGTGAACCACGTACATTTGTCTTCTGGATGCATGCCTATTTACTTACCGAATGCTCTCACACACCGAGGGTCCTTACCTTCAACATCCACCTCATCTTTAAGTTGGCCTATTTACTACCCGTCTAGTTTTAGCGCCAACAGACGGCGCCGCGTCTGTGGGAAGCGACACAAAACGCTATGTTGTTCTCCTTCACGAGTGCTCTCGGCACTCTTTTGAGCCATGCCCTCGGCACCTCCTACAATCTGCCTTCGGCCTTCGGCACCCATGCATCATTCGGCGCGTGCGATGTCTTCACATCCCCCCAATGATTCGGCATCTGCCTTCGGCCTTCGGCACCCATGCATCATTCGGCGCGTGCGATGTCTTCACATCCCCCCAATGATTCGGCATCTGCCTTCGGCCTTCGGCACCCATCCATCATTCGGCGCGTGCGATGTCTTCACATCCCCCCAATGATTCGGCATCTGCCTTCGGCCTTCGGCACCCATGCATCATTCGGCGCGTGCGATGTCTTCACATCCCCCCAATGATTCGGCATTTACCTTCGGCCTTCGGCACCCATGCATCATTCGGCGCGTGCGATGTCTTCACATCCCCCCAATGATTCGGCATCTGCCTTCGGCCTTCGCCACCCTTGCATCATTCGGCACGTGACGATGTCTTCACATCCCCCCAATGATTCGGCCATCAGCTTCGACCATCAGCTTCGGCCATCAGCTTCAGCCTCGGCCATCAGCCTTCGGCCATCAGCCTTCGGCCATCAGCATCAGCCTCGACCATCGCTTCAGCCTCGACCATCAGCTTCAGCCTCGGCCATCAGCTTCAGCCTCAACCATCAGCTTCAGCCTCGACCTTCAGCCTCGGCCATCAGCATCAGCCTCAGCCATGCCGAACGGTACCTTCTAGGAGACACTTCTCCAGCTTGCCTTTTCGAAGCCATGCCGAACGACACCTTTCAGGAGACACTTCTCCCTGACGCGCCATGAGCCTCCGCCATGAGCTCGGCCATCAGCATCAGCCTCGGCCATCAGCTCGGCCATCAGCTTCAAGCCTCGGCCATCAGCTTCAGCATTCGGCCATCAGCTTCGGTCATCAGCTTCAGAGCCTCGACCATCAGCATCGAGCATTCGGCCATCGCCATCAGCCTTCAGCCATGCCGAACGGCACCTTCTAGGAGACACTTCTCCCTTATGGCGCCATGACCCTTCGGCATCGGCCATCAGCCATTAGCCTTCAGCCATGCCGAACGGCACCTTGTAAGAGACACTTCTCCCTTACGGCGCCATAGAACCTCGGCATCGAGCCATTCGGCCTCGCAGCCTTCTGGCATCGGCAATGAGCCTTCGGCATCGAGCCATGACCTCGAGCCTCGAGCATCGAGCCATCGTCTTCGACCTGAACATCGGGCATCGGCCATTAGCCTTCAGCCATCAGCCTCGGCATCGAGCCATGAGCCTCGGCCATCGGTCTAAGCCTTGGCCATCGCTTGAGCCTCGGCCATCAGCTTCAACCTCGACCATCGAGCTTCAACCTCGACCTCAGCCTCGGCCATCAGCATGAAGCCTCAGCCATGCCGAACGGTACCTTCAGGAGACACTTCTCCGCGCCTTGTCGAAGCCATGCCGAACGACACCTTTCAGGAGACACTTCTCCCTGACGCGCCATGAGCCTTCCGCCATGAGCTCGGCCATCGCATCATCAAAGCCTCGGCCATCAGCTCGGCCATCAGCTTCAGCCTCGGCCATCAGCTTCAGCATTCGGCCATCGGGCTCGGTCATCAGGCTTCAGCCTCGACCATCAGCATCAAGCATTCGGCCATCAGCCATCGAGCCTTCAGCCATGCCGAACGGCACCTTCTAGGAGACACTTCTCCCTTATGGCGCCATCCCATCAGGCCTTCGGCATCGGCCATCGCCCATTAGCCTTCAGCCATGCCATCAACGGCACCTTCGGCACCTTCTAAGAGACACTTCTCCCTTACGGCGCCATCACCCTTCGGCATCGGCCATCAGCCCTTCGGCATCGGCAATCAGCCTTCGGCATCGGCCATCAGCCTTCGGCCTTCGGCATCGGCCATCAGTCTTCGGCCTTCGACATCGGGCATCGGCCATCAGCCTTCAGCCATCAGCCTTCGGCATCGGCCATCAGCCTCGGCCATCGGCCTAAGCCTCCTGAAGAACGAGCTGAAACATTACTTGGCCAGTGCATTGATGACTACAAGTCCCCAATCAAGAAGTACCTCCTTAATCGGGAACTTGGGGACTCATGTTTGTACAATATCTGGCCAAGCATTCCCAAGCCAATCCAAGCAAAGGGAAGGGAGTCCCACATCGACAAAACACAAGAGAAGGGGACTCTCCCTTCCCTATAAAAGGAGACCTCTCTCCTTCAAGAAATGGAGGAGAGCTGGGGCATGCTACTTGGGCCTCACCCATGAGCCCATTTACAAGCCCACGGAACATTGGCCTTCAGCCAGATCTTCATCCTCCGACCTTCAGCCTTCGGTATTCTTTTCTCTTCCCCTTGAGTTTAAATCTATGTGCAATGTATACTCACAATATCGTAATGAGAACATACTTCTCCGTGGACGTAGCCCATTATTCGGGTGAACCACGTACATTTGTCTTATGTATGCATGCCTATTTACTTACCGAATGCTCTCACACACCGAGGGTCCTTACCTTCAACATCCACCTCATCTTTAAGTTGGCCTATTTACTACCCGTCTAGTTTTAGCGCCAACAGACGGCGCGCGTCTGTGGGAAGCGACACAAAACGCTATGTTGTTCTCCTTCACGAGTGCTCTCGGCACTCTTTTGAGCCATGCCCTCGGCACCTCCTACAATCTGCCTTCGGCCTTCGGCACCCATGCATCATTCGGCGCGTGCGATGTCTTCATATCCCCCCATGATTCGGCATCTGCCTTCGGCCTTCGGCACCCATGCATCATTCGGCGCGTGCGATGTCTTCACATCCCCCCAATGATTCGGCATCTGCCTTCGGCCTTCGGCACCCATCCATCATTCGGCGCGTGCGATGTCTTCACATCCCCCCAATGATTCGGCATCTGCCTTCGGCCTTCGGCACCCATGCATCATTCGGCGCGTGCGATGTCTTCACATCCCCCCAATGATTCGGCATTTGCCTTCGGCCTTCGGCACCCATGCATCATTCGGCGCGTGCGATGTCTTCACATCCCCCCAATGATTCGGCATCTGCCTTCGGCCTTCGCCACCCTTGCATCATTCGACACGTGCGATGTCTTCACATCCCCCCATGATTCGGCCATCAGCTTCGACCATCAGCTTCGGCCATCAGCTTCGGCCATCAGCCTCGGCCATCAGCCTCGGCCATCAGCATCAGCCTCGACCATCAGCTTCAGCCTCGACCATCAGCTTCAAGCCTCGGCCATCAGCTTCAGCCTCAACCATCAGCCTCGACCTCAGCCTCGGCCATCAGCATGAGCCTCAGCCATGCCGAACGGTACCTTTCAGGAGACACTTCTCCGCGCTTTTGTCAAGCCATGCCGAACGACACCTTTCAGGAGACACTTCTCCCTGACGGCGCCATGAGCCTCCGCCATAGCTCGGCCATCAGCATGAAGCCTCGCCATTCGGCCATCGCTTGAGCCTCGGCCATCAGCTTCAGCATCGGCCATCAGCTCGGTCATCAGCTTCAGCCTCGACCATTAGACATCTCCATTATGGCCATCGCCATCAGCCTCAGCCATGCCGAACGGCACCTTCGCAGGAGACACTTCTCCCTTATGGCGCCATCACCCTTCGGCATCGGCCATCGCCATTAGCCTTCAGCCATGCCGAACGGCACCTTGAAGACACTTCTCCCTTGGCGCGCCATCACCCTTCGGCATCGGCCATCGGCCCTTCGGCATCGGCAATTCAGCCTTCGGCATCGGCCATCAGCCTTCGGCCTCCGGCATCGGCCATCAGCTTCGGCCTTCGACATCGGGCATCGGCCATCAGCCTTCAGCCATCAGCCTTCGGCATCGGCCATCAGCCTCGGCCATCAGCCTAAGCCTCCTGAAGAACGAGCTGAAACATTACTTGGCCAGTGCATTGATGACTACAAGTCCCCAATCAAGAAGTACCTCCTTAATCGGGAACTTGGGGGACTCATGTTTGTACAATATCTGGCCAAGCATTCCCAAGCCAATCCAAGCAAAGGGAAGGGAGTCCCACATCGACAAAACACAAGAGAAGGGGACTCTCCCTTCCCTATAAAAGGAGACCTCTCTCCTTCAAGAAATGGAGGAGAGCTGGGGCATGCTACTTGGGCCTCACCCATGAGCCCATTTACAAGCCCACGGAACATTGGCCTTCAGCCAGATCTTCATCCTCCGACCTTCAGCCTTCGGTATTTTTTCTCTTCCCCTTGAGTTTAAATCTATGTGCAATGTATACTCACAATATCGTAATGAGAACATACTTCTCCGTGGACGTAGCCCATTATTCGGGTGAACCACGTACATTTGTCTTATGTATGCATGCCTATTTACTTACCGAATGCTCTCACACACCGAGGGTCCTTACCTTCAACATCCACCTCATCTTTAAGTTGGCCTATTTACTACCCGTCTAGTTTTAGCGCCAACAGGTGGCGCGCCGTCTGGGAAGCGACACAAAACGCTATGTTGTTCTCCTTCACGAGTGCTCTCGGCACTCTTTTGAGCCATGCCCTCGGCACCTCCTACAATCTGCCTTCGGCCTTCGGCACCCATGCATCATTCGGCGCGTGCGATGTCTTCATATCCCCCCAATGATTCGGCATCTGCCTTCGGCCTTCGGCACCCATGCATCATTCGGCGCGTGCGATGTCTTCACATCCCCCCAATGATTCGGCATCTGCCTTCGGCCTTCGGCACCCATCCATCATTCGGCGCGTGCGATGTCTTCACATCCCCCCATGATTCGGCATCTGCCTTCGGCCTTCGGCACCCATGCATCATTCGGCGCGTGCGATGTCTTCACATCCCCCAATGATTCGGCATTTGCCTTCGGCCTTCGGCACCCATGCATCATTCGGCGCGTGCGATGTCTTCACATCCCCCCAATGATTCGGCATCTGCCTTCGGCCTTCGCCACCCTTGCATCATTCGACACGTACGATGTCTTCACATCCCCCAATGATTCGGCCATCAGCTTCGACCATCAGCTTCGGCCATCAGCTCCGGCCATCAGCCTCGGCCATCAGCCTCGGCCATCAGCATCAGCCTCGACCATCAGCTTCAGCCTCGACCATCAGCTTCAAGCCTCGGCCATCAGCTTCAGCCTCAACCATCAGCTTCAGCCTCGACCTCAGCCTCGGCCATCGCATGAGCCTCAGCCATGCCGAACGGTACCTTCTAGGAGACACTTCTCCGCGCTTTTCGAAGCCATGCCGAACGACACCTTTCAGGAGACACTTCTCCCTGACGCGCCATGAGCCTTCCGCCATGAGCTCGGCCATCGCATTCAAGCCTCGGCCATCAGCTCGGCCATCAGCTTCAGCCTCGGCCATCAGCTTGAGCATTCGGCCATCAGCTTCGGTCATCGCTTCAGCCTCGACCATCAGCATCAGCATTCGGCCATCAGCCATCAGCCTTGAGCCATGCCGAACGGCACCTTCTCAGGAGACACTTCTCCGCGCCTTTGTCGAAAGCCATGCCGAACGACACCTTTCAGGAGACACTTCTCCCTGACGGCGCCATGAGCCTTCCGCCATGAGCTCGGCCATCAGCATCAAGCCTCGGCCATCGAGCTCGGCCATCGCTTCAGCCTCGGCCATCAGCTGAACATTCGGCCATCAGGCTCGGTCATCAGCTTTCAGCCTCGAACATGAGCATCAGCATTCGGCCATCGCCATCAGCCTCGAGCCATGCCGAACGGCACCTTGTAGGAGACACTTCTCCCTTATGGCGCCATCACCCTCGGCATCGGCCATCGCCATTAGCCTTCGAGCCATGCCGAACGGCACCTTGTAAGACACTTCTCCCTTGCGGCGCCATGACCCTCGGCATCGGCCATCAGACCTCGGCATCGGCAATCAGCCTCGGCATCGAGCCATCAGTCTTCGGCCTTCGACATCGGGCATCGGCCATCAGGCCTTCGGCCATCAGCTTCAGCCTCAACCATCAGCTCAAGCCTCGACCTCAAGCCTCGGCCATCAGCATCAAGCCTCAGCCATGCCGAACGGTACCTTCTAGGAGACACTTCTCCGCGCCTTTGTCGAAGCCATGCCGAACGACACCTTTCAGGAGACACTTCTCCCTGACGGCGCCATGAGCCTCCGCCATGAGCTCGGCCATCAGCATTGAGCCTCGGCCATGAGCTCGGCCATCAGCTCGGTCATCGGCTTCAACCTCGACCATCAGCATCAGCATTCGGCCATCAGCCTTCGAGCCTTGAGCCATGCCGAACGGCACCTTCTAGGAGACACTTCTCCCTTATGGCGCCATCACCCTCGGCATCGGCCATCGCCATTAGCCTTCAGCCATGCCGAACGGCACCTTGTAAGACACTTCTCCCTTACGGCGCCATCACCCTTCGGCATCGGCCATCAGCCTTCGGCATCGGCAATCAGCCTCGGCATCGGCCATGAGCCTTCGGCCTTCGGCATCGGCCATCAGTCTTCGGCCTTCGACATCGGGCATCGGCCATCAGCCTTCAGCCATCAGCCTCGGCATCGGCCATCAGCCTCGGCCATCGGCCTAGCCTGCCTGAAGAACGAGCTGAAACATTACTTGGCCAGTGCATTGATGACTACAAGTCCCCAATCAAGAAGTACCTCCTTAATCGGGAACTTGGGGGACTCATGTTTGTACAATATCTGGCCAAGCATTCCCAAGCCAATCCAAGCAAAGGGAAGGGAGTCCCACATCGACAAAACACAAGAGAAGGGGACTCTCCCTTCCCTATAAAAGGAGACCTCTCTCCTTCAAGAAATGGAGGAGAGCTGGGGCATGCTACTTGGGCCTCACCCATGAGCCCATTTACAAGCCCACGGAACATTGGCCTTCAGCCAGATCTTCATCCTCCGACCTTCAGCCTTCGATATTCTTTTCTCTTCCCCTTGAGTTTAAATCTATGTGCAATGTATACTCACAATATCGTAATGAGAACATACTTCTCCGTGGACGTAGCCCATTATTCGGGTGAACCACGTACATTTGTCTTCTGTATGCATGCCTATTTACTTACCGAATGCTCTCACACACCGAGGGTCCTTACCTTCAACATCCACCTCATCTTTAAGTTGGCCTATTTACTACCCGTCTAGTTTTAGCGCCAACAGACTGGCGCCGTCTGTGGGAAGCGACACAAAACGCTATGTTGTTCTCCTTCACGAGTGCTCTCGGCACTCTTTTGAGCCATGCCCTCGGCACCTCCTACAATCTGCCTTCGGCCTTCGGCACCCATGCATCATTCGGCGCGTGCGATGTCTTCACATCCCCCCAATGATTCGGCATCTGCCTTCGGCCTTCGGCACCCATGCATCATTCGGCGCGTGCGATGTCTTCACATCCCCCCAATGATTCGGCATCTGCCTTCGGCCTTCGGCACCCATCCATCATTCGGCACGTGCGATGTCTTCACATCCCCCAATGATTCGGCATCTGCCTCGGCACCCTTGCATCATTCGGCTCGTGCGATGTCTTCACATCCCCCAATGATTCGGCCATCAGCTTCGACCATCAGCTTCGGCCATCGCTTCAGCCTCGGCTGTGAGCTTGGCCATCAGCTTCAGCCTCGGCCATCAGCCTCGGCCATCAGCATCAGCCTCGACCATCAGCTTCAGCCTCGACCATCAGCTTCAGCCTCGGCCATCGCTTCAACCTCGACCTCAGCCTCGGCCATCAGCATGAGCCTTCAGCCATGCCGAACGGCACCTTCTAGGAGACACTTCTCCAGCGCCTTTGTCGAAACCCATGCCGAACGACACCTTTCAGGAGACACTTCTCCCTGACGGCGCCATGAGCCTCGGCCATCAGCTTCAGCATTTGGCCATCAGCTCGGTCATCAGCTTCAGCCTCGACCATCAGCATCAGAGCATTCGGCCATCAGCCTTGAGCCCATGCCGAACGGCACCTTCTAGGAGACACTTCTCCCTTATGGCGCCATCACCCTTCGGCATCGGCCATCAGGCTTCGGCATCGGTCATCAGCCTCGGCCTTCAGGCTCCGGCATCGGCCATCGCCCATTAGCCTTCAGCCATGCCGAACGGCACCTTCTAGGAGACACTTCTCCCTTACGGCGCCATCACCCTCGGCATCGGCCATCAGCCTTCGGCATCGGTAATGAGCCTCGGCATCGGCCATCAGCCTCGGCCTTCGGCATCGGCCATCAGTCTTCGGCCTCGACATCGGGCATCGGCCATCAGCCTTCAGCCATCAGCCTTCGGCCATCGCCTCGGCCATCGGCCTAACCTGAAGAACGAGCTGAAACATTACTTGGCCAGTGCATTGATGACTACAAGTCCCCAATCAAGAAGTACCTCCTTAATCGGGAACTGGGGGACTCCTGTTTGTACAATATCTGGCCAAGCATTCCCAAGCCAATCCAAGCAAAGGGAAGGGAGTCCCACATCGACAAAACACAAGAGAAGGGGACTCTCCCTTCCCTATAAAAGGAGACCTCTCTCCTTCAAGAAATGGAGGAGAGCTGGGGCATGCTACTTGGGCCTCACCCATGAGCCCATTTACAAGCCCACGGAACATTGGCCTTCAGCCAGATCTTCATCCTCCGACCTTCAGCCTTCGATATTCTTTCTCTTCCCCTTGAGTTTAAATCTATGTGCAATGTATACTCACAATATCGTAATGAGAACATACTTCTCCGTGGACGTAGCCCATTATTCGGGTGAACCACGTACATTTGTCTTCTGTATGCATGCCTATTTACTTACCGAATGCTCTCACACACCGAGGGTCCTTACCTTCAGCATCCACCTCATCTTTAAATTGGCCTATTTACTACCCGTCTAGTTTTAGCGCCAACAAAACCTACACCATACTGTAAATAAAATAAATGTGGGGATAAAATTACCTAATAATATATATATATATATATATATGTATATTATATTACCATATATTATCATGCATGATATAGTATATTACTATAACCCACAAAACTTGATGTGGACCTAATAAAATAAAAAGTAAGCCATGATATCATACCATAATATTATGTACAAAATGGACCTAATAAAATAAAAAGTAAGCCATGATATTGAGCTTGCGGCCATCGCTTCAGCCTCGGCTTCAGCCTCGGCTGTGAGCTCGGCCATCTGAGCCTCGGCCATCGCATCAACCTCGACCTTCAGCCTCTCGGCCATCAGCATCAGCCTTCAGCCATGCCGAACGGCACCTTCTAGGAGACACTTCTCCAGCGCCTTTGTCAAAGCCATGCCGAACGACACCTTTCAGGAGACACTTCTCCCTGACGGCGCCATGAGCCTCGGCCATCAGCTTCAGCATTCGGCCATCGAGCTCGGTCATCAGCTTCAGCCTCGACCATCAGACATCAGCATTCGGCCATCAGCCTTCAGCCATGCCGAACGGCACCTTCTAGGAGACACTTCTCCCTTATGGCGCCATCACCCTCGGCATCGGCCATCAGGCTTCGGCATCGGTCATCGGCCTCGACGTTCAGGCTTCGGCATCGGCCATCGGCCATTAGCCTTCAGCCATGCCGAACGGCACCTTCTAGGAGACACTTCTCCCTTACGGCGCCATCACCCTTCGGCATCGGCCATCAGCCTTCGGCATCGGCCATCAGTCTTCGGCCTCGACATCGGGCATCGGCCATCAGCCTTCAGCCATCAGCCTCGGCATCGGCCATCGGCCTCGGCCATCGGCCTAAACCTCCTGAAGAACGAGCTGAAACATTACTTGGCCAGTGCATTGATGACTACAAGTCCCCAATCAAGAAGTACCTCCTTAATCGGGAACTTGGGGGACTCCTGTTTGTACAATATCTGGCCAAGCATTCCCAAGCCAATCCAAGCAAAGGGAAGGGAGTCCCACATCGACAAAACACAAGAGAAGGGGACTCTCCCTTCCCTATAAAAGGAGACCTCTCTCCTTCAAGAAATGGAGGAGAGCTGGGGCATGCTACTTGGGCCTCACCCATGAGCCCATTTACAAGCCCACGGAACATTGGCCTTCAGCCAGATCTTCATCCTCCGACCTTCAGCCTTCGATATTCTTTCTCTTCCCCTTGAGTTTAAATCTATGTGCAATGTATACTCACAATATCGTAATGAGAACATACTTCTCCGTGGACGTAGCCCATTATTCGGGTGAACCACGTACATTTGTCTTCTGTATGCATGCCTATTTACTTACCGAATGCTCTCACACACCGAGGGTCCTTACCTTCAGCATCCACCTCATCTTTAAATTGGCCTATTTACTACCCGTCTAGTTTTAGCGCCAACAAAACCTACACCATACTGTAAATAAAATAAATGTGGGGATAAAATTACCTAATAATATATATATATATATGTATATTATATTACCATATATTATCATGCATGATATAGTATATTACTATAACCCACAAAACTTGATGTGGACCTAATAAAATAAAAAGTAAGCCATGATATCATACCATAATATTATGTACAAAATGGTGTTTGTGGAAGATATCACACTTGTCCCCACAAAACAAATGCTTTCCATATAGATAATAGGCTTATTATCACAAAAGGTCCCTGAGGTTTACGAAACTATCATATTGCATCCTTAATGTTTTTTTGTGTCATTGGTGGTCCTCAAGGTTAGTATGTGTAATCACAAATGGTCTCTGCCGTTAAGTTCCGTCAAAAACTCCGTTAGTTTGCTGACGTGGCATATATACATATCACAAAACATCCTGAGGTTTACACATCTATCACAAATGGTCCCTGCAAATTTTTTTAATTTTTTAATTTAAAATTCATAAAATTTTGTTTTTGTTTTTTATAATATTTAAAAATATATATTGTATTTTAAATACATATGATACTATATTTTTGAAGATAAGGGCTCCACATATATGCCAGACCAACAAACTAATGAAGTTTTTTTTAAAAATAATCTAAAATTCATAAAATTTAAAAATGAAAAAACCATTTATATAAGGATTTTAACCTTGAGGACCATTTATAAACCCTAAACCCTTGATTTTTTTCATTTTTAAATTTTATGAATTTTAAATTAATTTTTAAAAACTCCATTAGTTTGTTGATGTGGCATATATGTGGAACCCACATCTAAAATAATATAGTGTCATGTGTATTTAAAATACAATGTATATTTTAAAATAATTTAAAATTCATAAGATTTAAAAAAGAAAACCAAAATTTTATGAATTTTAAATGAAAAAAATTAAAAAAATTTGCAGGGACCATTTGTGATAGATGTGTAAACCTCAGGAATGTTTTGTGATATGTATATATGCCATGTCAGGAACTAACGGAGTTTTGACGAAAGGTTAACAGGGACCTTTTATGATAATAAGCCAAGATAATATATATCATACTATTATATGTTAGTGGAAGTAGGGAGGTTGGACTCATTTCAATTGCTTTTCTTCCTTTTTCCTGCACAAGCTCCAATACATCTACACTAGCTTTATATGATTACTCATAAGTTGAATGGTGTAGATATTATAGTAACAATATGATACATGAAGATGAAGGACAAGAGCTTATCTTTTTTCGGAGGCTTTGCTCATATATCTCTCTCCTGTAAAGCTCAGCAGCTCCCTCCCTTTAGCATACTGTAGCTCTAGGAGCAGCATTTGAAATTCTGTTTTCTGCCGTTCTAAAAGCGAAGAGCACAGCCAAGATGTTTCAAACACAGCTCGGAAATCTCAATACCACGCTAGACTCGTTACAACCACTGATTATACAGCTAGAACAATCTGCCAATGTTCCCCTGGAGAAGAGCCTAAAAAATTTTAAAAATAAAATGGAGGAGGGCAAGAAGCTGGTTGAAGAGTGCTGCGAGGTGGGGACGTTCGACTTCATCAAACAGCGCAAATACACCGACGAAATTGAGGCATTGGATGACTCTCTTCTTAGACTCTTAAGTATACTGACAGTGCAGTTAGGAAGCCATTCAGCGATGCTGCATAACCAAATTTATGGATCTGTTTGGTTGCTTAGAAAATTTAGGCTGAAGAAATGAAAGGGGCTTTTTGAGTTGGTCTATGCTCTCAGTTCTTTTTTGGGTAGAAAATAGAAACAGTGCAAGCCTAAGAAGTTATGTTAAAAATGTGGTTTGTTTATTTATTCTTGTTAAGATTCCATATTCTCTGTGCAAGTTGATTTTGGAGAGATCATAAGATTGTGGAATATCGTCTTTGAATATTCTCTGAGATCCTGAACTGTGTTTTCATCATGTAATTTTAATTAGACGAATATGCAGAAGCCAATAGTGATTGGTGATTGTTGGTCATAAGAAGAAATTGGTTGATTTACTTGGGTCTAGTATTTAGAATTGATTATGAGTTAAACTATCCTTTTACCTAAAATTTGTATGTGTATCTAGCGCGGTGCTCTGTCAAATATGGAAAACGTGTGACATACAATAGTCTTCAAATACTAGACAAATTCAAAGATCTGATCAATGTGTCACAAAACAAATCTACAATGAAACATTCGGAAAAACCAGCAGTGACGTCTCTGTCTCAGATGTGTTGGCTTGTGTCAAATGTCTCTTTTACTTTATTGTACTTCAGATGTCTTACCTTTCTTTCTTAAGTTTTGAATATTTGATTGCTTTTGAAGGAGCGGAAGATTTAATGGAGGGCATAATGGATCGAGGAAGGAGAGCAAATCAGGTACTAGTAAACAAAAACAGTGAGATATACATGGACCTCAAGGACATCGTTATGGAACATGCCCTCCCATATCTACCTGCTAAATCACTTTTCAGGTTCAGAGCTGTTAGCAAAGAGTGGGATGAGTTGATTACCAGTCCTTTTTTCATTCACCAGCAATCTCATCACTTCCGGGACATCTCTGGTCTGTTTTGTCAACTCCCTGGTGATGCACCTTTCTTCGTGTCTCTTAATGGTGATGCTTATGGGGTTCCCAGTCCTTCCCTCAGTTTCTTGCCTGAACCAGTTACTGTCAGATCCAGTTGCAATGGTCTGCTCTGCTGCCAAAGCTGCAATGGAGAAACTACCTACTATATTTGCAACCCTGCTACCAAGGAATGGAGAGCGATTCCCAAGTCAAACTTGTATCATGGCCCTGAACCAGCCCTAGCTCTAGCCTTTGAGCCGTCTTTCCTGAACTTTGCAGCACATTATCAACTTATTTGTGCTTTCTCTTTAACTGATCATCCGGTTATCTGTTTCGAAATATTCTCTTCGAGGTCATCCTCATGGAGACTTGCTGACACAGAATGCTGTGAGCTGGATGCTTCGAAGCTGAATGGCGATGGACTCTTTATGAAGGGTGTAGCCTTCTGGGAAATTTCTGCTGGGGACATTTTGGCTTTTGATTTGAATGAGGAGCAATATGGTATTCTGGCACTCCCTCTCGGCAGCGGACCACATGGTGCTTTGGCAGAGAGCACGGGGAGCTCTGTTACATTCTGCCTCATCGAAAGGGCTATGAGTACAACCTGGACATCTATGGTGATATGGACATGAATCTGAAGCATAGTATTTCTCTTGATGGTGATTTTTTCCGCGAATTTACTGAGAAGATGAGGGCTCTGGCTTGCATCAATAGTGATGTGGTGGTAGTTAATATTGGAAGGATACTGATTGCCTATGATGTGAAAGCAGGGAAGGCTGAAGTGCTAAGAAGTGGAACCAGGACTGATGATGGATATGTGAGGTACCTTCCATATGTGAACAGCCTTGTACGCGTGCATTAATCATTCATGAGCAGCCTCTTTTCTGTGGATCCTACTGCCTAAGCCAAGCTAGCAAGCTGACGAAGTTCTTATTTGAAACTTGTTTGAGGTCATAATCTTTGGCTGCCTGTATGATGCAGACCATGGAAATTTGATCGGACAATGGTGAATGTTGAATGCTGAATATTTCCTTTTGCTCAGAGCTATGTACTGTTGAATGTTGAATGCTGAAATATTTCATTTCTTAAATCAAGTTTAAACACCGCCAAGATTCACATCAGAAAACAAATCAATTATGGAAATTTTGGTCATAACAGTATTTTGGTCACATCAGAAAACATACTATAAACATCTTGTAATGATAATTTATACATGACAAACGATCGATTTCGTCCCAACAATAAAGAACATGATGTTATTTTTCCTTTTAATTTGAAAAAAGAATGGCGAATATATGATAAATATCTCGAGAGTTGGAAGATTAATGAACAGATTTTGTACCAGAAAGGGGATAACTGCTGAGTGGTATATACACGTGCTATTCCTGGAACCTTCATATTACTTGGTGCTGGTAGTAGCTAAGGTTATGGAAGTTGGTTAGTGTGCCCAAACCAATAGGATGTGATGTGATTTGCGTCCAAGTGTGAAGAGAAGCGCCCAAGGTGGAAGCAAAGTCTAAATTTGAGGACAATATTTGTTGCTTGTGAGCCAATAGCAATGTGAAGCAAATTAAATGGGGGAGGCTCCAGCGAGGTGCCAATATGAGACAGAGGAACTGGTAAAAGAAATAACCAACACAATCTAAGTTAGGGGTGGCCGAGACAAAAACAGAGGTTTAGAGAGAGAGCTAAGGGTTGGTCCCTCCTTTGTAGGAGGCCATAATGGCAAGGACACACTAGAGTGCTCCTCCCTTTCTCTTTCCTTTCAGAAACCCTCCTACCCTATCTTCTTTCCATTGATCACCAGGTAACCTTAATTATTTCGTTATTTTTGTTCCGCCCTCCTGCATATCTTCTTCTCCGATCAAATTTTTTTAAATTCGAAAATAATAATAATAATAATAATAATCTTTCGATCAATTAAACTAAAAACTACAGATGGGTCCTGGAGGTCCTGGAGGGGAGATTAATGTTGTTATCATATGTCTACTTGGTAGCACATGTTACATGTACATTAAGCAAACGTTACACATTTTCAATTTCTCTTCTACTTGGTAGCACATGCATGCATTTAGATTTGATTATAATTTGCAAATTAAAACCTAGTGTTAATTAATTATTATTGCTTTCAAATTGTTTTAGGGGGTCTTCAATCATTGAGGCGAGCAGTTACGGGAGAGGTGAAGTGGTACTTGGCCGGAGGTTGATCAAGAGACGAATAATGTCTTCTGATAGTGCTCCGTCCCCGGATAACTCTTCACCACCATCACCAGACTCCTCGTCGTCATCCCCGTCTCCAAAGGAATCCCCAAAGGAATCATCTCCCACGAAACCTCCCTCGTCGCCACCACCATCCTCACCACCACCATCCTCACCGCCACCGTCATCGCCTCCACCGTCATCACCTCCACCATCATCTCCGCCACCTCCAAAGGACTCATCCCCACCTCCCAAGAGTTCCTCATCGCCACCTCCGCCGAAAGGGGCATCCTCCTCGCCACCTCCGCCAAAGGAAGCGACCCCAGCCAGTTCGCAGCCTCCTCCAAAGGAGCCGCAGGCTGTGCCGACACCTCCAGCCGCTGTTACTGGAGAAAATGATACGGCTGCCGCTACAACACCTCCTCACGCGCGTCCTAAGACTTCTCCCACTGGTGCACTATCGCCGCCGTCACATGGAAGCAGCACCCCATCAACAGATAGTTCTGATGAAGACAGCTCATCATCAACGGATAATAAAGGCAAGATAGCCGGAGTGGCGATTGGGGCGTCGTTGGTTATAATTGTCTTGCTCGTGGTTTGCGTGGTTTGCATCAGAAGGAAGAGGAGAAAGCGTCGTGAAATGCAGTACTATAGAGATCCTGCTGATCATCACAAAGGTGCCAAATCCTAACCCTTAATTTTGTTCACCACATGACGTGACATAATTTTTAATTACTTATTGATTTAATAAGTACGCATCAATTGTAAAATCATCTAGTCGTCGTGGTGTTATGAAATTGTAACATCTCTTGTCACTTTATTTCCCTTGACAAAAAAAAAATTCTCATATAAAAGAAAAGATTCACTTGGTTCATCACCCCATATATAAACAATCTTGAGCATGCATGCAATTAGCCTCATTAACTTCATATTTGCAACAGGTAGTGGCTATTACAACAATACACAACAACAAAATTGGCATGACATGAATAATCCACAAGGAGACCATGTGGTGAGGCTAAACAACCAAGCACCTGGTGGTGGTGCCTGGCCTTCGGCGCCACCTCCGATCAACAGCGAAGTGACCACCAATTTATCAGGGGCGCCATTGCCACCTCCGTCGCCAACAATGTCACTTGGGTTCAACAAGAGCACCTTCACTTACGATGAGCTTGCAGCTGCCACCAATGGGTTTTCAGAGGCGAATTTGTTGGGTCAGGGCGGGTTCGGGTATGTGCACAAAGGTGTCTTGCCCAATGGGAAAGAGGTTGCAGTGAAAAGTCTCAAGTCGGGCAGCGGTCAAGGAGAACGAGAATTTGCGGCGGAGGTGGAGATCATTAGCCGAGTTCATCATCGGCATCTTGTGTCGCTGGTTGGATATTGTATTGCTGGTGGGCAGAGAATGCTGGTCTATGAATTTGTTGAAAACAAAACCATGGAATATCACTTGCATGGTGAGTTTGAATACACTTATACTCTACATTGTCGATGTTACGAAATATCAATTGAATACTAATAAAATATCGACCAAATATCAACACTGCACAATTTTTTCGGTTACTTAAACTCAATTTTGAGTGCTAATATTTAAACGATTTTGGTTGATCATCTCTCCAAACCTTTAAATTCCATCTAAATAGTCGTATTTGTCGATTTTATGAGATGTGTTGATAAAATTATGGGTTGCAGGAAAGGGGCTTCCACCTATGGACTGGCCAACTAGGCTTCGGATTGCGGTTGGATCTGCCAAAGGGCTTGCATACCTTCATGAAGATTGTAAGAAAGTCAAAGCACCTCGCTATTTATTCTAATTGTTTCTCTCTCTCTCTCTCTCTCTCTCTCTCTCTCTCTCTCTCTCTCTCTCTCTCTCTCTCTCTCTCTCTCTCTCTCTCTCTTTTCACATATATTTACTTAATCGGAAATTAAATGAATCAATGCAGGCCACCCGAAAATCATCCATCGTGACATTAAATCTGCGAACATTCTCCTTGATTTCAACTTTGAAGCCATGGTATGTGTTTTTGTGATGCTTATAGTATGCATATGCCAAAATCAATCAATCAATCAACGGCCTTGATCATCCTTTTAATTTGCTTTTTCAGGTTGCTGATTTTGGGTTGGCCAAGTTGTCTTCTGACAATTACACCCACGTGTCTACACGAGTCATGGGAACTTTCGGGTAAGTTCATCCGATTCAAAACCAATTGGCGATGATTATGAGTGATCGATGTGGAATGATACTCTCAATAAGAATACTGCAATTTAACTCAATCTTATCTTCATTTCCAGATTAATATAAATTTGGTTTTGTATCAAAACAATGCAGGTATTTGGCTCCAGAATATGCATCAAGTGGAAAATTGTCAGAGAAATCAGATGTTTTCTCATTTGGGGTCATGCTCCTGGAACTCATAACTGGAAAGCGACCAGTGGATCCTTCAAACGCAATGGACGACAGCTTAGTTGACTGGGTTCGTACTTCCTCGTCTATTAATCTTTGCAAGTTTTGAGTGATAATTATAATAAATCTTACCTACTTCCTCTCTTAAATTTTGTGTAAATAATAATGTGACACATTAAATGTACAGGCTCGACCACTTCTCAACCGTTCACTAGAGGAAGGCAATAATTTGGAGCTAGTTGACATCCGCTTGGACAATAACTTCAACCTTCAGGAGATGGCACGCATGGTGGCCTGCGCTGCTGCAAGTATCCGTCACTCTGCTAGAAAGCGCCCGAAGATGAGCCAGGTAACGTGTATATATATCAGACATGTTACGTTGTCATTCATAATTAATTAGTCGAGATTGACAATCTGATAACACAAACGCTCCGTGCTGAAAAAACAGATTGTACGTGCACTCGAAGGAGATGTGTCACTAGATGACTTGAATGAGGGGACAAAACCAGGGCAGAGCTCCGTGTTCAACCCCACCAGCGGAGGAAGCTCGGACTACGACACGCAGGCATACAATGCAGACATGAAGAAGTTCAGAAAGTTGGCCTTGTCAAGCCAGGAGTTTGGAAGCAGTGAGTTTGGGACTTCAAGTAATGACTCCAGAGAAATGTCTGGCACACCCAAGAACCCAAAGCAGCAACTCCCTTGAAGTTTGAGCCCTCACCACAACAATTAATGTCCAACAAGAGCTTAACTAAGAGAGGACATAATTTCACAACAACACAGTACAAAGAAAAACAATTGATCATACTGCATATGGATGAAAATGTGGCTACAGTTTCTAATTTTCTATTGAATTTTGGGATTTGGGATTTTTACCTAAGAAAGGTGAGAGAGTGGAGGTTTGGAGTGACATTGGAAGGGCGTTTGGGGGGAGGGGGAGCATGTGCTTTGGGAAATTGTGTATTTTGGGGACCAATTGAGATGACCCAGATCTTGATTAATTAGTTTGATTAACTTGTTTTCTTTGATAAATATGGATTTGTACTATATTAGTACAAATACTTTGGACTTAGAAGAAGATAGCTTATCTCTATTGTTATGAATTGCCATGAATGTTTTATTATTTTATTCAATAAATTTATTTGTATCACAAATTTATATACTACAAAATGTGAATTTTTAATGTAATATGATTATACTGACGAGGAATGATTAAATTTTATTAGATTAATCAAATGGTTTGGATTTTTTTTTTAAATACGTATAAATGCACTTATACTAATTGGAGAGACTTTAAGATCCCTTGAGTAGCTAGAGCAACTCCTCGCAACTCAACTCTATAGGATCGCACAAATGTATTATTCTTGAAGGCTCTGTTTTTTCCCATTGTTTTCTTTGAATCTGTCCCCTGAACCAACTTGGAGACATGTATACCGGCGGAACTGCTCATAATTAACAATTTACGAGTCATACTTGAAACAAATTAACAATTTAGAATGGCTACTTTTAAAACAAATTAAAGACTATGTTAGAGAATTACCACTAGACTAAAATTTATTAGTTAATATGATTTATATATTTACAGAGGGGAATTGAAAGTTTCACCCACATTTGATTCCAAAACTACCCTTTCCCATCACAATTGAAATGCTGAACGAAAGCTACGATTCTGGCCAAATTCGTAGAGTTTTCCGGGTATTAAATTTTAACAATCAAACTTGGTTGAGGAACGAAAGCTACGAAAGCTCTGATTTCTGTGCATGTTCAACCTTGGTTGAGGAATTTCCATACATCATCTTGTGTGTGCTGTTTGCTCATAATGTATCATTTGATGGCAACTCTAGTGATGAACAGCTTGCAAATTCTACCATTTTGTCCGACCCGTGTGTGTTCTCATCTGTTGTTTACTTTGCCTCTTTCGTTGTTTGCTCGTCATTTTCATTATCCTAGTAGGGTCTTCATTGCATTTTCATTTACTCAGGAATCGTAAATTAAGTCTTTTTTGTTTGGAACGGAATTAAGGGTTATCTTTTGTGCATGTGGATGCTCAAATTTTAATTTATTTATATAACAAACGGGAGTAAGAACTTGGTAAGTCACACTAGGGTAGAACAAACGGGATTGATTAGTGTTTACTTCGTATGAAATGAGCTTGTAGCACTCTCTCATACCAAGATAGGCAATTGGTCTCCTCTTGCTTGGTTTCATTTTCAGACCTAACACATCCTGATAAGGAGGAGACAGGAGGAGAGGATGCCCTTTCTTTTTTGTTTTTTTTTGTTTTGTGAAGATGCACAAGCAATCACTATAGAATTCTTAGGCAAAATAGGCATGCACCTGTTATCCTCCCTACTATGCGTTCCTCGAATTCCAGACTATCGTCAAACCGAATGGATAGTTATCCAACATTTCTTCCTCCACCTCTTGGCTTAAGTCATCCATGGCCGCAAGAGAGTACACCACAACACAGCAAGACTCTGCACAAAACAACCCATCACCAGGATGGGTTCAGTAACCAGCAAGGGATGTGGGTTTGATGGAGCTGAGGCGGAAGAAAATACCCAAAACAGGAGACTTCGACCAAAATCTCCGTAACCAAATATGAGAGATTATTTGATGCCATGACTTGGCCACCATCTTGCATTTCACCAGATCCTTCTGTGATAATCTAAACAAAATATTACACAACAAATCGTCACACAAAGATAAATTCCCCATACCCGAATCCTGATTCAGATCGACACCTGCATCGGCAACGGACGAGGAAACCATTGGCAAGTTAGAGAGACGATCAGTAATCATTCTTGTATATACTTAAACAAGAAGAAGAGAAATATTGTGAGACTCAATTTTGATCTTTAGGTTCAGCCACAAGAGAAACCTCAATAAGTTGATTGATATGTAGATCGAAAACTAACTATAAAAAGGAAGTCTGGCTGAGTACCAAATCCTTCTCTTATTTGGATTTGACGTTATTTCTTTTTACCTATTTTGATATGCAGAGAAAAACTCCTATTATATTTATATTTTCTGTTTTTAGTAGGAAGAATATTTAAATAATATTCATGGTAGCATATATTTAATAAATACTAACCTTTCCGCACGTGCGAAATTTTATTTTAAAATTTTAAAATTTTATTTTAGAATTAAAAAAGATAGTGAGTAGTTGTTTTTCATAAAAATAGGATCCATTATTCGATTTTCTTTTAAATTTTAATTTTTAAAATATAAAAAAGTGTGAATTTATCATATTATCCTCATTTAATTAATAATTTCAATTCTTAATATTTGTATTGACCAAGGGCATTTTTGGTATTTTGAATGTTTTACCACTGCTTTTGCTTTATATATATAGATTCTTGGATTAATCCAATGACACATATAATTAATAATTTAAACTCTCTTTATTATATGCGCTATACAAGGGTCTTTATTAAATAGGTGCTCACATGAACTTCATTTTAAGTCCTTAAATGAACGGAATTGTTAAAATTAAAATGACGGAAAAAAAAAAATGTTGAAAATTGGTCACAAACACTGAAAATATGATTTGGTAAAAAAAAAAGAATATTTCGAACTACAGGTAAAAAAGAGTAATTACCCTCCGTTTTTAACTTTTTAACCGACGTTGCATATAATTGACATTACAAAAGGACAAAGCTCACACATAATTTGGCTATAAGTACCTTCTCGAAAACCCTTTCTCGGATTTTCGCTGCCGCCTATCTGGCTTTCCCAGTCCGACCCGACTGTTTCAACCGGATCCGGATTCGGATTCCCCATATATTTATGCAACCTTCATCATCTGAGTACAGAGTACTCGGACTGCTTCAGAAACCATAACTCAGCTCCGATCGATTCGCCATGGGAGACTACAATAACAACAACAACAACAACGATGCCTTCATGCGCAGCCAAAACGCCGCCGTTCAGGGCCGAACCAAGGCCCAGAACCGCGCTAATGTTCTTCAGCTCAAACTGGTTCGTCCTTAGGGTTTCTTCCTCTTACTTGTTTAGGTTTAGTGTTTCTATTCGTGAGGCTAAGTTTCTCTTTTTATCTTTCTCAAATTACTTGATTAATATAGGATTTTCACGTTTTAGATAAACCCTAGCTAAATATGTAGCTGATCTCTGTAGTTTTCTCCTAATTTATTGAATTTTATTGCATGGCAATTTATAGTACTCAGAATTTGAACATACTTTGCTTTTTGCGTTTTGACTGGGCGTTCTGTATTGGTTGCTTCGTAAACTTAGTTAAGGTCTGGATTTATTTTGTAAGGAATATCGATTTGTAATTTTTGTGTTTGCGCTGCAGATTGGGCAGAGTCACCCCACTGGTTTAACAACTAACCTTTTGAAGCTGTTTGAACCTCGACCACCGTTGGATTTTAAACCGCCTCCAGAGAAAAGAAAATGCCCACCCTTGACAGGTTTTATTAGTAAATCTTATTGGGGGCATGAATAATTTCCAGTTTGGCATTACTTTTTAGGTTGTAGCTCTTAATTTTTGTGTATTATTTTTGGTTAATGAAGGGATTGCGCAATTTGTGAGTAAGTTTGCGGAGCCAGGAGATCCTGAATATACTGCGCCTGTCCAAAAGGGCGAAACTCCTGTAAGTTTTTAACTTGAAATTCTTGTATGAAGACATAACCTTATGAAGTCACTGTTCATTCTGAAACATATATGCTTTCTGTCTTGTTTGATTCAGACACAAAGAAGGGCTCGGATACACCAGTTAAGGCTTGACAAGGGTGCAGCAAAGGCTGCAGAAGAGCTAGAGAAATGTGATGACCTACTCTTCTTTTGATTGTAAGACTTTGGATTCTTATAATTTATGTTACCTTGTTTTCCTTATATCTGTTTCTGTGCAGATGATCCAAATAATGACCCAAATATTTCTGGAGATCCATATAAGACTTTGTTTATTGCTAGACTGGTGAGTAACATTTTTGGGTACCGTATTGGTTTTCCTCATGCTATTCTTTGTATTTGTTAAGGTTGACGTGTAATCTTCATTGTATTCCTGCAGAATTATGAATCAACTGAGAGCAGAATCAAAAGGGAGTTTGACGTTTATGGTCCAATCAAACGGGTAGGTATTTTTTTGAGCAACCCCAAGGGGTTTGGTAAGAGGTTCACTTGCATTGTAGCTTGTTCCTTTTCGTTTTCTCTACAAAAATCCCAGATTTTCTAATCTTTGAATTTGGAAAAAGTATGCTCAGGATTGTTTTCCTTTTTCCTATTTTGTTCAAAAAGTTGCCTGGGGTACATATTACTGAACTTTTCTGAAGTTATGTAGTTAGAACCCTCAAGAGTCTGTTTCATACATTTTCTGCATAATAAACTGAATTTGAAAATTCATTCAGCCAACTGGGTTGAGATAATGCATTGTTTCCAGCCATAACTATAACTGGTAATGCCTGGTGATGCCTTTCGAGTCTGTTCTCCTTGATTAGTTTTATTGTTAGTGGAGTCTATGCAAGTTTGTATTACTATTACAGGTGTCTCTGCAAATATGCCGGTAATGTCTTGCGGGTTTGTTTAAATCCTTCCATAGCTCTCTTTTTTATATGGTTTTATTTAGAGATCTTGGAATTGGGCTTTCTAGGGTATATACTAGCGTTAAGTTTTAACATTCAAGAAGTATCCCTGGTAAGGGGTGAGTATTCATCAATATCTTTGATTTCTACCTACCTGATTCCGAACATGGTGCTTCGTCCTGCACAGCAAAGCTGAGTTTATAAGACTTAAAAATTAACACAGGTGTCACTGCGAGTATACTGGTAATCTCGTATGGGTTTGCTCCATTTTTAGCTCCCTCTTTAATGTAGTTTTATTTAAGAGATCTTGGAATTGGGTGTTTCTAGGATATGTATTGGTTTTAAGTTCTAACATTCATATCCCTGGTAAGGTCGTAATTTGTTCGCATATGGTATCATTGATTCCAAAATTTCTCCCTATCCAATCCCAAAAATGATGCTTCATCCTGCATAGCAAAGCTGAATACTATAAATTGAGCAGAGCAGTGATACATTGTGCCTTTTGCGCTTTATTTCAAGCAACAAAAGGAGACCAACAGGGTAAAACAAGTCGGGGGTATTAGCATCTCTTTCTCCTTTGAATTTTTAGTACATGCATTTTCTGCTGAAAATTTTACTTTTGGCTTTGAAGGCTCTCCAAAAAAAAAAAAAAAAAACCACATCGGCAGCAGGATGTCCTGGTATTTTTAATAGTATTACAAAAAAAATTTGTTATTAAAAAAATCTCCCTGGTAAGGGGATAATAGTCTGTTCAACTGGTAAGTTGGCCACAAATGTCAGTTTTTCTGCAACTCTAGCCGGTGATGATGCATCTTGCGATGGAAGCTGTATAATTTAAAGGTGAGCACGGCTAAAGAGGCATAGTGCCTGTCTGCCGTGCCATTTAGGATTCAATATTTTTCTGCAGTATGATGCTTTGTTGTAGATGTTAAAACATCTATCCATAGTTACTTAGTCTTAAGCATCCTTTGCTTAAGATCAGAATCCTTTATATCTAGTTTATTAATCGTATTCTTCTTCTATGAAATTTCAGGTTCGATTGGTCTCTGACAAAGAAACAAATAAACCTAGAGGCTATGGATTCATTGAGTACATGCACACACGGGACATGAAAGGTTTGCTTTAATACTTTATGTACTAAATTACAATATGATTTGTCCTTTGTTTCTAAGACTAGTTATATGCATGTTACAGCTGCATACAAGCAAGCTGATGGGAGGAAGATTGAAGGCAGAAGGGTTCTTGTAGATGTTGAACGTGGGAGGACAGTCCCAAACTGGCGTCCTCGCCGACTGGGTGGTGGGCTTGGGACCACCAGAGTTGGAGGTGAAGAAGTTAATCAGAGATATTCAGGAAGGTAAGGAGTTTGATTCCAACATTTCCCAACTTTAGTCATCGAAAACTGATGTGCAAATACTGTGCATATTGTACAGTAGAAATTTAGTTGTAAGAGAGATGGACCTCATTGCCTATAGTGCTTATGTTTTGTCCTGAATTAACATGGGGATGAAAGTGTTCTTTTAGTTTCAGAATTGAAAATATGTGAGATTATTTATAGAGTATGCTTGAATTTTAGAAGTTTTATAGGGGATATCAAAGTTTTTCCTACTGAGGTAAAGATGTTTAATCTCTTCTGTACATGTCTTTTTTTTCTTTAATCCCAAATGTGGTCAATTTTTTGATAAGAAATATAGTCAATGATAATGTAATAGTCATCCATTGCAGAAAAAATTATAGTAACCAACATTATGTGAGCACCAACAAATGAAGAGAATTGTATCTTTTATGATTGTTTTATGGCTCATCTTTAAGTGGTATGTTGGTAGAGATTTCTTTGTCTTCTAATATGAAATCTATATTATGAAAACTAACTGCTTTGTTTTGTACTGTTTTTATATAAGCTATGGGATTTTGGGAACATGATCTTTTTGTCAACTTCCAAGTTGTGTCATAAAATTGCTGGATGTGTTCTAGTGAAAACTTTTTTTTCTTGTATGTTTAGCATGTTTTTTAAGTGCCTTTGTTAACTTTAACATTTATCTTTGTTTGCTTAGGGAGCAAGTACAATCAGGAGGACAACCCCGGTCCGAGGAGCCGAGGGTACGTGAGGAGCGGCATGTAGACTTGTAAGATTTTCCAAACTGTTTTGCACATTGTTTGAAAGGTTTTGGTAGTAGTGATGCTCAGCTTTAAATGATTATTTTTATGAAAGGTTGTTCAAAATATAAAAAACAAAAAAAGAGGTGAAAACAAAAAGCATGCCAGATAAAGGAGGGTTTCCCTAATGCAAGATATCCTTGGGTGCACTCAATCTGTCATGGTTATGTACTGCTTTTTACTTGCGTACTTTAATGATAGTTAATACAATTTAAATTTTTGTAACAATTGTCTTGAAGTAATTGTTCTGGCATTTGGTCATGCTTTGTAGGTATTCATGAATTTTTATTATTATTACTGCAATTTCATTATTGCTTTCTATGTGAGTGATATTGAGTGAACTGATTTTCAGGGATAGAGAAAAATCCCGTGAAAGGGGAAAAGAGAAAGACAAGGAGAGAGAACGGGAGAAGTCCCGTGAGCGCTCCCGTGAACGCTCCCATGACAAGCCTAGGGATCGTGATCACAGGGAAGATAGGCACCACAGAGATCGTGATAGAACCAGGGACAGGGACCGGGATAGGGATAGGGAAAGAGATCGTGGTCGTGATCGTGATCGAACTCGTGAGCGAGGACGTGATCGTGGCCGTGACTATGAGCGTGATCGAGAAACTAGGGATCGTGATCGCGATCGCCCTCGAGAAAGAGACAGGGATTATGAAGTTGGGGACCCTGAGCATGATCGTGGCCGTTCCCGTGACAAGGAATCTGATTATGACCACCGTCTGAATCAACATGAGGGGACCGCATGGCGAAGGGAACGGGATTATGACCACACTGCCCAGGAAGACGGCCAGGGGTGGTTTGAACAACCTGAACATGGCCATAGACACTCAGACCCTGACCAGGATGCTGAGCCCTATGAACATCATCGTAGCCAGTATGATCAATTGGATGTCCAGCATGACCATGACCGTTACAAACAATATCCTGATCGCGGGCATGATCGCTATGATCGAATGGAGGAGGATGATTACCATTATGAACAAGCACCAGTTGAGTCCCGCGAAAGGGATAGGGATGGAGATGTGGAGCGAGATTATCGGAGGTCATCTAGATCACTCTCTCGGGATTATAATGAATATTAAGACTGAAATTGAATACCTATCAAGTTTTTGTGCTTTCCTGGTTAGCTTTTCACTCTGATTGGGTTCATCAGCGCCCAAGATTGCGTCTTATGCAGCAGCTGCTTTCTGTGTTGGGTCTTTTGTTTTGTTCTTCTTTTTCCCCTTTTCTTTCTACTCAATACTACGTAGGGCTGTGTTTAAATGTCTTTGCGACTAAGCTGGCTTGAGGATGTTATGTGTTGGGTAATTTAAATGTCTGAACGTTTACGGTGGTGGAATTGGGTAGGTTTTTTTACCCGTTTTGTAAACCTTTTAAATTTGTGAAAATTAATGGATCTTGTTGGTGGATTCGTATGAGACATTTAATTCCAAGATGTCTTGGGAGTGTGCATCTCATTTGTCTCCTGGACCTGGAGGCATCTTGAAATTCTATTTACCACCTACACGGATTTCATAAATATCTTCGATTTTATGAGCATTGCATTGCGCATCATTCATTTTATCTGATCTGATTAGCATGCAGGCACCAACCCCTTCTGATGGAATTCTGTGTAGGTTGTATAATTGGGCTGGAATAAAATGAGGCCCAATAGTATGCAGGCCCATGCCCGTAGTATTCCATTCTAACCAAATTTCACTCATAAAACAATTTTCTGGTTACCCAAGCCCACAAGTTTCAAATTAATTTGTATTTCAGTTTTACACAGTTTAGCATAGATGGTCCAGTCTAGTTTTCCATATATAAATCTTTTGTTATGATATAATTTTATACAAAGCGTAATCGAACCTAAGAACCTCCTCCGAGGTAAATAATTTTAACCACTTCAGTTACAAGCTAATTAGCCAAATGAACAACTTTATAATTCAAATATAGGAATTTTAGAGGGGGCTGTGTTGTGTTTTTGTTTGGACGCCCTGTTTCTTCCACGGAGACAGCAAAGAAGAGGCCAAAAACCAAGAAGCAGCGATGAAGCTTCATATATGAAAGTGCCACCGCACCTGTTGCTTACAGCTTCTTCAAGAATGTCAGTTCGTAAAAGCTTCTTCGTGTTGGTACTGCGTTGCCTCGAAAAAATTGATGTTGCTTCTCGGAAATTTCTAGGAAGAAACCCCTTGTCTTGCTTTATGGTAGGAAACAAAATCACAACAGAGGTTTTGTGTGGCCAGCAGGTTGTTTAGAAAACAAGTAACCTTGACAACAAAGAAACAAAATAACGTTAAAATCACTTGGGTATCAAATTAATCCCTATCATTTCAAAATCATTAGGTGAAGTGAACCCACTTGCCGGTTCCAGTTTCTTCCATTGAGCTTCTGGGAAACTTCATGATTAGAAAAATGACATATTGTGGACAAAAAGCCTCTTATGTTTGCTTCCTCTTTCTTGCTCCATCCAAATTTGAGATTAAGAATTTTTGTTGGTAATTTTTAAGGGGGTGCATCATTGTGTACTGTGGAGCATGATTTGTACCATTTTAAGATTTTGGACTGTTTGTTTGGCAGAGTTTTACTGAAAGCTTGCAATTTTGACTTGACTGTTGTGTAAATGCCAAAGATATGTTTGAGAGTTTTGGGTTTTTATTATTTTCTTGAGATCCTTTTTAATCTTAAACACCATTTTTTATTTTTTTTACCCTCCTCTAGATTCCTTGAGAATAAAGAATGAAGGAGACCAAAAATGTTAAGTTAGTGATACTTGGCAAGTTTAGAGATGTAGCATTTGGTGTTTTCTTCACCCTGCTATATCACTTTATGAATGTGAGTTGGCATGATTGCAGCAAGCTTTGATGACTCAGCACTCCCCAGTCCCTACTTACACTCTTACTAGGATTTGAGGGTCCCAACTCAGAGAGAGAGAGAGAGAGGGGTAAATAGGATTTGAGGGTCCCATATGTAAATTTTTTTATAATCTTAATGAAGTCCAAATCAATACACATGCAGAGAGGGAGAGAGAGAGAGAGATTATAAATGTAGACAGCAGGACAGTAGGCAGGTACTAGAAGAGTGCACTCCGAATTGTGCACTACACTTAAAAAAGCTAGGAGGAGGAGAAAAGGGAAGTGCAGAACATTCAACAGAAGTATTATTTCTATATAGAAACAGCTTCTCTGAACCATAACTTCATTGCCTTGCTATTAACTATCATCACCTGAATGGCTCAAACCAAGGTTACTCAGAGGGCAGTTACAATATCAGCAAGAGCAGCAGCAATAGCAATAGCATGGGCACTCTTCATTAACCTCCTTATGACAAGTGAAGTTGCCAGTGCAGAGAGGCCTCTCAAAGATGAGAAGCCAACAAAATTTATTGAGCAAGACATACATGAAGCATTTTTTGTGAAAGTGGTCAATTTTCTATGGCAGGCGGGAGGATCTTCTTATCAGCCTGTTTGGCCAGTGAGTTTGATCTCTCTTAAACACCATAGTTAATGCATCTCCAGCAAGAACAGAGAGAGAGAGAGAGAGAGAGAGAGCATAAAGGGGATATAACTTTTACATCTAATTTCCTATAAGATTTGATGATTCTTCCTTTCATGTTTACTGTTGTGGTATTTTGACTTTGACATATAAATATATATATTTTGGTTGTTCAGGAGATGAAGTTTGGTTGGAAAATTGTAGTTGGCTCAATAGTTGGATTCTTTGGTGCAGCATTGGGGAGTGTGGGAGGTGTTGGAGGTGGAGGTATTTTTGTACCAATGCTTGCCTTGATCATTGGTTTTGATCCCAAGTCTTCCACTGCCATTTCCAAGTGTTAGTAATCACTTTTCCTTTTAATCTTTTCTTTTAACTTGTTAATTTAATCTTAATGTATTCAATTTAGACAGAATTGAAGAACTGTATGCCATCCTATCGGTCATGCAGGTATGATAATGGGTGCTGCAGGTTCAACAGTATACTTCAATTTGAGACTTAGACACCCAACACTGGACATGCCCCTTATAGATTATGATCTGGCTTTGCTCTTTCAGCCAATGCTCATGCTAGGCATCAGCATAGGAGTTGCCTTCAACGTCATGTTCGCCGACTGGATGGTCACAGTTCTACTTATCATTCTCTTCTTAGGTAATAACATTTTGAACACAAATTCCTTATATACTTTGAATACTCCCAATAATCTTATTAGATATTCTTCTGAATTCTGGCAGGTACAGCAGCAAAAGCTTTAATGAAAGGTGTAGAAACATGGAAGAAAGAGACAACGATGAAGAAGGTAAGGTTTTCACTTAACTATTTCCTGAGCTATCAATGAATATGGTCTGGTACCAATCTAGTAACAAGGAATTTGAGATTTCAAATGACTTTCAGGAAGCAGAAAAGCAGTTGGAATCGGAGTCCAAACCTGGCGGTGAGTGCTCATCCAAGAAAACATTCCTATAAATATAGACCAAGTTTAGAGATTATACACTAATATGAACTAAAAGAAAACTCTAAAGTGCGCATCTCCTTTGTTGCAGATGGTTCTGGAGAAGACTACAAACCACTACCTGGTGGTCCTGCTTCATTGCAAGATGAGCAGGTAAGTTCCAAGAATATCAGAACACTCTAGGCCAGTATTCTTTTGCAACTTCTTTGTCATCTGCAATTTTTAAGTTGTTTCAGTTTTTGTTTTATTGATATTATGAACAACTCTATCCAGGTGCCTATATCACACAACGTTTATTGGAAGGAGTTATCCATGCTTGTGTATGTCTGGGTGGCTTTTCTTATTGTTCAGATCGTTAAGGTAAGTTATTTTATTCTGTAGTTCTGTACAACTAAAGAAGCTTTTCTAGGAACTCATCTATTCGCATACCGGACCTTAAAATGCTCTCCAAAAGATATGATCATCACTAGCAATGCAATCAAGTTCCATCTTTCTAATTCCTCTGCATTTGCTTCCAAAGTACCATGATTTTAACTTTTGTTACTGAATTAGTGTATCTGAACTTTGTGCAGACATATACTGAAACTTGCTCCACCATGTTCTGGGTCCTGAACTCCTTGCAGGTAAGGTTTACAACCAGAGTAGTAAGATTTCTTTCAGGAGCACTATAGAAACACATAACTATGTACACTCAAGCATACATAAAAAGAATGATGTCCAGTTGAACATAATATTTTATCATTTTGTAGGTACCAATTGCAGTCTCCGTTACGCTCTTTGAAGCCATATGCTTATGCAAAGGCACCAGGGTGATTGCATCCAAAGGAAAGGAAATCACAAACTGGAAGTTGCATCAGATTTTTCTTTACTGCAGCTGTGGGATAGTAGCTGGTATGGTGGGTGGCCTACTTGGGCTGGGAGGCGGTTTCATCTTGGGACCCCTTTTTCTTGAATTGGGAATTCCTCCTCAGGTATAGTTCAATGCAAGACAAATTCTTTTTATCAGTCAGAAAATGTTGTCCAGCCCAAATCCATTGGTGCAAAGGAAGCTTTAGAAATATATCAACTAGATAACCTGCCATTAACAAGTCAGCTGGACTGGCCTCAGCTGAGAGAACATATATAAGCCTGATAGGCTGATAGCCTATCATCTATAACATACATTTTCGGGTATCATAACCGAAAACATCAGGAAGAGAAAATCACATCTGCAACAGAAATAAGCAGGAAAACGAAACCAGATTGATGATTTTTTATCTTTGGCAGGTAGCAAGTGCTACATCCACATTTGCAATGCTATTCTCATCCTCCATGTCAGTTGTACAGTATTACCTTCTCAACCGTTTCCCAGTCCCGTATGGTAAGTAGTAGCAATAATCTAACTTAAGCTGAGATTTCAAAAATTATATTTGTTCATATCTTCTATATATACCAAAAAAAGAAGAAAGAAAAAAACTAACTGTTCCAAGTTTACTCAATGCTGCAGCTGCTTATTTTGTTCTAGTTGCAACAATTGCTGCATTCACTGGTCAGCATGTAGTGAGAAAGATAATTGCAGTTGTTGGGAGGGCATCCATTGTCATCTTCATACTAGCTTTGACCATCTTTGTGAGCGCAATCAGCTTAGGTATAACAAATAACTCACACAAAAGCAAAATGAACAAGTGTTTTTTCAGCTTATATAATAAGCTAATGTACTTAATTTTATTTTGCTGTTTTGTTTTGGTTCAGGTGGGGTGGGGATAGCAAATATGGTTGAGAAGATGGAGAATCAAGAGTACATGGGATTTGAAAATTTCTGTCACCAGTCCTAAGTATGTTGTGTAATATCCTATTTGTTTGCTGTGGAATTTGTCAACCCACAATAACTATTATCCACACCACAATCTACTTTAAATATTGTTGTATATTTTTCCAGTAATTTTCTGGCAAAGGTTACTTTCTACTTATGTACTGGATTTTCAAATCATTGTTCCATCAGTTCCTAAAACGTCG
The DNA here is from genome assembly GCA_018703695.1 of Prunus fruticosa. NCBI lineage: Eukaryota > Viridiplantae > Streptophyta > Magnoliopsida > Rosales > Rosaceae > Prunus > Prunus fruticosa. The sequence continues at coordinate 28,585,302 of CM031923.1, forward strand.
TCGTTTCCAACATTGCATTGTTAATGAGAATGTCCATTAGAATTCCAATTAAAATAATTTTTTTTGAAATGCTTTCTCCTTTTCAATTCAAACTTAAATTTTGTTCTGGTTGACAATGCATTTCAAATTCAGTCAATCGTCTTGTTATATACAGTAATATTTCCTATTTATAAATTGTGAAACATCAAATATATACAACACATTACATATCACTAAGAAGAAAAAACATAATAATCAAGAAGAAAATCAAGTTCCTAATGAATTGCTCAAAGGTGACGAGCATTGAGAAAATTAAATAAAAACATTCCATATAAATTATCCATTTCCAAAAACTGAACTAAATTTTTTTTAAATCGTATTTTTCCAAAGGGCGGACTCAATAACGACAAATCCGAGACAATGCCGGACAAAGCGTGCCTGTTCCCTTCAATTTGGGAACCCAACCCACCAGTGTCTCCATTCACCGAAAAGACTAATAACACCCTACGTGAAGAAAAAACCTAACAAAAAAGGAAAACATCGTAAAACAAGAAAGGTGCATGAGTAATTAATTGCTCGTTCTAGGGCAATATTCAAACCCCGTTTTCCCGCCCAGTCACTTCGCTCGCTTGAAAAAATTAATAAATTTGGGGTACTTTATATGAGCCTCTGCTCCACCCACTACTCTCACTCTCTCTCTCTCTCACTTAATAATATCTGAACTGTCAAGCGCTTCTTCATCTTCCCTGCTCTCTTCTCCCTCTGCTACTGTGTGCTTTGGAGGCATTCGCCTCTCTCTGCGGTTCACTCTGGGTACGGTTCCTTATTTCATGGCTTTTCTTATATTTATATTTATATTTCATTATTTCGTATTTTTTCTTGTTTTTGTTCGCTTTTTCGTATGGTTATTGTTTGGAACCCGAAACCTAGGGTTTGTGTTTTCTGAAACCCTAATTATTTTTATTTGGAATTTTTTATTTTCTGTTTGGTTTATATGTACTGAAAATGTTTTTTTTTCTTTTTCACATTTAGATTTTGAAATGGCGGAGAAGAACGATGCCTCAGCAGAATCCCCGACTTCGGTTCTCGAGGACGAGGTTTGCTTTCACTAATTTTCTAATGGCGGTTGTTTATATAGCTTTTCTCTGTCGGTCTGGTTGGTTCTTAGGAATGTGGCAGAGTTTGAAGGAAATGTTTGAAGAACGAGTAGAAAGACAAGAAATTCCTCAAAATAACGAATTTTGTAAAAAAGAAAAGAAATCATGCCTGTGTGTGTTTGTGTCTCTGACGTACTTTTTGAATTAAGAACTTTCAAGTTTTGGTCTTGCTGTGGGAAAATGATGTTTGCATGCACATGCTCGATCTATTGTTTCTATGAAATATGTTCTTTTATAGTCCTGACAGGCTTCTGTGTGACAAATTATAGATGCCTAGTGTGTGGTTTCTGTTGAATTTGATAGATAGGGTCTATATTTGCTTCGAACTACTACTAATGTTACATTTTTACCCATGTTTTGTTGTTCATTTTATAATGTTGTTGTATTGAAATAATGTTTAAGGAAACATGCGAGGAGAAGATTGATGTCAAATTAGAGAAGAGCGAGGTCAAATCAGAGGAGGAGATACTTATTGATGAAAATAATGAGGATTCCTTGCTTATACCAAAAGCCTTGACTGAAGTGGAAGAAAAGTTGCTTAAAGATCGAGTGAAGGAAGAGGAGGCTGAAAAAGAAAAGGCGGCAGAGCAGTTACCCAACTTGAATAACACTCAGATTACCAAGTTGGATGAGCTCCTAACACAAACTCAGCTTTACTCGCAGTTTTTGCTTGAGAAAATGGATAACATCACACTTGTATCTTCTCTTACACTTTTCTCTTAAAGGGTAAATTCTTTCTAATGCTTTTTGCTGATTAAGTTATAAAATGAAATGTTATGCTAGATTGGAGCCGAGCAGCAGACTGAAACTGTTGAGGAAAAGAAAGGTCGTGGTAGAAAAAGAAAAACCACTGCAACCTACAATAACGTAAGAAATTCCATGCTTCCTTCATTTTTTCCAAAATGAGATATCTTGTTCATTTGAGTCTGGTTTGGTTGATCATGAATATATATGGATGTTCTTGTATAGTTGTCCTATCAGATGTAATTAGTATTGTCACAATTATCTATCAGATGGACATCTATTTATTGAGGTTTTGGGTGGTCCGATTGCTCTTATCTTCTGTCCCAAGTGGATTAATATTTTCCACGGGAGAAAATTTGCTTGATGGGTGACATAATAAAGTTTAAATATTCTTGCGGAATATAGTGAATATATCTTTTAATTATGTTTTAAATTTCATCCCATTAGAAGTTTATTGGATATTTCTATGTCTTCTTTAAGTTCCTTGTATATTGACATCTTGACCTTTACTATCTTCATTTCCTTAGAAGAAGGCCAAGAGGGCAGTTCAAGCTATGCTTACAAGATCTAAAGAGGGTGAGAAAACTGAAGATGTGGACCTCACTGAGGAAGAAAGAGTTGAGAAAGAGCAAAAGGAACTTGTGCCTCTGTTGACTGGTGGAAAATTGAAGTCTTATCAAATCAAAGGTGTAAAGTGGTTGATCTCATTATGGCAAAATGGGCTGAACGGCATCCTTGCAGATCAAATGGGACTTGGAAAAACTATCCAGACCATTGGTTTTCTTGCTCATCTGAAAGGGAATGGATTGGATGGGCCATATTTAGTGATTGCTCCTCTGTCTACTCTCTCCAACTGGGTAAATGAATTCTCAAGGTAAATGTTTTAAATAGATTCTTTTTGGTTAACTTCTCTGAATATAGTTTCATCCAATGATCTGTCAACTTTATTTCTTCCTTTTACCTTCTATCCCCAAATAGGTTCACCCCTTCAATAAAGGCTATGGTCTACCATGGGGACAAGAAACAGAGGGATGAGATGCGAAGGAAGCACATGCCTAGAGTAATTGGCCCTAACTTCCCTATAATTGTTACTTCTTATGAAGTTGCAATGGCTGATGCAAGAAGATTTTTGAGACATTACAAGTGGAAATATCTTGTGGTTGATGAAGTGAGTAGACTAGTCCGTTTACTGATATTGTTTCTATTAAAAAAAAACCTATAATATAGCATGAATGTTGACCTATTCTGCATCTGTTTATTGAAGGGACACAGATTGAAAAACTCAAAGTGCAAGTTATTGCAGCAATTGAAATTCTTACCTATAGAAAATAAGATTCTGTTGACTGGAACACCTCTGCAGAATAATCTGGCAGAGCTTTGGTCATTGTTGAACTTCATTTTGCCTGATATATTCTCATCCCATGAAGAATTTGAGTCATGGTAAGTATGGTTTTCTGTTTTTTTTTTAATCCAGTTTGATGCTTGTTAATTCGCAAACTCGTTCATCTGTCAAGGTGGAAATATTTTTTGTTGGTAATGGGCGATATCAAGCTCCACTAGGTGTCTAGTATGAGAACCACCTGCTTTCTAGAAACTGCAATGGGCAACTGAATAACTGTTGTATATTCATACTTGTTATAATTAAGCTTCTTGCCTTGTAATATTTTTAATCTCTGGAATAGTAAACATGCAACTATTATATATTATGTGGAAATCCTGCAAATGTCCAGTGAAGGAATAAGTCAGAAGCATTTTCTTTGGCATAATATGGTTTCACCTGTCCAGTCCAATTCCGTTATTCATCTGGATTGTAGACACAATTCAATCATTACTGTGATGTCATTAAAATAGTATCTTTTGTTTAGAAGGTTAGCTGTTGAAAGAACCACGCTATATGTCTTTATGTTTTGCTAAGACCTAAGCCCATGATATGCTGGGTGAATAACTTTTGTGGAAAAGGAAGACCAATAGATTTCTTTTGTATGGCTATGTTTTGTTAGTCTATTAGATAATTAGCTTAGTGCATTCTTGTTGGCAGGTTTGATTTAGCAGGAAAGTGCAATGGTGAAGCAATGATGGAAGAACTGGAAGAGAAGAGAAAGGCCCAAGTATGCGTCCTTGCAAACGTTGTGGGTTCATTTTTATAGAAAAATTGAACTGTGTTATGATGAATAGGGTGTTTCAATTGTCCACAGATGGTAGCAAAACTCCATGCCATATTGCGTCCCTTTCTTCTTCGAAGAATGAAGACTGATGTTGAGCAGATGCTTCCTAGGAAAAAGGAAATCATATTATATGCGTCCATGACAGAACATCAAAAACATTTACAGGAACATCTGATAAATAAGACACTGGAGAATTATCTACTTGAGAAGGGGGACCGTGGTATGACATCTGTCTGTATTAGTGAAAACTGCGATTTGCATCGTAGTAAGATATATAAGGTCCTAATTTTCTGTGCATTTGGTTTTCCTGGAACCATTGGTAGTCTCCTTTAACCAGTTAAGACACAGACACTGATGATGCATATCATGGGGAAAATGCTGTATCTTCCAATATCAATATGCCGGACTGTCAAAATTGACCTTTGTGGAACAGATAGGGTTGACCTTAGATTTGTTTTTCATTATTTACTCATTAGATGAGTCAGAAAAATAATTTAATGATTTCCTGGTTGCTCCTATATTTTTTATTTTCTGTAAATGATCCCAAAAGGTTGGCTGTCTGGTATCATTTCTGCAGTGTGTTTGTTCGCAGCACCACTTGTCCCCAATTTCTTAAATTTGGATAACTATAATTCTTTCTAAGTTTTTCTGTTTCCTGTGTTATGGTCCTTAACTTTGGCGTGTTATATAAATACGATGATTAGCTCGGTTAGTTATTACTGTATCATATTATGCAGTTATTTATGTTATCTTACAATTCTCAAACTTGCAGTACGCGGTATGAAGGGAAAGCTTAACAATTTGATGGTCCAACTTCGGAAGAACTGCTGTCATCCTGACCTTTTAGAGGCTGCATTTGACGGCTCGTGTACTTCACTTTAAATTAATTCAGTGTTATCATTTGAAATGGGTGCTCGACCAATCCTTATTCAGTTTTCTATTTCTTGACAGATTTCTACCCGCCTGTTGAACAGATGGTTGAGCAGTGTGGCAAATTTAGCTTGCTGGACAGGCTGTTGAAGCGACTGTTTGCCCGCAAACACAAAGTATGTCTACCAGTTATTTTGGGTATATTTTTGTTTGCTATTGGGTTGCTAACTATCTTCCATTTGTTTTGTATTCAGGTTATAATCTTCTCTCAGTGGACTAAGATTTTGGATATAATGGATTACTATTTTGGTGAGATAGGATTTCAAGTCTGTAGAATTGACGGTAGTGTGAAACTTGAAGAACGGAAACGACAGGTTCGTGATTGGTTTGAATCAGAAGTCTTAATTCTGTTGGAGATTATCTAAGTTGTTTAGTAGATGTGCATGTGCTTTGGCTGCATTAAAACTGGAATTGTTTTTCAGCACTGTAGCCATCATTTTTTTTTTCAGACTTCTATACTGTAATTATGTCATTCAGTTAAGCATAATTGCAGAAATAAATTCAACCATGCCATCTGTATTTGTTGCTTGGATTAACATCTATTATTAAACCATATAGCAGTTAGATCCTGTTATTTGAAGTGGAATACCTCTGGCAGACAAAACCATTCCAGTTCTGGCCATAGGCTAGGATTCTGACAGTGCGTAGGGTTGAGAGTTTATTTCCTCATTGCACGACTGGTTTTCGTACTCAAATTTAGTGTTATCCCTATTTTAGGTTCATTGCTTATCGATAAATATTCTATTGCAAGCAGATTGCAGTGTTCAATGATGTGGACAGCAATTATAGAATTTTTCTTCTAAGCACCAGAGCTGGTGGACTGGGTATCAACCTTACTGCAGCTGATACTTGTATACTGTATGACAGTGATTGGGTATATTCTTGGTCCTCTCCTCTCTTTTATTCCTTCTTTTATTTTTCTTTTACTGCAAATCAACATTCACACAGGATTAATTTGATTTGTTATTTTACATGTGCATACCAGAACCCTCAAATGGATTTGCAGGCCATGGATCGATGTCACAGAATCGGTCAAAAGAAGCCTGTTCATGTTTACAGATTGACAACAGCACAATCTGTAGAGGTGAGTTGGTGATGCAGAGTTTTAATATTTGTCATATAATTAGATGCACTTTATTTGGTATATTGGGAAAATTTTCTGAGAAGATGTGAATTAACAGGGTCGGATTTTGAAAAGAGCTTTTAGCAAGTTGAAGCTTGAACACGTGGTGATTGGGAAAGGGCAGTTCCATCAAGATAAGGCGAAGCCTGGTTGTACCGATGTCCTCGAGGTTTGCATGCTGTCCTTTGTTCGTTATGAGAACTTAAATAGCAAATCTTGCTCTAGAAAGAGTCTCATAGTTGCAAAAATCAATTTTGCAAGTCTTAAATATTCAAATACAATTTTCATTCATTTTTGCATGGGACAATCTGGCCACGTATGTGAGTTGAAGATCATGCTCACTGTGATTTGAACGTGATGCCAATTTTTTTAATAATTTTTTTAGGAAGACGATCTTATAGCTTTGCTCCGAGAAGAAGAATCTGCTGAAGACAAGATGATACAGACCATGATTACTGACGAAGATTTGGAGAGGGTGTTGGATCGCAGTGATCTGGTGGTTACTCCTGATGATCATAAGGAAGAGAAGGCCGACAGCATTGCCGGTGCTCTTCCCCTCAAGGGCCCTGGCTGGGAGGTGGTGTTACCAACTGCAGGGGGAGGCATGCTCGCCACCCTCAATAGTTAGATTTAACTGTTATTTGAACTTGGTAGGGGTAGTTTAGTTATTTACACATCAGTGCCCCCTCCCCAATATATTGTATCAATCGCTAATTATCAACAAAAAAAAAATGGAGGGGCTCGATTATTTTGTATATGGTAGAAATCGAGCTGTATTTTTGTATTGGGAAGATCCAAGTTCCATGCCAAGACACTCATCGAAGTTGAAGTTTCAATGTTTAATGAAAATGGCCCAGCCATATCAAGTTATTAGTTTAAGTCTAAGTTGTTATTTGTTCTTTCTTTGTGATTTGCCAATGAATAATTATGTTTTGCTCACGAAAGTATTTTTCAAGGGGATCCGCTTGAATACTCTGAATTAGGGGTGGGCACGGCATGAGCTGAAAATTATGGTCGAATTAATTATAATAAAACAGTTTGGTTTGGTTCAATTTTGTCTATAGTTAAAGGAAATTAAATCAAATTAAACCAATTTAGGATGGTTTGGTTTGGCCGATTTGAGCTAAGCCCAATTCTCTTTCTTTTTCTATTTTTTAAATATTGTTAGCCTAATTACGGATAATAAATTCACAACTTGCTCCATACTTAAATCATTTTCTAGAGTAAGAAATCATCTTAAAGCTCAACATGTTATAAAATTTCAAATTTCAATAACTAATATAACTCAATTTAAATAGCCATATATAGTTACTACCTAATAAGAGTACATATGTGAAATATAATATAAATAAATAAATATACACATAAATGATTCAATTTGGTTTAAGCTGGTTTATAAAAGCTCAAAACCAAATTAAACCAAATCATATAAAATCTGGTTTGATTTTTAAACCATTTGGCTCTTTTTTAATTTAACCAAACCGAACAAAATAAAAGGAAGGCTTCAAAATGAAATGTTTAAAATCAAGGGATGTAATATCCCGAAAAAAAAAAAATTTGAAGGAAAAAGGTTAAAGGAAAAAGGAACTTTCACCAAAATAATATCCAAACAGAAATTTGAATGAAAAAGGTTTTAAAATAACAAAAAGTTCCGTTGCCGTGAATCGAACCCGGGTCTCCTGGGTGAAAGCCAGATATCCTAACCGCTGGACGACAACGGATGCTTGTGATAATAGTATAATTATATAATTATAAACGTTTCTTCTGACCAACAAAAACACAACCAAGAGAAAATTTGACTATTTTTTTCAAACTCAAATTCTTGGTTTAAACAATCCCATCCGTTAACCGGGAAAATTGAACGACAGGCTATGCACAGCCACCCAAACACCGTCACTGATGGTCTAAGCTCTAAAACTCTAAACCCAAACAAGTAAACTCCACCTGGTATACTATTCTCAACTCTTTTATCTGTCTATTTATTTATTTTTAATTAGATTATAGCTTTTGCGCAGTTTGTATTGCTTTTGTTCGTGGCTGGAATCTCCATACTTGAACTAATCATTTTGATCTGAAACTGATCACTACTTGTCTTGTTATGTGCTCAAACGATTTGGGGATTAAAATTTGATAGCTTTTTAGTTGGGTATTTAGGTGAACCTCAAAAGCGTTTGCTTTAATAGCAATTTGTATAAATAACGTTTGAAGCTAACTTTAGCATTATCTTGATCTTGATGGCATACTCAAAAAGTGTTTGGAAAGTTGAGTTTTTTAAGAGAAGAGTGAGTTGGTATAAGGGATGTCACTGCGAGTGTTTGTTTTATCAAATTCATTTGCACAAGAAAAACTTGAGTTTTATCTTATGGACTGAGTCTCTTATCTCCATGACACCCCAACAGTATAGGGATGCCCACCATGAGTATTTGTTGCTGTTTAAAAAGGATCAGAATTGACAATGGCTCTGACATGTGATCAATGCCTTTCAAGATAAGACCTGTGGAATAGGGAAAGGTTTCTGTTTTTCGGAAAAGCATAAATCTGCTTCCAATTTTCAGGGGTCATATAATTGAGGTCAAGTCCACAACTTTAACTAAGATGGACAACTGGACTGTTCCCACAACGTTATACCAACTGAGGTTAAAGCAAGGATAATGATGTTTGAGCAATAAAATCGTTAATAAAGTCATAGATTTATCAATCTATGTTTCCTCCCTCCTGTTGGACTCACTTTTTCCCTTAGATCTCCCCTCTTTCCTAACTTTTATATTTCATAAGTGCCTTTATTTGTTGTCTGGATTTTCCAAAATTATATCCCTTCAGTAGTGCCTATGGTGCATTATATGTCTCAAATCATTGTTGATGCAACATATTTTATTACCTTTATGCAGGGCTGATGCTACTGTGGCTATCTTTTGGGCCTTAGTTTTTATTATGCTTGTTGCAGCATTTTGTATGACCCTGCATTTTGAGCACGTTTGGCTTTCTTTTGTCATTATATGACCTTGTACTTTAACGAACAATCTTGAGGTGTCATACAGTTATATGTTATGGCATTTCTATATCCTTTACGCCTTCAAATATCTTGGCGGGCTGTGGCCAAGAAGAGGGAGAGAGAATGCTGTTAACACTGTCCATGGGATCGTACATTTACAGTCATCTCATTTGGGCTTCATAGACCCATTGCTCAGTCCTTTTGGATTTTAGTTTATGTTACTAAAGCCAGAAGTGTTGATCTTGCTGAACAAGCTATTGCACCTCTTTCCTAAATAGAAGACACTGTTTGTTTCCATCCTTACAACTCATACACAGACTATGAGAATTTCTAAATTCTTTCACTAATGTAAACACCATAAATACAAACCAAGTTAAGAGGCTGCTTCGTGTGATTTTCCCCTGATTGGCTTGTAATTCCGTTCTAAGTGAAAAATATTTAATTTTAAATTGTTCTGTTGATAGGGTTGGTGAATGAGTTGTTCTTCAGTTTTAAACTGATTTTGATTTATGAAAAAGGGTGGAACTACATTGACATGTGGTTTCTAGCAGCCTGATATATAGAAAGAGTTGGGAGTGGCAGGTACCTTCATGATACCCTGTTAATCTTGTTATTTCAATATTTGTGAGGAATGAGAAGTTGATGAGTACATATTTTTGCTCACGCAGCTTGGCATTTACTCTGGATAATAGCCATTCAGCATCCCTGAAGTAAGAAGATCAAGGTGCTTCCCTTCTTGTATGTAAGTAATATATATTTTAAATGAACTACTTGTACAGAAGTAATAAATATTTTTTTAACTAATTTTATGGAAAATGTAATCTTTCTTAGAAAGCAAATAGAAAACAACTTTAACTGTTGCCTGGATTCATATTATGATGTCAAATCCATGTGCAGGGTTTCATTGTAACTTTATTTCTCGGGAAGTAATATTCAATTATCATAGAAATTGCAGATTTAAAGGATATTACAAACTTGTCTTTTTAAATTTTACGTTCAGCATTATTGTCGTCTTCCCTTCTCAAATCACATATCTGTTTTGCCAACACAGATTAGAGACAGATTGCAATTTTGTGTTGAGACCTGCACATATTAGCCGGTAATGTCAGTCGTATATCATCTCTGGCATTGCTGCCAGTTAATTCAACTCCTGAGTTGATACTCTATTGATTTGTCATCTGTGTTCTCCTTTTTAATGAAATAAAAGGGGTCAGGGGAAATCAATCGAACACTGGAAATTTAGTCACTCTAAAGTGAATGCATTTTTTGCTTGTCATATCATTTTGCATGCACCCGTGTTCCCATGGTCCCCCACATACAGGAATGTAGTGTTCTTTTTCCTGTAAACATGGCTCAAAGTCTAGTTATGATGAGCTAGGGAAGAAGAAAAGCAAGAAATATAATGAAAAACTAAGTCTGTCGGTGGCATACAAATGACATGATTGCTCTAAATTAATGAGTGCATGGTCCTCCAGCACGTCAAAGTTGTGCAGGGATGTCTTTTTCATCGGAAGAAGATGAACATGAACGGTGCTACAAATTATTGTTGTTCAATACTGTTTTTGTTTCTTTGTTGTTGTAGTTCGAGTTCATGTCATATACTGTTTACTGTTTCCTTCGATAGAAAGGATTATTCATGAAGCTCTATTCAATTATATCATTCTAATTATTGAAAGAGATTATACATATATATATATATAGAGCCTATTTATGTTAAGTATTTGGTGCCAATTGGATTCTGCAATTACAGTAATTATAGGAGTTGGTTAGCTGGTGCCAGTTGGAGTCTGCAATTATCCTAAACCCTAGAACCCAAAGGCAAGGATGATGATGAGGTTGCCCACTTGACAGAAAAAGAGAGAGAAGGTTTTATTATATGTGTAAATGGTGTATTCTGGGTGGAAAAAAGGTGGAACTAGTGGCAAGAAACTTTATGGAGCATGTTATTCACGCGAAACACTGATTTGGCACAAGACAATACAATAGACGTTCTTAGTATGCATTCCTATTAATTGATTGGGACTGTTTATTTGTATTCAGATATAGCAAAGCCTAGAAATTATCACCACTAAAGATTACCATGATCCATTTCTGATGATCCTTCTGTAACAGTAGTGTTCAAGGTTGGTTGAGGAGGAAGTTTTTTACTCAACGTCTTTGTTGATGAGATCCTTTTTCTCAATGCATTAGTTCAAATTGGTTCTGAGGCTCCATCAAAAACTTTCTTTTCAGACACTTGGAGTTTCAAGTTTGCAGGATTTTAGCTCCACTTAAGAGCAAATACATGTGTCATCTGCTATATGTGAAAGATGAAAGTGGATAGCGGGTTTTGTATGTTTCAGAGGAAACATTCTGGTGTTTTGGCATTTTCTTTATCTCCATATCAGGTTTTGGATTATGACAGATGATTTATCCAGGAACAAGATAACCCTATATTATAAACTCCCCTCTTTTAGTCTAATGCTCTAACCCTATTAGGTTTAGTTGTCATAAGATTATTAGCCTTCTCCTATATTTAGCTGATAAGACAATGCAAATACTCAGTTACATTTCCACGAAAGGCCGAAATTCTCGGATAATTAATGATTCTCTTCCACTAAGCCTAATTTAGTGTTACATCTTTTGTATCTTTAGCATATACTTAGCCTAAATGCCATCATAGAAAAACTATTGATTGTTGTATTAAACTAATAATTATGCATGATGAATTATGGTGTTAATGTTTCCTTGGCCCTAAAGATGCACTCAATTCACTTTGTGCATGAACCCTGACCATCAAATTATTGAGGGGACCATGTGTTGGTTGCTTCACAGCGGAAAGCAAAAGCTTAGATCAGTTTTCCTCACCATAGTCGAAAGGCTAAGCTCACCCTTTTCTTTTGTGCTGGAATGTTGGCATTGCATGTTGCTTTATTGAAGTTTTTAATTGCAGGAAATCATGGCTAAGATGTGTTATTAAATTTAAATCCATGTTTAGAGCTAACATGAAGAAGCCCCACAAGTCCATCAAAAACTCCTTTTTTGACTTTTTGCTTCGGTGGCTTTTGCAGAGCAAAAGTCTATGTTGCCTTGATCATGTGTTGCTCAAAGCCTCCTCTCTCACTCGTGTGGCTCATCTATAGGGCTTCTTCACCAATACTTATCTCCTTTTACCAGAGACCCCAAAAGAAAGAAAAGAACACACTTATCTGCTTTTTTATCTTTATATTGTGTGGTGCTTCTGCTTCCTCGATGAAATCATTAAAACACTTCGGATCCTTATTTTGACTTTTGTTTCTTTCCATGTTGTTTGGCTGATCACTGACTGTGACATAAGGTCAATAGAGAGATGACTGTGTGTATGTACTAGAATAGAAGCATTGCACGCGTGCGAAGAGTGTGAATATGATGAAAACGTTGATGACCGGAAAAAGACTCCCATCTTTCATCATAGTTTCGTAAATGCATAGTTGTTCTCATAATAATACTCACTTTAAAGCGATAATCAAAACTACAAGGGGATGAGTTTTTTCTCACACACACTACTACTGAAGCCATGAAAATTCAAACATGAGACCTGCAATCAAGGTCATTTTCCATTGCTAGGTAGACCCCGTTGGCATCCCGTGATTTTAAGATATAGGAAAATGTTACTTTCTAAGAGTTAGAGTTCTTCGTGCTAGGATAATGTAGAATAGTATATATGTATTTATATACATGCGTGTCTAACTTTCTTCCACCACATCTTTGTAAAAGATATAAAAAAGAATCGACATCAAGAATGTCCCGAGATTATAAGATGTTGGAAAATGTTATTTTCATAGTTAAAAATTGTTCCAGTTAGAATAATGTAGAAGAATATAGTTTTGACGTATATGATGGGTTACAAGTGTATGTACGTAGTATTTTATTTCAACGATAAGATTTCATTTTAATTTTATACGGCAAGTGGAATGGGCCGTGTTGTTTTTTCCTAGTGATGCTGCATGCTAAAACGAAGACAGGAAACTAAATCAAGACCTCAGAAAGTTTTAAAAAAAAATGTATATAGATATATATTAGGTTTGCTTCCTTGGCATTATTAGATGAATGAATGAACCATTTGCTGAGCAATGGTCAGCCATGCAAATTCAAGCTGTTATCTCTCATTGTGGTCCTTCATAGCAGAGAGTCATTAATCTCATTGATTAAGCCATTGGAACAACTTCATCATCATCTTGTTTAAAGGGCCTCCATAATCCCAACCCAAAACCAAATTTTGCATGTGCGTGTATGATTGTCTGCATGTGCGTGGATGATTGCGAGTCGTTAATACAATTTAGTAGATATTAAATGTTAACGTAATGAGTCGTGAGACTCACTTGCATAAAGTGTTAACAATCACTTGCATCACACATGGATGCATAAGTAGTTGTAAGTGGTTGAGCTAATCTGATGACTATTAATTGTTCAGTATCACTCTCATTTGCATCAACAACTGACAGTCACTAAAAAAAACACAGGACTCACTTGCATTAACAACTGACAGTCACAAAAAACAGGGCGATTCTCCCAAGGAAGAAAATGAGTCAGTCAAAGTGGTTGAGAGTAGAGAGAGACCCAAAAGCCAAAGTGCCATCATTTGGCTGACAAAGGCCTGTGAATTTCTTGGAGCATCGTGCGGCCACGTTTTTAAGGCAAACCCGCTCGTGAGCAATGATTGAGTTGAGGCCATCCTTGGTTTGCACAATCATCATCATCATGGGCTCACCTCACCTCACCTCACCTCACCTCTTCTCTCTCCTGCTCCTCTGTTCTGCTGTCCATTTTTACATATTATTATTTAATATTAATATAAATATGTATTAATTTATGTACTTCCTTCCAAATTTTGAATTTGACACTGCACCAGCTTTTTCCGATGCAAATACAAACTTACAAAACTTCATGGCACTCTTGTTTGTCGTTGTTTGAACTTTGAGGACTAAAAAGATTTTGAGTTTGGTGAGGAGGGGATATGGGATGATGCCTCGGCCTTTGAATGAGGATAAAATAAAATAAAACCTTTATCTTAATCAAAGATCTTGGAAGTTTCTCAGTCTTTTAGTCAAACAATGATATATACTACTGCCAAATTAAGCTTCCAACAAAAACCATCCCAATCTTTCAATCTTTTCCCCAATTTTGGCTTTACACAAAATTAGTCTATGGTTTAGTCCTTTTCATCCAATTCAAACCACACTTCTCATCACAAGTTCAATAAAAAGATTTAATTAGATAAACTTTAAATACGCTTCAATCACGCACAAAAATTCAAATTCGCAAAATTATCTAGTTTATAGTCTGAATAAACTTTTAATTTATTCATGTAATTTATTAACCATATAAATAAAAGGATAATTTTCTCCTTGGCCACACAAGGAAGAAAATTGATGTTTTGCCAATGAGGGTTGGTTAAGTTGATAAGGAACATTCTCTTCACTATCAACACTTAAGTTTGCGTCTCGTTGCCGACGATTCCTCTTCTTTGTGAGTAATCTATAAAAACAAAAAAAAAAAAAAACTAAGACCCCTCAAAGAGACCTTAATATGTCATGGCCCTGATATGGGATATTCTCCCCTCCCCTAAACTTTTGTTGATACAAAAAATGGGTGTTATAATATCTCCATTATGCATGTTGTTTAAGGAGGATATTAACAGATTTGTACTTTGTTCTTCTTACACGAAACTAGGGATGGCATCCAAACCGTACATAGTGTCGGTCGTGGCATGCGTATCTGTCCTAAAACTACAAAAGGAATGAAAGCAACCACATCACACTGTAGTTGATTGAAATGCCACTTGCCTAACCTCTCTCTCAAACTGTCTGTGTACAGTGTATGATTCATTTTGGACCAAGTTTTTATCTATAATAATATCAACCAAGATCACGTCCTTATTTTTCTTCTATTTATTTATGTACCTATTAAATCTGACAACGATTGTGGTTTATCAATATCATAAGCTCTCTCGAAGAGATATCATCACATTCGTGTAGTGTAGGAGGTTCATGCAACTATTCCTCCGCAGTACTTCAAACACATTCTTGCATTGTCGTATGGGTTTTCTTCATTGCGAGGTGAAACTTCTGACTGAATCGACAGTCGACTGACATATGAATGACATTCCCACAATGCAGCTCCGCATGGGATGGAGAATTTCTAAATGAACGCAGAAAAAAAAAACAAGGAAAATAATGCTTAGAAAATGAAGAAAGAAGAACCTAACAAAGCTTCAAGAACAGTGCAGACACTGACATGGTATTTTGAGTCAAACATAAACAGACGGGACAGTATTTAGTAACGGGCAAAGACAAGCTAAATTACTGTGGTGAAATGAAATCCAAAAGCTTTGTCTCATTAAAGATCTCTTGCTTGCTTGACCTTTTCGTGAGGGTTCCAAAGCAAATCCCAGTCTAATCCACAATGGGCTGTAAAGGACTTTTTCAGGCCCCTACCCTTACTTGGTTGGTACACAATAACCCCACACTGCACTGGCCTTGCCAACCACACGTGTGGTCAGACACGTGGCTCAAACCCAGTACAGTCTTGTGGTTGCAATGATTGGCATGTTGGCCGCGCGCACGAGTGGGCTGTGGTGGTCTACATCTTCAACATTCGTGCGTTGTTTGTGGTTTGCTCATGTAATCTTTGTTATTATTATTGTCATTATTATATATATAAATATTTCATGACAATATCTCTCCTTTTTTTATTATATAAAATTAACGACTCTTTGTTATTTTATTATTATTTATTCTCTCAGTTCAAATATTTGTCACGGGTTTTACAGTTTAATTATAATTAACATGTTTGAATATCTTTATTTATTAAAAAGTTTATACAAAATTAATTAATATGCGAGGCATAACGGAGAATGAGTGAACATACAAATATACATATATCACTCGTGTATCAATTTTTTATTTTATTTTATTTTATAATTTAAAAATATAATTGATTCTTTTTATGGAACACAACTATTCATTATTTGATTTTATTTTAAATTTTAATTATATTTTAATATAAAATAGTGTGAATTTAACATATTATCCTTATTTAATTAATATTTTTAATTCTTAATGTTTGCTGTATTTTGAATGTTTTATTATTTTCTGTCTTTTGTTATATATATATATATATATAATTTTATGAATCTTTGCTATTTTTTAAATTAAGAATATAGGTCGGAATCCAATTCTCTATCTAGTGTGAATTAAATAAATATTATACAATTTGATCCAAAGAAAGTTGAGGAAAATGTCCGGAAAATAGTTCGGTTTTATTGCAAAATATTCTTATTTTATGAAAATGGGCGAATTCTTTTGGTAAAGGTTGGGTCCTAGGAAGGAAGATAAGTTGGCAGATGAGTTTTCACGTGGAGGCCAATAATGCATACATGTGGATATGATATTGGAACGAACGGTGATCGTTTGATGCTCTAGCAGATGGTCAAAGAGAACGAACAAATGCCCATTAACTATAACTAATTTGAGATTAATTAATACAAATTATAATTTAAGACCTTTATTACCAAACAAATCTTTGTCGTCATTGCGGTTGAGGAAAAAAAAGGATATTTGATGTCGTTTTTCATAAATAAAAACTCATGTGTGAACGAATTAGATACCAAATTTGCCTCACAATTTATATTATACACGTCTAAATCATTGCAAGACATCTTGAATATCTGAAATCAAGATCCTGATACGTGGTACAATTTGTCTTTGCATAATAATTTTTTATATAAAAAAATAAAGAACAATTGGCATTATTGTGTTAGAAAAGTATGGTGATTATTCGATTGATTATCATTGACCAAGATAGGCAACCCTTGGATTGGCCACAATCTATATGTTAATTATAATTAGCTACTAAGGGCCTGTTTGAAGTGGTTTTGGAATGGCTAAAAGCGCTTTTGACAGTGTTTGGCAAAAAAAATTAGAAGGACTTTCTGAAGAAGCTCATGACTCCGAGGACTTTTCCAAGAAACACTTTGATTTCTTATGAAAATTTCAACATCTTTATAATAAAATAGTTTTTGTTAAAAACACTTATAAACATAAGTGATTCCTGGAGAAATAATTCCAAACCAACTCTAAATATAAATTAGTAAACAAATGGGATGAAGCAACTACTATAATTCCATCGAGCACCACACCTCCCCTTCTTGTATATGATTACTTGTTCAATGGATGGGCTCACACCCAACTTTTATTACATGGTCCTCACTAGAAACTACTTAAACATAATTTAATTTGAATATTTTTTAGTCAAACCATAAGCCTCTAAAACATTTACAAACATTTACAACCATGGTGTTTACATTAATCTATATATATCACGAAAAATGTAAAGAATAGTGAAGTATTTAAAATACTATAAAATGTCATTGATTAATGTAAATATTAAAAATTAATTAAATAAATATAATATAGTAAATTCACACATGTTCATATTAAATAAAATTAAAATTAAAAGTAAAATAAAGATAATAAATCCTATTTTTATGGAACACAACTATCTATTATCTTTTTTAAATTCTAAAAGTAGCTAGTAATTATTAATTAAGACCATGTTTTCCAGTTCGGGTATATTTTTTTCAATAAAAAAAGGTTAGACTTGTCTGGAAATGGAAAGCATGGAAAATATGGTTTATTTTATTTTCGTTTTCATTTTGTATACATTCAGCTAATAGAACCAATTAATATTCTTAGTTCTGGATAATGGGCCATGCATCAGCTCTGTCACTCCAGGATTTCTGAATGATTAGAACAGCTAAAATGAGAATATTAGTGATCAATCATGTTAGTAGTTGCTATTAGTCATAATCAGCAATCAATTTAATTATAGACTTGTCGTCTTAAGCATTTCTACGTCACCACGCGTGGTCTTTGATGCTAAACCATACTTTTTTGAGACAATGGAGATAGTACATTATTGAAAAAGAGATGAGTAATTAGTACTCAAAAAAATCGGGCTATATCGTAGAGATTAAGCCAATGTCTCTACTTCAATAAGTTCGGTCATTGGTCTAACTAAGTAGTCTTACCATACTAAACCATACTTAAGAAACATACAACATCTTAATCAAAACAGATAATTAATTTTTGGAGAAAATGCTAAATCCACATATAAGTTGCCAATAAGATCCATAATTAGAGCGAGGGCAATGTCGGTAGCAAGAAAATTTTATATATTTTCCAAAATTATTGAAGTATAAGTGTAGATAAATAAACTACCTTTCTAAAATTGAAGGATATCTCAAATTCGATTTTGTTCTCCCCGTTATACAAACAGCACTTGTTTGGGCCTAAATACAATATTTTTTTTTCATTTAGTTAATATATACTTTCTTGCCCAAAATGATGAAAATAGAAGACTAAATTCCACAATAATTGTAAAAACAATAAAGGCGTGTATAAGGATTTTATAGTTTTTCCCATGCAAGCGGAAAAAAAGGGGAGAAAAAGACAACTTCGTTGTGTACTTGCTTTGATGCCCTTGCCCCTAAGTCAATCATACCTTAAAACCAGCAAAAAAAAATATTGAAATCTTTTTACACCGATGTTTCGAATTGAAGTCACTCCTAGAAAGTTGACCCCAAAAAAAAAAAGCCACTCCTAGAAAACCCCCAAAAAAAAAAAATTGTAATGACAATCCAAGGATTTAAGTTTCCATTTGGGTAGATACATATATCGACAGTCTAGATTTAGAGAAATATTTATATTCATATAAATATATAATAATAATTGTAGAAATAATATCAATAATAATAAAAACATTGCTTCCCCTCTTTGGAGAATGGGCAATCCAATTTTACAGATATTTAGAGAGAGATTTCGGAATTTCATCTTGGTATAATCACATCTCAATTACCAATTTTCCGGTTCTTTCCTTGCTCTCTACCATTTATATATTTCGATTCTGCATGCATTAACGATTGAAAGTTGTCTTTTTAAATAAAAGAGATGAAGATAGCTGTCTACTTAAATAAGAAGGAACGACACAAAACCTGCTGATTTTACTTTTCAGGATATACAGAGTCTGTAGGCAAACTCAGGTGAGCAGTGCAGGTCATCAGCATCGTCAAAGGCAATTAATTGAGTAAATTAATTAGTCGTATTGATGTTTGCAGGAGGCAGAGCCGCAGTAAAATAAATATTTTCCTTTTGGTCCTAGACTCAGAACATAGGATGGGCGACAATTAGTGCCGAGTATTAAAAGGCTCACATTACTATGTTTGTGTCTCTGTTTTTTTTCCTTCTGCCAAGAACATGCAAATTGAAGACACACTAATAAGTAATAAGAGATTATTATCCAAACCCTAATCTCTAGTTATTTTGACTGATTTTGTTCCAAATGCTTTAATCTGGGAAAGAGGACAGATTCGAAGAGAAACAATTTTTTTTTTGTTTGGAAGTATCCTCGAATATCAGAACGAGTTTTCCTAATATTATAAGCATCACGAGCTAAACGATAAGCGCATAATTAACTTGATAATGGCTACATAAAAAAAAACCATCAATAAAAATGATTCAGAAGCTCCTGGCAGTGTCCTCAATAAGCATCCATGTAGTCAAAATAATTTTCTGCTCCTTTGGAGATGTGGGGCTACTGCAAATTTACGATACCAATGACAAATGCTATAATAACTAACATGATGTGAACGACTGAGAATAAAATCTCAAGTTCAAATTTCTATGACAAGGAAACAACATTATGTTATTCAAGATTCACAAACTTTGGAATTTTGGTGGGTCTAATCGCTCAAAGAAAATTACTTGTTTATGTTTCAAGCTCTGTTTTTTTAATTAGGCTTGTAACTGTAAGACACAAGTGTATCAAAACTTAAAAATAAAAAATAAAAAGCTGTATGCTTCTCTTTTCTGACACATGCCATTGTTTGAATGACTAATTATATCGTGTTAGATTTCGGTACTTTAGGGTATAGCATCAATTACGTCCACTTATATTATAAGTGGACGATTTATACTACGTAATCATACTGGAGCACCGCACTTCACCTTCACCACTTTGATTTGGCAAATTAAAAGAACAACTCAAACGTTCTGCAACAACTGCTATTTATCAAAGGCTAATTAAAAGTTGCTATAATAGATAGACCCAAATTCCATCCTACTTGAGAAATAAATGTTTCGATCAAGCCAATAATTCAAATTCATTATTATTTTCCACCGTTTTCGCTCAAAAGAGAACAAAAAAAGGAAGCTTATGTTGATGCTAAGAAATGGACGGTCAAGATTGAGTCCAACTTAGAGATTAGGTGTGAAGGAGAGGATCTTCAACATGTGTGTGAAGATTTGGGCAAGCGATTCACCCTTGATGAATGGGTTACGTCCATTGGAGAAGTATATTCTCATTCTCATAATAATATGTATTTACATTTGTATAAGGAGTTGAGTCCAAATATATAGGGAATAAGGGAGAAGCCTATGACTAAAGATCTAGTCAAGCTAGGGATTTCTTTCTAAGGGGAGAGTGGTCTCCTTTTATAGGTGATGGGAGTTCTCATTTCTTGTAATATTTCAATATGAAACTCTTTGCCTTACTTAAAGTTGCTTCTAGTTGTGTAGTCCGATATGGTATAAACAGCTTATAAAAGCAACCTCTTGGCTGCAAAAGCTTTTCATAAAAACCTTTTGCTTAAGAATAAGCAACTTTTTAAAAAAACTCTGGAAAATCAAAGCTAAGCAGCCTTAAGCTTAGCTCCTTTTATCAACGGGTGTAGAGAGCTTCAAAAGGCAGATATCTGTTTTCATTTTTGCATTATAACAGCTAAGCAGAGTTCCACAGAGACAGAAAGAAAGAAAGAAAGATGGTAGAGAGACAGTCAGCCTCCATGTCTTCTGACTCAGAGGTAATTCTCTGTCTTCTTCCATCAGTCTTAGCTCTGTTCCTCTTCCTCATTCTCATCAGAAGGAAGCAGCAGCAAACAAGACTTCATCTCCCACCAGGCAACATGGGGTGGCCTTTTCTTGGTGAAACCCTAGGCTATTTGAAGCCTTACTCTGCTACCTCCACAGGCCAGTTCATGGAGCAACATATCTCAAGGTGAATCACACAAGACCCACAAAGCACAAAGCCTTGAATTTCATAACCCAGGTTCTGTTTTATGCAGGAAAGACTTGAACTTTCACTTAAAATCTGCAGGTATGGAAAAATCTACAAGTCCAATCTGTTTGGTGAACCAACCATAGTCTCAGCAGATGCAGGGCTCAACAGGTTCATATTGCAAAATGAAGGGAGATTGTTTGAATGCAGCTACCCAAGAAGCATAGGTGGAATTCTTGGGAAATGGTCTATGTTGGTTTTAGTTGGTGACATGCATAGAGACATGAGGATGATATCTCTCAATTTCTTAAGCCATGCCAGGCTCAGAACCCATTTGATGAGAGAAGTTGAAAAACACACTCTGCTGGTTTTGAGCAGCTGGAAAGAGAATTCTGTTTTTTCAGCTCAAGATGAAGCTAAGAAGGTAAACTACTTTTGTACCCAACAAGAAAAACAAAATTTATGAAATGAATGCTTGCAATTCAAGGAAAAAAAATGCAACAGCAGCTTAATTTTGTTATGAAAAAGTGATTGCAGTTCACATTCAATTTGATGGCCAAACATATCATGAGCTTAGATCCTGGAAAACCAGAGACTGAGCAGCTGAAGAAATTGTATGTTACTTTCATGAAAGGTGTGGTTTCTGCTCCAGTCAATTTACCAGGAACAGCTTACAGAAAAGCCTTGCAGGTAATTAGTTAACATTTGACTACATGGAATTTCATCCGCCAATAAGCTTAAATTTTAATTTTCAAAATTTTAAAATGATTTATTTACTCTGCTTCACAGTCAAGATCAACCATTCTGAAGTTTATAGAGAGCAAAATGGAAGAAAGATCAAAGGAGGGAATAGAAAATATAGATGAAGATGATCTTCTTGGATGGGTTTTGAAGCATTCCGATCTCTCCAAAGAGCAGATTCTTGACTTGATATTGAGCTTGCTCTTTGCTGGCCATGAAACATCCTCAGTGGCCATAGCTTTAGCCATATACTTCTTACCAGGCTGTCCTAATGCAATTCAACAGTTAAGGGTAAGCAAACATAGATTAATTCCAATCCATCTCCACTTGGGTTTTGATTATTTCTTTAATGGGTCTGGTTTATTCTGCAGGAAGAACACACAGAAATTGCCAAAGCCAAGAAACAAGCAGGAGAGACAGAGTTGAATTGGGATGACTACAAGAAAATGGGGTTCACTCAATGTGTAAGCTCTCTTAATCACTGTTAAAGCTTAAATTAAGCTTAATTATCTCATAATTAAAACTTTGAATCTTTTGTTTGTGAAGGTTATCAGTGAGACACTTCGGCTTGGAAATGTAGTGAGGTTTTTACACAGAAAGGCTTTGAAGGATGTTAGGTACAAAGGTAAGACTTGAGGACAATTTAGTGTAAGAGTTGGAAGTTGTAGCCAAAAAGTCATCTGAAATCTGAGGCTGGTTAAACTAAAGTTGATTTTTTTTTCTTCTTCTTTTTTCTGTTTGGTGTTTGAAACTTGGAAAGGTTATGACATTCCATGTGGGTGGAAAGTGCTTCCGGTCATTGCAGCCGTGCATTTGGATCCTTTACTTTTTGACCAGCCTCAACGCTTCAATCCATGGAGATGGCAGGTCAGTCTTTTAGCTTTGGCCTTTGGACAGCATGCCTCATAATTATAGTGGTCTTTTTCACATTTTCCTTTAAATAATTGTTTTGTGTCAAGGTTAAATTGAAAAGGGTACCAAGCACATCCGCTTTGGTTGTTGTTGTGGCTCCCACAAAGCAGCCGTTGGTTGTTTGCTTGTGGACACCACAAAAATTTAACTTCTTCCTAATCTTACATGTAGTAGATATTAGTAGATATTAGTTTTATACACTATCAACAATAGTCTCTTGTTCCGTGATTAGAGAGATGATGACAATTGATTATTGTGTTGATATGATGTGAATTAAAAACGCATATTCAGATAAGATTCTACCTGATTAATAGTTCCAATTCAGTGGGGATGCGATGTGCGTCGATAGTCCATAATAAGATAGTTGCAAAGGCATAATATCTCATGGAATTCCCATTCAGATGAAGTGTCTATATCAATGAAAGGATGGAAGCTTCATACTGTGTACGGACAAGCATAGGTCCTCCACCTCTCTTTATTTCTTGCCCTAGTGTGCGTGTGGGGAGAGACTCGGGCGTTCGAGATGATTAGAGCCCATGTGGATGTGGGGTTGGCCACATGCTGCCATTGCACGTGCACATAAGTACTTTTTTCCCTAGTGGGTCAAATGCCAAACTGGTCCTGACCATTTTTTCTCCTTTTATAACAAAAGGAAGCCCAAAAACTGGTCCAGAAAATCCCAAACGAATAAGGAATAGAAACGTATTTACAAAGGCCATCACAAAAGGTTAGAGAGTGCACCACGGAAACCATACAACATTACAATGATAATTAGTGCGACAGTGACAAAATCACTGAGAATTTGGTGAATTTTATCCTCGTAGGGTCAACAAGATGGAACCCTCAAAATTCTCCCCTTAGGAAAGTTGCCCTCTTTGAGGCATTTTGTCAAACATATTGGTTTGGTGGGGTCAATTGACCTCTCTTTTCGATCTTTAGTGGATTCGCCACTAATTAAAAGTCATATCTTTAACAGATAGGTATTAGAAACGTGATCATAATATATGTTACAAATAGTAACATATGTAGTAATATGTATCTGAGTCTCGATCTTTTATGGGGTGTAAATGGTCCATTAGTCTCATCATGTAGTAGTACTGTATTGGGTAGAAAAGTAGAAAGCTAATATGAGCCCCAAATAATCCAAAACAAAACCATGACTTTTGCTTGATTAGATTTTTAGCATGACATGCCATTGAATTTTTTTGTTCATTTGTGGTTTTGTTTGTGTGTGTGGTGATGTTGATGGTGATGATGATTTGATGCAGCAGAATAACAACAGTGGAGCATCTTCATCATCTTACACGAGCATGACAAGCAGCAACTTTATGCCATTTGGGGGAGGACCACGACTTTGCGCTGGTTCAGAATTGGCCAAACTTGAAATGGCGGTTTTCATCCACCATCTGGTCCTCAACTTCCACTGGGACTTAGAAGACGATTTGGATCAACCTTTTGCCTTCCCTTTTGTCGATTTTCAAAATGGCCTACCAATCACAGCCCGGAGGCACCAAAACCAATCTCATATATAAATCCCAAAATTTAAAACTCCCCATGGAATTATATTTAAAAAAAGCTTCAAATGTGACAGATGACAAAGCTAGCTAGCTCATTGTTTTGAGTTGTTGTAATTTCCCAACGGCTTAGTCTACTAGGGCAACTTCCTGTGCCTTTGTTTATGTGGTGCTTCACTTAAACAAAGACCTCAACTGATCACCGCCAAGCTCTCTGCATATATGCACCCAAATTAAAAGGAGAAAAAAAAAATTATCACATCTTCCTCTCTTTGTAAATTTGATTTTGTCTTAAGGTCCCTTCCTCATTCTTGTTGGGAGACTTGAGGGTAATTATTTATTTTTATGTGATATGGATTCGAATTCAAGCGCGATAGTGGGGATATCGTGTCAACCTAATTGAACTAAGCTATGTATGTATTTTTAACTAGCATTTTAACTTACAACACAAGCAACAATTTGTGATGCCGTATTTTTAAAATATCAGCCTCTCTTCTGTTGATATTTTATTTGTTAATTTTCTATGGATCGAAAAATAAAAACTTCAAAAGAAAAAGGCCAAGAAAGGACACAGATTTAATGAAAGCATCAGAAAGCTCGTGCAGAAACTTAAATGAATTGACCAAGGGCTCCTTTCCCTTTCTGATCCTTGTTAGTAGGTTTTCTCTCGCTTTCCCGATGTGCAATTGTTTGTTCCTACTTCCATTCTATCCATCTACTTAAATTCCATTTCATGGGTTTCTGTTTCTTTTTGTTTCTGTCTCTCACTGTTGTTGATGATCTCTCTGCGGCCAAGGAAGCTGCACGTTAGGCTAAGAAATGTGGACCTTAATTCCCCGCTTGCAAGAAAGTTGGCCCTTAAATACCAGGTTATGACTCCTATTGTTATGAAAATAGGAAAGATCCTAGACAAGGTCTTCAGTTCGAGTCCTAGTAATAGTGCGAGTTTAGTTACCCACTTAAAGCTTATGGTTGCAAGAAATGTGGCTGTTAATTACCAGCTTACGACTTTCCTACTGTTATGAAATTGAAACTAAGCTAAAATTTGGGTTCAGCCCCCAACCTACAGTGTTGGATAAACCAAATCCAATGGAGGCCAATATGTGGGGATGCAAAGTTCTAGACTTGGCCCAAAACTGTGTATATTTAGTCAGTAATAAACTTGGACCGGATCATTCATGTTTTTCTCCTTACAGGCCTTTTCACACAGTCTTTGTTACAATGGGCTGATTCACTATCGCTGAAACCCCATAACGCACATTTACACTCCCATTTCAACTTTAAAATATGAATATTAAACACATAAGCTTGCACATAAGATTTTAAAAAAACAACTAAATGTGAAGTCTACCATGTATTATTTGCCATTGATCTCAAATGGCGGCAAAAATACTCTCTTATTAGATAAGAATTGTAGATTAGTGATTATTATAACTTTCTTTTTCAACACAATTGTCATGAGATTTAGGGTTCATTTAGGAGTGATTATGGATATGCCATAATCACTTATGAGCAGTGACGGACCCAGGATTCGAATCCGGTAGGGTCATAGTGTAAATGTTCCAAAGAAAATTTAAGAATGCGTTATTTTTCTTATCTATTTTTTCTCTTCCAAATTTGATTTCTTTCTTGGAAAATATACTTTGAATGATTTCAATTTGTCATTTTATATATATATGTTTTTGAGTAATTTTAATTCGTAAAATTTCAAAGCAAACCTATGCCAATTAACAAATTAACCAAAAAAACAAAAAAAAAAACCACAATCACCTAATCAACAAATAAGCAAAAACTTCATCATATATATAAATCATAAATTTCATCCCAGTAATTACAGATTCCATTAAATTAA
Source organism: Prunus fruticosa (assembly GCA_018703695.1). NCBI lineage: Eukaryota > Viridiplantae > Streptophyta > Magnoliopsida > Rosales > Rosaceae > Prunus > Prunus fruticosa. The sequence goes on from CM031923.1 coordinate 28,611,483, forward strand.
AAACATCCTTATTTTGATTTTAAGATTTAGAAATAACTTGAAATGAGAAATATCACAATAACAATAATAGGCGGTGATTGGGGACCTTGGGGTTAGAACATGAGAAAAGAATAACAGCAATTGGAAGATGGGAAGGGTTTTTGCTTTTTGGAATGGGAAGGTTGGCTGGGTCGGGTGGTCAGTGGAAGGATACGGAAGGCATTTTTATTTTAAAATTTTCCCGGGCCAAAACAACATCGTTTGGCCCATGGTGTTTAAAAAAACAAAATGCTTCTTCCTCCTCCTGCACGCGGCTTCCTCCCTCTTCCTATCAGGCAAAACATCAAGCACTTAGAGGGCAATCCAAGGGGTCTCACAGCCAGCTCAAGTGGACTTCCAAGCCTACTTCCATGGCTTCCATGAGGTCGTTTGACCCCAGTGACCCCACTGTGGGTTCGTCTCTGCTTATGAGAAGAAGTATCTTCGCATGTGTTTCTTCATATAATCACTTTTATTGATTTTAAGTGATTATGAAAAGAAGCGCAGGTGATTATTGACCTATCCAGAATCACTTCCAAACTAGACCTTAAGTTATGTCATATTCTAACAATTTGAGATGAAATGCCTTTAGACCAAATTTGTATTTAAACAGTCGTACATGGGACACATGCCGTGTGTCTCTATCAATACAATACATTCCAATTTTGCAATTCAAATCAAAATTGAAGTGGAGGTCTTGAGCTAATGGTGGATTAAATGCCACGTGGCTTGTCTTCATTATGCCCATCGTGGCTTAAAGAGCACCAGCCCATGCATACTTGCCCTTCCCCTACCAAACCAAACCAAACCTCCAAATTATTGTTAGTTGGGTTGGGTTGGGTTTGGATCACCATGTTCTTCGACGTCCACTTACAATATAAAAAGTCCTAAAAAGAAGCTTTATGCTTGGAGGAGGACCATTCTAGTTATTGTCCTAAGAAGAAGACCAATCACTATAAAATTAAAGAAGAGAAAAAGTGATCAACATGAGGTTTTTGCAAATGAAGCGTGTTGAAATCCCAATCGCAAAATTCCAAAACGATATTTATACACGACAAATGTCAAATTTCAGAAGCAGTAATCAATGAAAATGATTTACTGAACTTGATGTTACAAAATATACAACATTTGGATTCAATTTGGAACAATGGTAAAACTTTAAACATGACTTGTTTCGTATTTGCTTTGATCCACTTAAAATGAATGCAATCTATGTTAATTAGTCTTTGATTTGACGGTAATTCTCTTTTTAAGACGTTTTGAATTCGAATTTTCATTTCTTCAATGATTAAGTAACATTGCCACTAATCACTACGTTTGTGATCACCAACATATGTTTATGGTGTATGAACATGGGAAAGAATAAGAGTATTATAGGAATAGGAATATGAATATGGTGTTTGAGTGTATGTGTATTGCTAATAGACCAACCTTTGTATTCCTATGGATAACACATTACGGTCTTTGTATAGTAAGGTGATATTTTTGACACGACGTGATAATTTTATTCATACCCGACACAAAATAGTTAATCAGTTTAATTGACCATTACTTAACCCAAACACAATTCATGGATATGACACAAGCCACCAATGCAAATATTAAACATGTTGGTTTAGTATCAAACATTGTAAAACATGCTTTGCTTAAATATTATTTGAAGAAAATAAGGATTGAATAGTTACCGAGTTTTTTATTTGTTAGTATGATTTTATGGGGGTAGGTTTGGTCCAAATTACTGAATTATCCCCTTGGGTAGCAAGCACACAAGCGAGACTGGTTGGTAAAAAAAACAAGGCTGAAATGGTCTTTGGCAGCACTAGTTTTTATCCTGGTGGCGATTCAGTAATTTCGGAAAACTTTATAACCGTAACATTCCATTTGCTAATCAAAAGCTGCTGATGCCCACACCTGTACTTTTGTATTTTATTTTCCATTTCGCCTCCACTGCTGCGACGCCGAGAAGAAAAAAAAAACCATACGCAGAATAGCAGAGCCCCCAATACACTGAGATACAGAGCGGGACAGAGATAAACCGGAAATCAAACACCACCCCAGAGATAGAGCTACAGCTGCAGCGAGATGTGGCGGTGCGTTTCTCGTCGACTTGGCGTTCCTTCTTCCCAGAGATCCGTCTCCAGTGACTCTCTTAGATCTCACTTCTCCAGGCTCTTCTCCACTGAATCCGTACGCGCACTCTCCCAATCTTTGGGTTTTTTTTCTTCTCAATCTTCTTTGTCTTATTCTTGATCATTGATTTCATCTCATCTGCGTAGCTTCATTGGAAATGATACGCAACTGTGTATCCAGTAATTGATTATTGGTTTTATGGATGATTTTGTTGAGTTTTGATCGGATTCTAGCTGATTTTTGTCATTATTTTTATTATATATGGTACAATAGTTGGGCTTTTGATTTCTATTCTGTTTGGTTGCCGATAACTAGCAGGAAAGTAAGGGAATTTAAGCTTATAAGTTTCTGATTCTCTATTTTATTGTTTTTGAAACGGCATCATTCCACTCAAACGAGCTCATTGCTGCTAATTGGCTAAGCTATTTTTGGGGGGTTAAAGTTGAATTCAGTTTTTCATTTTGTTGACATTTAAGTATTCAAACACTCTATTAATGCAGATGATTATTCTTTAATCTCCGTGCAAAGTTTAGTTCTTTAGCTTGTCATCGATTGTATTTGGTAATAGTACATGCCTTTTCTGCTTTTGGCAGGCTGCAGGGTGCTCTCCGTACACTGTGGTGGACCACACTTATGATGCCGTGGTTGTCGGGGCTGGTGGTGCAGGGCTGAGAGCAGCTATAGGACTTTCAGAGCATGGATTTAATACCGCTTGCATTACGAAGCTTTTCCCAACTCGTTCACATACTGTTGCAGCCCAGGTGTGTGATTTTGCAATTTATCTGACTATTGCATATAGCTTCACCGAGTTAATGTGATATGTAAGTTCCATAGTTTTGGTTTGGATATGGTTTACTAATGCGTTGAGTTGTCTGCATGCAGGGTGGCATAAATGCTGCATTAGGGAATATGACAGAGGATGACTGGAGATGGCACATGTATGACACAGTCAAGGGAAGCGATTGGCTGGGTATGTTACTTGTTAAACATGACACATCTGTGGTTTTCATTTCATGTTGGGGATGGGGTGTTATACAGGAAACACTTGCTTTTATGGATTGTTTTTTAACTGTACAAGGATTTCCTTGGTACTCATTATTCTTGCACCCCAACATGCACATGCAGACAGACAAACACACACTTTGTGGTTTTATCTCTACTTTTACAGTTGTCCTTTTGGTTGTATTTTGACATGTTAGCCTTTTGTGTTCCTATAGGTGATCAAGATGCCATCCAGTACATGTGTAGAGAGGCTCCAAAAGCTGTGATTGAACTTGAAAATTATGGATTGCCATTTTCTCGAACTGAAGATGGAAGAATATATCAGCGTGCATTTGGTGGGCAGAGCCTTGACTTCGGAAAAGGTAAGATGATGCATCCATGCAGGTTTGAACTTTGAAGATCGCATGCCTATCACATAATTTCTGTTTAAAGCTTTCTGACATTGGCTTCGGTTACTTTATCTTGTTACCTTATAGGTGGACAGGCATACCGCTGTGCTTGTGCTGCTGACAGAACTGGGCATGCTCTATTACATACTCTCTATGGACAAGCTATGAAGCATAATACACAATTTTTTGTCGAATATTTCGCTTTGGATCTTCTAATGAACAGTGATGGTAAGTTGATGCATAACAGATGGGCACTTTCTTCGAAGTACAAGTTGTAATCACTATGTTGCTATGTTTGGACTGTTGAAAGATGCAACCCTTTATACAAACCAGAAGCATATCAGAAGTGATTAATTATATTCAAACTTGCCTTTCATAAGAAGAAAGTTGTGACATGTTACTTATGGAATGAAGCTATTTTCATCACATGTTCTTATACATAAAAGTCAGCAACTTTGAGTGTCTTAGTTAAGATGTGGTATAGTGACATAGTTAAGATGTGGTCCATATTTCAGCTGCGCATATGTTGATGCTTTGGTATATTGAGTCATTGACCATTATGTTCTTTTCATCTCTTCCCTGGATTGCTTGCATGTTGAACATCTTGTTCTGAAATGTTCAACTGTGTCCACTTTAAAGATTTACTCTTTTCTTTATAGCAATGCACATATGAAAATATGATATAAAGAATTGTTTTTTGTATATCAAGATAGCTTTTCATTAAGTTAATTGTTGATTGATATTGTAATTCAGGGAGCTGCCAAGGAGTTATTGCATTAAATATGGAGGACGGGACTTTGCATCGGTTCCAAGCAGCGTCAACAATTTTGGCCACAGGGGTATTTTTTCTGTTTTCTTTTTCATTTGTTGGAGTTATGTCATTGAAGTTCATCTTATTCCAATTAATCAATAAGATCTAAATCTATCTTTTGTGTTTCTGGCAGGGTTATGGTAGAGCATATTTCTCTGCAACCTCAGCTCATACCTGCACTGGAGATGGTAATGCCATGGTCGCACGTGCTGGACTCCCTCTTCAGGTTTTTTAATCTTTCCCAATCTTGAGTCTTCAGTAGGCTTTTCCTATTGTCATTATATATTTTCTTGTTTGGTATGTCTCTTCTGCAGGATTTGGAGTTTGTGCAGTTTCACCCTACTGGTATATATGGTGCTGGGTGCCTCATAACTGAAGGTTAGTGATATTTTGGTTGCATGCTCGGCTATGCAATCTCATCGATTGATTATCTTGTTATTCTCAGTTAATTAGAAGCTAGAAACTGATATTTTCTTGTTATTTTTGCAAATTGTAGGATCACGAGGGGAAGGTGGTATCCTTAGGAACAGTGAAGGTGAGCGATTTATGGAACGATATGCCCCTACAGCGAAAGACCTTGCTTCTAGGGATGTTGTGTCAAGATCTATGACTATGGAAATCCGGGAGGGTCGTGGTGTAGGTATGATGTGTTCTGGAATGACATTGACCTTAATCCTTGCTGACACTGCTGTCCTATCTTTATGTTCAGTAACGAGATGAATCATTCAGTTATTTCCTTTCTATGCTTTTTGTGTCTTTTAGTAACTGTTACAGTTATTTTTATCAGGACCTTTGAAGGACCACATCTATCTCCACTTGAATCATTTGCCCCCAGATGTACTCAAGGAGAGGCTTCCTGGTATCTCTGAAACTGCTGCCATTTTTGCTGGCGTGGATGTTACAAAAGAGCCTATTCCCGTCTTACCTACTGTGCACTATAATATGGGTGGAATTCCAACCAATTATCATGGAGAGGTATGAGTTAATATATTCATGTCAACTAGTCCTCTTGTGATTTAGTCAAGTGCCTACAATGTAGTTAAATTGGATCATCACTGATTGAATGAATAGTTATAATGACTAAAATTCCAAAGAGACATCCTTTGATTAAAATAAGCATAAACAATTCTCTGAAATACTGCTTTTCCTCACGAACATGTTCTTTGTTTTTCAGGTCGTTACCAAAAAAGGTAATGATCCAGATGTTATAATTCCTGGGTTAATGGCAGCTGGGGAGGCAGCCTGTGCATCTGTGCATGGTGCGAATCGGCTTGGTGCAAATTCACTCCTTGACATTGTTGTTTTTGGCCGAGCTTGTGCAAATAGAGTTGCAGAGATCCATAAACCAGGCAAGTTTGTTTTCATGCTAATGAAGATAATAAATTAATAATGTAAATGTGTGAAAATCTTAAACGTCTCTACTTGATCTTGTGTAGGGGAGAAACAACAGCCTCTGGAAAAGGATTCTGGTGAGCAGACCATTGCATGGTTGGACAAAATAAGGAATTCAAATGGTTCACTACCAACTTCACAAATCCGGTTGAATATGCAACGAATAATGCAAAATAATGCTGCTGTGTTCCGCACACAAGAAACTTTAGAAGAAGGTATTCCATTTCACAAAAGTTAAAACGCCTTGACCCCATTTTGCCCTTTTTGGGTACATAAAGTGGCTTTATTGTTTACTCCTTCAACTCAAGATCTCATACCCATTACCTTGAGCTATATAGATTTCCCCTGAACTTTTTGGCTGAAAATCAAGCACTATTGCAACCTTTTATTTACTCCCTTTTCTGTGTTCCTTCTGTAGGTTCTCAGTTGATTGACAAGGCATGGGAGAGTTTTGATGATGTTCAAGTGAAGGATCGGAGTTTGATATGGTGAAATTTTGTGCATGAGAATGTTGGCAAATAAGTAAATACATTTTTTTTTTCTTTTATGAGCTAACAATTTAAAATATATATATATATATGTATATAATTTTTTTTACAGGAACTCCGACTTGGTAGAGACTATAGAGTTGGAAAACCTTTTGATAAATGCATGTGTCACCATGCATTCCGCTGAAGCCAGGAAAGAGAGCAGAGGAGCACATGCTCGTGAAGACTTCACGGTTAGCCCTGTTTTTCTTCGTTAGAAATGTCCTTTCCTTACCACTATATAATGAAATTTTCTCTGCTCTTGCAGAAAAGGGATGATGAGAAGTGGATGAAACATACTCTAGGGTAAGCCACCTTTGCCATCCCCCTCTATTATGAGAAATATGCAGTTCTCTATTCTTGGAATTTCATTGTATTGTATATTCTAGATTAAATTATGTTCGTTTTTTCTGCAGATACTGGGAAAATGAGAAGGTCCGACTAGACTACAGACCAGTTCACTTGAACACATTAGACGATGAAATTGAGTCATTCCCACCTAAAGCTCGTGTCTACTGAGATGTCTGCTCCGTTTATAATCGCGTGGATAATCTTATTTACAAGCATGTAGTGAACTCCCTAAGAAGAAAGAAGGCTGTCAATTGTTGTAGGTGCAGCTTTTTAGCTAATAATTGTTGCATTAATCTGTGTCAAACTGATGTGACCCAAAGTATCAATAATTTCAATCAAGGATTGGAATGTGTATTTGCAGCGAAGGGGAAGATTCTCAGAATGTATTTAATTTTGATAACCCATTAAATTGCCAGCAAATTCATGGATGTGATATTGTGTTTTAGTTGAGAGTATCCAGGCGATTTGTTAGACTTGGACTTGCTAAAGGTGAATTTGTCAACATACAGCCGATACCTTTTAACATTTGTGAAGCTGAATTTATACTCCGAAATTGGATGTCGAGCTCCCAAAATGATTGGGTTTACAAAAGTATGGTCTTAGTGTCGATCTACAAGAGCAGTGAGTTTCAAAATGTTTGCTTTGGATTGGCCGAGGCCAAAATAATTTAAATGATTTAAATCAAATTGAGTATCTGTGATAACAATAAAGTTGTTAAGGCAAGATTTGAAATCGGAGTAGGTACATAGATCCCTTCTACTCGTTTAGAAAAAGGCCACATTTAGGTGAACTTCTCATTGTCTTCCCACCCTTTGTTTAAAATTTAGCTCTTAGTATTAGTTGAAAGAAAGAGGACTAAAGGTGGCAATGGAGGAACAATCAGTCTCTTTGCATTATGGAGGAAATTCGCTTCTTGATTTTGGGAAGAATTTTGCCACGTTCAGTCAATCGTTCAAGCATAATCAGTTGTTGAATGTAAATGTATTAAGGACCCATTTAGATTTACAATTAACAATCAATCACGCGTCTACTATAAACGCATGATCAATTGTTGACAGTAGATACATTAAGGACTCATTTAAATCTCCAATCAACAATCAATCACTCGTTCACCGCGACTAACCGTAAGAGAGTTCAATTGAAAATTGCATAGCACTAATCCCTCCTATAATCCACAAGCAACAGTGAAGAATCAAGAAGTAACAATGAACCCATAATGTAAGGACAAAGGTAAGTCTTTAGCACTCAAACATGCAATGGAGTGGTGTCTTGATCCAAAAACTGCTTTATTGGAAATTCGAGTGTGCATGGCTTATAATAATGTAAGAGTTGAGTGAGAGAGTGAGAGGGTGAGAGAGTTAGTAACAAGTAGGCGACAATAGTTGCTTTTAGTTGGACTAAATGGCATTCACAAAGACGTTGCTACAATATCACTGACTCACTACATCTACTGGTTTCATGATGTTAGTGGGAGACACTGTGCCCCCCTCACAAAAATCAAATAACTACTCATTCATTCATATTTCATACTCCCCTAAAAAAACTTCCATAATTCTAACTTTTATAATCAGTTGGGGTGATTCGATTAATAATATTCGGAGCGGAGCAAATTCATATTCTTTTTCACTAGGTTAGACTCCGTTGAAATACAAAATCTTAAATACAGAGATAAATGCTCTTAACTAACTAACTATATTTGCAACTCTGGTTTTTGTGTTTTTTTTTATAAACTTTTTCATGAGTGTTTCAATTTAATCCAGAAATTAAGTACTCATTAGTCATTACGATTACAGTCACTCAAGTTGAATAACGGCTTCAATTATATGACCCACTTGGTGCGGATGACGGAAGACGTTCTTGTCCTGTGATTATGATGTTTGTTATTGTCCTAATATAATATAAACTGTGTTTGGGACTCATTTCTATATTTCCTTACTAATGGTTAAGGTGGTGATGGTGGTGGTGGTGGTAAGTCATTTATTTAATTTATCATGTTCCAAGACTAAGAAAGTGTTATTATTTTAAAGAGTCTCAAATATATAGAAAACATGTATAGAACCTAACCTTATTTTAATATTTATTTTGTCAAAATATGATGGGTTTTACCTGATTTCTTTAATATTTTGGGTTTCATATCATCTAAGAAAAAAAACACTCAATTAGTTACTTGTTATTTTCTAATTGGTTCTTAGCGTATTATAATTTTTTCACTTAAAAAGTACAGTATGAAATTTGTCCAAAGTATTGTAGTTTAAATATTTTTTATTTATTTATAAAATGTCATGTCGGAATTGAACTATTTGTAAAAACTATCTAATTTGATTAAATGATGACACTTGTAATACAAAATTAAGGGATATGCACTGTTGGGATTTTGGTGGACCACAAAAGAGTTGGTGAACACTAAACAGGCAACATTAAAAGACTAATTTGTAGCCCAAATCTGTAAAATAAGAGAACTACATATAAAATAAAATAAAAAGTGTATTACGACGCTCAATTATTAGCCAAAGTACTTAAGTACTTTATCATAAACCTGCACTGCATTCAATATTTGATTATTCCCAACCCCATTCACCACTGCCTAAAGTTAGCTATTAAAAATATATTATATATATATATATACCGTCATTCTTTCATTCGATGTCGGTACATGAAATAGTAAATACTCCAAACAACCACATTAGTGGGTTCTTTGCACCCAATTATTAATTTTAGTTGTTCATAATAGCTTTCTACCCTATTATCCTAGCTATTGATATCTTCTGAAGTCAAAAGCCTATACTACAAAATGACCCTTCACTTATATTGAATTGGTCCAGTTGCATACTACACAGGTCGAACCACCCAAACCCTAAATTTAGGCAACAAATTTGCTTTTGATGATTTCTGGACTCGCACTTCACAATTCTTTATTTTTAAACACCTTCTAATTCCACGAAGTAGATGTATTAATTATGACTGATTAAAAAAAGTGAATCAGTTATATAACTTGTCTCTCGCAGCATGCATGCATGTAGAAGTCACGTATAAATTAATAGTGTTAAGATGGATATTTATAAGTTGCGTGTATAGTAATTATTGGTATTGTGAAGTTAGAATCATGGGAATAAGTAAAATAAATACTGATTAGATAGTGAGAAATGAGAATTTGAGAACCTTGGTGAACTTAATCGAAGGTGTGAAAAGTGGATGGAGCAAAATAAATGGTAAAGGAGGATATGCATCAGTTGTGGGTCTAGTCCAAATGAGAAAGATAAGCTAAGCAATGGATTGCTTTGATTTCTTGTCTAATCAACCCTACTAGTGACGGCGGACTAAGACCTCTAATCTTTGTCCATTTCGCTTTACATCATTAATTGATAATCTTAATTAGAGAGCCCAAAAATATATATTTAAAAAGTATAAAGGGTTCTTTCACAGCCTTTCCCATCTACAACAACACCTCAAATCCACGTCCCAATTGCCGAGTGATCATCACTAAAAACAACTCATTCGGTTGACCTCTACTTATTATCACAACTTAACTAGGATAAATTTTTTTCTACCACTTGTTTGTGTTCTTAAACGTGACAAGAGATAAAAATACGATTATATATGACCGGATACACTTAAAATTTTCCCGATTCACTTGCTTTGACGCCAACAGGGACTTTTGATCACAACACTGAAATTACATTACGTACATCCGAAATAAACCTAAAATAGTGAATTGAATGACTCTATTTTCCAATGAAAATGCATTTCAACATAATGAATCCATTGACTTGCACCACCAACACATGTCTCAGATTCTGAAAAAGAAATTTTGGTTCTCACTTTTTTGAATCTTTGAATATATATATTTATTTTGCATTTGAATGAAACGTAACATAAGAAAACATGCTAATGTGGTAGACATCTCCACCAGCACCACCACCACAGTCCGAAAGCCCACGGTGGACGTTGCTTTCACTGGGTTTGTTGCCCGTTGGTTTGTTTGCTCCACGTCAAAGTTTCGTGCACCGTTGCTTTTCTCAGTTGTTGCATTTTGGTTGGTCCAAGATTGTCCACGTGGGACCACACTGTACCCACTTTTCCTCATTAGTCCTTGACAAAGAGGGCCCATGTAGTCTTAGAGTGGGCCCACCGACCGCCCAAAAAGAACGGACCCCAATCTGCCTGCGAGTCTCTCCCTCCCTCCCCACTTTGCCCCATTAAAAAAAGCCCACTCCAAATTTTCACCTTTCTATGCTCTTTCTTCCTTTTTTAACCCTTATCTCCACCCTTTTTATCTAGAAATCACCCCCTCCATCCCCACCCTTGGGTCTTGACTCACTTTTTATCTCTTGACTATACTTTGCATTGTGTTCTCTTTTTTATCTAGATTCATGCCTCATAAAATTGTTTTGTTTTTACATTAAGGAAGGAGAGGGATTCGAATTTGGGTTTCTTACTCGTTCCACCTCATTCGATATTTAAAATACACATAATTAATTCGAAATTAGTTGTTGATTTATCAAATGAAAAATAGTACTATTACACTAATTGAATTTGAATATCAAAGTTTGATAATGATATGATGTGATGCTTTCCTGCGTAAGAGAATGCTAACGTCAGTTATAGGTGGCCACATGGAGTAGTTTCAACTATTGATGATTATAGATCATTATAGACCGTGGCATGACTTGGGATCAGCATAACTCTTTTTACCCAGTCGAAATTGAGGACCACTAAAAAACTTCACTTAGTTCTTTCTTTCTTTTTGTCTTTCGAAAAACTTGATTTAGTTCTAATAGGAAAGGTTTTTTTTTGTTTTGTCGATTTCTAATAGGACAAAAGGTAGTGGAGACACATCATGTAATGTTCAAATCCAAAAAGTAATTATGGCTGATAAATCTATTATAAACTCACCTCACCTCACCACTCGTTGTTGTTGGATTCACATTTTTACCTTTTGACTCAGGTCCAAGACTAAACTACAGCAATTGCATGTCGTACGAAGCGCCAACTGCATACACGCATCGGGCATAAGAGATGAAGCAGACAGGTAACGCAGTCCGTTTCTGTTTTTGTGTAAGTCAGAGAAACGAGCGGCCAGGATTTGTTTACCTTTTCCCTAAAAGATCAGACCCCATGACGTCACTCGTAGACGGTGACATGGACGCGCCGTTTAAAATCGAGAGCTCCGGGGTCCCACATGGCCCGAACACAGCGGGAGGAAAATAAAAAAGACCTACACACGTGGACGTTCGTGACACGGTGTTGTCATATTTGAGTAGGCGGGTCCCACTCTCATATGGGCGCCACGTCACTGAGGGAGAAAAAAGAAAAAAAGAAAGAGAGCGCAGAAAAGAGGGCCTAGGTTTTTTTAGTGAGGGTGGTTCCCATCTACTCTCATCTCATGATTTCTTAATTTTCATTTTTTTGGTTTTCAAAATCGGGAATTTCTTTTTTAATCTTTTTGCAAAATGAGGAAGTGGGTCCCACACTGTTGCTGATTTTGGATGGACTTTAATCAGCTCCAGCAGAGCGAGCGAGCGCCTTGGGTTTGGTTTTTGGTCCTTCTTCTGGGGTTCAAGTACTTTGAAAGTTTTTAGCTTCAGCTGCTCTGCTTGCTTTCTCCTTCTTAAAATCCTATTTATTAATAAATAATAAACCAAAGCTCTGCTCTATACAAACGTCGACTCTCTCTCTCTCTCTCAGCTCAGCAAACCAAGTTGTGATCCCGTTGTTTCTGGACCTCCAGTTGTGTATGTACCTCTCTCTCTCTCTCTCTCTCTCTCTCTCTCACTATAAAGTCTCAGTCTTTCGCTCTGGAACTCACTTGGCTGCTATGTTCTGATTGTGGGTTTGTGTTGTTGTAATGTGAGTGCAGCGGTTTCCGGTTGGATTTGGCCGGAGAATGGCATATATGTGCGCAGACAGTGGCAATCTAATGGCGATTGCTCAGCAAGTCATCAAGCAGAAGCAGCAGCAAGAGCAGCAACAACAGCAGCCACCACCACCACCAACAGCAGCCGCTCGGCGCTTTCTCTCTCACTCCCTGGCCCAACAACACTCACAGCCCCAATTTGGGCTACGGGTTAACCGGCTCGGGGTTTCCCGACCCATTTCAGCTTTCCGGAAGCTCTGACGCCGGCGGGGAGCCTGGGTTTCCGTTTCCCAACTTGGATCACCACCACCACCCCACTGGGTTCCGGTTTTCTGATTTAGGCGGCGGTGGCGCGGCCGAGTTCGACTCGGACGAGTGGATGGATAGTATCATAGGCGGTGGGGATTCAACGGATAGTTCTAATCTGCCCTCTGCTTGCGACACGTGGCATGGCAGCAATGCTGATTTCGGTCTCTACGGTGCCGATCCATTCCAACCCCCCTGCCCGAGTCGACTCAGCAACCCCTGCTCCCCACCGTCCGATCTCAACCGAGTCATTTTCTCTGAAACTCAGAACCAGTTGCCAGCCTGGACCGCCCCTCCTCCGCCGCCACCAACACCGCATGTTGTAGTCAAACAGGCCAAATCAGCAGACCCTCCTCCGCAGCCAAACGACGCCGTTGGGGTCTCGTCAAGGTCGCCGGAGATCGAGTCAGCGCCGCCGCTACTGAAGGCCCTACTCGACTGCGCCCGGCTCGCCGAGTCCGACCCGGACCGCGCCGTCAAATCACTGATTCGACTCAGAGAATCGGTCTCAGACCGCGGAGATCCAACTGAAAGAGTTGGATTTTACTTCACCGAAGCGTTGCAGAGCAGAGTGTCGTCTCTGCAATCGGAGAAAAGCTTGGCGGCCACCACGACCTACGACACTGCTTGCGAAGACTTCACTCTCTCTTACAAGGCCCTAAACGACGCTTGCCCTTATTCCAAGTTTGCCCATTTGACTGCGAACCAGGCCATTCTCGAAGCGACGGAGAGAGCGACGAAGATCCACATAGTCGACTTCGGAATCGTTCAAGGGGTCCAATGGGCCGCTCTGTTGCAGGCCCTGGCGACCAGGTCCACCGGAAAACCCAGCAGAATTCGGATCTCCGGCATACCTGCTCCGTCTCTGGGGACATCGCCGGTGGCCTCGCTGTTCGCTACTGGAAATCGACTGCGCGAGTTTGCCAAGCTTCTGGAATTGAACTTCGAGTTCGAACCGATTCTCACTCCGGTTCAAGAGCTCGACGAGTCGTGCTTCCGGGTAGAACCGGACGAGGCCTTGGCTGTGAACTTGATGCTCCAGTTATACAACCTACTTGATGAGACTCCAACGGCAGTTCAATCTGCTCTGAAGCTAGCTAAATCGCTGAACCCGAAGATTGTGACTTTGGGCGAGTACGAAGCGAACTTGAACCGGGTTGGGTTCACGAGCCGGTTCAAGAACGCGTTGAAGTACTACACCGCGCTGTTTGAGTCGCTGGAGCCGAACATGACCCGAGACTCGCCGGAGAGGCTTAAAGTGGAGAAGCTTTTACTGGGTCGTCGAATTGGCGGCGTGGTTGGGCAGGAGCAACCGGGAACCAAGAGAGAACGGTTCGAAGACAAAGAGCAATGGAAGTATTTGATGGAAAGCTCCGGTTTTGAGCCGGTAGCACTTAGCCATTACGCAGTGAGCCAGGCCAAGATCCTTCTTTGGAACTACAACAATTCTTTGTATTCTCTAATTGAATCTCCACCTGGGTTTCTCTCTTTGGCTTGGAACGAAGTTCCTCTGTTCACTGTTTCATCATGGCGTTAATGGGTTTTGCTTCAATTTGGGAATTGGGTTTTTCACCAGGTCTTTTAATACTGGGTGGAAGCCTATTAGTTTCAGTACGCCATTGACAGTGGTCTTAGTTCAGTGCTTCTTCTTCTTCTCATAATCAGAAATGGAACTCAAGACTGCCCTAGTGAACTTACAGTTAGTATTCATTTTACTTCAGCATATAAAATCACCTCCACCACCATCACTCTTTTGAGCTTTTTGGTTCGCAAATTGCTTGTTAATTTTTGTAGTTTGTTCCTAGTTTTTGATCATTCTCCAACGTTATCATGGTCTTCTCTGGGTTTTTTTTTTTTTTTTTTTTTTCGGTTGGGGTTTTTCTTACAGGTTTGAGACTCTGAATATGACTAATTGTAAAAAAAAAGGGCATTGAAAATCAAATCAAGGGGTAACAAGGTTCTGTCCCCTCTGTTGTCTGTAGTTTCTGTATGTAAATTTGAATCTTCATATTGAATTTAGTTTCTATTTCTTCAGTTCAGCTTCATTCTTTTGTCCAACAAAGATTATTACCGTCACAAATGGTTAATTGGTGATCTCATTTTTTATTTTTACATTCAAGCTTGCACCTTTGGAGTATTCTGGCTTTATGGCTGCAAGTTTGGTTTACCTCACAGAGGCTGTGTGGCTCTGCAATTTATTTCAATGCCTATGCCATCAGGCAGGCATCAGATTTTTGTGACCTGCAGCAGCAGTAGCAGTGTGTAATAGATTTCTGACAGTTTTAATTGGTTCATTATCCACCAGGTTGTGTCTGTAAGACTAATTAGGGTTTGATGAAGACCCATTACCTGCGCACGCAAAGCTGTGATGTCTGTAATTGGTCTCTTGATGAAGACGACCTGCTGTAAGTGATCTGCCAGCAGAGATATTTTTTTTCTCCTGCTGCTCAACTTTCCATATTCAAAGGCTGCTGCTTTTGTTTCTGCCTCGTAATCAATTTCCTTAAACCAGCGCAAAAGACAATGACTTGGAGTTAAAGCAACTAAGCAATTTGCTTGAGCATTGGAGTTTCTCGCCCATCCGATGTGTAAATGCGTCTATTTTTCCAATCCATGGGCCATGTTTTCTTCCTGATTATGATATTAATGCATGTCCCTTTCACTCTGAGATCAATCCTTCTCTGGCTCTCTTTCTTACAAGCTTTGGGGTGGAGAACCAACCCCTTTCCTGGTCTCTCTCTCTCTCTCAACAAAATCAATGGGCCAAAAGCATGACAAAGAAGGCAGTGGCACTGCATGATAATGCTCTGCTTATGGTCCGAGTGACTGTGACCATTCAAGCCTCATTGTAAAAGAAACGTTCGAGTATATAGAAATTTGATTTGTCTTCTAGGGTCCCATTTAAACCCAAATTTTTTTAAAAAAAAATAATTTAAAAAAATATCACTATGTGGGGTTTGGTATAAGTCTCTTTCAATATCTCTTGCTCTGTTACTCGTAAAAATACAAAGCCCTCCCTCTTCTGTCGTCCTCAGCAGAATAACACCGTCTTGAATTGCAAAGAAATGGACCCTTTAAGCCCCTCTGCTGGTCTGGCACTATCCTGTGAAATGTCCTTCTCCTCATAACTAGAGAAATTATCAAAATCATCAAATGGTTGTTTTGTTTTCACAGTTAAAACTTGGAAGAATTCATATCTTTCCAAAGATGGCTGGCTCACATCACTTCTTGGGTTAATGGCTCAAATACCCCGACTTTGGCAATTTCTTTACTTGAAAGAGGTCTTTTTCATCACTAATTGTACCCAGGACCCCTTTGATTTGGGAAATCTGACAGCTAAGGCAGTGATTATCCGGTTATAAATAGTTCAACTTGGTAACTTTAAACACGTATTAGTATAAGGTGGGTGGAAAATATGACGAGAGTGGAAATAGCAGCGCTCATCGCTTTTCATATTTGTTCTTCTTTTTTTATAAAGGAAAGGTATAGTGTACTAGTCGAAAACTTAAAATGAGTCTTTTGGGATTAGATTAGCCAGTACTTGAGACAATTACTAAACATAATTATCTTTTAGACTTTAGTGAGGCGCTTCTAATGGTAAAAAAGAAGGATCAATTAAAAGGCGGTCATATAATGTTAAATTTGATATAGCTTTTGTCATCAAGTAATTTGGTTAATTTAAGTTAAGATGAGTCAACAAAGTACCACTTTGCTTTATAAAAAAGGGCCAAGATAAAGAGCCTAATCTCAACAGAAGAATGTGGTGAGTAGCGGGAGTTTATCTTGACCGTTGATGTCATATGAATACTACACTCATTAATGGTTGAGATCAATGTGGATTTACTCATGCTCTGCGTACAGTTTGAAGATGATGTAGTTAAGTTACTTTATAGCTTTGGGGTTAAAAGGTGAGAACTTTACTACAACGGTAATGAAACAGTGCACATTGGAGATTTGGTAACATTTGAACAAGTCACCTTGACTGGTCTTTCAAAACCTACAGTCCTTGACAGATAGGATTGGTTGTTGTGTGCGATTGCGTGAGTCTCATCAACCCAGATTCATATTTGGAGGGATGCAACTGTTTCACTGTTGTGAGTGCCTCACAAACGGAGAACAACTTTTGTGTAGCAGGACAGCGTTTCAAGTCAATCACATACTGTCACGTGAAAAGGAAATACGAACACATGATAGGGTTACCAAATCAATTGCCTCTGAGATTTTGAGGTTTAAAATTTAGCCTGCACAGTGATCAAAACCGTCACACCACCACCAGAAAGAAAGAGGTTGTATTGGCGAGAGGAGGTGACTGCTGCTGTTGCAATTTGCAAATAGTGCAGGAGGGAGATTTTGGGGGTACACTTTTTCACTAGGGTACTGAATTTGACGTTTTTGGGGAAGGTGATTTTATCAGATATGAGCAGAATGTGCTCTGACGATGACATCATGCATGGTGCAAAGTGGTCCCATCCCAGCCTTGCGCTTCTTCCTTCTGGAGGGAGGGAGGAGACATTGGCGGATTGTGTTGTTACCATCAAAGTGTAAAAGTGACATGTCATCTATACACAGTGGCTGACTGAGTCATGACTCAGATGCATGCATGTCTTGTGTATTTATACTATTGCTATTGCGCAAGGAAACGTGTTCATCTACGTCGACGACAACATCATCTCATATTTGAATCAACTCTGCGATCATACTTCAATTTGATTTCTAACTTTTCTGAAGTGATCAAGAGGGATTGTTTACTTAATTGGAAGATCGAAATTTCAAATTAGCCGGATTAACCTACACCATTATCCTCTAAGACAAGCGGGGGGGGGGGGCCCGTCCCCCCCCTTTTTTTAAAAAAAAAAATTTTTTAGCAAACTCCCCCCCCCCCCCCTGTGGTGGTGTGGTCCCATGCCTCCCAAACACATTAAAAAACTTATTTTTTTCAAATTTATCTAAGGAATGAGTATTCACATACATTGACATTGAGTTAATTATGAATAAATTATATTTAGGGTTTTTTTTTTTTTTTTTTTTTTTTTTTTTGTTTTTTTTTTTTTTTTTTTTTTTTTTTTTTTTTTTTTTTTTTTTTTTTTTTTTTTTTTTTTTTTTTGGTTTTTTTTTTTTTTTTTTTTTTTTTTTTTTTTTTTTTTTTTTTTTTTTTTTTTTTTTTTTTTTTTTTTTTTTTTTTTTTTTGTAATTTTTTTTTTGTTGTTATATTGTTGTTTGGGATATAACAACTATAAATAATAAAAATAGTAAGGAATAGTGGAGTGTTGAAGCGGTGAGAATAAACACACGTCTCGTTTACATTCTTAAGCTTTGACTCAAAACTTATATGGAAAATTGTTCTACAGAAAAGGCAAAAACAAAAATCCTTTATATAATCGGAGTCGTTCGTTCTTCGTTACCTTGAAATCAAGTTCAAAATATTTATAGAAAATAACCCATTAAAGCTAGAAAAAAAAGGGAAAATTGTCTGCAACACGTCAAAGTATAATCGGTAATATCAAAGAGGAATGATTCCTTCCATGCAAGGAGAAGCCTTAGTATTCTTGTACTAGTAATTGTTGTGTTAGTGAATGTAACCAAAAGATTAGAACTTGCTGCTAAGTTCAATAAGCAATAGTCATGGTCGACAATAGAGGCTGTAGCCTACTTTGTGGGCAAAGAAAGTTTGGGCTACTTTATGGGTAAACAAATTTTGGGCTTTTGTCCCAAGGATTTAAAACGCATTAAATTTTGGGCTATAGGCTAATTTTGTACATTGTGTTCCAAACATTTATCAGATGGCTAATGTGGGGAGGTATTTAGAAACATACACGCAATAAAGAATTTTTTTTTAAAACGACCATTTAGAAAAATATAATTACCTGTCTAACAGGGAAAAAATCTTAGCTCATTTTCTCCCCAAATACACTCCTAGAGCCGTTTTCACTGAATGGAGGAAAAAACCATTGTTCTTCATCCCCTCTCCCCTCTTCTCTTCCTATCCGAATTCAATAATGTAGGGAGATATTAATTTAGGCAAAAAATCATTTTTGGTCGTCGTAGTTTACCATTTTTATCATTTTGGTTCATATAGTTTCGATTTGATCAATTTTGTCTATGTAGTTTCAATTCTAAGCAATTCAAGGACAATCCCCCCCCTTTTTTTTTGTCAAATTACTCTAGTATGAAGGGGCATTTTGGTCCAACTTACAACCCCTCCACAACCACCCCCACAAAAACTTAGCAGCCCCTACCCAACCACCTTTCTCATCCCTCCTCCCCATCCCCACCCCCACCCACCTCCTCCTCCTCCTCCTCTCAACCCACTCCCAATCCTATGGCCACGACCCACCCCCCACAATCACCTTATCCCCTCCCTCCACAATCACCTTTTCCTCTCTCTCTCTCTCTCTCCATCAATTCCAAACTAATTACATGCATTGCCTAAACCTCTCATCATGAACCCAAGATAAAGTGGGGCTTGAGACTTGAAAGCATAAGAAAACCTCCATTCGGGGTTGCTTAGGTGGCTAGAGAGTAGTTGTGGAGGGGATGCAATATTGGACATAAATACCCCTACATGTTAAAGTAATTTGACAAAAAATTAAAGATTGTTCTTAAATTGCTAAGAATTGAAACTATATGGACAAAATTGATCAAATTGAAATGACAGTAATTAAAGTGGTAAAAGTGATAAACTACGTGGACTAAAAATGACTTTTTACCATTAATTTATCATATGACAAATTTTTTTTATAGCGCATAAACTGTTGAGACAAACATCTAGAAAAATACACATAATAAAGGAAAATTTTGAAAACCTAGAAAAATACAATTACAAAATAAAACAAAGAAACTCTGTAAGTCGCATGGAGTGTGCGTTATGAAAGAAAATTAATTATAAAATAACAATATAAGATACACCTAAGTTCATTGATAAGCACAAAATTAATACAAGTTTTATCCTTAAATTTATATTTGTTAGTATTTTCTTTTGTATTATGTAAATCTATTAGAGTATTTGTATTGTTTTTCTTTAATCTTTGCTTTTGTATTTAATGAGTGGTTGTTTGTAGATTTGAAGTGTCTTTCGCAATGGCATGAGGAGGAGGAGGAATAAGCAATGTGTTGCAAAAAGAGAGGAAGAACTCAAGTTGGATTTGATGACTTTGCCTTTTACAGCTCATGTTGTACAGTCCATTTGCAGACCTGAAAAACGAATTTTCTCATGCTCAAATGAATAAATATACTTCATGACACTTGTTCAATAAGATGTCGACTAAAACATATCAAAAAATTGGAGCAATTGGATAAAAACTCAATCCACATGCTGTCAAACACCAAGACAGGTTCATGAGGGACAAATTGCACATACAGCTGGAATGAAAGGGACTTCATGCTTCTATAAATAGGCAGCAACTCAAATAATAAGAGAGAAAAAATTGAGGAGAAACACACGGCAGAAGGAAGGAAAGAAAGAAAGGAAGAGAAAGAGTGAAAAATAAAGAGAACAATGATGGAAAGGAAAGAACCAAGAGCTAATAACTCTTTTAAACTTGTTCTTCATTTCCTAGTTCTCATGTAAATTATGTATTTTAGTTTCTTTGCTTTGTTTTAAATATTAATTATGTCTATTTAAATTACCTAACTAAGGTTGGATGAAACACCGTTATTAAATAAAGTTCTAGTTTTTATTTTCAATTCTCAAATATTGTGGTGTTCAATGAATATAATTTTCACTTCACATGATTAATAGATTAATCTTCTTTCACCACTTCTATCATGTATTGTGACATATAACATGTATTTGTGGTAGTTAAGAGTTTGGATTAATCTATTAATTCACCCTTGGTTTATATTTCTAGTTTACAAATTTCTTTGATATTTTGTTATTCAAATAAACTTTTTCACATAGGATGCTTAGGAAACTTTGATCTTTTGTAGTTAAATAATTTTGTTTACATTTTATGCTTAGAATTTGTATTTATGAAGGGAAGAAAAATTTACTTATGATCTAAATTACAAGCTTAATTGATAAATCTTGAGAAAGCAGTAGATTGATTTCTAGATTGCTACTCCATGGGAATTGAAATATAAATAATTAGGATCTTATGGAATGATGGTGTGGATTCTAATACATTAGTTATTTGTCTCATAAATGTAAATCTTAATTTCAGTTTATTGTCATTTCTATATTTGTTTTATGCTTTATTTAATTTTCTTTATCAATAAACAAATCACCATTTGAATCAACTAGGTTGGCAATAAAATTAACTTGGGTATAATTGGTTTTCTATCTTTACACGAATCCTCTGGACATCTCGCTCTTACACGCTTATGGTATATTCGATTCGTGCATGCGAGTTTATAAATTTTAAAACACCTCTTTGAGGCACAACATTCATAAAACTAATAACAATAAATAAATATCTGATGTTACTTTAGTGCAACGAATTAAACCCATACAACGAATTAAACTAGTACAAATAAATACATATCTGATGTTACACCTTGGTGGTGCTCTTCCTTATCTTCTGACGGCATGGACAGTCGACAGCCCACGTACACAAATTTTCCTCTCAGAAAAGCGACACCTGTCCACTCTATCTCCACGTGTCATGACTTGAAATAAAAAACTCCGCTACAAGAATCGGACACGGTTGTGCTGGCGTCATCCACAGTCCCTTCACCGGCATATATATATTTATATAGAAAGCGGTAGAAGTTTGAAGATGCAAAAAATGATTAATGCATTCAAAACATTCAGAACCCAATCACCAGCGTTGATATTCTCGTCGCCTCTGCCGCCGCCGCCGCCAGGCTTGGGACGGAAAGCTTCAGGGGTCCGATTCAAACAGGCCACGACCCTGCGCTCTAGCGAGTCCGATCGTGAGCACAACATGGACAAGCCAGAGCCAAACCCTACTGAGAAAACTGGGTAAGTGGCTTTATATCACATTTTCTTTGAAAGTAAGTTGGATGTGTATTTAATTTAGGTTGCCTAATGTTATTTGAATGTACAATATTTATATATTAGGGACAGTTTGTCACATCCATTTGGGGAGGGGTATGCGACGAGGTGCGATGACGATGGGTTTGGAGTGGTATATGGGGGAATCCGGTCAGTTCCGAAGACGGAGAAGGACGAGAACCACCCTGCTGTTGACAAGTCACAGGGAAGTGAGGTGCGGGAGAAGGAGAAAGCGCGACACCAGAAAAGTGCTTCATCATAACTAAACTAATATATACGAGAGTCGACTATATATATATATATATGCAGTGCTTTTATATAGATTTCTTAATTTTGTGTGTTTTTATAATTTCTGCTAATCTGTTTTATGAAGCGAGGAGGACGACCCATGTAACTATTTGTATTGACTAGCTCTATATATAGCTATCTATGTAATGTGAATGTGAATATCTAGAAACGCTTTCAAGTTGGCTATCTTGGTTTTTGGGCCTCTGGTAAGGAGTTGAATTTATCTTAGTAAGGGATGAAGTAGACTGATATTAATAGCAATGGCACCACTTGTGGTTGCCAATTCCGCCACTACGTGTCATGACATGAAACCAAATTTCTCACTGAAATCAGGATCAATCCCCATAAAACATGATTCATGCAATAAGATCACTCAGAACCCAATCGCCCTCAAACTTAGTCCAAAAATCTTCCGGGATCCGATTTAGGCAGAACGCAACTATTTCTACTGATCCAGATAGTAAACATAACATGGACAAGGCACAGAACCCTAACCAGCAGAAAACTGGGTTAGTCTACACATTTCTTTTTGTTATCTCCCCTGTTAACTTATCGGGTTTTTAGTTTTTGTACACTATTCGGTGCATTGTCAATATTCAATCGGCATTTCCCACGTCGCATGAGAATATCGACAATTATTTGAACTAACATTCGGTATATAATCAACTGTTTATGATGATTGATACGGATATTCGAATGGTAATTCTCACATTGCATGCATAATGAGGGATTAATCTGGGTACATTTTGTTTGTTGTATATTAATTAGAGATGCGATGTCTCATTCATTTGGGGAAGGGTATGCGACGAGGTCCGATGAGGAAGGATTTGGAGGGGTATTTTCCGGAAACCAGTCTCTTCCGAAGACAGAGCAGGATCAGCTGATCCATGAGAACCACCCTGCTTATGACAAGACGCAGGGAAGCGAAGTGAAGGAGACGGAGAAAGGACGACACCAAACCCAGGCCAACGCATCAACAAACTAATGAAGGAGCCCGCGAGCGGATTGACTTGTGTGGATTCGGTGGCCTTTCTATATAATTCCTTTTCATTTTGCAAATCAGTTTTAATTTAATTTGTTGGTTATATGTTAACACTTGGAAAGGCTAAAAGTTGGTAATAATTTCATTCATTTTTGGCTTTATTGAATCACCAAACTTCCTTCTCTTTCGTTGGATCAAAGTTGTCTTTCAATTGATCATTTGCTTCAATCTGCATTTGGATTTTGTAATAATTTGCATGCAGAGTTCATGGTTCCTAAATTAAAAAAAGAAGAAATTACTGTTAAAAAAGGAGGGCAGCACAATTCGAAGGCAACCCAAAAGCCTAATGTGAGAGTAAAATTATGTTGATATATTTTGGCCCCAAAAACGTTTATGTTAAAATTACGATAGAGAATCAAGCATTATGATAGAGAAATGTCAGAGCTGTATAACGATGCGTGAGGTCCTCAAAATAACCTCAAGCATGGAATCCCTCATTATATATCCATAAATCTTCCTTTGTGAGTTACCATGTGAGGAGAACGATTGAAAAAATAAGTATACACATAGTTATATCATATATGCAAGTTTTTTTTTTTTTTGAAAGAGGGGAGGAACGATCCTACGTTCAGGCTAATCTGGGGTGTAGCCTAACTCACTTGATTTTTTAAAGCCTAAAATCCCAGTCCTCCTTGCAAGCCCCACACACTCATCCCACACAAATAAAATCTTATTAACTAACCTGACAAGAAGTCTGTGACAACCAACCCCCATCCCAACCAAATAAAATCCCATTAACAAACATATGTCATTCTTCAAGAGTTAATTAAAGCAAACTAAGGTAATCTTCAATTCTTCAATTTGCTTTTCTTCTCTAAATGTATGGATGCTGAAATTTTGGAAATTATTTAGGGTTTATGAAGTATCAACTAGGGATTTACAATTAAGACTTGTGAATTATCAAACAAGATGTGTAATTGATTTTGGTGTTCTTGCTTGCTTGTGTGAATTATCAATTGGAGATTTTGTTGATCTATATATTTACATCTTACATATATTATTCAATAGGTTATACTTTATAATGTTGAATCAATATCGAAATGTTATGAGATCAAAGACTCTTAGATATGAATATTTGAAATTGATTTTGGTGTTCTTACTTGCTTGTTTGCATATTTATTTATTGTTGTCTTTTTTTCTTACATGTACTAGATACATTTTGAGATAGTTATCAATGAAATTCACTTATACCGTTGAATTTTCTATCATTTTAGTAGGTTTGTATGTAAAATAAATATATCCTTTCTTTTTCTCGAGAGGATATGTGAGAAAGGAATTCAGAACTGTATTGAGAAAATGGATGGTTTATTTTCTTTTCTTTTTTCTTCCTCACATTTTTATTTAAAATATTTTATGAGGACAATACTTACGTATAGTCATTGGAGGCACCCCATCCCTTTATGATTAAAGATTTTTCACTATACACAAGTCCAAGCCAATGGGGTTGTACCTCAATGGTCCAACGGGTACCCTTCCCCCATATGGCACCCGGGTTCAAAATCATAGCCGTGCAATCCTAAGGAAACCCACTTATATATAATCCCGATTTAAATTATTCCGAACCGGTAATATCGAGCTTGACCCGTAGCAAACGTCGAATAATCTAGAAGAAAATATAACAAATTGGCGCGAGAGAAAAGTAATTGTAGTTAAAAACTGATAAGGTAGTAAATTCGCGCGAGAGAAACCTAATTATAGTAAGAAACCTGATAAGGACGTGAATCCGATTCCCAGACAAAAACGGTAACGTGTTGTATAATAAATTCAAAAAAGGAAAGTGCTTACGAAAAACGCAAAGGTTTTCTTTTCTCTGTCTCCAGCGCATCAGAGACGTGTGGACCACGGCCGAATCCACCAAACCATGTGATTACGTATTAGCCGTCGATCTTAAAGATTAGAAATCAATCGCAACCGTACATCCGCTTTTATCCCTAATATAAAAGTACGTTAGGGTGTCTGGTTCTAAATCATTCAGCGCCTCAACGTTCTCTTTCTCTCTCCTCACAACTCAATGAGCCTCCTCGGTTCTTCTTCTCCTGCAGACCTGCTATGCATGGATCGTTGTCTGTATCTGTTTCTTTCAAATTCGCGTAGATCGCTTCGGTGTCTACGTGTTGATGGTGGTTTTATGTTGTGAGGATGGTTTGAGCTGACGTTTATAAACCAGCTCGAGCTTGCGCTCCGCGCTCATCGATTCAGATTTACAGGTTCGTTTTATGTTTTTGATTTGATTTACGCATCCAGATCTGCAATAAAGCTTTAGTGTGTATGCCTTCGTTCGAATTTTCTAGATCTGCTACGAGTTGAGTTTTTTGTGTTTGTGCTTCGCACAGTTTCTGATTCATGTACTTTCTTTTTTGTTCAAACAGAGATGGCGACGGATCTCTTATGGATTCTCAAGAGGTTTCAAGCCCCGACGGTTCTGAGCTGGATGCAGATCTGATGCTTACGGCTGCTGAAGCTGGTCCAACAGATGTAATTGATATTCGATTCGATGAGCATATTTGTAATTTGAAGAGAGAAGCTGAAGTATTCGGGGGTTTGGGTGTGGTTGAATTTCGGATGTATAAGATATCGGGACGAAAGGCTCGGTGGAAGGGCTGAGTCCTGGACCGATCTTTGTCATCCGACCTTTGCCATGACAGGTGCGCTTGCATGGCAGGTCACAAAAATACCTCAATAAAAAAACAAACGATTTTTTGGTTTTGAGGGGAGACAGCATGGGGGTTTGCCCAGGGTCTCCCCTCTGGTGTGTGTGTGCGCTCTGTGTCCTCCTTTCTCTTTGTTCTCTGTTTTATTTTTCGCTCTCTTCTCCATGCACACCAGTCAAGCACGGATCGTGGACATCAACAACAACGAAATCTCGCGCCTAAAGGTATTATCTGCCCAAGTCTATTCTTTTAGTTGATATGCATCATGGTACCCAAATCTGCAAATTTCACACCAAATTCACACGAACACCTATCTGAACATAATCTGCAGCTACACGATTAATTAGTTTTATGCGGTTTTATTTATCTTAATTAGTAAGGGATTAAGCTTATTGGGTCATATTAACATTAACTGGAGACTTGAGAATCGATAGGGCTTGGTAATAATGTTTGTTTACAGTTTTGCTAATTGTGTTCTTCTTCAAACTACCCCACTGATTTTGAAGGTTATCGGGTTCGAGTTTCCATGGCTATATCGATGTAGGATACTAGTTACATAGTATTAACAGCAAACAAAGTATTTAGATCCATCATAATAACCTCAAAGTATACACCCATATTTTACTACATCCAATACTAAATCCATCCATTTTTATTCTATAATACTGTAAAACAGAAGTGGTCGTATGCTCGTCCAGATCCCTCATCCCACCATGCCACTCATTTAAAATACCTTGCGATACATATTTCGTCACAGATTCCCAACTTTGCAACATTTTTAATTACTTGTGTCACTACAGCTAATTTCATGAGTTGAAATGAAATTTTATGGTGTCTCGAACTATTTTGAGTACTTATTCATTATAATCTGGATTGCAGTTTCTGTTATGTTATATATTGGGATCTCAAAAGATATGGATCCCCTGTAATATTCTGTAATTTTATATCATTTGGCTCCGTTTTTCGTTGAGCCGTGGATTGTATTCCCAGTAGTTTGTTCTTAGGAGTGACGTTGGAAGCTTTCTTAGCTCTGGAGATGGCACAAGATTTCTACCGGATTGAAGCAGTGCGCGGTCGTGGGAAGGATCAAGGCGTCTGTTGTATGCATTCTCTTTTCTGGAGATTATAAGGTGAAAAATGACAGTACACCTGAAGGTTCAATTTCTTAGGTGTCTGGAAGTTATTTCGAAGCCCTGATAAGCAGTGCCCTACATTTTATTTAATCTTGAAGTTATCGAAGTTATTAAAAGCGTTTTCAATTATTTTACCTCATTATGTATGTTATTGCAGTAGTTCGCCTATATATTTCATTTCAGAATTTCATGACTTGTTCTGTTGAATTTATGTTATTATGATGGTGGCTTTGGTCGAGTAATGAATTACTTGAATATCATTTCTGTTTGTGGATTGTGCATATAGATGTCTCTGATCATGTAGAGGTGGTTGGGGTAGACTAGGCGGGGGATGGGATTTGAGGACAGATGTTTTGGTTTGAAAAATGGAGGTTTGGTTCTTGATTTTGACATTATTTTTGAAACAGCATGAAATTAGTTGTGTAGGTTATGTGGGAGGGATTCTGTAGTTGTATAGTATCGATCTTCTCATAGTAATAGACTCTGGATCAATAAAAGGCTGTTCCATGTTATAAGTCGATGTTCTTTTGTGGTTTTTGAAGAAAGGTCTATATTGGTTTTCCCTATTTGAACCTGTAATTTTATTCTTCCAAGTGTCTCTCACTGCGGTTCTCGTGAATTGCTCGGTATTTTCTGAACCTGGTTTCTTGAAAAATTTGGTAAGAGTTGACATAAAGAGTGAATGAAAACAGAGCTGCTTTGGATTGGAAAACATGTTAAATCAGTAAGAAACCCATGTATGATGTAAACCTAATTTCCACATAATCTAGTCTCCTTGGTGTGATTTTACCCGTTTTAGTGTCGATGATTGGAATTTGAGATCAAGGTCTGTAAGCTCAAAAATGGTAGAGCGCTCGGGTCCATAATTGGGCTTTGGGAGGATGGTGGTTCGAATCCATCCAGATCTACAATAACAATACCATTTAAAATTCATGTGTTGTCGGTTTTATGTTTTCTTTACTCTTTAACCTCATATAGCTGTCTGGCAACCAAAAAGGGCCCAAGGCGGCAAAGCAAAACAAGGACCAAGGCAGGCTGCCGAAGCTGAGACAAAACAAAGACAGCCAAAAGCGAGCTAAGCAAGCAACAGTGGGCACCCATAATCTAATTATGATTAACGATAAATGTCAGGTCATCTTCTCCCTGACTAATACATGATTAGTGAAATACCTTCCATTGAAGGAATCTTGAGGACTATGTCGATATTTATTTGTGTTCGATTTCAATATCACTTGTATAAAAAAAAAAAAGCTTTACGTTAAAGAAACCTAGTATGATTTTGTTCTTCTTTTTATGTATCTAAATCTAAAAAGGCTGTGACCTATGAAATTTTATGTTAATGCGTGCAATTAGACCAAGATTTGTTGAAGGAATAAAGAATAGGTTTGGGCCTAAAACTCCAGCCCAATTCTCATTTTTTCGGGCCGTAGTCTCTTATCTTTTTTCTTAGTTCGGGCCCGGTTAAAACTATTCAAGGACTATAATTTCGAGCTTGGGCTTTTCCAAATTCCGAAATATCTAGAATGAAATATAGTAATTGGCGCGAGAGAAACCTAATTATAGTGGACCCAGCTGTCAAGGCGGCAAAATAAACGTGTCGTGGTTGATAAGGTCAAAAACAGTAACGTGGAAAATTATACCACCGCCTAACCTCCCAACCACGTTATAACATACCAGCCGTCGATCTTAAAGATAAGGGCGCAATCGCAGCCGTCCATCGCACTTATCCTACTATAAAAGTAGGTTAGGTTGGGTTGGTTCCAAACCATTCAACGCCTCAATGTTCTCTCTCTCTTCACATCTCTATGCGCCTCCGTGGTTCCTCTCTTGCAGATCTGTTCTGCAATGATTCTTTTCTCTTTGTCTCGAATTCGCGTAGGTCTTTTCGAGATCTACGTTTTCATGGTGATTTGAGGCTGTGAAGATGTTTTGAGCTGCTGGTTCGTAGCTGGTTTTACGAGCTCGAGCTCGTCTTCTTCGTGCCTTGGCTCAGATTTACAGGTTCGTCTATCTTTTCTATTCGTTTAACTTATCTAGATTTCGAAGAAGACTATACTGTTTATGCTTTCGTTTAAATTTGTTAGATCTGCTAGAATTCAGCTTAACAGTTTCTGCTTCATGCAGTTTCTGATTGACTATGATGGAGTTCATAGCGAGTCCTCGGAGGTTCCAAGACTTGACCGTTTTGAGCCAACTCCGACGTCGTTCCAGCTGCAGATCTGGTTTTTCTGGAGTCAAACGCATGTTTATTCAATATTCGAGTGGCATAATTGTAATTTGATGATCGGGAAGCTGAAAGCTGGGGGGGTTTGGGGTGATTGGGTTGTGCAACGGATGTATAAGATGTCGGGACGAAAGGCTCAGAGGAAGGGTCTGTGTCCTGGACCGATCTTTGTCATCCGACCTTTGCCATGACAGGTGCGCTTGCATGGCAGGTCACAAATTCCTTAATAAAAAAACAGAAACGATTTTTTGGTTTGGAGGGGAGATTGCATGGGGTTTTGCCCAGAGTCTCTTCCTCTGGTGTGTGCTGTGTTCCGTGTGTCCTCCTCTCTTTACTCTGTTTTATTTTTTTCTCTGCTGCTCATCCATCCAAGTATGCCAGATTGTGGACAGCAACGACGACAAAATCTCAGCCGCCTAAGGTATCATCTGCCCAATTCTATTTCAATTAATATGCATCCATCTATCTAATTCTAGCACTGAAATCTGCCACTTGCACAGCCAACTCTCGATCATTATTTGAATTGACATTCATCTAATCTAATCTTGACTAATTCACAATCCTCATGTTTAATTAATTAGTCTTATGCTCATAGTTATGGCGCTGCTTTGAATTGATGTTGGATTAAGCTTTTTAAGGCATAACCCCTTATATTTGGTAACCTCAGAATTAATTGTAGAGAGTAATGTTTTCTAGATAAACGGGTTTCAAGTTTCTGTAAATATCATCTAATATAAAATATTTTATACGTAGAACAAATAAAATATTTTGAAATTATGAAGCATATGAATGTGCGGAATTATGAAACAGAAATTTCAACTTAGTCTTTTCAATTGCTTGGTAATTTGGCTAATCATAATATTTTGGGAAAGTTTCAATTTGCTTACGGTAATCCATTTTTATATGATATCATGTGCGCTGCGCTCCCAAATCTCACATCCCACCATTCACTTATTCAATTCATCATGCAATACTTTGCAACCCGTACTTATAATACTAAATCCCAGTACAGCTGCATCAATTCTCGTCTATATTTTACTACAGTTCTTGTATGGGCTCAAAGGAGGTTGTGTGGTGGTTCTTGAGTTCTTATTTGTACTTTTGTGGGTATGCACTTCTGAAATTGTTGTATCCCAAGATTTATGGATCCTTTGTAATATTATGTAATTATTTTTGCTTTTGGCTGATGTTGCCTCTAGCAATGGATTGTATTCCCATTATAGATGGTTTGTAGGAGTTTGGCTGCTGGGAGCAATTTCCTCAGTGAAGCCTGAATGTTTCTACTCGTTTATAAACCAGTTAAGACTCTTCTCAATTACAAGCTGTTTGCGGGAAGGTTCAAGTTATGTTAGTCTGCAGTCTTTCTGGAAATCTTGAGGTGAAAACTGAATTGAGTTGAGCTTCGCATTGCCTTTGTTTTTAAAGTTATTACCACTATTCAGTAGTACTTTATATAGTAATCCTTCATTATTTGAGTCATTTCAAGATTTATTTCATATGGTTATATATTTATTCATGTTAGTAGTTTTATCTGCCCATGGATATCTTTATCTTTTGTTCAATTGAATTAGATGAATAATTTATACATCCTTGATTGTAGTAAATACTTATTCTTTGTCTGTCTGTTATATTGGATTTTTTTATAGGTATTATTTTTGTATACTCGTGTTTCATGTGGTTGTTTAATTGTTGTTAAAGATGGATGCAATCAGAATTAGAATGGAGAAGGTGGGCGAGGTTGTGATGGATTAGGATTGCACTAGTTGGGCTGGAAGATGAGTTGAATACATGAGTAGTTTTTGCAGCCTTTTGGGTTGGGTCATCTTACATTCATATATTTGAGTCACTAAAGTTTCAATAACCAACTATATTTTCATAAATGAAAGATGGAGGTGTTCTCTATGGTACAAATTGTGTTACAAAAATATATGCTCATAAGACTGGCGCAAATATATGCTCCGTTACTGGTTTCATACCACCGTCCAAAAGAGCAGTTGGGAGACCAGCGAATTTATCAAGTGAAATCTTTTTGACTTAGTAAGTGTTACCTTGGTTCGTAACATTCTAGATGTGAATTTTCTGTACTTTCTGGAATTTTCTTAGTCTCTTGTTTCTTTGAAATTGGTTTTTAAAAGTTTGGGTATGGTTTTTGATCAAGTAGATCGTTGGGAAGATAATACTAAAACCGGTGATTAATGTAGTTAGGGCAAACTTTAATTTTTAAAACCTCAATTATTTTTTTGGGACGTTTTCTCGGGTCATTTTCTTGAAAAGATATTATTCACACAAACCCTTCGATGTATCGGCTGCCTTGCTTGAGGAATAGGTTCACAAAACTGGAGGGCCTCTCTACTGAGGTGTAAAACAGTGGAGTGCGGTGCTTTCTATGCTTAATCGACGCAACACTTCCGAAATCTACTCTCAACTCGGAGTAGCGGGTATTAGGTGAGGTAATTGGTCTTATTTGCATCTCTGACATTTTTAATGAATGCAATCAAATGGGATTAATATGATTAGAAGTATATAATCAATCTTAACATAAAATAGAATAATTATTGGATAATATGATTTGCCTTGTCCGCTGGAATTGCAATCCGAAGTTTTGTTTCTGACTGTTGAATTTGTCAGACTAGTTCTAGGCCGGCCCGTTGGAAATCGCATGAAATGAAAAGATCTGTAGCTCGAAAATGGTAGAGCGCTCAAAGTCCTTATTGGGCTTTTGAGAGGTTGGTGGTTCAAATCCACCCGGATCTACCATCTTTTGTTCGTGCGGTTGGTTTGGCGGGCTGGGTTTCTCTTTTGAAAAATTTATACTACGTTTTTGGTCATAAATTTTATTGTCATCTTGTCCCTCCTATTTCGCTTACGTGTTACCTGACGTTCAATTGGGGTCATGTTTTCTCTTAACTAGGAATACTTGATGGGCTGCCCAGCTAATGAGGACGAGGAAAAAGGAGAGCTTCATTTTCTGTGTTGTGCTGAACTGTTTATCTTTTGAATTATGAAGTTGGGTTTTTAAAGTAGGTTACTTTCCATTGTAAATGGATGACACTATTCCAAAAATAAAGAGAAGAGGAGAGAATGCAAGATTAAAAAAATAAGTGACTGTTTTTCTTTGTTTTCTTGCCTGAGAAATGTTACATGAATCAAATTGTTTGTTTCTAAATGAATATTTCTGATCTTCTCCTGGTTATTTTCTTTACAACAGGAGCTGTTTTATGCAATGAACTTGGTTTATCTGGTACTGGATTGCATTATGTAATTCAAGTCCCGTTCCGGTTTCTGGTCATTTTGTAACTTGCTTTGATGTGCCTGTAATTTGCAGCTTGCTTCATTTGTGAGTGCATCCTTTAAGGAAATCACATCCTTTTCCATTAAAAACTTGCCTCTAATTTTCTGCTTGCTTTTTTCTAAATTGCTTGCTACTTACTGCTTGTTCTAAACTTCATAAATTGCACAGCAGTTGTACCCCTCCAACCAAGGCTATACCTTTCTTGTTCCTTTATTTTAGAAGGTGAGTGTCAATTATTTTTGCAGATCTGTGAGCTCAGGTAGGAGGAAGAGAGCCAGTTGTGGCTTTGGGAGGTTGTTGGTCATTGAATTTTATGCACTTCTTTTAGCCCGTATAAGATTTCATATCAATGATTTGTCTGAAATTCAATGCCCATTTGCCAAAGACTAGAGAGTACAAAATCATGCCACGATGTGGTCACAACACAAACAGTAATCTCAACTGCACCACCAAAAGTGTAAGCTCAAACTTAATGCCTGCAGTCTACCCACCCAGCTCATTCTTATTATGGGCCATTTATGTTCTTAAACCACCCTGAGATCTTGGTAGTTCTAACTTCCAATGATACATACAAGTTGCATATAAATTCAATTTGGATATCAGCTTTTATTGATCTCTATATATAACATTTCATATTCAACGCGATCTCGGATTTCTCTACTCATTGCCCTCTTGATTTTGTGTTTGACTGTTCTCATTCTATAAATTCGGGTTGCATGCTCTCATTCTAAGATTTCGGTTTGAATGTTCTCATTCGGCTGAAGTTACGCCTGGGTTTGTTAACTTCAAACTAAGACAATCATTTTCACTACACCCGAAGTCAACCATATAAGTTCACCTAAGAACAAAGAATTAGAAAAATGAAGCCTGATCAAAGGAAATAGAGAAAAAGAAGAAGAGATATTTAGTCTTATACTCATTCTTAGCACTAATAATATAGATAAATCATACACTATTTAATTTTTATAAATAAACTAAAAAAAAACCTAAAAAATGACAGCTTGCCTTATTGAATTTAATTTTGATTATTAAATTACTTTGATACCAAGTGTTTTGGGTATTTTTATGAGGTTTTGCGGTTAGGTTTGTTTTAAGAAATTAATGGCAATTTTGTAATTTACAAAAGCCTCTTTGTTATGTTGTAAATGAATTTTTGGTATGTTTCTAAAATCCATTTCATATAAGGTTTTTTATATTATAATTTGGGCTCCTATATTTGTTATAATAGTGAATCTCTAAAAAACGAAACGTCAATTGTACGGTCATTTTCACAATTTCATCATCAGGATCAAAACACGCCAAGTAGCATTGTTTTCAGTCAACCGATAATATTACCAAACTATCCCTTCCCATGGCCAAGGCTTGGGTGGTTGTAACAAAATCAAAACGTATACATTTTTGGACCTCATGACATGACCCAAATATCACTATCAATATCATGGCCCCCCCTTATAATTTTTTTTTTTTGTCGAACCTCCCCTTATAAATTGGCACCTAAAAAACTTCTTCTCATTTGCTTCTGATACTGACTCGTTCCCTAAACCATTTGGCGTTTTGATTGTCAACTTTAATGCGCGGATCAAAGCCCCACAGAAATATGATGAAGCACCTATTGACTATCTAAGCTTCTAGTCGCTTTCCTTTCATAACTTTTCACTGAAGCCATTTGGTTGTGATAATATTCATAAAAAAATTTCAAGATGCTTGATCCCAAGTCCTAACAAACAAACAACCAAGAGGTTCCAGCTTGTTGACAGTTAAACCAAGCTAAAGAGGAATCCAAAGCTACTTTATTCATTTTGTAAAAGCATGTGAGCATGCTGTTTGTTTATTAACTCAATGGGGTATTTTGTTTTACCCTATAGGCATGATGTCGGTTGATGTCCTCTAGGGAATATTTCTCTTTTGACTAAAAGCTTGTCTCTAAAAGAGACGTTGTCTCTAGTTTTGTAATGAGAGAGAGAGTTGTAGTAAAAACTATTATTATTGAATGTAAACTTAACAGACGGCTATGAGCCTTTCTTCCATATTCTCTCTGAGTTTCCAGCTTTAGTCTTCTTCCTTTATTTTCTTCTTCCGTGTCTGTGAGCTTACTGTGTTGTTTGGTTTGCTTGTCTTGAGCTAGCTGCCGTGAGTTTTATTAGCTTTCTACATCTGGTATCAGAGCTGAGGCTCAAGAAAGATGGCAAACAGAAATGACTTTGTGCAGTGCCCTGTTGGTAAATTTGATGGGAAGGGGAACTTCCAATATTGGCGTTCTCAAATGGAGCTTTTCTTCAAAGTGATGGAGTACACAGATGTTGTATTAACTGATTTGCAGAACCAGGAGATCAAGTAACTCTAACACAGAACCAGAGGGAAGAGTTGGTGAAAAATAGGAAGAAAGACAGCAGAGCCTTGATGTACATTTTTGGTGCGATTGATCCAGCGTCTATGAGAAGATTGCAATGTCTTACATCTAAGGAGGCATGGGATGTGTAATCAATAGCTATTGGAAGAGAGAAGGTGAAGAAGGTAGGTTGAGACCTTGAGGAGGTTGAACTTGAGATGGAAAGAAAGAAAGCATATTGATTATTCTACGTACTTTGTCCTTGGCTAATAGATGAAAGCCAATGGTGAGGATATGAAGGAGCTAGTGTGGAGAAAATTCTGAACCTGAGGGGTGAAGGCAAAGTTAAGCTATTGAGGAGACACGTGACCTAGTACTTTGACAGTTGATGAGTTGCAAGGTCACTGAAGCTTATGAGCAAAGATTAAATGAGAAGTAGAGATTGGGATTGAAGAAGCATTGAAGGCCCAAGTGAACGTGAAAAGGAGAAGAATGACTCTAAGAATGAGGAGTCCTGATGAAGCAAGATCAAATGGCAAGAATCATAACTCAAACTAGAAAGGGGAAGAATAGATTTGAAAAAGAAGAGGAAGAGGAGAGGAAGAGGAAGAAGCAACAATTGGAGCCAAGCCCGTGATAGCAACGGTTGGAGCCAAGCTCGTGATAAATCTAATGTTATGTTTTAACTCAGAATATGGCCACTACAAAAATGAATGCAATTCTAGAGGTTTGAAAATAAGGGGCATATGCTAAGGTTAGAAGATGGAAAGGGAAATGAAGAGACTCTGTTGGGCTTAATGTGTAAGTGATGATGAGAAAAACAAGTGGTTGTTGGATACTGGATGAGTAATCATATGTGTGGGACAAGGATTTGTAGTGATTGAATGAGTCTGTGAGTTGTGATACATTTGGTGATCAAACAAAGATTCAGCCAAAGGAAAAGGGAGAATCTCTATCAAACTAAAAGATGGCTCGTAATTCATATTAGATGTTTATACGTTCCTGTTTGCGGCACAATTTGTTGAGTTTGGGACAGTTGTAGAGAAAGGATATGACATCCAAATTGTCAATGGAGTTTGCACCATCCATGCTGCCAACATAGACTAATAGCAAAGGTAAAAATGACACCAATCGATTTCCATGTATCTATTCCTGAATTACCTTGTTCAGCTCAATGATGGTTGATGAAATGGTATGGCACATGCGATATGGACATTTAAATTTTAACAGTTTAAACTCCTTGCTAGAAAAATTTGGTTTTTGGTTTGCCTCATATCTCTGTGCCTAATGATTTATGTGAGACTTGTGTTCTTGGTAAAAAGCATAGAGACAGTTTTCCTAAAGGACAAGCCTTTAGAGCTCAAAGGCCTCTGAAGTGATACACTCGACTGGAGTGTGAGACAACCTACACTGGTGGAAAATATTCATTACATATTGATGATGAGGAAGACTTGGGTGTATATTTGAAGAACAAATCTGATGCTTGTGACACTTTCAAGAAGTTCAAGGCCTATGTTGAGAAACAAAGTGGTGAAATGATAAAAGTACATGAGAGAGGCCAAGAATACATAGTTGTGATGAGTTTTTAGAGAAGAATGGGATAAAACATCAATGACAGAGGTATACACCTCAGAAAATGGTGTGGCTGAGAAAAAAACAGAAAATTATGGATATGGTGAGATGTATGCTGAAATTGAAGAATCTGCTAAGTATTTTTGGGAGAAGCTTGCTTGTGCTGTGTATATTTTGAATAGGGCTCCTAGCAGAAGTGTGAATGGAAGGACTCTTATGAAGTTTGGAGTGGAGGAAGCCAAATATTCAGATCTTCGTGTGTTTGGTTGCATTGCTTATTCCATGTCCCAAATCAATTAGAAAGAAACTTGATGAGAAGGAGAAAGGTGTATTTTTATTGGCTAAGACGTCACAAAAGGCTACAAGCTATAATCCAAAGAAGAGAAGGTTATAATAGAGGGATGTCACTTTTGATGAGCAAGGAACTTGGGATTGGTCCTTGAATGAAAGAAGACCTAACATATTTTCAGGCTGAATTATCATTGGAGATGATCAACAAGTAAATGAACCAGAAATTCAGCAGGAAGTTGAGCCAAGAAGGTCAACACGTGAGTATCGATTGCCATCTCGTTTCCAAGATTATCAAATGGGAAAGGAAATGTTGCCTAGATGAAGAAATTGTGAATTTTGCCCTGTATGAGATTGTGATCCTCTATCATTTGAGGAGGCATGTGAACATGAACATGGATTAAAGCAATGGGTGAAGAGATTCATGCAATTGAAAAGAATGACACTTGGGAGCTTACTTCTTCTGAAGGAAAGACACCTATTGGAGTTAAATGGGTATACAAGACAAAGTACAAGCCAAATGGAGATGTGGATCGTTTCAAGGCAAGGTTAGTAGCTAAAGGCTACAAGCAAAAACCAGGTATTGATTATTTTGAGGTTTTTGCTCCTGTTGCTAGGCTTGATACTGTTAGAATGGTTATTTTTGCTGCCCATAATGCTTGGAAGATATTCCAAATGGATGTAAAATCTGCATTTTGAATGGAACCTTGGAAGAAGAGGTTTATCTTGAGCAACCAGAGGTTATGTAAAACAAGGGCAAGCTGACATGGTGTGTAAGCTGAAAAAGGCTTGTATGGCCTTAAACAAGCTCCAAGAGCATGGTACACCAGAATTGATTCTTACTTCATGGAGCATAAATTTCAAAGGTGTCCATATGAACATACTTTGTATGTCAAAAATAATAGAAAGGGGATGTTGTTATTGTTGTCTGTATGTGGATGATTTGATAATTACAGGAAATAATATGAGATTGGTTGAGAATTTAGGGAGGCCTTAGCATCTCAATTGAGATGACTGATATGGGGTTGATGTGTTATTTTCTTGGTATTGAGGTGAAACAAACTGAACAAGGGACTTTTATTCTCAAAAGAAATATGTGGTGACATCCTCAAACGGTTTAGAATGGAGTCATGCAAGCCAATTTCAACTCCAGTTCAAGAAAGATTGAAGCTGGAGAGATGGAGCTGGAAATTTGGTTAATCCAACATTTTTCAAACAGTTGGTTGGTAGCTTGCGTTATTTAACTGTACTAGGCCAGATATCACATTTGGTGTTGGGCTAATTAGTAGATTTATGGAAAGTCCAAGACAGTCACATATGCAGGCAGCAAAAAGAATTCTGAGATATGTCAAAGGAACTCAAAGTGATGGAATTTTCTATCCAGCTAATTGTCCTGTGAAGCTTGAAGGATACACGGACAGTGACTGGGCTGGTGATGTTGATAGTGCAAAAAGCACTTCAGGCTATGCATTTCATATTGGTTCTGGAATGATTTCTGGTCATCAAAGAAGCAGAGTTGTGGCCCTTTCATCCACTGAAGCAGAGTATATTGCAGCCACAAATTCTGCTACACAGGCAGTATGGTTGCGCCAATTACTTGGTGATCTTCATCATGAACAGAAAAGCCCCACAACAATTTATTGTGACAATAATTCAGCGATTGCATTGGCAAGGAATCCTGTTTTCATGGGAGGACTAAACATATACCCGTGAAGTTCCACTACATTCGGGATTTGGTGAATGACAAGGTGGTTGAAGTCCAATATTGTCCAACTGGAGAACAGATTGCAGATATATTTACAAAGGGTCTCAAGATGGATGCGTTCATGAAGCTGAAGAAGATGATGGGAATGGAGAGCTATGATGAGCTTGGTTTAAGGGAGGCTGTTGCAGTTAAACCAAGCTAAAGAGGAATCCAAAGCTACTTTATTCATTTTGTAAAAGCATGTGAGCATGCCTGTTTGTTTATTAACTCAATGGGGTATTTTGTTTTACCCTATAGGCATGATGTCGGTTGATGTCCTCTAGGGAATATTTCTCTTTTGACTAAAAGCTTGTCTCTAAAAGAGACGTTGTCTCTAGTTTTGTAATGAGAGAGAGAGTTGTAGTAAAAACTATTATTATTGAATGTAAACTTAACAGACGGCTATGAGCCTTTCTTCCATATTCTCTCTAGTTTCCAGCTTTAGTCTTCTTCCTTTATTTTCTTCTTCCGTGTCTCTGAGCTTACTGTGTTGTTTGGTTTGCTTGTCTTGAGCTAGCTGCCGTGAGTTTTATTAGCTTTCTACACAGCTACCCAATGCTACATTCAACATAAGTTGGCCCTTATATAATCTTTTTTATACCAGCGGTATTGGAGGAATCGAACCTAGGAATTAGGATGCGGGGGCTCTTAACCATTTGAGCTACAAGTTTCTTTATACACACTATCAAGGTGTCATGGAGTTTCCAAACTTGAGACAATTAATATGCAATTCAAGACCATTTCCCATCAGGCTAGATTCGATTTGCACATAATCTTTTTTATTCTATATGATTAAAGTAAGGTAATATTTTTAACAGCCATATAGATAGAAAAATGGAAAACCAAACACAAGGTTGTGTGATTAATTAAGTCCAAATCCTTAATAATTGTGCAAATTGGTCCTCCATGATTTATTAGTGTGATTCATGCGTTAATAAACAAACAAAGATAAGAACTAAGGTGGAGGTCAGAGGTTCGATCCCTGCTCTTTGTACGGAGTCACCACTTTAGCCAGCACTTTACCCCTTATGGGCCGACCCGGTGAGCGGGGATTAGTCTAGGTTGTGGTTAAGGCTTAAAGGTGCCACTCATAATTGGGGCCCATCCAAAACCGCCTGGTGGTTCGGACCAAAAAAAACAAACAAAAATAAGTAGAGAGAAGAAATGAGAGGTACCCACGAATTATGCTGAACTTTTAATCATGCAATTATTTGTAGTCAACTCTATAATAAAAGTGCAATCTTTCATAGGATATGAACACATGGCACACCTCCGAGACCTAGAGGACCACACATCTTAAAACAAATACTAAAATCAAGTAGAAATTTGCCTCTTAATGGGAATTCAAATATTAAAGCTTTTCCCTCCTCTATAGACGGCGATATATCCAATAGGAAAAAGAAAGAATAATTATTACGTGTTAAGAATTCTAGAAACATTTGAAATGTATGTTAAAAAATATGTAAGGGCAAAGGAACTACTTTAAAATAAAGTGGGATGGGTCTTCCCACCTAAAACCCTATTTCTTGGTAGGCGGTGCCAGTCAATTACGCAACTTCGGCCCCAATGCCAATGCCAAGTAGAAAGATTATGGAAATAATGATATTTGATATTCGATCAAAAATAAAGGTAGTGAAAATTATCATGGTAATCCATATAAAGAGGCGATAACATATTAAATTCACACACTACATGGATGCTAAGATTCAAATTCAGAATTTTTTTTTTCTGAATTAGCAATTGATCTAAACCACTATATTTGCAAAAAAGAAGAATTATTAATGTAATTCGAACATATTAGTATATTACAATCAAGTAACATGATTTTTTTTTTCTTGAGTTCATTTATTACTCACCATCTTAATTTAAGACGTATGCTCAGCATTTACTTCTATATCTATCACATGTCAAACAAAATAAGCATGATCAAATTGTAAATTAAAATAATTTATTCTAATATGATTTCATTTTATTATGGCAATACCACATGATATACTCTTTAGTAAAAGAAACGTAAATAGGTGGCAAAAATCCTTTTTGGTTTTATCAAAATTCAAATGTAAAGAAGTAAATACAGGCTTAATATTAGTAAAACACCTCACTGTAGATAATTATCTTTTTTGTTATATTAGTAAAACACCTCACTCGCCAGATCTTGTATAAACATTTTTTTGGGAAACAAGATCT
Organism: Prunus fruticosa; assembly: GCA_018703695.1. Classification (NCBI taxonomy): domain Eukaryota; kingdom Viridiplantae; phylum Streptophyta; class Magnoliopsida; order Rosales; family Rosaceae; genus Prunus; species Prunus fruticosa. The sequence continues at coordinate 28,651,966 of CM031923.1, forward strand.
TGTTAAACTATTACATGGAAAACGTTCGCACAAAAAAATAAAAATATAATAAGAAATTAATATTAAAAAAAATAGGGAAAACATAGAGGAAATAAAAACGAGAAATGAATGGGGAGCGGGCCAAGGGGAGGTACAAAGAAACCCCCACTTTGATAAAGTCAGTCGCAGTCTTTGAAGGACTTGGAGCCAACTTTGGTGGCCTCACACACACAGCAAACATCAATTCTCAGTCATCGAGTCCTACCCTTTTTAACACTATAAATGCAGCGACAACTAGAGATGGCCAACTCCTGCAATTTCCCGTTTCTCCTTCACATTGTTCTTGTCCTGGCAAATAAAACCCACTAAATGACACCCTCATAAAGGTCAAGAATCAACATCAAACCAATCACACAGACTCTCTCTCTCTCTCTCTCTCTCTCTCTCTCCCTTCTGTCTCTGTCTCTGTCTCTGTAACATTTTTAATTGCCGTAAAAGGCTAAGCACAAAGCTACCTACGCTTGACCATTTCCTCTGCTGAACCCAGGTACGTTTTAAGTTATTCATTTCATTATGCTTACAAAATAATTAAAGATGAGATTTTTGAGGTGTTTTTTAAAAACGCATAGCTGATCAAGACTTAACCCAGTTTGGTATTTTTCCTTTTCTCGTTTGCATATTCATGTTTTTTTTTTCCTGAGTTTTAATTAGATCTGTCTCTCCCAAATGATTTTCTAGTAAGTGTAGCTAGACCCTTTTGACCATTTCTTAAAATGGATCTTGAATGATTATCTGATTTTGTTAGAAATTATTATGATCGTTTTTATCTAGAGGGATTTGACCAGCACACCACATCTCAGCTTCAAATATGAAACTAAGGTGCTGTGTTCAATCTTGATGAATAGTAGCTTGAACATGAAGATCGACTAGTTTTCCAATATGCTGTAGAAGAATTTTCATGTTTTGGATTTCTTAGTTTTTTCTGTTTTGACGTGAAGTGCTTGGTGAATTTTGCTTTTTTAAAAAGTTAATGCATTGTTGTAGATACACTGATTGTATTTGAAAGAGGAATTCAAGAGAAAAAAAGGACCTACAGATTTTAGTTTCGCCTTTTTTTTACCGACGTTATTACTGTAGATTGAAGTGAAGTCAATTGGTGACCAACATGTATCTTCTGAGAAGACAAGCTCAAAAACCATCCCCAGAGGATGATTCTGCACAAAAAGATGCAAAGGTAACAAATTCAATTACTTTTCTGGGTTTTTATTTTGTTGGAAAACAACTAGTGTACAATTGTCCATCCAAAGGGCTTTAATCTCAAGTAAATCAATCGGCTTCTCTAGCATACACATGATGATAATTGTTAAATGAGCAAGAAAAATTAAACCTTGTCTTCTTATCTTATTTGCAAAACAAATTTGAACGGAAAAGTTTAAGTTACATAACAAATATTGAAATCTGACATTGGGTGAAACAAATTTGCAATCAGGTCAAAGAACTCAGGGCTGCACTTGGCCCCCTGTCTGGACGTAATCTGAAGTACTGCACTGATGGATGCCTTCGGAGATATTTGGAAGCTCGGAGCTGGAATCTTGATAAGGCGAAGAAAATGGTGGAAGAGACACTCAGGTGGAGGGCAACTTATAAGCCTGAGGAAACTCGTTGGGTAATTCAGATGAACTTTTCTGACATGCAAAAACTAGAAATGGATATGTTGCGGTTCTAGTACTGTTTGTTTCTTTTAATATCTTATTACTTCTGTTTGCAAAGAAAACGATCATTTTTAAGTGTGAATTCTTGTGGAAATCAACACAACATCACCTTGGAGAAAAAAAAACCATGAGGGCATGGGGCCTTGAGTCTTTGGTCTTAACTGAAAATAAAAGAAAAAGAAGCAATGTTAGGATGCCTAAGCTTGCATATGCTGTTTTCATGTAGTCCACATCAAAGATATGGCAGAATAAACTCATTGTGGACTCAGATGGTGTTCTCTAACCACATTGCATATGTAGTGCGATCATTTAATTCCTTTACATGATCTGCAACTTATTGATGTTAAATTTCAGTTCACTATGGTTTGGTTTAAGTTGTACTTACTTACCATGAAAATATGTCATTGTTCAGCATGAAATAGCACATGAAGGTGAGACTGGAAAAGTGTCAAGAGCAAATTTCCATGATCGACTTGGGAGGACTGTGCTTATAATGAGGCCAGCAATGCAGGTCTGTTGTAGGCACCCCCCAAAAAAATTGCTTACACTGTCTGTAGATTTTAGTAAATAGATCTAACTCTTTATCTTTTTTCTTTTCTTTCTTTCAGAACACAAACTCACCTGAAGGTAATATCCGCCATTTAGTCTATCTTATTGAAAATGGTATCCTCAACCTTCCTGAAGGTCAAGAACAAATGTCGTGGTTGGTTGACTTCTCTGGATTCTCGTTGAACACCAATGTCTCGGTCAAGACAGCCCGTGATATTATTTACATTCTACAGAACCATTACCCCGAGAGGCTTGCGGTTGCATTTCTTTATAACCCACCAAGGATTTTTCAGGCGTTCTGGAAGGTTTGAACTACTTAACTGTTGAAATTTTTTAAGTTGTTATTGACACAGACATCCACTGCACGCACATAACTTCAACTGAAGTTTGAGCACCAACATTTCAACTTTATTGAGAAAATAAAATTTAGTTAATTAAATTTCAACTGGAAGGCAATTTGATTAGTTCCACCATTAGATTAGAACAGTTCAACTTTTTAACTTAGCATGACACCCACGGGCAGGCCGCGCACACACACACACACACACACAAGAAGAGGATGAGGATCTGCAGCATGGAATGGAATAGCCTTCATTTCCGTTTTTCAGTATGCCATTTGCAGAAGTTCAAACATGGGTTCTTCAAGCTTGTTAGGGTCCTGTTCAACCTGATAAACTCTTGGATGTAAATCTGAAAATTCATTTTAGATAAGAGTTGTACCACAAGTTCACTTATATACACTTTTAGTGATACACTATTTGTAGCTTAGCACGCATATCTGTCATTTGATGAACTTCCCGCTGCTTTCACTTCTGTAGGCTGTCAAGTACTTCCTGGATCCCAAGACATTTCAGAAGGTGAAGTTTGTATACCCCAAAGGTAAAGAAAGTGTAGAGCTCATGAAGACATTCTTTGATGTTGAAAATCTTCCGAGCGAGTTTGGGGGTCAAGCCACCCTAAAGTATGACCATGAGGAGTTTTCACGAATGATGGCTGAGGATGATGTGAAAACTGCCAAGTTCTGGGGATTTGATGAGAAGCCTTGCCACATAAAAAATGGGCTTTCGGGAGCGGAGGTGGTGCCGGGCCCCCTCCCCATTGCACCTATAGCTAGCTGAGCACCCTGCCTAATGCCCAGAACAGGAAGAATCACAAAAATTATACGATGAGCAGGAGCTGAACTTATATATTGAAGTTTAGTTTCAATTTCCGAAATGTGGACTGGAATGTTCATGTTTCAGTTCCTTGATGCAGGTTAATAAACATGTGATCCACCGTGCTTAACTGCTAACCATGAGGGAAATAGACAAACCTCTGTGTTGTTTTCCTGATGTTCTCACCTTAAACATACACTGTAATATGTTTCTTCTATTTTTTCAATGTATCTTTTGTTCCCTTATTGATTTAAGAACTTTGTTGCCTACTGCTTCAAAATTTCATTTCGATTACAACGCAAAACTTAAGCATGGTGCTTTCGGGTCATAAACAGCTAACCAATTCCAAGCACTTAGTTACACTTGTTCATATAGCTGGTCGGGGTCAGCTATCCAATTTCTTGGTACCTAAATATTCAATGCATACTCCCATTTGTTTTCCATTTTATCAGGATGGTAAGAATTATGATGTTCCTTAATTGCGATTAAGAAGTGAGTTGATTTAAGGTGTCGAACACATAGACGACTATATGAAGTCTTTACCAAAACATAAAAAATAAGAGAAGACTATTTGAAGGGAAAAGAAAACAAAGCAAAACCTTTGACTGACGAAAGATTGAAACTCATGGGCGGCATCTCAGGCCTAATTTTATATTCATAAACTGACGAAATTTCTGATTATTTTATTTGACGGGTTGTCCACACCAAAAGATGGCCAGCCAACCAACCACATTAGACACTAAGATAATCCAAACACAGACTACACACACACTTTGCAACTTATGTTTTCCTTCCTATTTTACATGATAGCTTTTGCAGATGAACTTTACGTAGACATAACAGGGCCACTCACTGTAAAGCAACTTCACTTAATGGAGGCAAAAAGGCAGATTAACAATACAACAAAGCAATTTCTTATTGCATATGAACTACTAAAGTTTCTTCTGTACAGTGGGTTTTGAGCTGTGAGGTTTTACTTGGTCAGAGTTCATTGGAATACAGGCACTCGTCCACGAGTTGGCGAAGGTTGGGATTCTCCAGGGCAGCAGCCACTCTTTCTTTATCATTCAACTGCTTGTTAACTATAAAAATGAAAAGAGCCAACTTTACAATCTCAGTTCTCAGCCTTAATTTTGAGGTGAAACATGTCAACATACAATGATGAAAAGTTAGTTCTTGCACCCTGGAAATTCCCAAAATAAGATTGATGCTTTCTTGTAACTTGACACATCTCGAGGGAAAAATCAACTAGCTTGGTAATATATATCAAAACTACTTAATGTGTCTGTCTATGTATTTCTGTTCCCTTATTTCAGAAAACTCATAACCCAGTATTAGCATTTCTTGCCAAAGATATTAGACCGAAGTAAGCGGATTGAATACCAATCTAACAACAATTGGTCCGACTCCAACAGTTACCTCCGCACATGACAGGATGACTAGGTTCTTAGATAGCATCCAACCTTCGCAGAAGATGCTATCCGGGATGAAATTTCTTAAGTCATTACCTGATGCTAAAAAGGGGAAAAAGAGATTACCTGATTCTTCATTTGCATGAGATCCTGGAGATACTTTAATGTCAACCTGTTAAAACGCATCATCAAGCATATGCATACGGTTAAACATCTTTCCAAAAACAAAAAAAGCATATGGTTAAACACATACTAAACAACTATAATGTGACTCACTCAGATCAACCATATATCTTCCATTGATTTCTCGTTATCAGTCCTAAAGTGAGGCTGTTCTTTTGATAAATTATGTAACGAGAAGGGGATCAAAAGATGCTGAAAGGAACACTCGGGATAGTGTTAGCGTGAGGTACAGAGTTGAGCAACTCCAAAATAAGTTGGCAGTAACAGCTCACAAGGGAGGTTATTCGCTAGGATAGATTCTCTATGCACCCTCTGGAAAAAGGAGGGAAAACTAGGGGATCCCCAAGAAATGATAGATTATTTATAGTTGGAGCAATGCTAGAAGATCACATTTTCTAATCACATTATGCGCCAATTAACAGATGGTCAAGCATGCATCAACTATCACATTATCCAACTAGCAGCTAAGTGCGAACTATCCGGGAGAAATAGAGAATGATGTGTCCCGTCTAGCATCATTGGACTAAAATGCATCAAACTTTGGTCCCTATTGCAAGTTGCAACTATGCTCATTGTCAGCCTCATAACTGAAACGGATCGCACTGAAAACAGGACGCGTAAATTAATTGCTTGAAAGCTAAATACACCAACATTTCTAACATAGCAAACTGACCTTATAATGAGGAGGGAAACAGTGTTTTAGTTTAACTCTCAGGCAAAGACCTATCACTGTTGCCATACTGCAATGCTGAATAGTCGGCGTGAAAGTTATCCTAAAAAATGAATTTGACCAAAATAGAGAAGAAGAAGAAAAAGATCAAAACTTTGGTAAATTCTTAAGAAACCCAGAATCAAAATTATCAGAGAAAGCTGAACTGCAGCTCAGAAACACTCACAGAATACGACCGAGCTTGTCATCAACGGTGATCGATTCCTCTGAAAGCACGCTGAGCTGCTCTAAGGAATATGGGTGCTCTGGATCTCTAATATCCCTCACGAAATTTACAATTTCCAGTCAAAGATCGCAAATTTCAGCAAAGTTGACAAAACAAAGACCATCATTTAGCTTAATTGAACTAACTGTGTTGCAGTTGCAGATATCAATCAGAAAACAAAATCCAAGTAAAAAAATAAAATTCCAAAAAATAAAAAAAGACAGCGAGAAATGGAAAGGATATCATAGATTTCGAGAGGATCAACGGCATCGTCAGCATGGAGATCTTCAGTGCGAGCAACCCTTTCCTTTTTAGCGTGAACCACGGGGTTCGCATTGATCAGACCCAGCGTCATCTTCGCTCTTTTTTTACTCACTTCTTTCACGAACCAGCTTTACCAAGTCAAGACCTGAAGTGGGTGACTGATTTTTATTCAGAGGTTTACTAAAACACCCAAAGAGTGCTGAAATTATAAAAAAATCCAAACACCCAAAACACTTTATAAATACACCCAAAACTCATTATTACACACTCAAAATCCATTTATAAACACACCCAAAAAAAATACAATTGTTGATTTTTGGATTGATTTTGGGTGTGTTTCTATATTTAAATAGTGTGTGGGGTTTTTTTTTATAAATACATGCCTAGGATTGTATTTCTATGTTTGTCTGATTCGATAACCTTTTAAAATAGGGAGTTTCACTAAAATACAAAAAATGGGGGCTGAAATTATAAAAATACCAAACACCAAAAACACTTTATAAATATACCCAAAACTTATCATTAAACACACTCAAAACCCATTTATAAACATAACCAAAACTCATTTTGGGTATGTTTCTATGTTTAAATAGTGCTTGGGTATTTTTATAAATATATGTCTAGAATTGAATATTTGACTAAATATCTATTTAAAATAAGCCACGTAATGCAAAGAAGATAATTTTCCCAGAGAAATGACGATAATGGCGACAAGCTCATATACGGATTATGTGCGGACAACATAATTGATATCTCATAGAAATTCACCTACAAGAAATATCCTTAGTTGATGTGTTATAAAATTCACATATAACAAATATACATTGTACAACATTACATAATTGATGTGTTATGACGTATAAGAAATATTCATCTTACAACGTTGGTAGATTAATAATATCACGATGTCCCGAATAAGATTGAAAATTTTCAAAATAATAAGCATTTACCTATGCACTATCTATTAATTTAATACAACGGTTGGTTATGTCGTGGTCATTGGTTTTCACTGTCATTAGAAAACGAAACCAAACAAACTACTTGTAAAAACGATAAAATCCCATTGTTACAAATATTGTTTTATTTTATGTTATATATAGTTAACTACACGAAAACTTAACATCACGGTCCCGTAGCTCAGTTGGTTAGAGCGTTGGTCTTATGAGCCGAAGGTCGCGGGTTCGAGCCCCGCCGGGACCACTTTTTTCCACTACTATTATTAACAATTTTTATATTTTTTCATTTTACAGTCAAATTTATTTAATTTTTTTGTTGTTATGATTTTGGTACCAAAAATTGAAATGCAGCGATTGAAATCGAAATTTTCCGGTAAAAATATAAACACAAAGCGACGCCGTATCCATCGGTAGATATAAACGTCTGCACTTAGCCACGAAGCTCCGATCAGTAGTTCTAAAGCGTCGACGACGACATGGTACACAGTGCCTACGATTCATTTGAGCTCATCAGCGACTGCCCTACGAAGATCGAAGCCATCGAATCGTACGGTCCGAAGCTCCTCCTCGGCTGCTCTGATGGATCTCTCAAAATCTACGCTCCGGAATCCTCCAGTTCCGACCGTTCTCCGCCTTCCGATTACCACGCGCACAAGCTGCATCAGGAACCGTACACACTGGAGAGAAACTTGTCCGGTTTTTCGAAGAAGCCTTTGGTCTCCATGGAGGTCCTGGAATCAAGAGAGCTCCTTCTATCACTGTCTGAGTCAATAGCGTTTCATGGCCTCCCGAACTTGGGCACCATCGTGGTGATCACAAAGGCGAAGGGTGCCAATGTCTACTCCTGGGACGACCGCAGAGGCTTCTTGTGCTTCGCGAGGCAGAAGCGGGTCTGTATTTTCAGACATGACGGTAATTGACATGAATTCCATTTCCCATAATTTGTCAATTTCAGTTGAAAATGCTCAATTTTTTTGTTTTGTTTTGAAATGAATGCGAAATTGAATGGTTTTAGGAGGACGAGGGTTTGTGGAAGTGAAAGAGTTTGGGGTTCCAGATGTGGTGAAGTCGATGTCGTGGTGCGGTGAAAATATATGTATAGGGATTAGAAGAGAATACATGATACTGAATTCTACTAATGGTGCATTGTCTGAGGTGTTTCCTTCGGGGAGATTGGCACCGCCATTGGTGGTCTCTCTTCCTTCTGGGGAGCTTCTTCTTGGAAAGGTAATTGCTTTTTCTGTGTCAGCCATTTGGTTTGTGTTTTAAGGACTAAAAGCATTACGATTTGTGATTAGAGTTCTTATGTTTTAGGATAACATTGGGGTTTTCGTGGACCAAAATGGGAAGCTTCTTCAAGAAGGCAGGGTTTGTTGGTCAGAGGCTCCTAATGTTGTTGTTATTCAGAAGCCATATGCAATAGCTCTCTTACCAAGATATGTTGAGGTAGGCTGTGCCTCATACTCTAAAGGAGATTACTTGTTTCGACTTTTCTATTTTCGCTAGGTAGTGAAAAGTTTTACCTTTCCTTTGCCAATTATGTTTTGCAGGTTCGATCACTTCGAGCCCCATATCCATTGATACAGACTGTAGTTCTTCGGAATGCTCGTCGTATTCTCCAGAGCAACAATTCTGTAATTGTTGCATTAGAGAATGCTGTTTATGGTCTCTTCCCCGTTCCTCTTGGTGCTCAGGTATTCTTGATGCTCTTGCTATGCTCATGGTGGCTGACCACAGCTGTATTGTGGGTGTACCATCTTCTTTTGAGAGTGAGTAAGAATTGTGTATTTGCATTGCAGATTGTGCAATTAACAGCATCTGGTGATTTTGAGGAAGCGTTGGCATTGTGCAAGCTGCTTCCGCCAGAAGAAGCAAGTCTTAGAGCTGCAAAAGAGGGTTCAATTCACATGAGGTGAATATTTCAGCTTTTGTTTTTCATTTCATTTATGTGAATCATGCTTGTTCCATGCCTTTTTATTAAGTGGTAAATGAGTTTGTGTTATTGTGTTGCAGATATGCTCATCATCTTTTTGATAATGGGGCCTATGAGGACGCCATGGAGCATTTTTTGGCATCTCAAGTAGATATAACCTATGTACTTTCTTTGTATCCATCTATTGTTCTTCCTAAGACAACTATGGTTTTGGAGCCAGAGAAGCTGATGGATATTTCTGGGGATTCCTCATATCTCTCAAGAGGTTCGTCTGGTATATCAGATGATATGGAACCCTCTACCCCTTTGCACCTACTGGAATCTGAAGAGAGTGCAGCATTAGAGTCCAAGAAAATGAGCCATAACACTCTCATGGCTCTGATAAAGTTCTTACAGAAAAAAAGATACGGCATAATTGAAAAGGCTACTGCTGAGGGGACAGAAGAGGTTGTTTTAGATGCAGTAGGAAACAACTTTGCATCCTATGAGTCTAATAATAGGTTTAAGAAATCGAACAAGGTAAACTACTTATATTTATTTTGTGTGCGATTTCCATATTTAGTATGTGATCTGGTATTGATACACAAGTTTTCATATGGGTCCTGAACATGGCAATCATGATCTTATGTCAAACCAAATGCAGTGTGCTAGATATTCTTGGTCAAAACTCAGAAGCTGTGACTTTTGTGGTAGCAACGAAGAAAGAGTTCTATTTGTACCAAAATGTCCTTATAGCTTTTAATATTAAAACAAATAGAGTAGGCTGTGGTTACTTCACTTATAATTAAAGTTATATTCGTATAGCATAAACACATGGTTGTCAAAATGAATGACCATGCTTTGTTTATTATTTTAACCTTTTTGCTTTAACATACTTAACTCAAATTCAACAACTCCAATATTTATGACCTTGTGTCTGTGTGTGTGTGCGTATGCCCGTTCTGAATCTTCAGATTCTGCACAACTTGATACCTCTTTGTATATTGATATATTCATGATTCTTTATGTCAATTTTGACATCAACAAACTGACAGCATTTTGGTTCCTAGGGGCGGGGCAGCATCCCAGTTACCTCCGGTGCTAGGGAGATGGCTGCGATACTGGATACAGCACTACTCCAAGCTCTACTTCTTACTGGACAGGCTTCAGCAGCTTTAGAATTACTGAAAGGTCTTAACTACTGTGATGTAAAAATATGCGAGGAGATTCTCCAGAAAAACAATCACCACGCTGCCTTGTTAGAACTCTACAGGTGCAATTCAATGCACCATGAAGCTCTAAAACTTTTACATCAATTAGTAGAAGACTCAAAATCTAACCAAGTGCAAACTGAATTGATCCAAAAGTTAAAGCCTGAGTCAATTGTTGAATATCTCAAGGTAGTTTTCTCATTTTGTTTGATGACTTGGATCTTCAATATGCTAGTTGTGTTGTTGGAATTTAAGTATGTTAGTGATATGAAACCTTTAAACTGTGTCAATCTTTGACATTTGGAGTCTAGAACTTGATTATTTGAACCAGTATATGTGTAACATACCAAGATATATTTGATCGTTTTCTTGTGCAGCCTCTTTGTGGGACTGATCCCATGCTTGTCCTGGAGTATTCAATGCTTGTTCTGGAAAGTTGTCCAACACAGACAATTGAGCTCTTTTTGAATGGAAATATTCCAGCAGACCTGGTCAACTCTTATTTGAAGCAGCATGCTCCCAACATGCAGGCCACATACTTGGAGCTTATGCTTGCAATGGATGAAAATGGGATCTCTGGAAATCTGCAAAATGAAATGGTAAGGATGTATTGCATTGTTCACAAATTATTAGTTGGCATTTAAGAGCCATTCGGAGTTGCCTAGAAGCTAAACAGGTTGATTTGGAAGGACGGATATGTGCTGCCAATTTCAGCTACCCTGTAGGAAAACACTTAGGTTATAGAAGTAATGTTTTTGTATTTACTAATCAAAACGGCATTCTAATTGATTTAGTGCATGGCAGGTACATATCTATCTATCAGAAGTTCTTGATTGGCATGCTGATTTAAGTGTTCAGCAAAAATGGAATGAGCAAACTTACTCCTCAACAAGAAAAAAATTATTGTCTGCTTTAGAGAGCATTTCAGGATATAACCCAGAAGCTTTGTTGAGGCGTCTTCCAACAGATGCTTTATATGAAGAGCGTGCAATTTTGTTGGGAAAAATGAACCAACATGAGCTTGCCTTATCTCTATATGTTCATAAGGTATTTTCTATATGTTCACATCCTATAACTCATATATATGCTTTTTGAATTCTTGCTTTTCTTTATTATCTATTATTTTTCTTATGAATCCTGTTTGAATAGAGTAAGTTCTTTGCTTTTGTAGCTTCATGTTCCTGAGCTGGCACTGTCCCATTGTGATCGAGTGTATGAGTCATTGGTTCATCAGCAATCTTCAAGATCTTCTGGCAATATATACCTCACTCTATTGCAAATTTATCTTAATCCGAGGAGAACAACCAAGAACTTTGAGAAGCGAATTACAAATTTAATATCACCTCAGAATATTGGTACACCAAAGGTTGGTTCTGCAAATACAGTTAAAAGTAAAGGAGGTCGTGGAAATAAGAAAATTGCTGCAATAGAGGTGGCAGATGACATAAGAGTCGGTCAAAGTAGCGCTGACAGTAGCAGGAGTGATGGAGATGCAGACGAGTCTAGTGAGGAAGGAGGTTCAACAATCATGCTTGATGAGGTCCTGGATTTGTTAAGCCGAAAGTGGGACAGAATAAATGGAGCTCAGGCGCTCAAACTTTTGCCAAGGGAAACTAAGCTACAGGTATTGATCGTATTGATTAAGGACTTGTGACCTTAAGAAACTAGTTAAATAAGATAAATTCATATCAAATAGCCAGAGAAGGCAATGTATCTGATAGGTTATCTGGTCATGAGTGTCATTCTTCTGTATGATTTTATCTATCACAACATAATGCATTTGCATATGGAAAGAATTGTTCAAATTTGTTCTTAAATATTATATCAAAGCATTGGTGCTGATATGTTTCTTAAATCTGCTTTGTTCACGCAAGGTTTTATGCTGTTTTCCATGCTGAAGTCATGTATTATTATCATTTATCTGCAGAATTTGCTTCCATTTATGGGACCCCTGTTGAGAAAATCCAGTGAAGCGTACAGGAACCTTTCAGTGATCAAGAGTTTGAGACAAAGTGAGAACCTGCAGGTATGCATATATCGTGCTCTCAGATACTTAGTTCGGTAATGAGTAGGTAGCTTAGGGACTTGATCCACTTGCAGTTTATACTGAATGCTAAGTTCTGTGTTCTAATTTAGTCTGCTTTTTCCCTTGGTCCATGTGCTTGCGTTCCTTTGTCACCCTTTTTTTTTTTTTGGCTCGTTTCAAATGCTTCTGTTGTGATTGAGATTCCTCACCCAGTTATTCATGATAATAATTTTAAACGTCGACCACTACTTGATTTAACTTCTTCTAAACCAATGATTATCCGAAACAGGTTAAAGATGAACTCTATGAACAAAGGAAAGGGGTGGTGAAGATCACCAGTGATAGCATGTGCTCCCTTTGCAGGAAGAAAATAGGAACAAGTGTCTTTGCAGTGTATCCGAACGGAAAAACAATAGTACATTTTGTCTGCTTCAGAGACTCACAAAGCATGAAAACCGTGGGCAGAGGATCGCCTTCGCCTCTAAGGAAGCTATGAAGACCAAGCAATTCGAGCATAAATCCCTGCTGCTACTTTTGCACAAGTGACAGTAGAAATACTGGTGTGACATTCGGCCAAAGGCTCATTGTGGATTGGTGTGAGAGTGAGGATGTGGGTTTTCTTTGTTGGTTATATAGCTTTTGTTTTGTGAAGATTGTAAAATGTGAAAACTGCCCTGATTTTAAGTTATAAATTAAAAGTGCATTGAATTTGTGGTATCAAAGAACAAAAACCCAAGAAGAAATCACATCCATTTTGATTGTTAGGCAATGCCATTGGCATTGGCATTGGCACTGTTTGCTTTCAACAATTTCTTACTCGAATTTTTCCCGGCAAAACGGTAAACAGTGACTCCAACCCTAGAGCCATGGCACGGTGGGTCCACGTACAAAACCTCAACCTCAAAAAGCTTCCTTGCCTTCTTGAAGAAAGCCGAGTCCTTCTTCCACCTCCTCAGGTGGGCCATCACAAACACCCTTCCCTCCGCCTCCCCACCCAATATCAACAAACGCAGCGTTTTGAGCAAGGGCTCGTACAGGTGATCATGGTACACTACATCCGAGGCTACGTCAAGGTCAAACTCCCGCCCAATTACCGCCACGTCCTCGGCCTCTCCCCATCTCAGCGCCGCCACGTGGACGACCCCGCCGTTCGCTGCCAAAACGGCGGCATTCGCTTCTACGTTAAACAAAAGGTTAGGAACGACGTGCGGGAGGTCGGTGACCGTGACGCTAGCTCCGAGCGTGACAGCGGCAGCAATTCCGACGAGGCCGGTTCCGGAGCCGAGCTCGAGGATTTTGATCGGGGGGCGACACGAGTCCAAGGCCGTGAGAGTGGGCCCCAACGGGCCGGTGCTAGGGTTACGGCGGTGGTCGTCGAGGAGAGTGAGGAACGTGGTGGCGGCTGGCCAGAGCTGGAAGGAGAGACCTTGAGACGGAAGCTGCCGGATGAAGACGGTTGAGTTGATGGAGTGGAGGCAATGTTCAGTCGGTGGAAGGAGAATGGCGGCGTTGACAGGGCTTAGAGTTGCATCGTCTTCAGAACCGTCGCCTTGTTGAGCGGCCATTGTTAGATGCTCTGATGCGCCGACGAGGATTTTGGTTGCGTTTGACTTCAGTTCAATTCAATTAGGGCTTGTTTCGCGCATTATTTAAGATATTTATTTAATTTTTATACAGCCAACTTGAGTGGATTGCTATGTGGCCCCCACATGGTACAGCGGGATATTGCCTCTTTAGCAAATTTACCGAAAGGCCCCTCCCCCCTCCCGGCTGTGAAGGCTGTGAAGGCTGTGTGATCTCATCTGTGTTCTCTGATCTGATTGACTGAAAAAACCCCCCGAAAAAAAAAAAAATAACGGAAGAGATGATTCGGGCAGTGATGGTGATAAACACGCAGGGAAAGCCTCGGCTTGCCAAGTTCTACGAATTTCAGGTCAGCTCCTTCTTTTTTCAGTTTTATTATTTCTGTGCATCTTTATTATTATTATTATTTTACGATTATGTATAAAATTGCTGACTTTCCAGTTTTTGAGGTCAGCCTGTGGAGAAGCAACAGGAGCTTATACGAAGCGTCTATGGAGGTTCTCTTTCTCTCTCTACTGTAATTAACTTTTTATATATTTTTTCTTCAATTTTTTAATTTTTTTTACGATTATCATAGCTTCACACTGAATTTGTTGGGTGGTTTTCTGTTCACCACTCTACTTCAAATTAGGGTTTCATGTTTGATTTTTCTTTTATCTAGTGTTATCCAGCAGAGCTGAGAATGTGAGCAATTTCGTGGATGCTGAGTCTATTTTCGGCCCGGTATTTTAGCTAATTTTTCCCTCAAATTCTCAAATTCTCCATGTTTATTATGTTTCTGTATGATCTGAATTGGAAAAGAAAAAATAAACAGTCCTGTTCTATTGGGCATGACTATAGGCTGTTCTTCTATACGAACCATTTCCTTTCTGGTGCAGGATACTCGCCTTGTGTACAAGCACTTTGCAACTTTGTACTTTGTCTTTGTATTTGATAGCTCTGAAAACGAGCTTGCCATGCTCGACCTCATACAAGGTACATAGCATAACCGGATTATATGTAGCTGGCACTGAATGCAAATGTTCAAATTTACAACATGCAGCACCTTTGACAAGTAGAGCATTCACAAATTGGTTGCTTGCAAATTTGCAATTTTAACTTTAAATTAGTAGAATTGGGAAAGCTTTTTATGGTTGGAATTTCGATGAATTTTAAAGGGATGCTTATTGGGAATTTAAAATGTCATAAGTGAAATTTAGGGTGCAAATTTTCTTGCAAACAAGCTGAATATGAGAGTGATTAGCTTATTTCTTAGTGTTAATGCTTGTGCTTAATTATATTAATTTTTTGCTTTGATGGGATGATTTGCTTACTTCAATTCTCATTCCTACAGTTTTTGTGGAAACCCTGGACAAATGCTTCAAAAATGTGTGCGAGCTTGACGTCGTGCTCAATTACAGCAAGGTTGTACATTTACATTCCCCCCATTTGCATAATGCCTAACAAATGTGAAATTCCTAAAAATAATAAACAGTATTAGCTTTCATCACGAACTTAATAAACATTATTTGGCGTTGTTCTGTGATTGGACTATGTTGCATACAAAGGTGGGTATTTAGTTTTTTTAGGAGATGTAGGTGAGAAAAATGCTCATGGTGTATCTTATGTTTCAAAGTATTGCTTGTTGAATTCGTGAAACCATTCCGTTGTATGTTTAGACTTCCATATTGAACTAAGCTTCAATTAGGGTTTTTTTTTTCTCTTCTTGTTTTTCAGATGCATACAGTAATGGATGAGATCATTTTTGGAGGGCAAGTGCTGGAAACAAGTTCAACTGAAGTTATGAAAGCCGTTGAAGAAATCTCAAAGTACTCTCTCCCAACTCCTCTCACCCTCTTCCCTCTCCTTGTGTCTGAGTAATCTTTTTTTTTTTTTTTTGGGTGGAATATTATGTCTGCATGCTTATTATTGCCATTCATTCGAGTACTTAACACATGGCGTTCACTTTTAATGCAGGTTAGAAACAGCCTCAAATGCCATCTCACTGGTCCCAAAATCTGTTTCTGCCTGGCGGAGCCGATAGTATGCAGTTTTGAGTGATTTGTTATCAGAACATCCCAAGTTTCTCTGATAGGAGTTTGTGAAGATTTTGGATGCTTAATGGAAGGCAATTTTAATAGAGATTTCCATAATTTTAATGAAAATTGTGATAGCTCCAGGTTGCCCTATATATATATATATATATATTTATATATATATATATATATATATATATATAGTATGTATTATGTTTTATTGAGCATGCATTGCCATCCTCAGAACGAACCCCTCGCCATCCTTGTAAATCATCAAGCAAATGACCTTCAGAGTGTTCACGGGTCGGGTTGAGTCGGTTATGGGTCCAAACCGTACGCCGAATCGGGTTATGTCGGCAGATCCAAATGATGAACCGCACACCTGTTTGTTGGGCCCAATTTCGACTTAATTCGAAACCTGATTTGTCGAGTCGGGTTGGTTCGGTTTAGATGTCTGTCGAGGCCCAAAAAAAGGCAACAATTGAAGGGGCTTTTTTTAAGTTTTCTAGGCCCATTTTATTTAGTCAGATTTCCAGGCCCATTCAAGTTTTAGGGTTCCTGTATTCTGTGGTTTTGCATATTTTTACAGTTTATCATCATTCAAATACAAAAAAAAACCTAAGAAAATCATCATCCACCACATATGCCCAAATCCACAGAAATCATTATTACAAACCATAGCGTGGAAGAGAAGTTAAGAAAATCATTATTACAGACCATTACATATAGAAATCAAATTCCATGAGTTTCATACTCCTCAAATTAAATTAGCACATCTGCACAAAGGAAAATATATATATATATATATATATTATATGAATTAATATGATATAGAAAATAACAAACAAGAATGTTATTAGGGGTGTTCATTGCATACCAAATAACATAAATGAGATATGAACAATGTCCACAATTCCAAAAAAAAAAATTTGGTAGAAACTGAAGCAATGTGTGATTATTTGAGGCTATCTTCAACATCTCCCCATGATTTACTTGGATCATACAACTTACAAGCAAAACTTATTTCAACAGCGGACAGACGCTCATGTTGTGAATAATCACAATGCACAAGATTTACTCTTTGGATTAGTTTGTTAAAAAGTTATCAAATAGGGAAAAGAAAAATTGGTAAATAAACAATACACATCTCTCTCGACCACGTTCTCAAGAATCTGTAACGGGATTGTGCATAATTTGGAAACAAGTGTCATATTTCCACTAATCGCTGGTGAATAATAAGTAGAATGGATTATGGAAAACCTAAATAACCTGATTAATTTACTTAGAGGCAGTGATGCGCAGCATCTCACTTTCTAGGCTTAACAAGTTAAACATTTTAAAGTACAAATAGAACACGATATTTTGAGAAAATAATACATAATACCTATTCATAACTAAACAATTACACTCACAGAGTTTACGTCAGTTGATAAAATGCCTTCAAAGTTCTTCAACTGAGGTGCAACCATTCTGCAGAAGTTGTCACAGTCATGTTTCCAATGAGATGCATAAGATATAGTTCAATCCACCACATGAGAGTGTTAACGAAACAACATTTGATATGATGTTTTCTTTCATGGCATAAAGCAAGTTATATCACACTTCAAAACCAATAAATTGATTAAATTCCATGGCATGGAGAAACAGAACACAAGCAAAATGAGATGACATGAACCTATTCTTTATGTCTGCCTCTCTTCGACCAAGTCTGGGAGCATCAACAGTTAAGACAATAGCCTTGTATCCACTTTTTCAGCTCTCTGAACTACCTGAGCCGATATATCTCGTCTCTTGTAACCACAAGCTGCAAGCATATTGATACATCCATATTGTAATTTAATGTAAACAGGCTTATGTCCAGCAAGAAATTTAACACGTATATATGCATTATAAAATGTCTACTTGTACTTCTGAACATGGTAATTCCATAAGGATTGTATGGAGTATAATATTCTCCTTACAAACCAAAAACAAAGCCACAATAATACAGAAAATTACCAGGAAAGAAACACAACCAGTACTTTCCTTAGCCTTCAAAATCAATTCTGTCCAGAAAAACAAAAAATCACAACAGACAGAAAATCGAGTGACTGAGAGAGCCAATCCTTTGAATCAAAATACAGAAAATTAGGGTTTAGAGATATCACCTCAAAGAGGCAGAAAAATTGAGAGAGGAAGCGATTGAGAGAGCGAGATCGCGGTGAGAGCGAGAGCGAGATCGCGCGACTGAGAGAGCGAGAGCGAGATCGCGCGAGAGAGAGCGAGAGAGACTGAGTGAAAGAGGCTAAGATGGAATGACAAAAAAATGGAAGCCCCTCAAATGTTTAGGGTTTCGCTGGATCGAGTGTGGCAAGGAGTAGGAATGTCATAAAATTGACGAATCATCTGCGACACTTGTATTAATTATTTTTTAAATAATATAATTAAAATATTCGGGTCGGTCCCTTTTTCACCGGTTTGAATATAATTAAATCGGTCCAATCCAGTTTAGATTCGGTTCGAGCGGTTTTTTTCACCAAATTTAAATTTTTCAATATAAAAACCGAACCAAACCACTTAAAACGGTCCGGTTTGGCCGGTTCGATCGGATTTTCGGTTATAATGCTCACCCTTTTGTAATGTCCAAGGAGGCCAAATTGGTAAATAACCATGAGATTATTATTTTATTTTTTTTCACTTGTGTATTATTATTATTATTATTATTTTTTGTCAACTTTCACTTGTGTATTCTGAATGAAAGAAAAAAACCCCCAAAAAAATAACACAAGATACAAGATAAGCAAAAAAGTGGTTGTGTGCCCGTAAATTTCAGCCCACACCCAACGGAAAATGAAAGTAGAACCGTCAGATTAACATCGATGGTAAGTTGGTAACATTCTGAAAATCATTTGAAGGGCTTGTTAACATCTTCAAGAGCCACACGCGCAGCATTACGCCCGGGTGCACCCATCACACCACCTCCCGGGTGGGTACCGCTGCCACACAAATACAGCCCGTGCAATGGTGTTCTGTAATTTGACCTGTATATATGCACCCCAAAACAACATAAACATAAGGTAGATTTTGGAAGCGCCACACTCTCACTAGTGTGTGTCCCACGCATAGCTATAACAGAAAGTTTATGTCCCACGCAAAATCAGATGTGTCGGTAAAATTTACCATCCTTTAACGGGTCGCATGAGGAAGAGCGAATCCAATCCCATAGCACCATGGAAGATATTCCCACCTGTCAAGAATAATTTAAAAATCAGGAGACTGGGAGATTTTGATGTTGCAGTCAAGTTTGATGTACTTATAAATTTTTACACTTGCTACATTTTGAGTTGGGTGAACAATGTGCTCCTTAAACATTTATGCCATTCGTAATGCACTATGTCAGCCTCTGTGTTTCTGTGGGCATATATCATGCATATCGTGCTGTCATATCAGTTTCGGTTTGTAAGTTCAAATATTACAAAATTTAGTACAATCAGTTATCAAGTTCAAGCTTGTTTGACAAACTTCCTATCTCCGTGTATTGTGATGATGATCAATGGCTGGTATTTCTGCCAGTATCCTTGTATCATTTATTGTAAACTTAAATAACCTGAACATGCTGCCTGCATTTGTGCAGAGGTTTGAAGTACCTGTTAAACCAATTTCCCTCTCAAGGTCTGGTGGAGTCAGCATGTCATAACCAATGATTGATGAACTGAATCCAGGGGCATACTCATCAATCAAGGTAAAACATTTTTGTGCGAATGATTCCTGCAAAGGATGCCATGCCATTTTCAAAGGATTAGTCAGAGAAAAGAAGTGAGAATGCACACCATGTGGAATGAAATATATGACGTATGTGGGGAAACTCACTCTGTAAACAGGATCTCCCCAGTGGCCATCTGATGGACTATATGGTGTGTACTGAATAAACAAGTTGATCACGTGCTTGCCTAAAAAGAATTTGATTATATCGATATGGGCAGATAAAAATATGTATCAAGAGGAATGAAATATATGACGCATTCTTTAAGGAAATGTAATTTTTAAGTACCAGGTGGAGATATAGTATTGTCCAGTACAGAAGGTATTGTCATCTCAATAACTGGTCTTTGAGACGGTAATCCATTGACAGCATCTTGACAGGCTGAATGAATCTCCTCCATACTTTAAGAGTGACAGAAAAGATAAGAGAAAGCACAGCATGTGGAACCAAGTAAATGATAATGCTGAGATAACAGCATACCTCTCAGAACCAATATGAATGGTGCCCACATGCTGAGGACCTGCATCAGGATGACTTAACTTGCAACATTTGAACTGGGGCAATTTATCAACTGCTAAATTGATTTTTGTCGTTCCCTACAAACAAAGAAGGTAAGCAATCTCTCAATTAGCATGAAAGAAGTCTCTGTCCTCTCATTTGTGATAGTCAGATGACTAAAACTCATGATGCCTACCATAGTCACACTTGCTGTACAATAGTCAAATCAATCTTTACAACTTTGTATGAATTTTAATTCTAAATCTCAAATCACAACTGATGAGCACACACTTGATCGCATGCTTCCTTGTTTTAAATTAATATTTTCATCAGGATGATATAAATCCGCAAATTTAATTTTGGTCACAAATAGTAATGAAAGGGATAGAAGTTAGAACCAATAACGATGGAACATTAGTCAACCGAACAAAATTGAAAAATCAGCTGAAGACAATAGATTGTCTCACACCATCTCAGATTGTAATAAATCACATTTGTTATCCATTTAATCCAATCTTCTAATCATTAGTGTATCAAGTAACATTTTAGCATATGGCATATGTTCTTACATTGCATGATAGTAAATATTTAATATTGTCAAATAAAGGTACTAAAGTACAGATTATAGTTTGCATTAACATCAGAGGAAAGTAATAGAGGAAACTTACAGAGCTGTAATCAGAGTACTTAATTGCATTAATGAAATCATCAGGAAGAACATTATCAGGCACCAACTCCTGCATCAGATAATAGAAACCTATAATCCAGATTAAAATCCATTTAAATAGCTAGTCTAAAGGTTTCACATAAATGTGAATCCCATCTATTTCGTACAATATAATTTGTCTCAGTAAATTTAAATTACATAAGCAAGGGAAGAACCTTGAATGTTTTATAAGGGGTTGCATTTGATAAAACCATTGAAGTGTGGACTTGTGAACCATCAGCCAGCAAAACCTAGAATAAGACATGTCCACAATGTCCATTCAGTTAGATTTAATTTTCAAAACTGCCTCATTTAGGAAAGCAAGAAGAAACTAACCCCGTTGACCGTGCCAGAGTCATTAATCAACAATTGTTGCACCTAAAAAACAAAACTGAAATATTAAATGTAGCAATAGATCATTGCATAATGTACAAAGGCAAACAGACAAACAATGTAAAAGAAGTGAATGAAGAAAAAAGTTTGAGAACTGGAGCATGAACTAATCCTAGCTCTTTTCTGTACTAAAATACCTCTGCACATGTTACAATATGAGCTCCAGCTTCCTTAGCGGCATTACCGATAGCCAAAGATACTGAACCCATCCCACCTTCAACATACCTATAAGGAAAATTGGTTTTTCAATACTAAGAGAAAGCATAAATTGGGATGAATCAAAATTGTGTAAAATGAAAATTCCAAGCTAAAGGTATTAAAATATGAGCGTTGGCATGAAAAGAACAATCCAATGCATTTATCCAAGTCTAATGACAAACTAATTTTGAAAATTAGTGGGCAGAGATATGTCAAGCAAGCAAAAGAGAACTTACGACCAAATTCCATGCTCACCATCAGTTTCTCCCATCACATGATGTAGCAGGACATATCCACTCCCCGGTGTATGGACACTTCCCTACGTAAGAAAATAGAGGTGTCAAAATGATTAACAATGTGGATGATATAGTAGGAAATGTATATTGTATAATCAATCTATTATGAACCCTGAAATGAAATAATTTCCCATAATATCATTGTCCTCTCGAGAAAAGTTATAAGGCACAGATGCATAGTTCTTCTTAAGTAGAGTGTGTGTGCTATTGATGAGAAAGAAACACAATGTCCACAATGTATGCTATCTGGAGGTGTTTAAATATTTGAAGAAATGCATCTCCACACCATTCATGAGAACTCTTACCGTGGTTCCTATTACAGCATCTGTTGCAAGGGTTGCCTTCAGAACATCTGACTGCAAAAGGCAGAGTCAACAACAGAGAAGCTAATAAACTACTATGCATAAAACTGCACAAGATTGAACTGATCACCATTGATAACGATTATGCAGAATTAAATATATATAAATTCCCATTTTAATAAAATCTTGTTGTCAGTGATCCTAGATAGAGAGGACTTGATCACCTCAAACCAGTTGTTCAAAACCTTTGAAGCCGGAGATAATAAAAGGTCCATAAAATCCCTGCCAAAGCCAATAATTACATAATCATAAACCTAAAATCTGTATCAGGAAACTAATTAGCCGTACCATAACCATAGCAAGCATGCTGTTTGTAGCTGACATTATTAGGAAAATGAATTCTTACACCATATCTTTTTGGCCTAAGGTGGCAGCCTGTCTCAGACACCGAGCCCAAAACATTGAATTGTGCACCTTATTCTTGATGCGGTCACCAACACTACAAGATGACTCACATTGCAAGGATTCAGGAGGAGCTGAATCCAACAAGGGGTCCATAAATTCACAAAACTTCTCCAGCTGATTCTCATATCTGTAAAATTAACTATTCAAACCCAAACAGACATATAATACCGAATACAAAATACGGATAGAATAAGGATAACCTTGGATAAGCATCGGCGTCTTGTTTGGAGAACTTGGAAATCTCAGAGTTGTTTAAGTCCTTGTTTGGCCCCAAAAGAAGATATTTTCCATCCAAACAAGGCGTGAACGACGAGGGGCTCCTCTTCAGCAACTTCATTCCATGCCGCGCCAGCTCTAATTCCCTGTTAGAAGCATAACATAAGGCATTGTTGTTTGGTTGAAAATTAAATTATTCAAATTTGCATTTTATCAAGCAAATGCATAAACAAATAAACAAATAAATGAAGAAATGTGTTTGTGTGTGTTACTTGATGATGGAGGGGCGGAGGAGGCTTTGGAGGTAGCTACACCGAGAGAACTTGAAGCCGGGAACGAGTTCTTCGGTCACGGCCGCACCGCCGATCACGTGACGCCGTTCAAGGACGGCGACGGATAGGCCGCCACGTGCAAGGTACGCGGCCGCCGTGAGGCCGTTGTGGCCACCACCAATGACCAGAGCGTCCCATTTCTTGTCCTTCAACGCGCTTGTAGCACCCGAGCTGCTGCTGCTGCTGCTAAAGCTCCTTCGCCACATTTCTTATCTGCTGGTTTTTGCTGCCTACCAGTTAGTGTAAGTACTTTGCTTAGTCTGATTAATAATATTAATTATTATTATAATTAATAATAATCAATAATGATAACTATGATAATTAGTGTAACACTTAAAGTGATGCTTTACACGCAATGATAAGGCGATTGTGGTGGGGCCCCTGCGCAATCAAAGGTGACACGTGGATTTGAGGTGCAAGCCCCTGCGCAAACGACACTGTTTGGCTCCTTTATTTGGAAGAATAATTTCTCTTTACAAACAAATCCAAGTATGTATGGCAATGCAAAAGTAACTCGGGAAAATTACAAAATGAAATGATTGTCCGCATATGTCAAACTGTTATTTATCTGTAAGACATGCAGTGTTTTGCCACGATAAGTCTTAATCAATGATGTTGATGTAGTGTGGACCTATGCATTAACAGTCAAAAATCACTCACATACCCGTCAATGTTTGACAGTATGAGCAAATGTAATATCCAAGGAAAGCCTGTCATATTTTGATACAAACCTGATCAGGGATCACATGCCATATATGATATAACTGAGTATAATACATACAACTACAATGTGATGTTTAATTACATTTTTCTCAGGGATCATTTGCTACTGTATACATTTTAACCCCAAAAGAAAATTACTATATACACCAGCAGCAAAGCAACAATAGTTGGACAAGTAAGGGTGGTGATTCTAGTGAAGGATGGGGATATAATAAAGGACAGACAGAAACTAGTCTCCTAATGAGATCGCTTCTGAACATCCTCAATAACAATGTGTGCAGCATTACGCCCGGGAGCTCCCATCACACCGCCTCCCGGATGGGATCCACTCCCACACATATACAGTCCTCTCACCGGTGTTCGATGGCCAGACCTGTATAAAAAAAGAAAACACAATCTTTGCGTTAGGAAGAGTAGCAGATGGAAAATAACTATTTCTGAGTTGCTGTCAAAGTTACCATCCTTTAACAGGCCGCATCAGGAAAAGTGAATCTAGACCCATAGCACCATGAAAAACATTACCCCCTGTTGCAAATATTCTAAAATCAGTACATTTAAACATTCTGAACTGAAAAATATTCTTATTCATGATTCTAGAATTCCCATGGTCTGCTTTAGTATGAATGCTTGATTTCGAGCCTCAGTAAGCATAGGATAGGAATCTGCATCTGTGCGGTGAAATACCTGTAAGACCAATTTCCCTTTCTAGATCAGGTGGTGCCAACATGTCATAGCCAATGACTGATGAACCGAACCCAGGGGCATATTCATCAATCAAGTTAAAACATCTGCGTGCATATGATTCCTGCAGAGACAGATATCAGCATATCTCAGGTAAATTGGACTAATGACATGTGCAGCATGCATATATACATGCAACCCGAATGGTAATTGCAACTCACTCTGTATTTAGGATCTTCCCAGCTACCATCTGAGGGTTTGTAGGGTGTGTATTGTGTAAACAAGCTAACCACATGCTTACCTACAAGAGAAGGCAAAGGAAGACAAGAACAAAAATGAGTCTCACTGCTATGTGTAAATGGACAAAGGCGTAAGGAAGATTAGTTTCATCGTACCAGGAAGGAGATATAGTGTTATCCAATGAAGAAGGAATTGTCATTTCCATAACAGGTCTCCTTGATGGTAAGCCATTCCAAGCCTCCTGACAAGCTGTACCAATTTCCCCCATACTGTAATATTAACAAAGATGACATAATTAGGTGTACCACAAATGTCCACGGTTCAGCATGCTGATCACATTGGAACTATCCCTGGGAATGGCTTAAGTTTCAAATTTATACACTGATATACATAAATACAAAAACTTGTATAATTTGTAATAATTATCCGCACCTAGATTACCGCAATACTTTAGATTGCATTTTAGTGGTCTCTCTACCAAATGAGACCATGCTCTTCCATATGAGCTTAGTTTATCAACCAGGTTGCACTACATAGAGACAACACATGGAATTTCCAAAATGAGAAGAATAAAAGCTACATACTATCATACCTCTCAGCACCAATGCGAATACTAGCAGTATGCTGAGGACCCACTTCTGGATTACTCGATTTGCAACATTGGAACTGAGGCAATCTATCAACAGCAACATTAATTTTTGTTGTTCCCTGTTCAATTCAATGATAGCAAAACTCAACTCAACATGTCTTGAGTAAGCTGAAGATATAGAAACTAGTCCATGCATGGAAAGAGATAGAAGTCCCACCAGAGAAATTTTTTCAATGGCATAAGAAACAGAGACTTGTCTACAAAGGTAACTTAAAACCAAAAGAAACAAATGTACAATGCTAATCAAGGTATCAAATATTCAAAGTTACCAACTAAGGGTTCTTACAGAGCTGTAGTCAGAGTTCTTTATAGCATGAAGAAAGTCGCGGGAAGAAAATCTTGGGGCACCAACTCCTGTGTCAGAAAAATCATAATGTTTAACTTTGAAAGGAAATACAGGACTCATTGGAGAGAAATTTGAAAGGTTTATGTGAGTCTGGCATATCAGCTTCGGAACAAATGCTTTTGAGCTTTTGACAAAAACATGTTTCATTAGTATAAAAATAGCTGTTGATGCTCTTCTGTGTCATGGAATAAAAACATAACATTTACCATGAAAGTCTTGTAGGGAGTTGCATTCGATAAAACAACTGAAGAATGCACTTGTGTCCCATCAGCCAGGCATACCTAGATTATAAATATTTTATCAAAATCTGAATGAAATATTTGCTTAGTTGAGAACATCTTGGAAATTCAGCAACTGAACTAACCCCATTCACTATGCCTGTGTCTCCAATCATCACTTGTGAAACCTAAACAGAGAAATAATATCATAAAAGTTGAAAGACAAAACCTTATAGAATGAAACAAATGGTTGTATACTAAAATGGAGGGGATGTAGAAACAGACTAAAATGTCTAACTTATTAGATACTAAATAGATATGAAAAAGTTAAGCAAGAAGAAACAGGATGTCCTATAGTTTAACATATGCCAGTATATAAGCCTAAAGAAAAAGAAAACGAAAGATCTAGATGAAAATAATAAGACAACAAAACTTCATTTGGTGATTGCAGGAAACCTTAAGGGAAATCAACATTGCCACACTACTGAAAGCCATACTCCAAGAGCTCAAATACCTCTGCATTGGTAACAATATGAACCCCAGCTTCTTTAGCAGCATTACTTATGGCCAATGATACAGAACCCATACCGCCTTCAACATGCCTACAAAGAATGCAGCTTATTTATTATCAAATAGATTCAACGACCATTATTGAAAGCATAAATACACATTATTCTGATATACAATTAACAATTATCATACTTATAAACTTCACATATGAGGTACTTACGACCAAATATTACGATCACCATCAACTTCACCCATGACATGATGTAGCAAAACGTATCCACTCCCAGAATTATGGATACTTACCTACAAAATGAAATAGAGAAAGTCAGTTGATAATGCTAAAAACTAGCAGAGCATCATTAAAATTTTCATAATAGATCTGAACCACTAGTTTGGTTGCACTTCATGAAAGTAAAGGAGTGACAAATATGGTTACTCAAAAATTCTAATAACAATTTGTTTGTATGAAGGTGAGGAAGGGGAGAGAAGAAGTTCCAATAACAATTCTGGTCTGTCCTCCAAGATACTATATAACTTCCAACTCCACATTATCAAAGTAGGAAATTTTGTTATTATTATCATACTCCTCCATCATGCTTCCAAAGATAGTATCCTTCTATACATTATCAAAGTATAAAAGTCCTACCATATTTCCAACGATAGCTTCTACTGCAAGTGTTCCCTTGAGTATATCTGACTGCATTACATCATTGGGTTGTGAAAGTAAGATTCTTTGCTCAAATGACTAACATCTCTCTTTAAATCAAGATGCACTTGTGACAGTCATATGGAAAATATGAAAACCACAAATGAACAGCTCAAAGGCAACCTCAAACCGCTTATTCAGATACTTTGAAGTTGGGGACAACAAAAGATCCACAAATTCCCTGCCAATTTTTAAAAGAATTAAAAGGAAGTGACTTGTTGGGAAATTCAATTGATAATCAGATACTCATACTTACACCATATCTTTTTGGCCTAAAGACAGAACTTGTTGCAGACAACGGGCCCAAAAAGCTGATTTGTGCCACTTATTCCGGAGGCCATCAAAGATAGAGGAATGTTCCCAGGGGAAAGTTTCAGGGGTACGTGAATCCAAAACAAAATCCACAAATTTTTGGAACCTATGCAGCTGATTTTCGTAGCTATTAACCAAAACAATAGATTGATTTATGAGCTCTACAATTTTTTTTGAATGAAGCTAAACATAAATTGATCATATGATTGAATGAAGAAAAAGTTGACCTTGTATAAGCATCTGCATCTCGTTTTGAGAACTTCGAAATTTCCAAGTGGTCTTGTTCCTGGTTGAGGCCCAAGAGCAGATAACGCCCATCAAGACATGGTGTGAACGATGAAGCCAAAGGCTTCAACAACTTCAATCCATGTCTCGTCAATTCCAGTTCCCTTCACCAAATCAAATTAGTAACAAAATTGAACTAAATTCAAATCATTATATCAATGTTCAATTAATTCGTTGAATGCCGGACCCACGCAGGCACCAGACCCTACCTGGCGATGGAGGGACGGAAGAGGCCGTAGAGGTAACTGCAGCGAGTGAACTTGAAGCCGGGGATGATCTCCTCAGTGACGGCGGCGCCGCCGATGACTTGGCGGCGCTCGAGGACGGTGACGGAGAGGCCGGCTCGGGCCAGGTAAGCCGAGGCGACCAAGCCGTTGTGTCCGGCGCCGATGATCAGCGCGTCCCATTTCTTGGCGGTGAGGTGGCGCTTGGCAGCGGCGGTGCTGAAGGCTCTTCGCCACAACATTGAGTCCAGATGACGCGCGTAGGGTTTGGGAGCTTCTTGTTGTGTGTTTCATGGAGGAAGAGGTAGTTCCTTCAATGGGGGATGAGCTCTGTTCAAACGAACATTTCAATTCTGCTGCTGCATGCAGCGGCCACTGGCCAGTGGGCAGTGAGACTTAGTTTTTCTTTTTCGTCGTTGGGGTGGGCGAGACCCGGCCACGTCGGACGCTGGGGATATATCTGTCATCTACGTTTCCCTCGCGATTTGTTTGGTTCTGTCTGTATCCTAGTTAGTGAAATATGGGGGAAAAGTATGAATAAAATACGTTATTCAGTAAGGCCCTGTCTAGTAACGTTTTCAGTCTTGAAAACGAAAACAATTTGCATTTCTAGGATTTAAAATGCGTTTGGTAGATTAATTAGAAAACATATTCAGAAAATAAAAACAATGAAAACGTGTATTGTAGTACAATTTGAGAATAATAATATGTGAGTTATTTTTCAAGTATATTTTTGCTAATGTATGTTCTATAAAAAATAAAAAATTTCTAATGTTATAAAAACCTAGAATTATCTTTAATAATAAGTGAAAATGATAAATAAAAAGGTGGAATTTTCTTCCCCGAAACAGGTAGAACTACGAAAATAAAAATAAAAATAAAAATAAGGGAGAACACATTAAAAAAAAAATTCCATATGTTTCTTGGTCAACCAAGAAAATCATGAATTGTTTCCTATTGGTTTATTGAAATATATATTCTATATTCTATATTCATTAATTAAAATTTTTTGGCTAGATAAAAACTCCTTCCCAGCCCCGTTTCTTTCTTTCTTCCCCTCCTTTCTCTTTTCTTCTTCCTTCCCTTTTTTTTCACTATCTCTTCATGCCGCAGCATCCACTCCTTCCTTCCATGGCATGAATCCCATCAACTCACCTCTCTGTCTCTCTGTCTATGTCTTTGTCTCTCTCTCTCTCTCCCCTCCTCCTGACAGGTGGTGATGGCGATAATGGTGCTTTGATTGGGCATGGGTGGTGGAGGTGCTGGGGTCGATTGCTTTTTACTAGGTGGCGATGATGTGTATTGGGTTCGATTGGGTGTTTGGTTGTGATTCCATTGGGATGGTGGTGGTGTTGGTGTCGACTGGGTTTGATAGGTGGTGGTGATGTGGGGACTGGGTCTGTGAGGTTTGGTAGTAGTGGTCGTGGTGGGTTTGAGTATCGTTTCTGTTTTGCCGTAGAAAAAATGAAAACATAAATTGAAAACGATAATTTGGAGTTTTCAATTTTTGTACATGAGTTTGAATATGTTTTCTGAAAGTTGTTTTTCATGTTTTCAAACTCTTGCCACCGAACGCATATTCGACCTTTTAGAGAATGAAAACAGAGAATATGCTGAAAACGCTCTATCCAAACGGGCCCTAAAATTTTAGCAAGATACAACTGAAAAATTCCACAACTATATAATATTTTAATATAATTTATTTTATTTTTTTAATAATACATAAAAAATACATACATATACTAAGTAACTGTGTTTGCTTCTTTTCTTTTAGTTTTTCAATAAATTAACCATCAATTTACCCCCTGAACTTGTACACTATTTTCAATTTGCATCCTCAACTTTCTGGAAAATTGAGTACATGAACTAATTTTTATTGTCAATGCCCCTTATCATTTAAATCTCAACGTTTCATCCAATTTTTTTTTTGGTCAAGTCAAACTCCATTCAATAAATATGAAAACACATTACAAGAGTTTGAAGGCTGAATAACATAGATAGAAACAAAGACATAGGCCCAAAGGATTACAAAACATATTTTGAATACAAGCAAGGCCCACATACAGAGTTTCAAACCAAAACAACCCTAAAATTGAAAACAAGTTGCAGCCGCACCACCCACAGCAAAGCAGCCAAACCACCATAGCAAGTCCACAGCCACCAAGAGGGAGTCTCTGGTAACATAGTGAACCAGAAGTACAAACGGAAGATGGGGGTGAACAAGCCACCTGTGCAAATGAGCTCCCATAATCCAAGTAAATAGTGCATATTGCACTTTAAAGGCATCCTCATACCCGAACGCGCCGCCAAGTAAGAATGGCGGAGGAGGCATCCGTGAACACGAGGAGCAGAGGTCAGTGGTAGAGAGGTGGCGATAAGAGACAACAATAGACGAAGAACGTCCAGAAATGAGCATAAAGCCCAAGCAAAATCACCACAGAGGGTGAGGCAAAATCACCACAGAGGGTGAGGAGGAAACAGTAAAATAAAAAGGGGCAAAACCAAAAACAAGGAGAGATTAACAGAGAGAAAGGAAGAGGGGGGAAGGGGGCAGAC
Source organism: Prunus fruticosa (assembly GCA_018703695.1). Classification (NCBI taxonomy): domain Eukaryota; kingdom Viridiplantae; phylum Streptophyta; class Magnoliopsida; order Rosales; family Rosaceae; genus Prunus; species Prunus fruticosa. Next base: position 28,682,456 of record CM031923.1, read on the forward strand.
CACCTCCCCCCCGGATGCGGCGCTGAAAGGTTGGGGTAGTTTTTTCTCTGCTAGGGTTTTTTCTCTGCGGCTTCAGTCCTGTTTTTTAGCACACCCCCAACGTTTCATCCAATTTGTCATTAAATATGAGTGCAACTTGTCATTTTATATGTTCAAATAATATGAAATCTAAAATAAATAAATAAATAAATTATTTTAATAAATTGAGGGACCCACCCATATCTTCGTAGTGATGAAAAGGGTTTAGGGTGGAGTGGGTAGGTATGTGGGTTCTAGGGTTTAGGGTAGGGAGAATTGGTCTGGAGTGAAGGGTTGAATAGTTTAGAGATGATGCCAAAAGATGCTTTCCTTGGGGGGAATAGCTCAAGATAAGCGTGTAGCTTTAAACTTTCCTAAACATGATCATCATATACTTAAAATAATCCATTTTTTTTCTCAAAAAAACAGGATAAGCAAACCTCAAAAGAACACAAAGCATGCACTTTCATTACCCAATCCGCCGATTTCAAAGGAAGACAAGAAAAAGTCTAGCAAATATGAGAAACTTCACATGGGCTCATGAGTTTTGTTCCACACTGATGAATAATATAATATAGACAAGCAGGTTAGACAAAGAAACACCCTTTTCTTTATCTCCATTTTTGAACAAAAACTACAATAATGGAACTCTATGCATATCATAACATTTCATATGTATTGAATTACCTAGGAGAGATAAAATGACTAACAAAATAAGCTTGGATTGATGAACAATGACCCAAGAAAACCAAATTCTCATTTCTAGAGTCAGACAGAAACTAGAATACAGGATAAAACTAGGACCAGAGAGTATCCAATTTTATACAGTAGCTAAAAAAAGAAGTGTGATTCTTGTAAGTAACCACAACTTGGTCCTGCCAGTTCCAGAAAACCAGGAAGAAGAATTTGTTTAGTGATAATAATGTAGGATGCACACATATACATGTTACAACAACATTTGTTTCTTTTGTATCAATAAATATCAAGTAAGTTGTTTGGAAGTTTTACAATCATTTTCTTGAAAGTGAAATTAACTAGGCAGGCAAGCCAGATTCTCCTAACCAACACTGTTTTGCAATGATATAATTTAAGGTAAGAACATTTCACGATGACATCTAATTATTCTCAAAAGGTAAGTGGGTTCTTTCTTTAATGATTCTCCCCTCTACTTATGAAAACCCACATGCTTATAATAATATAATATTAGATCATCGTACTTCCGATTACAAAAAGACTTGGAAAGGAAGCAATTGACTGTCCTTGGAATCACAGAACTCCTTCTCTCTGTCTCTCTGTTCCTAGTTTCAGCTTCTTATTCTAAACACATAATATTTATTATTTTTTTTTTTTAGGTGAGACCCAAGGGTATCCACCGTCGACCGACAGCAGTGACTAATCCCTTTCGCCGCGGGAGCTCTCTCAATGGAGGTAACGACTGCGCCACGAAATGCGCTCTGTTCCCATGGGCGGAATCGAACTCCCAACCTCATGGCTAAACACATAATATTTGATAAAATGCAAACCAGAAATTTTGTCTGCCAACTTGCATCACCCCATTTGCATGAACAGTGATCCTGTGATCTCTTCTTTGCTAGTCCCTTGACTCAAGTATACTACCTTTCTTTATATTTCAGACTTTCTATACCATTCAGCTTCTCTGCCTTAAGCTTTCCCTTTCAATTTTTTCCAATCCTTTTATCACCCGAATTCATTCTCTCTTAAATATACTAAAGAAACTTTGTTCTGATCACTTTCACCATACTAATCGTTGCTCTAATATCTCAGAAACATGAGCAAGCTTTCTTCCCCGCAACCCAGTTTGACTTGGACAGCCAAACAAAACAAATTGTTCGAAAACGCTCTGGCAACATATGATGAGGAAACCCCTGATCGTTGGCACAAGATAGCCAGGATTGTTGGAGGGACGACTGAAGAGGAAGTGAAGAGGCAGTATGAGATCCTTCTGTCAGACATCAAGCGCATTGAGTCAGGCAAAGTTCCCCTTCCTAAGTATAGGAAAGTTGGATCAAGTAACATCAGCAATGAAGAAAAGAGGTAATACGCTTCTCCTTATTACTTGATAAGATGTAGACAAACAGCTTCTAAATCCTTGGTTAACCATATTCAAACCTTCTAAAACCACAAGATATATGAACTGTTCTATGATATCACCAACAGTAACAAGTGAAACACACTTCTGTACTAAATCCATACTCACAAATATAAGGATTCTAGGTATCACTATTGTGCTTGTGAAAGCATAAAAGTCCATCTTGGATAACCTCGAGCCTCAATTTGATACTAACCTTCTTATTCTTCATTTTGCATGAGCTTGAATCTTCTTCATAGGTGGAGTCGCCTTTCAACGTTGTCATTATCTGATCTTCATCCTAACAGTTAAAGCCATAGTGGATGAAAGAACATTGCTTCCTCCTTGCTCATATCTTTTGTTCCTATACTGGAAGAAAGTTTGTTCATTGATGATGATTTGCAGCACTAGAAAGCACTTAGTTCAGAAAACACTACAAGCTGCCTGTATAATAACTTCCATTTTTCTTCTGCAGCCTGAAGACCCTAAAGCTCTAAAGGAAGATGCCCTCCAGAAGAGCACCAAATTCCTCTTAAAGTGGATCTAGAAATTAACTCATAACACCCCACTCTTCCCTACCCCTTACCCTTTTTTGTTCCTGTAACTTCTAGATGCAATATACTTTTGTCTTGCACATGTACTCAGGAAGAATCATCCCATATGCTATTGCTTACTTATTTCTCATCATTATTTAAAGAAAGGATGCATATCACATGAGCCTTAGCTCTAAGTCACGTAGGGTGGGTTGGGGTTAAGGGAAGAAATCTTAGGTTCAAAATTAAAGAAAGGAAGCATTAAATAACATATTACTCTAACTGAGTGACACTTTTTTAAACTCATTACAATAAGTTTGCAACTGACATTGTAAGATTCAAATCATTCCCAAAAAGGGCATGAAGCACTAGAATCATTTGGATGTAAACTGCTAATTTTCCACGTTTGAGTGTTAGCATACCAACGAAAACCAGCTAACAACTAAACTATGTTACCATTCCAGTCATCATGAAGTTTGCTCCGTCAGTCACTCACACGCACATGCGCAATAGCAATTGATTGATAAGAACTCTAGCATTCGCTTTCTATACATTTCTAGTCATTCATGCCAATCACATTACCTATATAAATGCTAGATAAGAATCTCAAAAATGTCTTACACTACTATTTTCTCTGCAACCCAGAAAACAGAAAAGCTCAGAAAATGTTCCTAATCTGTAGTTGTTTGCAAAGGCAGTGGTGTTTCTCCTTCCTTTGGGCCACCGCCACTCTTTTCTCTGTAAAGTTTTGCCCTTTCAAACATCTGTTTTAGACCAAACCAAAACCAAAATCATATTTATCTCCCAAATTTCCAACAATTCACAAATATAAATCTGCCACTAAGTAAATACATGTTCTGCAAACAAGAGTGAGAGAGAGGCTAGAAGCGTACCTTCCGCACTGTCTCTTTCATGCAAGTTCTGTGTTCATCCATTGAGGCATGAATAAATTCATGAATGTGATCCCTCAAATTCGACACATAGCTGCCACTCCCAAAATTCTTCTTTCTACAAGAACCCATAGTCGCCGTTGATTTACTTTGTAATACTAAAACTTCGCCGTTGCAGTATTTGGCGCACTGAGGTCCTGAGGAGCTGAACAGGAAAACAAAACGGAGGTAAAAGAAACTGACTTGGGGAAGGAGGCAAAGGCGCCAATGAGGCCATGTGATATCAACTCTTTCCAAAATGCAAAACGACGCCGTCAGATATAGGGCATATTCTGGAGAAAAATGCGATTTGAACTGGGCCGAGTTGAACCATTAGGCCCAAAACGGAAAGTGTACGTATACTTTCAGTTACAGCCAGCCAGTGGTTTGCAGTTCTCTCTGATAATTTGATAAAGCAGAAAGTGAATACAGAGACAAAGATGTCATTTCAGGTTCGTCATTACAAATTAACCTTAACCCATAAATTTTCGGTGTTTAAAAGAAGCGAATTTGCAGAAATTTCTAATCTTTTCTGCGACAGATAATATTGGGTTCGGCGTCAATGGCACGCCGGAAAATACTAGCGGAGATGGGATATGAATTCACAATCATGGTACATTGTGTTTATACAAAAGAAGCATTTTTTTTTTTGTCTTGCTTAATGGGTAGCTATTGAAATTTTTGATCGGGTTTATGGGTCTAGACTGCAGACATAGACGAAAAAAGTATAAGGATGGAAAAGCCTGAGGAATTGGTGATGGTTCTAGCTGAGGCCAAAGTACGTCTTCTTTGTCCACTTTTGCTTTTTCTTTGCTTTCTTTCAATTTGGTGGTGGTTATGTAATTTCTTTAGTTTTACTTTGCTGGTCAAATAAGTGGGATCAATTTTGTTTTACAAGAATTGCAATTGGAACTGTAGATTCTAATTTATATGCATTACTTTTCAGTTTGCAAGACTTTTGAATTATATTTATGAGAATATAACTTTCATTCAAGTGTGTCTCGCCTCCCTTTTTATTTTTGTTAGGCAGATGCCATAATTTCAAGGCTTCAAAGTACAAGTCAGCCGGATGAAGATGCTCATGCAACACTGTTGATTACTGCGGACACAGTATGCGTTTATATGTAATATATTTACATTTTTCAACTTCTTGCTATTTGAAATGTATCTGATTTTGACATAGATTAGTTTCTCATTCGCTAAGAATCGAAACAGAACATGTCTCTGTTCTAAAATTCTGTAATTGAAATACCCTTTACTGTGGTCTGGTAATTCCATTTGCTCTTTAAGTGTGGCCCACTTATCCAGAAAACATGTTACAGGTAAAAAAAACATCAGAAGCTGTTTTTTCTTTTAGTGAATTTTAGTGAGTGTCTCTTGTGTTGTTGGCATGTACTGTGCAGTTAAAGGTTAATTCTCACTACTACTGCGTCTTATTGATTTTGAGGTGGTGGTGTATGAAGGGATAATAAGGGAAAAACCATCCAGCAAGGAAGAAGCATGGAATTTTATCAAAGGTTTGCTTAAATGGAAACTGTCCACCTTTATCCTTTGTTAAAATTAGCTGGATGTAGTGGTCAGGTCTTTGTGGGTTGCAGGCTATTCTGGCGGTCAAGCTGCAGTTATAGGATCTGTATTTGTGACCAACCTTAAAACAGGGAAAAGACAAGGAGGATGTTGCAGAGCTGAGGTACTTATTCTTTTACTGCTTATGCTCATTCTTTAGCTGTCCTGTCCTAAAGAGCAACAATCAAGTTTCAACATGTCAGAAATAAGCTTCTTTTCTCCCTTTTTGGGTTCAAGTTTGTGATTAACAAAGATTATGGATAGTTATATCCTTCCTGGTTAGTTTGGTAATTTTAATATCTATTTGATGATGTTGTCGTACAGGTTTATTTTCATGTCATACCAGAGGAGATTATTGATAGCTTGGTAAATATTGGATACATAATCACTTTCGGTACTTCATTGTGAGCTATTTTTCTTTGTTGAATTTTGTTTATGAGTCTGATGTTGGCCCAGATAGAGGAGGGAATTACACTCGATGTCGTTGGGGGTTTGATGCTGGAACATCCACTGATATCTCCTTTTGTAGAAGCAGTGGTTAGCTCTCTCTTCTCTCTATCTCATGTCTATGCTGCAGAGATACAACTAAGAGAGCCTTTCATATGGTCCTTTCATTTTTTTAGCCTCATTCCTTGTGCTTCACTAATGCGTTCTAAAATTTCTTGCATCTTCCAAATGAGTCAGCAACCAAACAAACTTGAATTTTAGCCTCAGTATATCTTTGCATCTTGCATGCATATATATTAATAATCATCACAGTTTGCCCCACAATTATTGCTCTTGATCTGCCTTCTCAAACATTTCTTTGCAATGTGCTTCGTTCGGTTTGTGGCAGGTAGGGACGACTGACACAGTGATGGGGCTACCTAAAGAACTCACAGAGAAACTCATTCATGAAGCACTCCAACTGCCGTAGTTAGCGACCAGGCTCTTGTTGCTAACATGGCAGCTGCAGATGAATCTACAATTTCCCGTCAGTTTCAGAATTGTGGGATTGAACCCCATCATTAATTACTTCAACTGAGGTTGTGTAATTGTTTTTACCACATCAATATTAAACATTTTGATATTGATTATGGCGATGATGGCACATATTTTAAATATCATACTTCTCTTAATTTTGAAGATATGATATTAAATTATGTTCCTTTGTATTCTCATGTAATACCTTAATCATGTTATATGAAATTCCTACTATATCCAGTCAAAAGAAAGCCTTACTCGAGATATTTGTTCTTTTTCGACAATATAGAGCATATTATGCCATAAGCTACTTTCAATTCAAGTAACAAGATGAAACAGTTCGAAAGAATTTCTCATCAACAAAAATGCTGCTCTCAAGCCGCTCACTGTAACATAATACAATTTCAGATAGTAAAATTCTCATGGCTGGAAATACGACTATACAAATAGCGTCCTTTATCTTTTTTGCTTCTTTCTGTCATGAGCATTGCAATTACTTGTAAACCTGATGATACACATGTTACAAAAAAGACCCTCTAAACTCGCTCAATCTGTGGCCGCACATCAAGCTTATGATGGCGACAAGGATCTAAATGGGTGACCTCGGCTTTAAATTAATGGAGCTGAGGGTTGCTTATCGTGTCAAAAAGCAGCTGCAGCTGAGAAGTAAAATTCTTGTCACCCATGAAGCTTTGAGCAATTGAGGATATAATAGATTTAACCCATGAGCCTTGGGGCTTTGAGAAGATAAATGCCCCTCACAAACCCTTTTCCTACTTTACCGACATCTTTTAATATATCAGTTGGATCTTTTACTTCCTCTGCTTCTTCTTCCCGCCCCCGTTTCTGCAGATATTAGGATCAGAGAATACAGCTGATTAAGATGTGTTGAAGAATAATTTTTAAAATTTTCATTGAGAATTTGGGATACACATTTATTCTGTTGGAACACATCCAATTATACCTTTGAACTATATCTCCCCCAAGTTATGCCAATAGCATCACCACCCAGAGAATCATACCACAGCTTGAAGGTGTTGGAGTACTCTTTCTACATTCAAGAAAAGAAGATGTAAGCAAAGAAAGCATTGGCCCAGAAAGAAATAGAATGCAACAGCATCATGGTAAAAATTAAGGCATTGCATAATACTTGCCTCTATATCCCCAACAAAGCACCTCATTGGATCAAAGTTTACCAATAGCTTATTCCTTAGGTCCTCTGAGTTTCCATTCAGGTCACCAGGCAAAAGAAAGGGGTTAAAAACCTTGCTCGCATTCCCACGTGCCACATGCACCCCTGAACAAGATATGCCCATAATGAAAACTTAGCACATACCAATATTTGAGTGTTGCATTGCCACAAAAGGAGAGAGAATAGCAAATAAAACCGTGGCCATGCAAACATTCAGGTAAGATAAAAAACCTTCATTTAATTCGGACGAGAAGAGAAGACGTTGGGGGTAAGGTAATTTATCTCCGTGGAGAAGAATCACAGCATCGTAATTGTTCAAAGGAGTTTTAAAAAGGCACTGCAAACCAAGAATTAAACTTTAAAAGTTCGCAACTTCGCATATATCAAAACATGCATTAAGGAAAAACCATTAGCGGATAACAATTAGTAAATTTGTCAGGCTCACCTCCCATCTATAAGAATCATTATGATCCTCCGATATCAGTTTGGTCAACAAGTTTGCACTGCTACCAGCATAGGCCATCAACCTTTTTAACTCCTTGCATATTCAACAAGATAAACCTCTAGATAAGCATAGTAAAAAACATATCTATAATTCCTAGCAAAAATGTTACTGCACTTGGTACAGGCATACAGATAGCCAGCCATCACAAATTTTAGAGACACATCCGTTTTGTTGAGGATTATTCATTTCAATGTTCTGTCAGCCAATGGTTTCAATTAGTCCTATCTTTTGATTACAATCATTAGAAGAATTAGCGAAAGTCCCCCATGTCTATAATTAACATTTGCATGGAAACTAAGTTTTGAACTGATATTCTAACATGAGCCAAGAAAAGAATTATACAATGCATTGAAATGCCAGTAAAATTTATTAAATAGGCAGGATCAGCTCAGGAAAAGTATCATAGACCAGAATACTAGAGAGAGCACCAAGAACTTACTAAAAAAATAACTTTATTACAGGAAAATAAAAACCAATCAAAAGGATCTACTAACCAGTGAGTTTGGTGAGAATCTGGTCCAAGCTTCGGATGCCTTGTCGTAAGCTGTAGCTAAGAACATTGCTGGATTTACGCTTTGCACATTTTCTTCATAAGTTTTTCTACTTGACATAAAGTTATCCTGAAGTTGAGAACTGCTATTAGTAGCAACCAAGAAAATATAAACTCAAGAAAACAAAGAGATCAACAAGGTTCTTAATTAAAGCTCAACTCAAGAACTTACGCTTATCTCTTTCTCATCATTAGGAGTCAAATCATTATTTATGTCAACAACTAATGCAGAAAAGGTCCAGTCATAATCCGCTAATAATCGCAGGAACCTGTTGATGAAATGACCATGCATATGAGAGGACAGTTTTAGCTGAATAAGACAGCACCATTGTAAAGTTTCGCAATAATTATTGTGTGTGTGCTACACCGCATTATTTCTAATTGCCAGTCAAGTTGGAATTATTTGACTTAGATGCTCCTAAGTTAAAAAAGAAAGCAAGCAATTTAGTAATTCTATCTTTTTAAGCAAAAGTGTCATTGAGAACTATATAAATGCCCTGCAAATAGGATATATAAATGTCAACCTTAAAAATCCAGTGATCCGTGAGGAGGGAGCATTAAATGGTAAAGGCTTCAAAAAAATGTATGCAACCAATAGCTCAATTGCCTCCTCCGCCAAGCAAGCAGAAAACAGATGCGATGCAACCCACCGTTTTGCAAGCCTTCACATGAAACGAAAAAAGTTATATGCAGTAAAAGATCATAAATAAGAGAAAAAAATGTAAATGCTAAAACTCACCTAACAACTGGCCCATATGCTGCGTAACAACCCTGTAATCCATTAATCATGCTGGAATGTTGACTGCGAAAATATAGTTCCCTGTCCATATTAGAAACCTGCTTCACTTGATCATTTCCAGCTGCAGTCAGAAAGAAGTTGAAGGGGTCAGCATTAATAGAATCCGACATCCTTTCTTATTAAAAGGGGAAAAAGAATCTAACATCCCAACAGTGAAAATGTAATCATACGTGAGTCTCAGTTCTTACTTTCCCGTCTCAACAAAGTCAGGCCTCTCTCATGCCAAATTTTAAGGCGAAAGGCATATCCAGAGACAAAAACATCCACATCATCCTCAGTAGCTGTACATGTCATCCCCCAATTATTCTGGAGACTGCCATAGTAGTATCATCAGATAATTCTTTCAAAATACAGTATAGCTAGTATTGAAATTTTGTAATCCCAGTCTGCCCACCTCTCTCCAATCTTGAGAAGGAATGCAGATTTAGTTTTCTCAATCGCAACATCATCCATTGGCCAGTTTCCAGAACCTTCCAACTAATTAGATCAAGTAATGAGGCTTTGTGAACTGACTGGAAATATTAATTTAAAAAATCATGAATAGTCGAAGGATATAGTGGCGTGCCTGGATCATAACTTCCAGCGGACGAATGCATGAAGGGGGGAGACTACGTAGTCTTAGAAAAGTACCCTTTTCATTAGCAAGGGGATGAGGTTCAGGTGGGAAAACTGATGAAAACCTGAAAGCTGTATATAAATGTATAGATGTCATGATAAGCGTGCACTGCTTGACCTTGAGCTAAAAAGGGTGAAGGAAGAAACATATAAAAAGCATACCTTTATATACAAATTATCTTATCATTTTTTTTTCTGGATATAATTATAATATAATTTCAAAATCATATTACTAATGAATTTTTACAAGATCTACGACTGTTATTATATTTTCAAGCAATGAATAAAATTTGCCAATCTCTTTTATCAACAAAAGGTATACACACATGCTGAGGAAAAACCCAAGTGGGCCAAAGTGACTGTACAGATCTTCAATACTGAAAAAAGGTTTCAAATTACCCCAAATTTTAGAGCATCATGTGTGTGAACATGCACATGTGTACATGTGTAGAAAACTTTAATCTAAAACTTTTGATGAGTTATACAGAAGAAAAAGGAAATATAATGAGAATATTTCCACCAACCTTTGAAATTAAAATTCTGGAACGAAAGGGTTGATGTTAACGAACACAATGTATAACAACAATCAAATAATTCCATATCCCGAACACAGAGAGAATACAAGCCATAATCAAATATTTGGAATAGACAAATCATGCTCAGCATTAAAAAAAAAAAATTCCAGCTAAGAAATTATACCTGAATCTAGGGGCTGCACAGTAGAAACCTTCAGAGGAATGTCTTCAATAAGACGCAGTTGTTTTGATAGAATTTCAAATGCCCCAAGCAAACTCCCAGAAGATGATATAGGATCTGCGGGAGTTAAGATGTTTTCATAAAGCAATAAATGAAACAAAGAACAAGAGAACTATATAGAAATCGCACAAAAATTAACGGTAACAAATGGCTCTAGTTTACCTTCAGTGCCATATAGCAACGAGAAATCAAGTTGATCCACGATGTGCATTATATTCTCTTTTGATACAGAAAGATGTCGCAGAAGCACATACTCAGAAATCCTCTTTAAAATGATATGTCTTTTCCATTGATCACTTTCCCAAACTAAGGAATTGTGCAAACAGTGTCATCATTAAATCATGTAAATCATAATGATACAACTAAGGTCAAATAAGTTTTTTTTAAAAAAAATTGCCAAAAAAAATGCCTAACCTGTGCTTTCTGCAATTTTACCATCTTTAAATCTCCTGAGCTCTGCCTTCTCCCCCCAGAACTTGCGGAATTTGAGAGCCTAGAGAGAATAAGTAAAATCAATACATGCACCAAAAGAAATAATTGACTTATAATTCCAAACATACAGTCAAAATACCTCCTCTTTATTATCAGCATCTGGACCAATATTAACAATCCTAAAAGCTTTATCTAAAGAGCTCACTGAAATTCCAATAAGCAATGGCTCTGCATTGAGTGTTGACAATCCCTGTAGACATACCAATATAAATCAATTGAACTGGTACAAAAACATATCTTTGACGTGAGATGCTAAAGTTAAATACTTGACACCGTACATCTTTTATGCTGCATTCAGATAACATGTTTTTCCAAGTGACACGTACAGTCTTCACTCTGTCACTCAACCCTTGAATTAAAACATTATGCACCTTCTGCTCATACAATCTCCAGCATTCATCATCCAAGCAAAATCCTGATGCATAAACTTTACTGTTCCCCTTTAAGTTCAACCTAAAAGAGCAACCATGCACACAAAAAGAAAAAATCAAACCACAAGCAGGCAAGGACAGTAGGGATAATGCAGTCTCAAATCAAACGTTAACACAAGGTCATGGTACACAATAAAGACAACTTCAATAAGAAACAGATTTGAAAAAATTATACCTTATGATGTGATCATATTTTGCAGGATAGTCAACCCTAGTCACAAAAATTTCTTCAAATCCACAGTCTCTACCTTTCTTTATGCATTCAAGTGTCAAAGCAGACTCATCTTGGAGCTGAAATGCAGAGAAATACATTAGTTTGTAAATAGGTCAATCGAGTGTGTACTGTATATCATTACTATGGAGCAAAATTTAACTGTTAATCAGTAGTACCTCAAGGAATCCAACCCTTGTCGTCCGGAAGGCCAAATTAAAGTTTGTAGACGGACTACATATAACAACTGGAAATGATTCTTTAAGAGGCAACCTTTTCTGCAATCCCAAAGATCATAGTTAACTAACATCAGTATAATACAATATAGGGGAGAGCATTTTGTACAAGTTTCAAAATAGACACAGAAGTAATAAGCAAGTGATGAAGGATACTCGTAAAGAGATTATTCCACAGCTTCAGTCCGAAAAACAAAAACAAGTTTTTCAAATTATTTCAACTGATAAGAGACATCAACAGACTTCTGAATGAGCACATAGTTCTTTTAAGTCGCAAGGCTGACAAATATAATAAAGGATAATGTGCTAAGAGTGAAGTTCATAAGTATGAAATGCATAAAACAAGAAAACCAAAAAAGACGAGTACATCACATGTCTATTTTGTGGAACAAAAACAACAAAAAACCTGTGAAAACCATAATTGAAGATATTAAGATCCAGTAAACAGCAGACCTCCTTTGGAATAGCATTTTGGCCTTTCGGCGTAAAGTAGAGCCCATGTTTCCAAAGCTCTGAAGTGGCTGCACATGAAATAACAATATTAAGTATAATAGTCATCACAGTTCTCTATTAAAGCCTTGAAAACCCAACTTTGAGTTAGAAAATAGCCAAGTAAGACAATCTAGTTTCTGTAATGCACAACAGTTCCTTGTTTTGCAAAAACAAAATACAAAAAAAATCCTGTAAAATAAGCATACCAATGAAGTTCAGTGTAACACGGAGTATATGCATTGCCTTCATTGATTTCTTAATACGATCTCTATCCACAAGATATGACAATATGACAGAGATTAAAAATCCATTCAAGCAATCATAAGCATATATTGGTGTCCTCTGACGAGCCCAGACCTACAGCAATAAGAATACCCTAGTCAGAGATATTGCATTAAGATTTTTAAAATGACAAGCGAGCGCTTGGTTTATACCTTCAGCAACTTTAAAGCCTCTTGTAATTCCTTCCAACCCAGAAAAGTTTTCTTGAGAAATTCTTCCATATCTTCAATAAACATGTCTTCCAAAATACTACTATTGTACTTAGGAGTCGCCTGAGGAATGCCCCCTTCGAAAAAGAGTTAAATATATTATAAGCATTTAACTTGAAAACATCATCAAATAGCACAAACACGATAACATACTTTACCTTGATTTAGAGCACGAACATTATTGCGATTCAAGTGCAATTTCGGAATGCTAAAAAGGGATGGTGCTGTAGGAATTATCCTTATACAAAACTCAGGGACTTCAACAAGCTTCATGCCTGTGATACCGATTTATTTGTAATTCAAAAGTTGCATTTATCAGGCGCCAAAGAAACGAAAATATTCAGCATTTCAAGTTGATGAAAAGAAAAAAAAAAAAAAAAAGCAAAAGGTGCCACAGGAAAACAAACCTGGATAGACAATCAATACAGGTTTCCGGACTTCATTCTGTAAGGTGGACCATTCAACCTTCTGAATTAATGAAAAAGACATCAAAAACTTTTTAATTACACAAAGGTACAGGCACCTTTTCGCATGGTACCGGTAATTCAAATAGTCTTTCTCATGGAAACACTCCTGCAAAAGAGAAAATTAGTTAAATTCATGAACTTCCCACATGAGTAAATACAACCTCTCGTGAATCCTGATCACCTAATCTTCTTACCAAATACTACTCTAACCTCAATTGGCAACGATAATAAATAATTCAGAATTAACACACTTCTTTTGATTATCAAAACAAAAAACATGTTACAATCATGAAATTTGGTGTTCAAATACCTTGGGCAACCTGACCAAAAGGTCCACATTAACCTCAGGTTTTACAATGCACTGTAAGGCATAACTCCCACCAACTTCAATAGATTTCGGCTTCTTAAACTCGAACTCAACCTTGTCTGCACCAATGTCTCTGACGAATCCGGGAGCTTCATCAGCTGTAACCTGCCCGAATTTTAAACCAAGGATGGCCAGTGAGTTCAATGTAAATGGTGAAAAACAAATTCATTAGATGAATAAGAGTAAAAGTCCAATTCTTGAAAAAATGCATCCCAATAAGATATCTTTTCAAATTCAAAGAATAAACACCAAATAATCCAGCTCAAAATGCTACAATTTCTCGGCCACCAATCAGAAGTTAGGAATTCGGTTTCAGGAGGGAGTGTGGAAAGAAAACTAACCTTGAGGTTTTCAGGGATTTTATCGATGGCTCCTTTGATGGCTGAAACGGCGTCGTCTACGGCCTTAGTGAATGCAGGTGAATACTCTAGCTGGACCTCTTTCAAGAGCTCCGTCACCTTCAGGTCCACTGAGTTCGTTTCTGCAACCGATTCCATTGTTCTTCTTTTGGCTTTGGTTTTGCTTTCGGAGCTAAAACCGAACGTGTAGTTGGAAACTGGTAAAGCTTCTGGTATTTAGGGTTTAGGGTTTAACGGAAAAGAGGTGGCGGGAGATGCTGGCCCTAACTTATTTATGGGCTGAGCTTCATTCAAAAAGCCCACATAAGCACAGTCCAATTTTCAGTTGGGCTTCTTTAAACTTGGAACAAACACAATTTGCTTGCAACCATATTTTGTAGACCCGCTCATTTTGGTTGGGCCTTTAAAGCCCAGAAACCTTATTAGATGGTACGTACTATAATATCCCATACAGTGTTACTAGTTGACGTGTTTTAATATGGATGGACGACGAACATATATTTTAAATTATGATACTAGAAAAATATGTGCTTGTGTATCATATGGGTGAAGCACTACATAGTTTTAAAGAAAAAATGTACACATACAGTGTTAACAATTACCTCAAGGTTCGAATTTATTACATCTTCCAATATAGGGTAACCTCAACGACATGTTACGTGTCCGTAAATATTTCTTTAAACTTAGGACGAATTGAAAAAAGGGGGTTGGAATCAAATTTTATGCATTTGATTCCCTCTGAAGTTGTAAAGAAGATTCAGCAGTCAAGATCTGGATCGCAATTAGGGATCATAGATCTTCCTTAGCAGAAAAACAAAAAGCGCGACAGTTCCCAGATCAGGAAGTTTATACATATTCCTTAAAAGAGAAATGTGTTTGGTTGGTCTTGATGTTCTCTGCAAAAGGTTCAAAAGAGATTCAAAGTGTGGAGGAGAAAGATGTTGTAGAAGAGGGAGAAGAAAGGAAAAGCCTGGCGTTGGGGTATATATCATGAAGACTAGATCTGAGCCAACAACTTACGCAATCCCCTTAGTTTTGGCACTTTTCCACATTCTGCATGTCGGTCGGTTAATCAGTTTAGGTACTTCATGTTGCCTTATGTAGCAAATCAACATTCGATTGGCTCAAAAGTTGATTAAGAATTCTTCTGCACATTAAATCAATAGAATTATGTGTGTTTTGTTGATGGTCAGTTTGTATCATACGTTCAAATAAAAAATAACGCTTACATGTATAAACGTGTTATGTTATAATACTGTCAATTTAAAAGCGTTTATGATATGAAATTATCGTTGAAATGGAACGTATCATACATTTAGCAAGAAAATAGGGGAAAGGCATGAAGACTAGGAGAGAGGCACTATCTTATCCTATGCCTAGGGAGAGATGGAAATGGATCTGCAATGTTATTATTATTATTATTTTTTAATTTAGATCATGCATAAAACCCTAAGAAGAAATAAAGAAAAAAGAGAGGAAAGAAATGCTAGTATATTAGGGCTTTATTTAGATCTCCTTGGAGGAGACAATTAGAGGTTTACAGTGTTCCCCCATAAATATGAGTAGATGTTTTGGTCCCTCCCTCCCCCACCTGTTCGAATCAGTGCCCCCTCTCCAATATATTGTATCAATCGCTAATTATCAAAAAAAAAAAAAAAAAAAAAATATGTCATGATACTGACAAGGATTTAGCTTTCACCTAGGACGGCTTGTTAGGGGGGTTTTCTTCCTTCTCCCTCTTAAACCCCCCTTTTCTAAATGCTGGTCCACTTATTACTTCCCTTCCCAATTTTTGCTTTTTTCTTCTTTTTATTTTTCATTTTTATTTTCTCTCAACACCCACTTGAATATTATTACTTTATCGAATTTATTCTTACCTGGCACCCAACAAAGATCCTCTGGTCAACCACACATTGACCAGCCTCCTAGACCAATCCCAAACCCAACCCAACTCAACCCACCTTAGCTAAAAAGTTAAAAACCAAATTAAATAAATCAAAAACCCTAGAGAGAGAGAGAGCGAGAGAGAGAGAGAGAGAGAGAGAGAGAAGAAGGGAAGAGGGACAGACATTCCAGTTGTATCTTGGTGCTTTTGAGGAATGTGTATTTTTATGGGTTCCAAAGCTCATAATTGATAATATTATTTGCAACTTACAATAAAACCACACCCAGCCATTTGCATGCATGCATGCAAAGTAAATCCCTCTGCGGCTTCCACGTGGCACCCCCATTAGTGATAGTGATGATTATTTATTAATCATTTTTAGGCAGATACGATATTTTTCTGGTCGTCGTCGTTTGGATTACCTTGGAAAAGTGGGAAAAAAATAAAAACCATACCAAAGCCCAATTAAGAGCGGGCCCCACCAAATCCAACGAGCCACAAAACATCATGATTAATTTAGGAGAGAGCATATGCGACGATGACTACTACTGCTTGCGTTGCGTGCATGAGAGGCGGTGAACCAAACACTAAATTAGATTCTTTGGGGGTTTGGATGATTAAGCAAATCCCAGAGTAACATTAAATACATTATAAATAGATCCGCATTAATTACTCGAATTTACTTGGGCAAACCCAACCACCACATTTCAATTTTCATAGAGCGTGTAATTCACACAAAACAAGAGTAAATATTCATTGTATTCACAACGTCGTCATGTGATATTATCAGTTTATTAACGTTAATCAAATCTACAAATACGGGGATTTAAATTTGAATATAAAAAGACGGATTTGTTGATCTGAACAACTAACTTAATTTATGCATACATACGTATACATGTTTAAACTAATCAATAATATTGTAACAAGGCCACCTCGACATGCCACGTAATGATGACTGACACACACATTAGTTTATGATTAAACATAAGACTACTGTTGCAGGTCACACGTTGAAAGAGGTCGCGTGGGGATGAGAGAAATGCATGTGTTATGTGTAATAGCAAAAAATGCAACACTTAGCGAGTGTTGTCTTGGGCTAATCGTAGTTTGCTTGGTTGCTTGTTTGATTGTTTGCTTTGTTCTCTCTCATTTACAGAGAGGGGGAATGGGTAGATAGAGAGAGAGAACGAGAGAGCATCTTTTGGAAAGCGGTAGTCGTCCCGTTTGTCCAACTGTGGCCTCACCAATCTCTAGACGATCTGATTCTCTCTGCGTCTTTGGTTGTGTTTTGAATCTTTGATCAAAACATGGGGTCGGGCTTCCAGAGAGGTTTGTTTGTTGGGGCTTGCTTGCCTGCCCGCCCATCATAATATTGTGGGGGCCACATCCTTTTCTTTCTTCCCATTTTTTTTATTTATAATTTTATATTTAAAAAAACATTTGATTTGTTGATTTTACTAACAAGTACCCTTTTGATCTTTTTTGAGTTTCCATCTTTGACGGTTTGACCCAACAGAAAATAAAAAAGAAAAACACCCAAAACTTCCAAAGTGTTGTGTTGCTTTGATGATTGCGTTGTGTCATATTTGTGCAACTTTATCACTCTCTCCCTGTCTCTCTCTTTCGCTTTTCTGTCTGATCAAAATCTCCAAATCTTCAACTATTACTACTACTACTACTACTTAGTCTTCCTACTCTCCTACAATATCTCAAAAGTGAGCTACCTTGTTGAGTTGTGATGGGTATGTTGTGGATTTTCTCAAACCTAATTGAGAGCCTTGAGGGTTTTATCATGACCAGTTTGGCTTCTTTTTTCCTTTGTTTACTACTTCACGTGATTCCACTGGGGTACGGCCACTGCAAATTATACTACTACTAGTAGAAGTACTTTGCTAGGGCTCAAAAACTGGCTCCTCTTGTGATAAAATGGACTATTAGGGCATGGGTCGATTTTGATGGATGGATTTGACACCCTATAATAACCAAACAGAGTTTTATAATTAGAGAATATTGAGGTGTGTGGTGATGAATTATTAGGTATATAGCATCGGTGAAAGATTAAGATTCATTAGTAAAATGATTGGCACGTCTGTACTTTTTCATTTCTTACACAAAAAATGTTGCAGTAAGTCATCCAATTACGTGTGATCAAATACAACAACAAATTTTAACTCACACATAAATAAGTGAAATAATTGGCATATATGTACTTTTTTTTTCTTACTCGAAGAATATTACAATAAGTCACTCAATTATACCATCAAATACAACAACAAATTATAACTCACGTGTGAATCAATGATTGATATTATAACCCTACTTTTCTTCCTTAAAACTAATTAAGTGACCCACCTAATTTTAATTTTGTGGGTACATACATATATACCTAGTCCAGAGCTCAGAAAAAGAGCGTGACAGGGTGACAAAGACTAACAAGGGCTTTGAATATCTGAATATACTTGTGGCAGAGATAGAGAGAGGGATAGAGAGGAGAGAGGAGAGAGGAGAGAGGGAGAGATAGAGGGGTAAAATGATAATTATGGAAAACGTGAATGGGGTGTGTGGGAGTGCGAATGGGACTGGGGAGAGTGAGAGAGAGGGAGAGAGACTATTCCATTTTCCTTGGGAGGGTGGCAGTGACAGAAGAGAGGAGCAGAGATACGGATACGGACAGAGGTTTTTGATGGTATTGGGTTTGAGACCAGACCACCAGACTCATTAGGCCTCGTGATCGGAGAAGGCAGATCTATAGAAGACTGTTCCCGGTAGTCACGTGGGCTCTTTTGACTACCCCAATCTCTCTCACCATTACCAAAACCAAACCCCTTCCTTTTCCCCCACTATTCTCCTCCCTCATTATCATTTTTTGTTCCATTACCCTTTACATTATTTAAAATTTCAATTTCGAAAAACGGAACAGGTTCGAAATCTATCCGTAAATCACATTTTGATATATATACAACAATATGACACAATTTAATGCGAACACATGAAAATGTGATTTTAGTGTTTGTAGTTTGTGAAATAATGTACACTTGTTGATACCCTACAAATACTACTAGTAGCAGAGAGAGAGATAGATGGATATATAGACACTCTGAGACTCAGGCTGAGGAGGGTAACTGACTAGATGACTCAGTCTTCTTCTTGGTCCATCCATTATGTGTTTTTTTTTTCTCTCTGTAACATGCAAATTGGGTCCCTCTCTGTCTCCATCTTTATCACCCTTTCCATTGCTATATATATAATACACCTCTCTATTTGCATTTCACGACAACGTGGACTGCAGCTGCTGACTGGTATTTCGCCCTTTTATTAGCTTATAAAGCTACCAGACAACAATCCCTTCTCACTCCTCTCCCTCCTCTCTCTCTCTCTCTCTCTCTCTCTCTCTCACCCCCCAAGTTTTTTTTCTTCAAACCCATTTATTATTACACTTCGCTCTCACTTCACTATTTGCCTCTTCCTACTTCTTCTTCTTCTTCAAAAACCCACCACCACACTTTGCTTTCGTTCAAAGCAAAGCAAACCCATTTTGAGAAAACATAAACAAAAACAAACCCAGAAAAACCCACCCAAAAAAGAACATAAAAAAAAGAAGCAGCAGCAATTATGCAGAGGTGTAGTAGCAGCTCACATGGGAACATGGCCGGTCCATGTACATGCGGTGTCCTCCACCACACCCAATCCAATTCCTCCTTCTCCATGCTCTTCTCCATGCCCAACCATCACAAGCCGTACGATCATCATCATCATAACCATCACGAAACGCAGCATGATCATCATAATCACATGTACCCGTTCGCGTCCTCTTCCTCCTCTGTCGACTGTACTCTCTCCCTAGGCACTCCCTCCACCCGCCTCACCGAAAACGACGTCGTCCTCGACGACAAGCGTACCCGCAACGAGCGCCGCAGCGTTTCCAACTTCTGCTGGGACTTGTTGCAGCCCAAGCACCACGCCACGTCAGCCACGTCTTCCCACCATCACAAGAACGGCAGCCACCGCAGCGGCGGCAATGGTAACGGCGTATCTAACGCCGTCCATTCTAATAACGACCCCCTCCTCGCCCGCCGCTGCGCCAACTGCGACACCACCTCCACCCCTCTTTGGAGAAACGGTCCAAGAGGCCCCAAGGTACACCACCTAATTCCAATAATGCCATTAACCCATTTTAATTAATTTTGTATTTTAATTTTGTAATGATGTGATTAATTACAAAGTTTATCCCAAAAAATGATGGGATTCTAAGCTTCTTTTTCGTAATGATTGTTACTTGTCCTCCCAAGTCAAAACGCCAATGATTTTTTTGTCCTACATTTTTTTCCCCCACAAATTCTGATTTTGTAACATTTTAATCAAACTAATTTAATCCCTTTGATTTTTGCAGTCACTGTGCAATGCCTGTGGAATTCGGTTCAAGAAAGAAGAGAGGCGTGCCACGGCGGCGGCGGCAAACGGCGCCAGTTCGAGTGTCGTAGGAATGGAGCACAACAGCCACATGTTGAGCCAGCACCACCACAACAATTCATGGATGCCGCATTCACAAACCCAGAAAATGCCATGCTTCTCTCCTGCCATGGGCAACGAGTTTCGGTTCATGGAGGACGACACTGCGCACCACGAAAATGACGCCACCGGCATTCCCTTCCTCTCTTGGCGCCTCAACGTCACAGACAGACCAAGCCTCGTCCATGACTTCACAAGATGAGCTCGCGAAGATGTTGATGAAGAAATATTATTAATTAATTCCATGTTGTTAATTAGTTTGCTTCTTCTTTTTTATTATTTATTTCTTCTCGAGTTGTTTATTTCTTTTAACTTTTTTTCTTTCTCTATTTCTCCTCATGAGTTACATATAAACCTACTGCCTTTCTGTTCTGTTGGTTCGCTTCATGTTACAAATGATGACCATGAATGATGATCTACATGATAAATGCATGCCCACCGTTTGATTAAGTTGATGATCATGAGCTCAGTTATCTATTTTTATGGGGATTCGAACTTGGGCGCTAAACAATAAACTCACTGCTCTGGCCAACCTAACCAACGTCAACTCGGTTATCGCTCGAGGGTATTTTATGTAATTATTACACCCTGGTAGGAGGAGTTACTAGTTGTTAGTCGGCTATCACATGAGCATTGAACTGCAAGTTAAAGCTCACCTGAATCGGGAGCCATTTAATTTTTACTGAATTTCACAAATATCCGTTCACTTTATTTTAACATGGGGAATGCATCCGATTGTCTTTTTCTGATCATATGCTGACCGTCCGTACGTCCAATTCAATCTGACCGTTAAGTTCAGTGTCGTTAATTTTCTTGAGTGGTTTTTTCGGTGGTCAGCAAATGGGTTCTTGTGTTGTGGAGGGTGATCAATTTAATGAAAGATGGAAGCATGTTGTTGCCAAATTTCCATGCGCTTTTTACAAGTCTCACGGGTTCACGACAGTCAGCCAGCCTTCTGTCGGTCAAACTACTATGTAAGTAAATTGCCATATTGTCAGATTTTAATTTTGTAGTATTAACAAACAGAGAGGGAAAAATAATAATTAAAAAAAAAACATTTTTACCTTTGTTTTTTTCTCGTAAATTTTGTACCTTCGTCACATGCTTGATATTCCCCCTTGTGTTAAAGTTTTGGAGGGGGTTCAGTTTTCTAAATTACTGCACCAAATATTTTCTCACATGCCATCCTAGCTAGAGGTCAAGCAATGTTAATGCAAAGCTATTGCCAACCGAATAATTATCTGTTTAACTTTCTTCGTCTTTTGCTTTATATATATAAATCATTCTGTTTAATGTCTACAACACCCTTTTCTTCCGAGAACTTTTCATCTCTACCCCTAAAGGACGATCATACATTAGTGCCTATGTGAAAATTTTATTTCTCATTATTTTAAAAAATATATTAATAAATACATACTTGGGCCTCTCGACCCTCTCCTTCGGATTTTCAAGTCAGTTTGTGCAACTGTGTAGCGTCCAAGATTCAGACCAACTCAATGTATACGGGCCGACCTAATATACACTCTTTAAGTTGATCCATTTTGGGCCGACCTAATATATTATTAAGTTGATTCAGACCAGCTCTCTTTCTTTTTCTTTATTATTTATTATTTTTTTATTAGTGTGGTTTAAAATTGTGATGAATTTAGCATTATTATTAAGAAATGAAAAATTACCTAAAATAGGTCCACCTCCTCCATGGGTGGTTTAGATGACCTAAAAACCTAACGCAACCTAAGTTATAGTAAACCTCACCTTGTTAATAATGCCACAATGGCACGGCGACCTCACCGTTGAGAAAATGGGTTAGCTTCGCAAGGCTCACCCACCTACCCTAAAAAACCTTAATACATGGCACGTGATAGTAGTAGTATCATATTTTTCATACTAATTATAATTTTCTCTTTTCTTCTCCTTCAATATCGCTTGACGTGGGTGGTTACAAAAGTGTAGTTTAGCCACAGTCAAAGTCTCAAAGGCCAATTTTCTTAATATTTATTTCCTTGTAATTTTGAAAGGGGATAATAATAAGTCTCCAATTTTTTTAAAATATTATTGTTGCAATATGCTAAATCACACTATTGCAAGCGAGATTTTACTGTTTTAGTTCAATTTCATGCAATAAAATAGCATTGATCCTGACCACTGCAAATGCTCAAATTAACGAGAACAAGCATATATGTAGCTTTATTTTATTTTAAAAAGAAAAAGATATATCAATGCAATGAGGGTCAAAAGACTCAAACTCAAAACCTTGGATCAAATGCAAACGTCAGTTCGAAATGAGTCAAAAGCCTTTTGTGTTTTCACGTTCTTTAGTAATTCACTACCCACTCATAAGGTCCACCATAAAGTTACGCAGACGGCAGCGGTAGGCTGAGTAGTTGATCAAAAGCCAAACAACCTTGTACCTGAACACGAAGAAAAATAATCCACATATCCTACGTACACAAAGCGACACCAAAATATAGATTATAAATTAATCCATACCCTCTTGGTCATTATAATCTTAACTATTAACATTTAAACCCAAATCATTAATCTTCATATCCCCCATTTTGAAAGTTTTCATTGCATGTTAAAACCCTTTCAAAATTTCAGCAAAACTGAGAATAATTATTGAGAAGAAACCTAAAAATGAACGCCAGATATTAAGACAACAATAGAGACATTGGATCCCTACCCTAAAGACATGGTCTTTCCTCTTCTAGTCTCAAGAGATCAAAATAATACCAATTTTACACGAAACTAATTGTGTGTGTAAATGTACATAAATTATTCACACACACTTATAGATTTAGTATTTTGACAAAACACAAGTTCATAAGTTTGATTAAACAAGTTTATCACTCAAAAGATAAACAATAGGAGATTTCGTGCAAGAAACTCTTCTGCCGGTGTCTGCTCAATCCACTAAATCACTCACCTACAAGAAGAAAAACTTCACTTGTTTATTACACAGAGAAGCTTCCAAAGCTCCCAATTTACTAACAATAAATTCCCCATCTCATTCATTACATTCCATTAATGGCACAAGTTATAACAACCCATCACCGAACCTCACCTTCCCACCCAGTTTTTAATCCCATCTCTGCGACCCAGCTTTTGAACACATGCTTTGAGAGCATCAACACTGACAAGCCTTTCACAGAGGACTTTAAACAAAAACATGGTGAACTTGGTAGCGCTGCAGAGACCCTTAATGCATTGGCTCATGAAAATGGCAGGGGTGCGGCCGTACACGGTAGAGCTCGAACCAGGCACGGCCATGAACTTCTGGGTTCCAAACGAGACCCTCGACAAGCCCAAGAAGGGCCAGAAGCCCAGCCTCAAGGCCAGCCCAACAAAGCCCGTGGTGGTCCTCGTTCACGGCTTCGCAGCCGAGGGGATTGTCACATGGCAGTTTCAGATTGGCGCGTTGAGCAAAAAGTACTCGGTCTACGTCCCGGACCTCCTCTTCTTCGGCGGCTCCGCCACAGATAAGGCGGAACGGTCACCGGCCCTGCAGGCGGAGTGTTTGGCTGCGGGGTTGAGGAAGCTCGGGGTGGAGAGGTGCACGTTGGTTGGGTTTAGCTACGGCGGGATGGTGGCGTTCAAATTGGCCGAGCTGTACCCGGACATGGTTCGAGCCCTGGTGGTTTCCGGCTCGATCTTGGCTATGACTTGCTCGGTCAGCGACGAGACCATGGAGAGGCTTGGGTGCGGGTCTTCTTCGGAGCTTCTGCTGCCCAGCTCGGTGAAGGGGCTCAAGAACTTGCTCTCTATTGCTGCTCATAAGAAGCTTTATTTTCCTGACCGGCTTCACAAGGACTTCCTCGAGGTATTCAATTTTGTTTTCTTCTTCTTTTTGGGTTTGAACAAACAAGTATGCGAGTGTTTTTTTTTACCCAAAAATAGAAAGGTATGCATGTTTTGAGACATATTGGGAAAATTAGGTAGAAAAGTTAAAAGCTTCATATCAATGCTAGAGTTTCATGTTTGATTGGTTCTGAGATATTTTTCTTCTTTTATTATTCTGGTGAGCCTATGGTGGATGGTGAAATTTTGCAGAATTGTCAGACATAAATGGGAATTGGGACAAAGGAAGGATTACACTTTTGAATGAAAGGGTTAACAAATGCATCTGGGCATAATTGGGATCACAAAATTGTATAGATGAAATGGTTTTGATATTCTATAATTATTTTCGGATTCGTTATTGTGCTTATGTCCAAAATTACGTTAATTTATAAGTGAATGATAAAAGAGTTTTGATAAACATTCAATTCGGAAAATATTGTAGAAAATAATCATTGGATTTGTAACGAAAACATCGTAAGCTCGACCTACGTTCATAGGTTTAAACTAAATATAGACAAACTATTTATTGTTATTTATTTTTTAAGATGTTGGAAGAGGTTTAGAATTCAATTTTCCCTTCTTATTTTTTAAGAATAAAAAAACTTGAAGAGTAAAAACGCCTTGGTATGTGCATACTAGGAAGATAAAATCATCATTGTTACCTGGTTTAGGAAGCAAAATCGTTCAACCTCTAGCTAAAGTTTTTTTGGGGCTACTGCCAATCTGTAGGTGATGTTCACCAACAGGAAGGAGAGAGAAGAACTCCTTGAAGGTTTAGTCATTGACACCAAGGACACAAAAATCCCCAAATTCCCCCAGGTGATCCACATGCTCTCACTCTCTTCTGGATTCTATGCTACTTTCCTTTCTGTGTTCTTATTAATTACATCACCCAATAATTTATTGTGTTCTAATATTAATTACACATCTATGCAGAGAATACATCTGTTGTGGGGTGAAAATGATCAGATATTCCAGCAGGAGCTTGCCCACAACATGAAAGAGTAGGTCCAATGAGCTTAATTTGCCCTCTAAATATTTTGTGTAGAAGCTTAAGATGTGTTTGAATGATATTATTTTTGCTTAATGCGTACGCAGGCAACTAGGAGAAAATGCAACATTTGAAGGCATAAAGAAGGCAGGTCACTTGGTCCACTTGGAAAGACCTTGTGTTTACAATAGATGTCTCAAGCGATTCCTTGCTTCCCTCCCCCATGAAGATGGAGCTCAGAAATAAAACACAATCCTTCTATGTATGTGTTCTTCTTCCTATATATTGCTTCAAGTATAATTACAAAAACTGTCTTACTGTTTAGTACTGTTAGTTGGTTAAAACCACGATATTTGCTCCGTAATTTGAACGAATTTTCTTATATTCTGAAAATTCATAGATATTTTTACTCTTTGGTACTAAATTTGATAGAGTGTTCCTATTTGAAAATTATTTTGTTTTTTTGATTTTGTAAGCTTTTCAAATGTTACGGACTGAAATTAATTATTATAATTTTTGTCTTTTCAAAACTGAAATATGTCACAAATTTGAATCTTCTATATCTCAACTGATAAGAAAGGGTTACGGACCGGGCCTACAAGCTGTCCCATAACGGTTATATCGGGCTAAAAACCCCGGTACCCAGGCTGGGACCAGGCTCAAATAAAATTCCAAACTGGGTCCGAGCTTATCGGATCAGAAAGTCCAGTAGATCGAAGTCAACCATGGGCCGTAGCCATTACCAGCCAACACGCGGTTACTTTTTTCGTAAAGTCGTATCTTAGAACAACGACTTTTTATTGTCTCTTTACTCTTTAGGCAGAGCAAACGCCGATTGCCCGCCACCAATCATCATCGCCACCATTATGGCCAAGCGATCCAAAGCTCAAATACAAACCGAAATTTCCCAAAACCCCTCCATTTCCTCCAAAATATCATTCCGACCCCGCAAAATCCTAAAACTCTCCAACCCCACCACCAAGCCCCTCTCCTCCTCCTCCTCCTCCTCCGCTCTGCCCAAAACCCTAAATCCATTAACCTCCCAATCCGAAATCAACCTCGCCCTCCAACACTTACGCAGCTCCGACCCGAATTTAACGGCTCTGATCGACTCCTACAGTCCTCCGTCGTCGTTCGATTCCGGCCGTCCATTTCTATCGCTCGCAAGAAGCATTCTTTACCAGCAACTTGCCACCAAAGCCGCTCAATCGATCTACACCCGATTCATTTCGCTCTGCGGGGGCGAGGAATCGGTGGTCGCCGACGTCGTTGCATCGCTGTCGGCCCAGCAGCTCCGAAATATCGGCGTCTCGGGCCGAAAGGCCTCGTATCTTCATGACTTGGCCGAGAAGTACAGTGATGGGACTTTGTCCGATTCTTCTATTCTGGAAATGGACGATGAGGGTCTGCTCACAATGCTCTCCATGGTGAAGGGAATTGGGGCTTGGTCGGTCCACATGTTCATGATTTTCTCACTTCGCAGACCGGATGTGCTTCCGGTCGGCGATCTCGGTGTGAGGAAAGGAGTGCAGTTACTGTATGGTTTGAAGGAGTTGCCGAAGCCATTGGAGATGGAGCAGTTGTGTGAGAAATGGAGGCCTTATAGGTCTGTTGGGTCTTGGTACATGTGGAGGTACATGGAAGCCAAGGGGGTCTTATAGTAGCAATTGTGGAGGCTCTTATGGTTTTGGAACTTTTTCGAATTCTCGGGTAATGGAACTTTCGCTCTGAACTAATTCAATCTTATGAATTCCTTTTGTAGTTTGTGTATATTTGTTGTATCATTGAAGAATTTCTGAACTGGTTCATTGGTTTATCATTGTTAGACTGAAATTTGAATCTTAAGTTACTTTGTAATCTTTTGTTTGTGTAATGAAAGATGAATTTTGAGCGTTTGCTAGTAGATATAGAGCTTGAGGATTAGTTCTGCGTCAAAGTTGGTCCAAATGTAGCATCACTTAGATGTGTGATGTCCTGTTTGATAATTATATGACTAAGGTTTGATTGGTGGTTGATAAGCATCATTATTGAAACACCCATTGTGATCATGTCTTTATTTGTGCCCTATAGATGATAAGTTACCATTCTACCATCTTAATCATATGGCCAGGGATTGGAGTTTTGAGTTCCTTGATTTTGTTCTCTGGATATAACTGATCTCTTTTGGGCTTGAGCTCTCGAGTCTTTTGTTTTTTGGTGAAAAGCTCTCGAGTATTGAACCCCAGTTATCTTCTATCTAGATTCTGAGTTGTACGCAGTGCTTAACAGATTCTGAGTTGTAGTTCTTTAATTTGGTTGTCTTCTTATGACTTGTTTTTTTTTTTGGGTTGAGCTCTGGAATGAAACCTCAATCTCAGTTGTGTTGCAAAATCAGAGCTTTATAGTTGTGGGTATCTTTAGCTTCTTACTAAGATAAGAGTTACTAGGTAGTGGGGTTTAGAAGTGTTATTAGAGGAAATGGTGGAGGGAGATGAAATGATAAGCACATAAATGTTATTCTGCAATAGAGAGGCATTATTTACCGTGTTCATTATCTTATTTGTTTACCTTCTTTAAGATCCAGGGAACCTAGATATGCGTATGATACACTCCAATAAGCGTCGGATACATATCGGAGTCAACGGCTACATGTATCCGGCATGCCGGACACGGGTATCCGGCTTTTCAGATAAGTGGGAGTAGGAATCTGGAGAATAACCTGTGTGTTAACAGTTGACTTGTACATTAAGTATATACAGAAACTCTCATTGGTTGTAGGATGAAGCAGATTTGATCCTGATTGAGTTGTAATTGCTGGAGGATTTTCGTGGATTTGATCCTTGAGTGAACTGTGAAATGAATGTTATTTAAAATATTTTTTTTGAATTATATATATTTTTATTACTATATATTAAATTAGTAATATATATTTTTATTTCTTGTATCCATGACGTACCGTATCCTAATTTTTAGAGATTTTCCGTATCGCCGTGTCATTTCATGTCGTATCGCCGTATCGTTTCATGTCGTATCGCCGTGTCGTTCCATGTCATATCGTCGTGTCCGTATCCGTATAGTAGGGAACCAAATATTCTGTTTATGACACTTGAGGAAACTTGCTAGTCCTTGAAGAATGATTGATATCGTGGATACATCGTAAAGATTCTTGTTCATATCCGATACTGACTTCAGTTTTGCAATTTGATCCCTACTTTACTTCCTATGTTTCAGATAGAGTTTCGGGTGTTTAGATAGGGGAAGCTTTGCTTTTGATAGTTTGATAGTGCTCTTAATCTTATTGGATTGAATAATAGATTGATTTGGATAATGCATATCTGCTTACCACCACATGCTTGCAGAGTGAAGGGATCTTGTTAAAGGCAGAAAACCAGGCAGACAAAGGCACATAGCCGAAAGCACACATTCGATCATTCTCAAAAAAAAAAAAAACAAAAGGCACACAAAGTCGTTCTATGATTATGGTGCCATATATGGACTATAGACGTTGACCTTCATATTAATCACATGATTCTTCCGAATAGTAGTTTCACTTAGTTTAATGAAATAATTTTATGGCTAATATGAAGGTCACAAGAGAAGTTAAGTTCATATATGGCACCTTCAAAAACTGATCTTGGGCTACCTTGCGTTGTAGGTGGCTGATGGCCCACACAAATTTATTGTGTATAGTTTTAGACTTGTGGCCCATCCTCCAACCTGTATATGAAGCGGGATGTAATGTAAGGGATGCGACTTTAATGATCTATAAAATAAATGCCGAAGTGTGAGCACAAGTCAGAAGTCAATGTTCAACTATAGATGCTCGGAGGGATTCTTTTTAGATGACAAAAGAATAGACATGACAGCAGTAAATAATCATTATTTGGCTAGGTTACATTCAAATCGCTGTTATGCTAACAGTAGTACATTTGATGAGGTCATCTCCGATGCTAAACATCAAATCTTATACCTAAATTCTTATATTTGGCCCCAAAAGTGCCGGTGGGCTCTTAGTTTATTCTCTCCAAATGCACTAGGCTTGTAAGCAGATTGGATTGGCTGGAATTCAAATTTTGAATCAATTTATTAATTTATATATGATAAACATCGGATTCAAATTTCGATTATATTTGATTTGTTCAAATGTCTGGTCATTATATATAGATTATCGAATCGAAAATCTCAATTTATCAATCTTACATTACTCATATCAAATTCAGATCAAAATTCGATCCATTCACGTGAGTTAGGGTTAGAGTTAAATTGTGAGTATAGAGTATGGTAGGACCACTTAATGAGTATATAGTTGACCAATGCTCCACACTCCCTTGTTAACGTAAAGGAAAGGAAGAAAAATGAGAAAAGTGGGAGAGGAGGTGATTGGTGGTGGCTTCGCACGCACTAGTCATGACCTTTACCACCAAAATACCAAACTAAATACATAACACACAATAAAACGTGCATGCGCGGAGTGATGTGACTCATTCAAATCCATAGATCCAAATGTTATAGATTTCCTTGTCTCAACTCAGACTAATTCCTGAGATTTTTGGAAAAAAATAAAAAGCCCTCTCTACTCCATCCGTACGATTTGGCTATCTTTATTCTTGGAACATTTGGTGTCCCATGCCCGTCCAAATTGCATAGGACCCCCCTCCCCTCCCCTCCCCTCCCTGACCTCTCTCTCCAAACCCATAAAGCAGAAATGATAAGAAGAATCAAATACACTAAATAACCTTTGTGTTTCTTGTCGTCTTTTTGGCTTTCAAGGTCTTATGTCGATGCACTTTGAATTTCACGGACTTAGTATATTTTGAGCCTTTTATATTAGCAAAATTTATTCGTGACACTTATAACTTCAGTGGTAGATTACTTTATTTACAAAATTCGGGAATCTGCGGCCCTCACAACCTCACACCCTTTAAAAAAAAATATTTATAGTATTTGAAATAAATTGAAATACATGCTGTTGTTGGATCAAGAATATTGACAGTTACTAGTATTTTCTTCACCGAATAGTGGAAAAGGAAAATGCAACTGAGGCTTGAGCATATGTGGTCCTCAACCTGATCATAAAGAAGTAGAAGTACCTATTCTTTTATTTTTCCAGGCTCTATTATTACCCATCTGTAACGTTATGTCACTTCAGAATCTGATTTTTTGAAGTGGGCTTGGAGCCTTGCAAAACATCACAAAATTCATCTCATTTTGGCTAATGTTATTCAAAGTTTCACAAATTCATCTCATTATAAAAATAAATAAATAAATAAATAAGTATTTTCTGCGTCATAAGTAAGCTAAATTAGGCCCACACTAACAACTTTATTATGACCTAGAAAATGAAACCATAGACTAAGACCACGAACCCCTTTGGCTAATCAAAGACAGCTCCTGCCAACCCTGGCTTGGCCCCTCCTCACCTGTGAAATACCAGATTGAATACAGCAAACAAAACAAAAGTGAGACAGGGACACTTGGCACAGTCCCAAATGAATAAATAGAGCCACTTGGCTGGGTTTCTGCCACGTCTCCAAAATCCCTGCAGTTAATTACTTGTCTGCATGCACTGATTAGGAAAGAAAAGCTTGTCTGATTAGTTTAATCACAGATCTTATTCCTTTAATTTAAACAAGGCTTAACTACTTGGAAATTGTTCCCTCAAGCACACCAGAGGAAATGGTTTAGACAGGTCAAGGAAGCTCACGAGATATGCTTGGAATATAAAACTCAGCCCTAAAAAACCATTAGTTATCTCAAATATAGTAATTCAAATTAATAATAATTGTATAAAATAAAAAACATTGTGTCAGAGAGTGCAAAATTGGGTGCATGCAACTGGCCAGCCACATAACTTTACAAATCATGAATTAGAATTCAATTCTAAGTACGAAGGATTTATGTGTTTACTTCATATCGATGTATTATAAAAGAAATGAGATCTATACAAAATTAGGAATTGAATTCCTAATTTTAGAGGAATTCAATTCTTGAGTTGGAAGTGATATTCTAATTTATAGAGATATAACTCATTAAGAATTCATCTTTTTTTTTATCCATTATATTGTCACATAATTTTACAAATTTCAAATTTGTCATCTACTTTAACACAACAACGAGGACATTTTAATAGTTAGCACAACTCCAACCCCAATGTTTAGTCAACAACTTCAATAGGAATCCGAAATCTAAGTATCTTCAATCCCATATGGTTTAGTAAAAACCTTCAATAGAAATCCGGAATTTAATTCTCCTTAATCCAACTCCTCCTCAATTTAATTCATCCTAATCCGATTACGGATTAATAAACATGCCAAAAGACTTAATTAGATTAGATACTTGGATAATAATCATGATAATCGATCCAGATTAATATTTATTTATTTTTAAGTCACAGATGTTGAATAGCAAACATATGGCAGCTGGGAGACTTTGAATATTTGCTCCCTAAAGGACAATTGAATTTGGATAGGATTGCCTTTTGTCATACATTATCATTTTTTTTATACAATCATTTTAATATCATTTTAAATGAAGTGTATGCCAAAATGGAAATTCAGCTAGATGTTTGATTTAATTATATATACAACCCATATGACCCAAAAGAAAAATTATATATACAACCCAAGACGTCGTTAGTGGAAACCTAACAAGTTTGTCTAATAGATTGAACACGGTGGTTGGTTGTACAATTTAAGAACTATCAAATTATTAGATAGTGATAATTAACATCTTAATTAAGACCCCCACATCATACTCTGTTATTTGTACCATGCATAAGAATGAAATGTGGATGAGGAATTCCCCTTACAAACAAAATTTAAAAGGTAATCTTGAAAGGGTCACATTTTCTAACCACATTAAGTAGCAAAGAAAGCGAATGGGGAATGAGAATTGAACATAACGTTCTTGCAAAGAAATTTTTTTAATACCATGTTAGAGGGTCACCATCTCCAAAAGTTTGAATAATCAAGAAATGAACAATCGATCAAACTTACAATAATAAGTAGATGAATTACAATGTCATGTAGTTGCCTAAGGTGGTTGTAGAAATGTTTTATTATTTTAAACATGTGATGCATCGAGAATCACAATTAACAAATCGACAAGGGGTAAGATTTGAGCAGATAAATTGGATTTCACTCTTTGCTCATCTTGACTTGAATATTCGGTGTACTACTTCTCCAAACGTCAAACGCATAATTTGAGTATGTCTTTCTAACTCTTGATCGCTTTCTCATCAACTTTTGGACAAACCGTCTTCTTAACAATTTAGCATTTGAACAAAGTCTCGCCTTGTCCTACATCACCATGTTTTCAAAGATTGGTATACTAGTATACAATACCTTATGAACTGTAGCGTGGACTAGAAGGAAATAATGCGGGTCCTAAGGAAAAGAAGGGGGCCAAACCAAATATCAAAGTGTTGAAAATGGGTTGTTTCTTTAGACATGGGCTAAGATAACTAGTGTAGAAACAGTACCACAAAACCAAGCACAATAGTGCAACACAATATGGATGTGTGAAGATGAAGTAAAAGGAGTGAAAGTGCCAATAATGGCAGCAAATACAGCATCAATTTGCAATGGGAAAGAACGAAACTGCGGCAGGCGCACAAACACAACCTCTGACACACACACTAACAAAACAAAATAAATGCTGTTATGTGGACCAGCATGCCATTCTCTCTCACTTTAGCTCCCTCACACACCCACCCAAACCCAAAAGAGAGAGATGGTAAAAACAGAGAAATAAAATCTTCCTCTCACTCCTTTATTTCTTCCTTAAAAATATTAAGAATAGTTGTCACGCGCGCGCGTGTGACTGATTCTAACCGTTAATGCAATTAGAAGTTAGTGAAGAGTTTTACTTACATCAACGGTTGAGAATTAATCACGCGACCTCACTTTCGTAAACAATTAGAAGTTGTTCATGCGCGCAAAGTCAAATGCTCTTAATCACTTGGTAATGACATAGAACCTTTTTTTTATTAAACCCTCGGATTCTCTCGTTGTCTTTATCTTAAACCCTTGTTTTAAGGCCTGTTTAATTAGGAACTAACTGGGTTTTGCGTCTGATAATCAAATCTCAAACAGTTTAAGTCCTTAAGCTGGGAAAAATTTGAGGAACGTTGCAGGAAAGATTCCAGGCAAACAGAGTAACGTCAAATCTGACATATTTTCTTTTTTTTTTCTTTTTCTCTCCTCTATTTCTCTCTCTTTCTTTCTGTCTTACTCATAAAACACATTAATTTTGTGGTCGTTTAGGGTTTCAGAGAGCAATAATTAGGAACTGGACCAGGGTTGCAGGGTGTGAGAGAGTACTAACGTGACCCTGTCGGCTCTTCTGCAAATTAAGAGGACTCTCTCTTACTCATTCATTCACTCACTCAGTGTAGTCATCACTCATTTTGAGTACAAAACAAACCACCTGCACCTTGCATCAATAGATTTTATGGGGTTGGATGGGTGGTAGGAAACACAAACCACTTTCTCAGTTGTTCTCAGAGTAACCATCCATCTCTCTCTTGGCCTCTTCTTATCTCCCCCTCTCTCTCTCTCTCTTCCCTGTACTTTCTATCATAATCTTAGTTTTAGCTCTAATTATCTGAATACCCTCCATCTTTAATCAAATGCCAGAACCAGCTTCTTACTTATGCTTTCAATGGTGGTGCAACTACAACAATATATCTACCATTTTTACAGTCTAATTTCTGAGAGGTAAGATTTCTTCAAGCTCTAGCTTGTAGGGCCCCCTCTTTTTTCTTTTCCTGTTTGAGTTCCAAGATTTGTTTTAAATTATTTATTTGAGTTAATATTCAATCTTTTCTTCTTCAGCTACTCCATCAGTCCATCACTCTCTCTCTCAAGTCATCCTCTCACCTCTTTGGAAATAGGGTTGAATTTAGTGAGATGGGTTGGTGGGTTTAGCACCCAAAATGTCAAAATCAGAATACAAAAAAGAAAAAAGAAAAAAGAAAAAAGAAAAAAGAATAATCTTAGGTTAGTGATTATATCTTTGATTAAGCTGTCTCTTGGGTTAGATTAGACAGTAGAGTATGAATTAGAGTTGAGAAAATTACAAAAAGATCCATAGTTTGAGAGACAGATCATGCCATGATAAAGAGAGTTAATGTAAACACACTCTCCATTATTATTTATTTTTATTAGAGAAAATAAAAAGGAGGCTGAGATCAAGGCCAGTATAATAGCTATAGATATCAGATTTAATGGAGGTGAGAGGCCAAGATAAGGTAATAGGGATGCCAACCACTCTGGGCTATAATCCCCCCAATAGGGACTCTTCTTCCTCCAAGCTCTCTTCTTCTCCAGCCCTACCCTCAACTGCTAACAACACAATCTTCATCAACCCTCTTCAAACCCTAGACCCTCATCCTCCTCCTCATCATCACCAGCCTCATCAATTGAATCTATCACCACACAAATCATCAAGAAGAGCTTCTGAGAAAAATCCAGATCCAATCTCATCTCCAATTGTTGTCACCCCAAGTGCAACAACATCAATTCCTGGTGGATCAAATTTCAAAGCACCACCAGCTCAACCACCATCACCACCACCACAGAAAGTTAGATATAGGGAATGCTTGAGAAACCACGCAGCCAGCAGCGGCGGCCACGTGCTCGATGGCTGCGGAGAATTCATGCCAAGTGGAGAGGAAGACATCCCAGAAGCACTAAAATGTGCAGCTTGTGAGTGCCATAGAAATTTCCACAGAAAAGAGATCGAAGGCGATCATTTGCCAAATAATTACTATGTTGTTAACCACCAAAAACACACCATTAGCGGTAGAGATTCAGCAACTAGAGTATTGCCACTCCCTCCACCCCCACCGCCTCCTGTTCATTATTCAGCTGCGGGGGGGCCAGTTCCCCCGATGATGATGGCTTTTGGAGGCGGTGGTGGGGGCGGAGGGGGTGCTGATGAGTCCTCGAGCGAGGATCTCAACATGAATAATTTGTTTCGGGCAACTTATGCGGCAGGCCAGCAGGCAGCGGGGTCAAAGAAGCGGTTTAGGACG
Source organism: Prunus fruticosa (assembly GCA_018703695.1). Taxonomy (NCBI): domain Eukaryota; kingdom Viridiplantae; phylum Streptophyta; class Magnoliopsida; order Rosales; family Rosaceae; genus Prunus; species Prunus fruticosa. The sequence goes on from CM031923.1 coordinate 28,717,760, forward strand.
AAGTTCAGTCAGGAGCAGAAGGAGAAGATGATGGAGGTTGCTGAGAAGTTAGGGTGGAAGATCCAGAAGCATGATGAGCAAGAAGTGCAGAAGTTGTGTTCTGAAGTGGGTATAAAGAGGCAAGTGTTCAAGGTATGGATGCACAATAATAAACAAGCCATGAAGAAGAAGCAAATGTAAGCCAAACTTCAATACATTGATTTGTGACTGGGAAAAGAGATCAATATAATCAGTGAATAATTAGATCAGATAATTTGTATGTGCACATAAATATAAATATATAGACAAATATGTAGCTAGCTAGAGAGAGAGGAGATAGCTAGAGAAAATCAAGCACGCACTCCTTTTTTTCTTTGTTTTTTTGCTTCTTAATTTAACATAAACCTAGCTATTTGATGCTCATCTCCTTTCTCTGCGGTTTGTTTGTTTGGTTGCTTTCGAAAAAAACATAAAATTGCAAAAAAAAATACCAACAATTTTTTCTTGTGCTTGAAATGTTTGGCATCGAGCTCTCGCATCGCATGCACCTTTTCTTTTGATTTCCAATCACTATGCTTGTGCTTTTTCACTAGGGTAAAAGATGTAAAAGGAAGAAAAAGGAAAGCAAAAGAGAAAATGAGATGTCAGCTTTTTTGTCGTGGTGTTATGTGATTTTCTCATATTATTGTTTCATTTCATGTATGATTTTCTTCTTTTAATTTTTCGCATCCAGTTCGTCTTCATGAATCATACCGGTGTGTCTTCGCATGCATTACAATATTTTCCTGTTTAAAAACATATGTATATATATATATAATTTTTTTTTGTTGTTTTGGGTTATAATCGAATCGATCTATAAATATAATTCGAATATGTTATTAATTTGTAATTTGATGCAGAAACAAATTAAGCAGGTCTTGTTCTCAGTTTTTGGCGTTGCATATTCATTAATATCGTATGGGTGATCACAGTCACGTCTGCTATATATTTTCAGACCAAGGCTAGCTCTCCCATAATATATATATATATATCATGAAATTGACGATCTTTAGGGCTATATATATATATATATATATATTTATATATATATATATATATACGTACTCTAAATCCCCAGCAGATAATTTGTGCCGAAAAATTATGTACTATACAGATCGATCTCTAATTATTTTATTGGTAGGCTAGAAGGCTAGAAGAAGGCTAGAAAGGGGAAAAGGCTTGGTCAAACTTTCTCTGAGCATGCCATATGCAGAATATTAATGATGAAGACAAACAAGAGTAGCTAGCACATGCATAAATATCAGAGGCCTCGGCTTGGGGCATAGATTTACTAGAAATGAAATGACCCAGCGAGACTAGCTTAATTCAAGCAATTCTTGACCCGTATTCATAGAAAACAAGAAACATAGCAACATTGATGTAAAGAAACAAAACTGTAAGGGCGAAGTAAGAGAAAACAAGAAACATTTAGCAACGTTGATCATAGAACTTACAGAGATTCCTAGCTACTCAAAAGAAACATAAACTCATCAAACATGCTTCATGGAGCAAGCATGCAATCGGCCTCCTTATATCTCTGAACCAGCATTCCTCATGGTAGCGCCGAGATCTCCTGCAGCCTGCGAGGCACTCTCCTTTGCAGCCTCATAGTTATGCTTGGCATGTCCAGTCATGCAGTCCTTAGCTGACTTGTATGACTCCCCAACCGTTTGTTTTGCTTCATCATATGAATTGGCTGCTCTTTCCGTCCCGGAATCAATTCCTCCCGCTACCATTTCTTTGGCATCGTAGGCCTTATTGGAGGCCATGTTCATTCTCTCCTTGGCTCCATCATAGACATTGGCAGTTCTTTCTTTTCCATATTCCATTGCATCATAAGCCTTATCAGAAGCCGAACCAATTGCCCCTCTGGCTGCCTCTTTGGCATCGTAGGCCTTATCTGAGGCCATGTTCATTCTCTCCTTGGCTCCATCATAGGCATTGGCAGTTATTTCTTTTCCGTATTCCATTGCGTGATGAGTGTTATCAGAAGCCGAACCCATAGCCCTATTCATTGTATTCTTTGCTCCATCATAGGCATTGGCTGCTCTGTCCATTCCAGAACCCATGGCCCCTCTCACTGTCTCTTTGGTGTCGTAGGCCTTATTGGATGCCATGTTCACTCCCTCCTTGGCTCCATCATAGGCATTGGCAGTTCTTTCTTTTCCATATTCCATTGCGTCATAAGCCTTTCAGAAGCTGAACCCGTAACCCTATTCATTGTATTCTTCGCTTCATCATAGGTATTCGCCGCTCTGTCCTTTCCAGAACCAATTGCCCCTCTGGCTGCCTCTTTGGCACCGTAGGCCTTATCGGAGGCCATGTTCACTCCCTCCTTGGCTCCATCATAGGCATTGGCAGTTCTTTCTTTTCCATATTCCATTGCATCATAAGCCTTATCAGAAGCCGAACCCGTAACCTTATTCATTGTATTCTTCGCTTCATCATAGGTATTCGCCGCTCTGTCCTTTCCGGAACCAATTGCCCCTCTGGCTGCCTCTTTGGCATCATATGCCTTATCGGAGGCCATGTTCACTCCCTCCTTGGCTCCATCATAGGCATTGGCAGTTCTTTCTTTTCCATATTCCATTGCGTCATGAGCCTTATCGGAGGCCATGTTCACTCCCTCCTTGGCTCCATAATGGGCATTGGTAGTTCTTTCTTTTCCATATTCCTTTGCGTCATGAGCCTTATCAGAGACCGAACCCATAGCCCTATTCATTGTATTTTTTGCTCCATCATAAGCATTCGCTGCTCTGTCCATTCCAGAACCCATTGCCCCTCTCACTGTCTCTTTGGCATCGTGGGCCTTATCCGAGGCCGTGTTCACTTTCTCCTTGGCTTCATCATAGGCACCGGCAGTTCTGTCTTTTCCATATTCCATTGCATCATAAGTCTTATCAGAAGCCGCGCCTGTAGCCCTATTCATTGTATCCTTTGCTTCATCGTAGGCATTCGCTGCTCTATCCAATCCAGAACCCATTGCCCTTGTCACGGTCTCTTTGGCATTGTCAACTGTATCAGTAGGCATCCTTATAGAGGGATCAAAGTTTTCATGAACAGAATCGGTGTCCGCTGCCATTTGGGAAATCAGAGAAGCATATGTTGAGAATACATAAAGTAAAACCCAGAAGCATGAAATCAAATACTTGTTTGAAGAACTAATTGACTTATTAATGACTTCATCTGTGAAAGAATAAGGTAGTAATTAATAATTACAAGATCCAAATGAGCTCGTTCTTAATCTTTCTGTAGCCACAGAGGCTGCATCCCCAGCTTTGTCCCTCATATTCTTAGCCTTCTCTTTGGCATTTTCCTGGCCGAATCCTAACCCCCTGAATGGCACCATCAAACAACATAAATGAGCAAAAACCCTTAACAACTCTTAACACAACTACTCGTTTAAGGATCAAACGCAAAAGCTCAAAACTTAAGTTGTTAGCAGAAAGACTCAGCCTAGATTTAGAACATTTAGCTCAACCAATGTAAGACTAGTGCTTGGCATTTCCTTTTTGCTATTTGTTGGACTTTTCTTTTTCTTGTATAGTAGTTGCCTTGATCTCGGATATGGTTAGTTGCGAATAGGTTACATGAAAAAAAAAATAGCCACATAGATTAAGAACTTAAAACTGATTCCACATAAAAAAAAAGACTTAAAAACGATTTGGACCGCTATGTCGTCATTTATAAGGTAAATGCTAGGTATACCACTTTTTTATACGACAGTGTACCACCCCTCTAATAGAGGTGGACTCCACATCTCTAATAGAGAGATGATAGACAATGTGGTATAAAAATGTGGTATGACTAGCAGCATTACCCCATAATTAAGGCCAAATCAAATGAGGCTTATGAAGAAAACTTAAAATCCTGTCTCCGCCCTTGGTTCCCTCCATATTTCTTCATCCCTCATCTCTCCCATATGCTTTCCCTTTACTCTCTAGCTAAAAAAGCTGAAAAAATACAAACTAAAAATGAAATCACAATCAAACGGACCCTGATATAATACATCACATCACATATATATTTTTTTTTTCCAAAATGAGCAAGCATATATGAACAGTTACTAATAATTCACAAACAAAATGCATGGTGAAGGGGAAGAAAGCAAAAAGTTGAAGAAAAAAAAACAGAGTGAAAGATTTTGTAACAAATTACTCTGCGATTTTGCCGAAGGTACGATCAACCCACGAGTCGGTGTTTTCCTTGGCAGCTTTGAAGGTCTCGTGCGTTTTGTGCTGGGCTGTTCCAGCAGCCAAGTTCAGCGTCTCCTTGGCGTCCTGGCCCCAAGTCCCTGCAGACATAGCCAGCCATAACGCCAACAACAAAAACAAAAACACTCCTCTCTTCCCCATTTTTACAACTCAATATTTTTTGGGTTACAGAGAATGTGAAAAACCCAGTTGAGATTTGAGAAAATTAACAAGGACTGTGAGGTTTTCCAACGTCTTATTATACGCCTATAAGTATGAGGTGTTTGTATATATGGGCCACTGACTGCAAAACGTTTCCTTCTTCTTCTGTTGTGGAAAATCGGAGAGATGTTTGGGCTTCAGACTGGTTTCTCAACGTGGCGCCTTTCGGGTCAACGTGGCAGTTATTCAGACCGTTATAGAAGGAGGCCATATCTGCCTTCCCTCCACGTGTTGCTTGGTCAATGTGCTGGCCGCACTTCGCGTGCCTTAAATGTAAATTTGCTTAGTCATATGACGACAAGGGGGGACAAATGTCTGAAAGAAATTATTTTCATGAGTCATATTTTTTTTTTTCGGGAAAACTAGCTCTCCACACATGCTTTCGCATATGTGAGAGACTTTTTATTTTTTATTTTTTATTTTAAATAAAAGTAGGATCTATTATTTGATTTTTTTAATTTTATTTTTTAATATGAAAAAAATGTGAATTTACCATATTATCGTCATTTAATTAATAATTTCAGTTCTTAATGTTTGAATTAACCAAATGCATTTTTGGTGTTTTGAATGTTTCACGATTATCTGCCTTTTGTTTTATATATATAGATAATGGATAGTCTTGTTTCATAAAAAGGGAAAGCAATAGTGAGGTGCTTTTATTTTCTGATTATGCGGGAATTCAGTTTCAGAGAAGCGCTAGGTTTAATGATTATACGGGAATCATTTTCTAATTATGAAGGAATCAGGACCAACAATAGTTTTAACAAAAAGTTTACCAAACGCCAAATTGCTTTCTCTCACAACTAATTTCTCTCACAGCAAATTTGACATCAATTATTTTCACAACACAGTAATGCCAAATTGGCCCTTAATATTTGCTTTAACTAAGGGCATTTTCTGGTGTTTTGAATGTTTCACCATTCTCTGCCTTCTGCTTTATATTTTTGGAAAATATATTGTACTTTTTTTGGGTGGTGAAATAAAAGATATTGTATTAATATTATAAAATGTGTACAATAGATAACAAGAATAGTCAATCCACAATCCAAACATGATGATCAAGAAGAAGAGCAAAACTTTAGTTAAAAGATTCACGGCCTAAATACAATCACAAGGTACAAAAAAGAAGAAGCAAAACTACATAAACAAATACATAACAGTAAGCAACAAGCTCCTTAGTAACAACATCGTGGATCTGAGACTGAAAAAACAAAATAAATATAAGTGCATAAAAAAGAAAAAACAAGAGAGATGTGGGCAAAGCCAATATCAAGGACCATTACATAATAAACAAAATTAAGGAAGACGAAGAAAGAAAAACTACTCCTTGGACTGAAAAATGATGTGGCAGTGGAATGGTAACAACTCACACTTAGGGCACGTTTACGTATCAGGAATGGAGAAAGTAAGGAATCAAAGAATTTAAGAATCGGGGAAGTACTGAATCGGTATGGGAAGAATCATTCTCATTAAGCTGTTTACTACACATATGGAATTAGCAAAGGAATGAGGTTGATTCCCATTGTTATTGTTTACTAATTTTCATGAATCAGAATCCAAATTAATTTGATTACTAAAATGCACTGCACATTTTCACCACAACACATATATAATTCTCAATTGGCTAAGGAGACCAAACTAATCCTAGCAAACCAGGAAGGCGGTGTAAACATGAGAAATCAATATGCTGAACAAGATGAACAACAAGAGCCCAGTTCAATGATAATGTTAATAACACCTTTGTCCAGAGCCAATTTCAAACCAAAAAATAAACTCCAATAAATATATATCTTTCACCTACGTAACTAGTAAACAATCAAATAATAATAACCTACATAATCTTCATACTACCAAAAAAAGAGATATATAATCTCCACAAAAGTCATTTACCCATTACTCATCAATCAAAATCACTGTAAGCCATGCTCCATAAGATTAAATACATAATCTTTTTTTTCTTCATCAGTCATGGTAGAGAAGACCCTCTGCAAACCGTACTTTGTTTTGCGATGAATGTGAAAACATAAGATAGAAGAAGATAGATAGATAGAATAACTTACATAGCATAAGACATTGTTGTTGCTTCTGGAGGCTGTGTCTGGACGCGCTAACATGAAAAAGAAGTTGGAGCGTCTTTGAACTTCTTGGCGTGAGTTTTTTTTTTTATAGGGTTTGGGGTGTTTTGAAATTATGGTAAAGTGGTAAGGGTATTTTTGGAAGTTATTAAGGGAAAACAGGAATGAGAATTGTATCGACTATCCCCCTCTAGTTGATCTGATACCTAGTTTTGAGGGGATGTGATTATGGATTTTGAGGTGGGGACCACTTATTTTTTCATTCCCGATTGCAAGTAAAGGCAGGGGAAGTCAGGAATGGAAATCATTCCCTTTCCTTCCATACCCATTACTTGATACGTAAACATGCCCTTATAGTTGAAGTTGAAAAAAAACCAATGGAACTGCTAGTGATCGCTCAAAGACTAAACGAAAACGAGAGAGATAAGAGAAAACACGTTTGTCCAAAGATCCATAAAGAGTTTGAATGTGATTCTGAATAGGCCAAAATCACTTATGGGAAGAAGTACCTCCTACGTATTTTTCTATAAAATCATTTAAAATTACTTAAAGTGGTTATATAGAGAAGTGATTCTCTATAAAAGTGATTATTGGTCTATCCAGAATCACTCTCAAACGAGCCCATAATCAACAGTAAAATGATGAAGAATTGTGCAAGACAACACTTAGCCCACAAACTTACATGGGATGGAACAAATGAGTTACAAAGAACCAAGCACAACTACAAACAAAAACAATAGAAAAATTGTGAATAAATAAATTTGAGAACTTATTATGCCCAAAATAAGTGTCAAATTGCCACATCAGCTATCAAATCTAAATTTAACACTTTGCATGTGACATCTCCCTTAGAGATGCTCTTAAAACACTCAAAATTCTTGGCTAGGCACTCATTTATAGGAAAAATACTTCTAACTAATAATTCAAAGGATTTTCAACCATTTTACCCTCCAAAATATGACCCTAATCAGACTTAACCTCTCGAACTAAAAAGTCAACCAATTTAGCACTTGAATTCATTAAAACAACTAATTTAGCACTTACTGTTAAAGTTTTCGAAATTCATCTACTTTTCCATCTAAAAAGTCATGTGTCTTCCACGTCACTTTCTATTTGATTTTTTAATCACAATTATAAAATCTAAAATATTCTAAAACTAGAAAGAAAAATAAATAATAAAAAGGGAACCACCAGCAAAGCCACAAAAACAACCACCACCCTAATAACCTCTCTCTCTCTCTCTCTCTCTCTCTCTCTCTCTCTCTCTCTCTCTCTCTCTCTCTCTCTCTCTCTCTCTCTCTCTCTCTCTCTCTCTCTCTCTCTCTCTCTCTCTCTCTCTCTCTCTCTCTCTCTCTCTCTCTCTCTCTCTCTCTCTCTCTCTCTCTCTGTGACATCTACCTTAGGTTCTATTCTTACAAGTTTATGACATGGACTTATAGATGAAATTGACAATTGTGTAATTATTAGTTTTTGAGTACAAACAATAGTCTAAATTAGGGGTGGGTGTGTTCGGTCCGATTTCTACCTCACACTAGAACTGCAACCGGTGCAATTTGGTTAAAAAAGAAAGAAAAAGAAACTGATTAGTTTGGTTTAAACCGATTCATGTGAGGTTTCTAGAATTTTTGGTTTTGGATCGGATATGTATATATATATATATATATATATATATATAGAATTTTTAATTTTTAATTATACAAATTTCAACTAAAATTTTATTCTTTGGGCTTAAAAATTCACAAATTACCCAATTTCATGCAAAAAGAAATTATTGGACTTAGAAAAGAGAGGTGTTTTGAAGTTGGGCTTGGGGAAATATTAGTTATAGGATTAGAAATCTAGTATTGGACTTAAATCATTTTTTTTATTATATAAAAATACGTAGTCGGTCCTGTTTGGTTTTGTAAGATGTGAAACTGGCACGAAAATCAGTTTGAATTAGTCCGGTCTGATTTGATGCCGATTTGTTGACTTTTTAATCAACACAGTTTTTTTCTTGGTTTTTTCTGTTTGGTGCGGCTCGATGCCCACACTTAGTCTAAGCTACATGAAAGGGAGATTTCACACACACACACACACACACACACACACAAAACTATGATGTTGTGGGGATTCGAACATGAGACTTATGGTCTGCAAGTCAAGGTGCTATTTTCACTGGGTTAGACCCCGTTGGCAACGATTGTGTTTAAAAATGATGAACATTAAACGTGAAAATGCTAAATTCTTTATACGAGTAATAACTCTAGAAAAGTAAAAACTCAAAAGGGAATAATAGAGACTTGGGTAATAGTAATGGATAATGCTCTAAACTACTCTTATCGATAAACAAAAATCGGGGAAAAACAATTATAAAAAAAAAATCACAGTATCTGTGTAAAGACTAAAGCCGCGCGACTATACTATTTATTAAAAAGAATTTTAAAAAAAACCCCTGATAACGCCGCGCAGATATACTCTTTTCACAAAGACATGTCCTAAGCGCTCGGCGGATTTTTTAAAATATAAATAGTATAGCTACTCCGGCTATACTCTTTTTTATTAAAAAAAATTCCGGATTATAGATGCTTGGCTATACTATTTTTTAAAAAAAATAAAAAGAGTATAGCCGCCCGGCTTGACTCTATACAACACTATAGCCGGGCGGCTATACTCTATAAATAGAAGTTTTTTAAAAGTATATCCGCGCGGCTATCTTATTGAATAATCTGAATTTCAATTTTTTAATTTCTTTAATTAGTATTTAAATTTGAATTATTATTTACTTAGTAAATAATTAGTATTTAAATATTTTATTTATTTTTATTTTTATTCAATAATATGTGAATTTAGTGTGTATTATTGAAAATTTTGTAAAAAACAAGTATTAAACATGAAAAATACATACACATGTATACAATATGAGTATTAAATGTGACAATGCTAAATTCTTTATACGGGTAATAAATCTGGAAAAGTAAAAACTCAAAAGGGTACAACAGATACTGGGGTAATGACCTAATAGTAATGTATAATGCTTTAAACTACTCTTATTGATAAACAAAAATAAGGGAAAAACACTTATTTTAAAAAATTAAAATTAAAAAAAAAACTCACCCAGCCTTTAGTGTGTGTTCTTGTGAAAAGCATATAGCCGACCGGCTATACTCATTTTGATAAATAAATAAAAAAATCCGGCGTATGGCCACACGGCTATACTATTTATATAAAAAAGGATCCGACCATAAAAAGTCTATAGCCGCCCGGCTATACTTGATAAATAGAATATTTCAACACTATAGCCGTGCGGCTATACACTATAAATAGAAGTGTTTAAACGTTTAGCCGCGCGGCTATACCCATTTAAATATTTTGTTATATTTTTTTTATTCAATAATATGTGAGTATTATGTGTATAATACATAAATTTTGTGTGTATTATTGAAAATTTGTAAAAAAAAAACAAATGTATTAAACATGAAAAGTACATATGTACATGTACAATATGAGTATTAAACGTGAAAATATTAAATTATTTATACGGATAATAACTCTTAAAATTTAAAAAACTCAAAAATGGACAATAGAGACTCAGGTAATGACCTAATAGTAATGAATAATGCTCTAAGCTACTAAACAAAAATCGGGAAAAAACAATTATAAAAAATAGATCACAGTATACTATGTATGAAAAAGAACTAGGCTCTCTGCACGCGATTATGCACCTGTGAGAGTCTTTTTTTTTAAAAAAAATTAAATTTATTTTAGAATTAAAAAAGATAATGGGTAGTTGTGTTCCATAAAAATAAGATCCATTATATGATTTTTCTTTTAATTTTAATTTTTTTTAATATGAAAACGAATTTTTTTAAAAATGCCCCCAGGAAAGGCGCCTGGCTATACTCATTTTTATTGAAAAATCTGGAAAATAGCCGTTCGGCTATACTATTTATATAAAAATAAATAAAAAGACCGCCCAACGCTTAGTCTGTGTTTTTGTGAAAATCGTATAGCCGCGATTTATATAAAAAAAAACCCGCCTAGCCTTAGCCTCCCGACTATACTCTATTTATAAAATATTTCAACACTATAGCCGGCCATACTCTATAAATAGAAGTTTTTTACAAGGATAGCCGCTCGGCTATACCCATAGCATAATATAAATTTCTCTTTTTTAATTACTTTAATTAGTAGTTACGTTTTAATGATTATTTACTTAGTGAATAATTTGTATTTAAATATTTTATAAAATTTTATTTTTATTCAATAATATGTGAGTATTGTTTGTACCATATCTGACCCTCCATTCATACAACGACATGTGGATCTTATAAGCTCACCCAAGTACCCAAGGCCCCGAACAATCGGCATCGGCTCCCGATGGCCATGCCTCAAAGCCGCAACAGACTACACGCTCGAACATCATCAACAATCGGTATCCCTTACCGATTCTGGAGAATCAACCTCGAAGCACCCGCCCGAAATATCTAAAGACTCGTGTCAACCTCATAGGACCCTCCCACGAGTCCCACATCGAAAGTGAGTACTAAGAGCATACCAAATGCCCCTTATAATTAGGCCCCTTCACCACAGTACAGTGGTAAGACTTTTCAGCTTGACTTTTATACTAATATCTTGTCAACAGCAAAAGCTCTTAGAAAACAAACTTACTTTGGCATCGGAGGGTCTTAAGCTGGTTCCACACCGGTTCCATAGACCTTACGAGTCTCGGCTTCCTTCCATTCAGGATCAGCATATGAGGACAGGAAAGAATCTGCATCCAAACACTCAATCGATCTCTCGATCGTTCATCTCACTTGTAAGTTGCACTCATCTCTATCCGTTCAGTTTTAGTGCCAACAAGTATTAAACATGAAAAATACGTACGTACGTGTACAATACGAGTATTTACTGTGCATTGTAAGAATCACAATCACATTTTCAGTCACCAAGAAATTTTTAGTGAGAAACTAGAGTGCACTTCTCATTTTGCTCAAGAAACAGAAGAGAGAACAAGAGAAAGAAAGGAAAAGAGAAAAGCCATGGAAGAGAGATGAGAGTGAACAAGACGAAAACACCATAAAAAGAGTCACATGAGCAACAAATCAGATTTACGAAGCATTGTTTACCAATTAGCTCTCAATTTCCTAGTGATGTTTCTCGTCTCGAATGTTGAAGTGGACAAGTTTCTGTGCAGTGCACTTTTGTTTCCTTGGACAAGAAGTTATAAACCGTCAAGTTACAAGTATTATAAGATTCATACAAACTTTCGCAACATTTTTTGTTGTTGAGGAAATTCACAACTTTGTTTTAAAATTTTAACTAGTATTTGAAAATCATCATGAGTTCTGATTGAAGCCGTATTGCAAGTACAAGGGTAGAGTGGAATATCTAGGTTCAAATGCCATTGGAAACAATAGATCCTAGAATATAATGTAATCTAAGAAAAAACCATTACATTGCTCAACGAGTGACCCGAAAACTGAAACTTAAAATGAATTTCAGAAATGAATCTCATGACTGAAACAACCAAGCGGTCACAGGTACTTACATTTTGTCACTCATTTCAGAATATCTTAACATACAATACAAAAGACTTTTTGAAGTCAAAATACAACTCTGATTCAAAGTCTTTCTTATTGACATACTCTGATTCAAAGTCTTTCTTATTGACATATGAATTTGAAGGACTCGAAGGATAGAAAAAGGAAAGATCCTTTGATAATAAAGTACGCTAAACCCTCAGCAGGAAAATTGTAAACAAAAAGTAGAAGCAGGTACTGCAAAACTTAACCGTAAGCCTAAATAATTTGAATATTGTAGGCTCAGATGCATGTCTAATATGATTTGGATATAAACTCATCACAATCACTTTATTCGAGTTATGAATAAACTCATTACCAAATACAAAAAATTCCCGTTCAACAAAACAGAGAAAAATACGGTAAAATAAAAAAGGAATTCTAAATATCGCTATTGCTCCTGCAGCTCCTTTTCAAGGAACAAAAGAACAATACAAGATCCAAAATTTGGGGAAATAATGCCTTAAAGGGCACAGTATGTGAAAACAAGAAATAACATAAACTGATCGCCCATGGCTTCATGGGGCTAACATGCAATCAGGTAGCTGTAAGTACTTTAGAGCTCTGAACCATCATGTTTAGCTCCATTGTTTGTTTTAGAATGCTTCCCTCCTGTCGCCTTAGCTGCCTTAGCTTCTGCTTCTTTAAAGACTTTATTTGCTGCTTTGAAATCCTCATCGCTTTCAAGATACTCTATAGCTTCTTGGATTATTTTTTGCGCTTTCTCTGATTTCTCTTCTTCAAGATAGCTAAAAGCTCCATTGAGCAATTGTTCAGCTGTGGCACGTTTATCTTTTAATGTATTATCCTGAGCAATAAACTGTTGCACCCCTTGAATAACGTCTTTAGCTTTGACCAAAGAATTTGCATGAAGATAGGACATAGCTCCCTTTAGAACCTCTTCAACAAAATGTGCTTTTTGAAATCCTATTTCTACATTACCTTTTTCAAGATACTTCGCTCCTTTCCCCTTACCAATTGCTGCTTTGAAATCCTCGTCGTTTTCAAGAACCTTTGCAGCTTCACGGATCATCTCCGTACCTTTCTCTAGTTTGTCTGCTTCAAGATACGTCAAAGCTAATTGGATCATCTCTTCAGCAGCGGCTGCTTTATCTTTTATTTCGTCAGATTGACCAACATACAGTACAATTCCCTGCACAATATCTATAGCTTTCGCTACTTGGCGTTGTTCAAGATAGGTTAAAGCTCCTTGCAGAAACGAATCAACAAGGGATGCTTTATTTACTCCTGCTGCTACTGTTGTAAAAATGGCTCACATTTAGTATGCAAGTGAAGGAGAGAGCGACCGGTCGCAAGGTTTGGGCGACCGGTCGTTTTTTCACAGATTCGAAATTTGGAAATTTCGCTGAAAGCGACCGGTCGCAAGGTATCAGCGACCGGTCGTTTGGTATCCAAATGGTCGCGACGACCGGTCGCTGGGTATCAGCGACCGGTCGCTTCATGCTGTGCTGTTTTTTTTTCTACGCGTTTTCAAGTCCTCCTTGGTGTGCTACCATTTTCTATCGACTTGCAAGGATATTTCTGATCACTTCTGATATAATAAGAGGTGGCAAGCAGGTGGAAAGGTGGGGAGAACACTTTGGCAAATTGATGACTTGCTTCAATGAGTGAATTCTCTCTTGGTTCAAGAGATTGATGGCAGCTAGCAACCATTGATCACTTGCTTTGTGAGCTGCCATAACAGGTGTCTAAAGTTGGATAACTAAAGCTAGAACGTGTAGAACTTTGATACCTTGTCTTAGAGTCCAAAGGCTTATATAAGAGAGAAGAGGAAGCAAGAGAACCAGTGGTGAAGTGCATAAGTAGTTAATCTCAAAGTTGTCAAAGTAGCTGGGAGCTATTGTTTTCAAAGTGAGATTATCTCACCAAAGAGAGAGAGCAATCAGTTCAAGTTAGAACTGAGTTGTAGTCTTAAGAGTCTAGACACCAAAGGGGGGAAACACCAAGGGTTGTGAAAGAGTTCACAAGTGCAACAAAGGGTTGAGCAAGGGGTGAGAGAGAAAAGAGAGCTTGTGGAGAGAATAGAGTTCTAAGGGGGTTTTCTGTGTAAAACCAAAGTTGTAACTTATTCTTTCATTAGTGAATTTCTCAAAGGGATCACCAAGAGGAGTAGGCAATTGCTGAACCTCTATAAATACTTGTGTCACTTTGTGCTTGGTTAGTTTTCTGCAAGTGTGTGTGTGTGATTCATCCATACTTTGTGTGTGTCATAAAGTCCATCAACAACAAGATCTTAGTGGGAGTGTGGAGTTGAGTTTCTTGCTCAATTCACAACAGCTACTTTATCCTTTTCATCCTTTTCAAGATACTTCACTCCTCTCAACTTAGCTTCCTTAGCTTCTGCTTCTTTAAAGACTTTATTTGCTGCTTTGACATCCTCATCGCTTTCAAGATACTCTATAGCTTCTTGGATTATTTTTTGCGCTTTCTCTGATTTCTCTTCTTCAAGATAGCTAAAAGCTCCATTGAGCAATTGTTCAGCTGTGGCACGTTTATCTTTTAATGTATTATCCTGAGCAATAAACTGTTGCACCCCTTGAATAACGTCTTTAGCTTTGACCAAAGAATTTGCATGAAGATAGGACAGAGCTCCCTTTAGAACCTCTTCAACAAAATGTGCTTTTTGCAATCCTATTTCTGCATTACCTTTTTCAAGATACTTCGCTCCTTTCCCCTTACCAATTGTTGCTTTGAAATCTTCATCGTTTTCAAGAACCTTCGCAGCTTCACGGATCATCTCCGTACCTTTCTCTAGTTTGTCTTCTTCAAGATACGTCAAAGCTAATTGGATCATCTCTTCAGCAGCGGCTGCTTTATCTTTTATTTCGTCAGATTGACCAACATACAGTACAATTCCCTGCACAATATCTATAGCTTTCGCTACTTGGCGTTGTTCAAGATAGGTTAAAGCTCCTTGCAGAAACGAATCAACAAGGGATGCTTTATTTACTCCTGCTGCTACTTTATCCTTTTCATCCTTTTCAAGATACTTCACTCCTCTCAACTTAGCTCCCTTAGCTTCTGCTTCTTTAAAGACTTTATTTGCTGCTTTGAAATCCTCATCGCTTTCAAGATACTCTATTGCTTCTTGGATTATTTTTTGCGCTTTCTCTGATTTCTCTTCTTCAAGATAGCTAAAAGCTCCATTGAGCAATTGTTCAGCTGTGGCACGTTTATCTTTTAATGTATTATCCTGAGCAATAAACTGTTGCACCCCTTGAATAACGTCTTTAGCTTTGACCAAAGAATTTGCATGAAGATAGGACATAGCTCCCTTTAGAACCTCTTCAACAAAATGTGCTTTTTGCAATCCTATTTCTGCATTACCTTTTTCAAGATACTTCGCTCCTTTCCCCTTACCAATTGCTGCTTTGAAATCCTCGTCGTTTTCAAGAACCTTCGCAGCTTCACGGATCATCTCCGTACCTTTCTCTAGTTTGTCTTCTTCA
The DNA here is from genome assembly GCA_018703695.1 of Prunus fruticosa. Lineage (NCBI taxonomy): Eukaryota > Viridiplantae > Streptophyta > Magnoliopsida > Rosales > Rosaceae > Prunus > Prunus fruticosa. Next base: position 28,733,299 of record CM031923.1, read on the forward strand.
AGATACGTCAAAGCTAATTGGATCATCTCTTCAGCAGCGGCTGCTTTATCTTTTATTTTGTCAGATTGACCAACATACAGTACAATTCCCTGCACAATATCTATAGCTTTCGCTACTTGGCGTTGTTCAAGATAGGTTAAAGCTCCTTGCAGAAACGAATCAACAAGGGATGCTTTATTTACTCCTGCTGCTACTTTATCCTTTTCATCCTTTTCAAGATACTTCACTCCTCTCAACTTAGCTCCCTTGGCTTCTGCTTCTTTAAAGACTTTATTTGCTGCTTTGACATCCTCATCGCTTTCAAGATACTCTATAGCTTCTTGGATTATTTTTTGCGCTTTCTCTGATTTCTCTTCTTCAAGATAGCTAAAAGCTCCATTGAGCAATTGTTCAGCTGTGGCACGTTTATCTTTCAATGTATTATCCTGAGCAATAAACTGTTGCACCCCTTGAATAACGTCTTTAGCTTTGACCAAAGAATTTGCATGAAGATAGGATATAGCTCCCTTTAGAACCTCTTCAACAAACTGTGCTTTTTGAAATCCTATTTCTGCATTACCTTTTTCAAGATACTTCGCTCCTTTCCCCTTACCAATTGCTGCTTTGAAATCCTCGTCGTTTTCAAGAACCTTCGCAGCTTCACGGATCATCTCCGTACCTTTCTCTAGTTTGTCTGCTTCAAGATACGTCAAAGCTAATTGGATCATCTCTTCAGCAGCGGCTGCTTTATCTTTTATTTCGTCAGATTGACCAACATACAGTACAATTCCCTGCACAATATCTATAGCTTTCGCTACTTGGCGTTGTTCAAGATAGGTTAAAGCTCCTTGCAGAAACGAATCAACAAGGGATGCTTTATTTACTCCCGCTGCTACTTTATCCTTTTCAAGATATGTCACTCTTTTCCCTTTCTCTTCATTGTTGTCTACATCATCGCCTTTAAGATACAGCACAGCGCCTTTCACCACATTTTCTGCTTTTTCTACCATATCTTGCTCAAGATACTTGATAGCTTCTTTCATGAACTCTTCAAGTTTGGCTGCCTTATCTTTTATTGTGTTATCATGATAAAGAAACTCCATAGCTCCTTTCATCAGCTCTTCAGCTTTGGCTGTTTGATGTTTTTCAAGAGAGTATATAGCTCCTTCTAAAAACTTTTGAACGAAGGCTGCTTTGTTCCCTCTTTCTGCGGACTTAGAGCCTGCTTCCCCACCTTTGAGTCCAAGTCCCCTAAAGAACACAACACAACGTTAATGATCAATAAGCATTCAGAAAACAAAGTAAAACAACCATTATTTTCATCAACTATAAAATCTAATAAACAGAGTATATTGGAAAGGAAACATAAATTGGTTAAAAGTGATTGGTTTGGACGTTTACCAATCTACAGTACCTGGTACATTGTCGATATTCGGTCCATGTCAATTGTTATCACATCAACACAGAATTGGCAATTAACAAAAATATTGACAATGTACCAGACCCAGTAGCTTGGTTGTTAGATTTTTCCCATGAATGAAAATGCATGGTTGTTTAATTTAGAAGGGAAATCAAAGGAGGGGATGGTTCAATTTCATTATATGCACACACAAAAAAGGAAGAGACTTGAAAGTAAATAAGAAAAAGAAAAGATGAAGAAATTACTCTGTGAGCTTGTCACGGGCCCAGCCAGTCCAAGAATCACTGTTTTCGGCGTTCTGATCCTCACCCAAAGTCCCCACCGACATAGCCAGCCATAGCACCATCAACAACGCTGCTCTCTTCCTCATCTTTCAAATTCTCTTTCGCTCTTTCTCTCTGAACAACACAAACTTGTTTTTTTTTCTTTTCTTTTTTGCCTATGAAGTGTTTGTTTGATGGCCTGTGTATATATATGCGTCGGGTCATAGTGGCAGTTACTCAGATCGTTAGAAAAGGGAGCGATGCAGTATTGCTGCCTTGGCTCCACTTGTTGCTTTGACCAAAGCAGCTTTGGCCGCATCTCCCTCTGCGCCTTAAATTTGCAGTTTGACAAATTCTCTTGATTGTTCTTGCTAATAAGCGGGATGGTGAGAATGTTTGGCCTTAATTGCATTATGCGACAAGGGTTTAAAGGTGACTTGACTGGGGGTATTATTATAATTTACACTCACCAAATTTATTTATCAAATTTTCTTATTCACCGAATTACCTGCCTGTCATTTACTCAAATGTGAACCACTTGCTTCTTTAGAACAAGACTGTACAACGTATATAGAAAAAGTTGGTGAATACACAGTCCAAAAATTAAATTAAGAAAAAAAGGGTTCGAGTTCTTCATGAAGCTCCACGGCTATATATATATATATATATATAATGCTCAAAGGCTAATTTGTCATTTTGAGAAATTTTGAATTCTAATGTTCAAACTTCCATGTAATGAAAAAAATAAAAATATATAACTAGTTTGTACAGTCTTGATTTTTTGGCTAATAATGTTCATTTTAATTTATATATGTGGACATTAGCACCTCCAAAGGATGGTTCGTTAGGAATTGGGGAAAGAAGAGAGATAGAAAGATATAGGGGATGAGAGTAGATTCACTTTTTTTTTTTTTTGTTGATAATTAGCGATTTGGGGAGGGGGGCACTTTTCCAGGCTTTTCCTGGGATTCGAAGGGTGACCAAGGGGGGGGGGGGGGAGGGACCTCACCACTGAGAGTAGATTCACTTTTAAGCAAAATGAGAAATGAGAGTGAAACTGTTGTAAGTTAAGAAGAGAGAAAAAGTGGGGATGACTAGCCCAAGGAAACATGCTTCATCAATTAACAAAGACTATTGAATGATGACATATTCCAAAATCATGGAAAATGTGAAACATAAATTGACACGACAAAAATTTCTACCATATGGGATTTTGATGGATGTTAAATCCCTACTTCTCTATCCACTCAAGCCAGGGTAAAAATTCCATAGCTAAGCTGGATGACCACCTTCAGCAGCTAGTTTTATTCTTTGGTGGTGCTCTGCAACTTTGTACTCTACAATTTCCTTGAACAATTGGGAATCCAATACACAGTCTGGGCGCCCATACACAGCTGCTTGGACACTGGCCATGAGTTTCGCTATCTCGCGGCCAGAGAACCCTTCTGTCTTACGGGCAGCCTCTCGGATCAAATCATCAGAGAAATCCTTTATTTCTATTTTTTGTGGCTTCTTCTTGACAAAAATGCCTGACTTAGAGCTTTCGCCTTCATCACAAAGGTATTTGTTCAAATAGAGCTTCAAAAGTTTAAATCGTTCCTCCTCTCCAGGGATAGGGAACTCAATCACTTCATCTATGCGGTCAGTGATAGCACTGTCAAGATCACCTGGCCTGTTTGTGGCAAGTACTAGAACTATGTCTCTTGACTGATCTCCAGTTCGGAAGAGCAATGCATTTAGAGCACTACGCTGAGATTCGCTCATGTGTGTACTGTTACGCCTGCATGGGAACATTCATTAGAGGCCTGCCGATTGAGCTTATATATATGACCAAAGCTATAAGGTAATGAAAATCTAGGTTGCACCCTCTGAAACTATAAACCATGGAAGTTAACTCCCAAGCTTATTTTATTTTATTTTATTTAAAAAGTGTGCAACAGATTAAAAAACAGATAGCCTGAAAACTCGAACTTACTCGCATAGGAAAGCATCTGCCTCGTCAATAAAAAGCAGTAGACCTTTGTTTGATTTTTTTGCCCAATCAAATATCTGATGGATCTTAGTAACAGCCTGTGGGCCTAAGGGTGCAACATCTCCTCCGGTCATCATAGCATAATCCAAACCCTGAATTCAAAAGGATAAAAAACTGTCATGTTGAGAAGTTACAGTTTCCTTCAGAATAACTCCCGTTTATATATGGTTACAAACATAGTCATTTGTAATCCTAAGAATTTGATCCAACAATAAAGTAATTCAATATATAAAACAAACAAATAAATTGATGAAAATTAGCATTCATTTTAATTGATAACAAATTGAAGCTTTTAACTATTCAAGCAGTTGCATTCATTTGACCTATAAAGATCTCCCCATGCACAGGTGCTGTCCCAGCGAGGCAGTAGAACATATAAAAAGGTTTAAGTAAGGCATATAAATGAGCACCAATGACAAAAGAAATAATGTAAGGCTGAATCAGTGAAATACCGATTTTCGAGCTATTTCTCTGGCAACCATCGTTTTACCAGTGCCAGGGGGGCCATAAAACATCATGTTGCGAAAGGGAGCCTGGTGAGCCTTAGTGTTTGCTGTAGCTCGAGCAAGTAGTTCTATTCTCTTCTGCAACGAGGGATGGAGAACGATATTTGAAAGACCATTCTTGCCTTGCAGAGATCCAGATGCTGCAGCACCAGCACTATAATTTAAAACTTTATTCTTTGCTTTAGATATTATCTCTGAACCTGGAAATCTTGCAATGGATGATTCTCGAATCAGAGATGGCTGCCCCAGTATCCGGTTGATATAACCCCATATAACTCTAGAACCTTCTCTGTAGAAAAGCATCAAAAGACAATTAGTTGGCACATCCAATAAACAATACAGTCATCACAAACTACGGATGAAGAACTTGATATCATAATTCCATTAAACGTTCATCACATCAACACAGTAAAAGGCATTACTGATTAACTTGACATCATCATTAAGAGAGAGACTGAAACTTATCATCTATCCACCTGTGTAATTGGACACAAGAAATAGAAAGGTTGCAGTGCAATGATTACTACAAAGCTATAAAGTAGCATTTCTGGAAGGTACCAACTGGTTAGTTAGGATGTGTCTTGTGGTCACACAAGAGGTTGAATCTTGTCTACACCAAGATATTGGGAGGTTTAGAAGTAGCAGAATGGACTGATAAACTCTGCTCCTTCAACATAAAACCCGTGTGTATCCTAATTAAGTTGAAACATGCCAAAAAGAAGTAATACATAGGGCAGTTGGGTTTGAATGCAACGAAAGAACAGAATACGAACCTAGTCGTATAAACACCTGCAGCCAGTGCTGTGGCACCTCCAACGGTCATAACCAACTTATTCCTATCAGTCAACAAAGTTCTAAAACCCCCTGCAGATACCAGATGAGACGATTATATCATCAAACATTATCATGAAGTCAAAAATATGATATCAAACAATTGTGTTCCAACGAACTCAAGATAAAAGTGGCACTGTTGCCACCACCAGAGAAATTAAAAAAGACAACAGTTTACTCAATCTGTCTGAAGCAACAGTTGGTTATTCATGTACATAATATGAGCCTCAGATTTTTTCCTATAAAATAAAACACAGCTACTGAATTTTGCATACCTTCAATGTGACTAAAAGCTGTATTGATTGCAGCAAGCCATTTTTCTTTTTCACCATTCATCCGCTCTATAAGCATTCTCCTGTTATGGTCCTCAGTCAATTTTGCTTCATGGGCCCGACCTTCAGCCTCTGCTATGGCCTTTACTCTAATGGTTTCTCGTTCTATTTCAGCTCTCTCTTTCTCGGTTTGACGCTGCTGAGCTTGGATCTGCTCCTCAGTAGCCTGTCTTGCTCGCTCTTTTCGCATAGAGGACTCTTCTTGCATCCTAGCCAACTCAACATTATGCTGCCTCTGGGCCTCATGATCTGTCTGCATTCAAGTAGACAATAAAGTAAGGTTTCAATAACCAGGAGTTAATAATTGAATATTAAAAGATAAAACAAACCTATCTTTTCTTGCTCCACAATTAGAGAGTAGTTTCAGACTTTACCAATGTTTGAGAATTTGTTAAACCAACTACTGACTTGACCAATTTTTTTGGTAAGAGAGTAGCTACTCTCTTGATTATAAGCAAGACATGGCAGATTTATATAGATATATTCTCAAAATATGCCCACCGTCATTGAGAGCTAATAGTGACTCCCTTCAGTGGTAAGAACTTACAAATTCTAAGTGCTAGATACCATAAATTCTTAGATAAAGAACACATAATTTATTCCACTGCTTGCACCTGTAATCTTTTCCTAGCCAGTTCATCTTCATAACGAAGCATTTGTGCCTTCGCTTGTGCTTGTTGTTGCACTATATTTCGTTGTTCCTCAGCCATTTTCCTCTGCCTTTCCTGCCAATAAAAAAACTATGCAGTATAAGTTAAAATTCATAGAGGAAAGATAAGATACAGCAAACCACATTTATTCTCTCATAAGATTGATTAGCATGCTGGCTTTCACAATTTGCTAGACCTAAATGCTAAAAACCTAGAAAATTATATGTTTCATTAATTGAAAAGAAATTACCTAACCCAAGGCACAACAAAGGAAAGGACTAGGAGCCAATCTCGTGTGATAGTTATGTTTGAAATAATAACACCACAAGATGACTAAAGTTCTAAGATGGATATAACTTACAATATCACTTTGAGCTTGTATTGCTTGATGATGATTCTTCTCTGCTTCCGACTCTGCAAGGCGAGTTTGTTCCTGCTTCCTCATCAGATCAAAGACCTGGAGAACAAGACCAAATGACCAATTTAACACCTTTACCATACTCCATGTAAAGATTCATCTCAGATCATAATTCAGTTGCGTTGAAACCTCATGCAGAATAAAAAGAAAAACACATTTCAATTCATATGCTTCAATGGCTCCAACAACAACAAAGGTAGAGCCGTGGGCATAGTAATTGTAGGAACACATACAGATAAAACTAAGGACTCCTACCAAATGGCTACCGAAACACGTGAAGCCAAATTATAGAAACAAAAGGAACAGAAAATCAGGAATTAAGCATTCTGATTTCATCCCTCATTTCCTTCTTAGTGATACAATAGAGCCCTAAGACAAAAACAGTTGTATCTTTCTTCTATTTTCCATCTTTTTTCTCAGAAACAAACACCAACGAAAATTTTCAACTTCAGCAACATTTAAATTACCTGCTTGGCGTATTTCGAGGAATTGATTTTCCGGAGAGCTTTGGCAGCTCGTTCTAAAGCCTCGGGATCCATCCCCGACCCTCTGGGCTCTTCAGCTTCAGGCTCCGATTTCGCATTAGAGCTCTGGTCCGTTGGCGCAGCAGAAGGAGAAGAAGATGAGAATGGATTAAAACGGAAGGGAGAGTCGGCGTAGGCGCGGTTGGAGAGCGTGGGCACGGAAGCTGCCGCGGCTACCGCCATTGCTATGCACGAAGATATTTTCGAGGCTGCCATGGATAAAGGTTCGAGCTTCGCTTTTGATCGGATTTCTAAGTTCGAGAATTCATGGGCGTAAACTCAAATGTCTCAAATGTCTGTGCGAGCATAAACCTCTTTCAACCTTAAACCCTGAACTTTAGGGTTTAAACGGAAACATTGAAAGGTGCTCGCGCGGCCCTTCTAGGATCTAAGAGGGAGGGCTTGCGTGGAGAATAAACCAATTAACCAACTGGGACATACAGGTGGACCCCACTGTAGGTCAAGGATTGTTTGGATACACTTGGTCCATTATCCTGACCCGGTTTATGGTATCTCTCTCTACAAGGGTACAAAGTGGACTGTGAATTTGGGGTTGACCCAAAATGATTTACAAAAGAGGCTGACCCAAATGATTTACAAAATCGGCCCAACTAAGGGATATGGTGAGGGAGTTATTCTGTAGTGAGGGCTTCTGATAAGGCTGTTAAATGAGATTCTATCTCGCAACTATTGGATCAAATTGGTTAGTTGTTTGATCAAATGAGTTAGTTTGATCTAAAGATTAAGAAATAGAGCATCATCTACTAAGGGCCTTATAAGGCCCTCGCTATAGAATTCGACTATGGTGGGTGCCTTTTATAATGAGAGGACCATGTTAAGTGGATGTACTAAATGGTTTAATTTAACTGCTCAATAATAGTTCTGCAATTGATCTGATGGCTATTAAAGACTTGTGAGGCAACAAAGTTTGTGGCATGTAGGTTACATCCAACATAATGTCACACAAACCGTTAATATGATACGAACTATGTATAGCTCTAGTGGCCGAAAATGTTGATAATTTATCTCACTGGGTCAAAACCCTTTAACAAAATTAGTACTACAGTTAGAGGTTATAATATAAAGGATTAACTACACTTTAGTCCTTGGAGGTTTAGTGTCAATATCGAAATGGGCCCCAAGGTTTCAATTCAATCAATTTCATACCCGACATTTCAAAGTATTACCAATTTACACCCGCCGTTACATTGACCGTCAAAGTCAGACGTTTAATGCTGACGTGAGGTCGTGGAACCCACCTCATAACCAAACAGCAGTTAGAAAGAGACCAATATAGGACACATAATATTAAAAAATTCTTTATTGTTAAAGTTAATTAAAATCAATTATTTAAAACCCAAAAAAAAACGTAATTAAAAAACCCTTCAAACTCCCCACCCGTCAAACCTAAATCCAAACCCAGATCTTCACCACCCATCCTTCTTCCTCTTCCTTCTTCTTTCCACCCATCAAACCCTAAATCCAAACCTAGCATCTCCACCACCCATCCTTCTTCTTCCTCCTCCTCTTCCAACATCCCCACCTTCGTTCCTCACCCACCACCCACCACCTCATTCTCCCTCAGTCCTCTCCTCCTAGCCCCAACCAATACCAGAGCCCTATCCAATAGATCTAGGAGGAGATCTGGGCATCGTCCTGAGACATATGGCAGATTCGGCATATGGGTTCGCGACGACGTCGCTTAGTTTTCAAGGTTGACGATGACCCAACCACCTGGGTTTTCGAGGTCGACAAAGACCCATCGCCCCTCCCAATTGAGAAATTATACAATAGTACAGGATTACCACGTGGCACTTGACAGGTGGTAGTACACACCTATAATATGGTGACACTTGGATAACAACTACAGAAAAAAAAAAAAACGGAAATACTTGACAGGTGGTAGTACACACCTATTTCAGCTCTCTCTTTCTCCGTTTAATATTGGTCTGGATGCTTCTATGGTCTGTCTTTTTTGCCTCAAATACTGCATAGCTTTGTCCGTCTTTGGATCTCTCTGAGAAGCCATGGCTATGGAGTTTTTTGTTCAACCCACTAGGATCTCTCAAAACGCCATTAACTCTCATAATTTCGTTCAACATAAAAAACATCATCAAAATTTATTTTAGATTTTGAATTATACACGCATAAAATCGCAACCCATATTGTTTGAGCCTACCATTTAACAAACACCAACCCAAGCAATTGCAAAAGACGATGGACTCAAGAACAAATTCAAAGCAAAGATCCTAAAATTAACCCCGTTTGCCTGGAAAGAAAAAGAAATTCAATGTTTTCCCTTACTAACACCCAAGAACAAACTGGGGGGAAGAAAATAATTTCTTAAAATTTTATGGAATAAAAGAAACGGAGAAGAAATTAAGAGGGTTTATGAAAATCTGATGGCACCAGCACCAACATAGCCACTCCTCAAGGAGTCAAATGAATCTTGCAGAAATGGAAGTCGCTGGTGATGGATAAAGATGGGGAAGTTTCATTTCATGGACGGTGACGTTAACGTTGATATAAAATAAAACGTTAATTATGTTTGTTGGAGCTGTTGTACATATGTCGTCGTCTTATAGGTGCGTACTACCACCTGGCAAGTGCCATGCCAGGTGGTAGTACCGTACTATTGTATAATTTCTCCGATCGATTGCCCATTGCACCTCCCGGATCACCCGGAAATTTCTCAGCCCAGCGTCACCCCTCTTTTCCACGCAGCCCCCCCCCAGCCCCATCCCATTTCCCTCCTCCTCTCTAAAATATATATATATATATATATATATCTCTTTTACATCTGGTTCGATCCAGTTATGCTAATACACCCATATCCCCACCACCAAGCCCCATACCCAGATCTCCAAGTGCAAGCCCCATACACTCATTATCCAGTCTTATGATTAAAAGTCTAATATTCCTCTGGAGATCTAATTAATATTATGATCATGAACAAGCAAAACTGAACCTTCGTGGAATTTTCTTCAGTTTTGTTTAATTAGCTTCTTAGATAATTAACTGGTTTTGTTGGTGAGGCATATATTGTTGTTGAGCAATATTATAATCATACTAGACTCCAGATTGTGAAACAAATGCAGCAACCTCCAAATTTTATTTTTTAATGGGTGTTGGGAACGAAGGTGAGGATATTGGAAGATAAGGAGGAGGAAGAAGGGTGGGTGGTGGAGATGCTGGGTTTGGATTTAGGGTTTGATGGGTGGAGAGAAGAAGGATGGGTGGTGGAGATGCTGGGTTTGGATTTAGGTTTGATGGGTGGGGAGTTTGAAGGGTTTTTTAATTATGTTTTTTTTATTTTGGTTTTAAATAATTGATTTTAATTAACTTTAAAAATAAAGATTTTTGTAATATTATTTGTTCCATATTGATCTCTTTCTAACTACTGTTTGGTTATGAGGTGGGTCCCACGACTGCCACGTCAATATTTAACGTTTGACTTTAACTGTCAATGTAACCCGGTGTAAATTGGTAATACTTTGAAATATCGGGTATGAAATTGATTGAATTGAAACCTTGAGGCTCATTTCGATACTGATACTAAACCTCTAGGGACTAAAGTGTAGTTAATCCTAATATAAATTTAGATTCCCCTGTGGCCGTCTTTCTTGGTTGAATACTTTAGTCCAGAATCTGTCGGGTCAGCCATCCAGTTCTCCACAACCTTTTTGACTTTTTAAATTCCATCAAGCTCCCCCATAGATATCATTATCATTTAATTATCATTCATGATTATGTTGATGTTGATGTAATTAAGTCAATAATCACATCCATTTAGATCACTTTGCATGGTCTGATTGCCGTATAGCTCAAGTTTTCTCTACCATTCCAGGAGAACATCTTCATTTTTCTAGCCTACATTGTAATTGTGCTGTGCTGTTTGAAGCACAAATCTCATCCCCAAGGATGGGGAATTCAAGCTGGACAACAATAGGGAAGGGATGAGATTGGGAAAGGGACAAAACCATCCCATTTGACCCCCTGCATCTATGGATTAACAGAAAGGAAAGAAATATGCTTTTGCAAACGTCATAATCACACTAGTACTGAAAATTTCATACACAAATACATGGTGCTTGGTACACTGAAAAACCATAACAATGGTTAACTTAGTTGCATAAAACCCAAACTGCTTCATTTACATACATATCTGCATCTGCTACTTTTCACAAGTCTGCATCTTGAACTTCATCGAAACGTTGATATCATATACTTGAAGACCCTGCAAGGTGGAATTTTTTATATAGAGAAATGTTAGTTTCAGTCTGCAGAGAGACTTTAAACCAGTCTGCAAAAACGTGAAGAATTCCAAAAGTTAAATCCAAGCATAGACAAAAGCCAAAAGGTTCATATGGGTTGCAAAGAAAGGATAAAATATTGAGTTGGGTATGCTAGAGAATCCTCATCAGGCCAATGTTTTAGGTCCATAGGAGCATTGGCATACGTTATCCAGAAGGAGGTAGGATTAGAACACATGTGGACTTTCTTTGGCCTAGAGACAGGATAAGAAGTTGAACTTGTGTGGCCAGGTATTTCCTTTTTGCATTAAATACGTTGTATAATGATAAGTAGTTAGGTGAGGGAGTAGGATTTTAGCCTATTGATTAGTAGCAGAAACTGATGGACCACACTGAGAACAAGCACTTCAGAAGTACTTCTCAATTTCACTTTCCTGGACTTTTCTATTGTCCCCACCAAAAAAAAAGAAGAAAGAAAAAAAAAAAAAAAAAAAGGAAGCTCTAGGGGAGACTAGGAAATGGAGATAGTAGATACATAACTCAACCAGCTGTTCCCATGGCTACATGAACTTAAGTGGACAGATACAACTGCCCATATCAGAAATGGTGTTGGCCATCTTGTTCGTGTTAACTGGGAACAACCAGCATTCTGTCATTAAGTTCATAAGTCATATTGCAACATATCCTTTGAATACAATCCAGTTTAATATAGTCCAGTCGAGTCCAATACAAGGTACCAGAAATGGTGATTTGTTTATGGATTGCAAAGCAAAATGTTAAAAGAGAACAGGAAGATGAAAAGAAAAAAAACAGTAGAGAGGAACTAGTTAAGTACCGCTGCCATTCAAAGTTCAAACTATTCTCCTTATTAGTCGCCCCGGTAACGAGGAAATGGGACTCTGCCGGCCTCAATGTGATTGACATCCTCAATGAGGATCTCATAGTGCTGCTTCACCTCCTCAGCAGATTTCCCGCCCACTGCTCTGGCAACCTTCTGCCAGCGGTCCGGGGTATCCTTGTCATACAAAGCCAGGGCCTTTTCGAACTGCTTGTTTTGCTTAGGAGTCCACGAGGAGTTAGAGTTTCTTGAAGAAGTGAGTGAGTTGGATGCCATGAAAAGCACTTGTTAAGAAGAGGTACTAGACTGAACTCAAAAAAGAAGGGAAAGAAGGGAAAAGAATGGTTGTTTTTTTTCTACCTTCCAAGTCAAGATTGGTTACTTGGAGACTGAAGTCAAGGAATGGCTTGAGAAAATAGATAACCAAGTGAGCTCCTTATAAGCAGGAGGAGAAGCCTAAAAAGGAGTGGTGGGGTTAAGCCAGTTGGCCGAATATATCTTCCAAAAGGGCAGAATATGAAGTGACCCGTTCCCTTAAGAGCCACAAGATTAAGCAAGACAAGGAACATCAATTGCTGGAGGAGAATCAGTATGAAAGGGCTGGCCCTTTTATTTTATTTTCACCGGAACTATATTCCTTTGATCTAATGACCAGCAAGTTGGTCCTCCTTTATTAGTTACTGGCGAGTTCTTGTTATTATCTAGCCGACTGAAGCAGACTCAATTGAAATACTGGTAATTGCAGCAACTGAAAACACATAATGTATCAGTACTTGCTTGGCTGCTGTAAACAGATATTTATTTTCCATTTTTCTTTTGTTTATATTGCTTTTGTTTGGCAAGATGGTTCTTTTTTTCTTTCTTTTTTCTTTGTCTGGTTTGATCCATATAGTTCTTCAGCACTGACAGGCAAATGGGTTCTTCTTAATGTAGCTACTGGTCTAACTAAAGCATTATTAGTGGTGCAAAATTAAAGCTGTATATATTCCAGAATTTCTCCCAAATAAGGATAATAGGAATATGACTAATAAAAGAGAGAGAGAGGTCACTGATAGCAGCAATACGTTTTTAATAAGCAAAGGGCCCTTTTGGGATAAGATTGCAAGTTGTATCACCTCCTTGTCATTGCTGCTAAATATCTGATTTTGACATCAATTTGTTTGCCATTTGAGTGTTAATGATTTTATTATATGCTTTTAATCATTTTCCAAAAACGGGAAGCTTATGCAATAGATAAAACCTACTTGAGATTCTGGTCAAGAAAGTAAGATTGTTTCTAGTGTTCATTGCTTCATAAATCTGCTTACTTGTTTCCGTCTGTTCAATCGATCTTTCGTTCGGTTCTTTTCTCTTGCTTTAGAGGAACAAATACTTAACATTTGGAAATTGGAACAGTGCCTCATTCATAATGTTTTACATTATAGTTTAAGCTTAGTTTGGGTGGGAAAACCCCTCTATTCACAATTGCTTTTCTGTTTTTTTTAAAAAACCTTTTTGTGCTTTTTTAAATGGAAGAAAGTCAATGCAGAATACAAGAGTGAGTTAATTTTCAATGTAATTTCTCCATCCTCGTCCCATGTTTGGAAATGGGCAAGGCTTGGTATTTAAGATTGTATGTCAGCAGTATGAATATGGTTCAAAGCAGAGCCTATAAAGGTTCCATCTTTTGCCTTTTGGGTTTCAGATTCCAATATTGTTTGAAAACTTCCTGCACAAATGGAGGTAACTATCTGCTATGCAATTCACATGGTAAAAGTTTTGGGCTCAAAGTCATACTGATAGCAACTCATTTGGGTCAATATGAATTCGACTGGACCACTTTCGAATCTTGGACGATCTCCTTGCTGATATTTCTTTTTCAGGCTGCATTGTTGTTCTTCTTTTCTCATTTTTATCGCTGGTAAAACAGATCTTGGTGATCTTTGATTCTTCCACTTGCTTTTATTCCAAACAAGATATGGACTCATTTTTTTGGACCAAAATCTATGGCTGCGTGGAATGTTTGGTATATTCTTGAGATAAATCACTAATTGGCTGATACCTTTCGCATGCAAGTTGCATATTATTTTGTTTCATTGCTAGGCCTAGAATCTGCAATAATTTAGATTTCTTGGCTCACAAAGCAGATGATGGGATTAAGAATCATGATTTTCAACTCTCTCAACAAATCATTTCTAGATAAATATATGCTAAATTTTACTTTGACAAGGAATTATACACTTTGGCAATTTGAACTTGTGAGAATATTATAAATGTTTTTAAATCCAGAGATTCGGATTCGGGATTCGGACTTGACACTTCTTGTAAAAAAAAAAAGCAAAATTATAGCACTAGATTAATAATTAACTGGAAAATGTTTTGTAGCTTTAATTTGTTGATCCAAATCCCTCAAAATCATCCTAAAAAAACAGCCAAAAAAATCTAGATATTGTGCTGTGCCACTATTGTTGAAGTCGGTTGATATGATCATTGGTTGAGAGGGACTTTAGGAAAAGTGGAGGGAGAGAATCTGTACTCATGTACTGCCACTGACCCTTGCTTTCAAATACATCATTAATCTTTAGCAGAGATATGTATATAGCTGGAATCTTTATCACCTCATCACAAGTCTACGTCCATCAAAGTAAATATGCATGCCTATAGATTCCTTTTTCTTATACCCTTATGGCTATAATAGTCTTGCAGAGATTTTTGTATCTCCATAGCCTTGTTTCTTATTGCTCTGTGAAATTTGATGGGGATTAAAAAGTTGTGAATGGAACATATATATTTTTGTGCATCTTTATACCGAAATTCAATTCGAGTTTTCATGCTTTTGAGCTCTGCAGGCTGCTTGCTCCTGATTAAGGCATCTCTATCTGCTAAGCTAGCGTAAGCATGAGAACTAACCACCCTTTTCAGGGGATCAAAGTACACAAAATTCCTTCTTTAAATAGTTTTCTAGTGACCCTGAATCTGCTTCCTTAGTGATTCGGTTTCCAAATTATCGGCAGATTGGAAAAGACCTGTGTGTTAATTAGCATATATAGACTAGTCGCATCACTTGGTACCTTTGTGATGTGCAGTACACATAAACACACTGGCACGCATCATTTCTTTCAAGGATAAGTTGTACGCATTATTGTTTTTGTTGAGTGTTTGTATTGTGTGTTTACTGCATGAATTGGAATTTTCATAGAGAATTGAATTTCACCTATGGAGGATTCCTTGCGTTTAGTTCACATTAAGAAATTGAAAAGTAAGTGGAGCCCACACAAAATTTGGAATTGAATTCCTGATTTTGGAGGAATTCAATTCTTAAATGGAAGGTAGTATTCTAATTCTCTGAGAACTAACCCATTAATAATTCATCTTTTTTACCCATTATATCCTCACACAATATTCAAAATTGTAAATTTGCCATCTACTTTAACTTAACAACGAGGACATTTGAGTAATTAATACCACTCATACACCAATTCCATATGGTTTAGTAAACAACTTCAATAGGAATCCAGAATTTAACTCCCCTCAATCCATATGATTTGGTAAACAACTTCAATAGGAATCTGAAATCTAATTCTCCTCAATCCAACTCATCCTTAATTATTCATCCTTAATTCAATTCCTCCTAATCCAATTACGGATTAGTAAACATGCCATAAGGAATTCATTTTAGGGTGGACTTGGAATTTGGCTATTCTCCCTATTGCGAATTGATTTTAGGGTGAAATTTCAACTTTTTTCATAGTATCAAAACAACGTTTCATGTGTTGGGTCAAATGACTCCACGTGCTCCCGCGTCATTCAATAGCGTGTTGAGTTTGTTTCACATTAAAAAGTTAAAAGCCCAGCCTTTCGTTCTACCCCACAAGTTGATGTTCTTGGTGCCGATAAAAGGTCTGTGGCTTGAACGGGTTGGACAAGATACAATCCAATTATTGTGAGGGATGCTGAGGGATCTGATTTGAAACATACCAACCACTTTTAGGTTACTCAATTTTCAACCATTGATTTGCTTGTGCAATATTTCTGTTCTAGAATTAGAACCATATCTAGCTTTTTTGGAGTTGTTGGTTATGGTTCTGAACTGGAGTTTGGTTTTGTCGTGTAGCCTGCATATGGTTGATTTGTGGAGCCATGAAGCTTCTGCTACAAGATTGTGTATTGATAATTCACAATAGTTTCTGTGCTAAAATGGAAGCCTGTTTATAGCTGTTGGTCAAAAAGTTTTGTCTGCCCTTAATAGTTCCTGTACTAAAATGGAGAGCTTCTTACTGGAAATAATAATAATAATAATTCTTTTGGGCCTCCAAAGGTCCAAATTTGTTCTTTTTGGTCTTTTGACCCAAATGTATTGAGCTATAATATCATTCAACCTGAGCATATTTTATACTCGAATATTGTATTGTGGGCTTCGACCCCTGTCTCAATGCTAACTACTTAGATTTTGGGAGTGCTTCTAAAAGAGCCCAAAGCACTTTATGACAGTTAAAAGTGTATTTTTATAGTGTTTTGATAGTAAGATTTAGAAGTGAAACACACGGTTTATAGTGTTTTTTTTAAGAAGCATTTGAATTTCTTATGGAAATTTCAACATTTTTTATAATAAAAACGCTTATGATTGAATATTAAAAGGATGCTTTTAACCACTGATCATATTTTATACTCGAATATTGTAACGTCAACTTGACCCCTTCTCAATGGTAGCTGTTTTTAGACTTGGTTGGTAAAGTCTCTGTCTGAAGAAAAGCTAAATTATAATAGTTTTTGCTACAGATTTAATTGCCTTTTTTGACCTTTCTTTTCTATGAAAGCCCTTCCTCCTTTTTTTTTTTTTTGCTTTCAAATTTTAAATTACCCTTTCATATTTTATTAACCAACCCAACAAGTAAACATTCAGGGGATTTGTCAGTGATTATGCTGATAAGAGAACGCAACTGTTATCTTGTGAAAAGAGGAAATCCCAACGAACAAAGAAAAAAAAGAGTTGAAATTGAAAACCTCCTCAGAAATAAGATGAAGAAGATTTACAAGCTTTTCAACGAAACGGTTGAGATTAAAAAAAAAACAAAAGTTGTATGAATGAGTTGAAATCTTCTGCGTCGAACGACAAAGTCATGATATTTGTCTCTCACTACCAACTTGCTCTTTTCTATTTTTGACAATTATTGCTAACGTTGGTAATTCGTCATCAAAATCTTCATTCAAAGTCTTCAAAGTCATGTTATCGATAAACGGATGAAACAAATGAATATGAGCCATAAATAGAAGTAAAGAATATCTTACTTCTTCTTCCAAAATCATCTTCATAATATTTAACTTGTTGAGAAGACTGGGAATATTACCTTTGCCAGGATAAATGTCTGGATGGGAATATTATTACAAGGGGGGAACCTCTTGGGAACAAGTCGGGCGTCAGCCGAGGCTGAGTGATTTAGACAGGATAGGGTTTGGCAATACAAGGATTGGTATGTTTTTTTTTCCAGGAAAACGCATTATGATAATGATACATTCCCACTACGTTAACTCGTACCGCATGCTTATTGTGTTGAGGGCCTTTGTCTCTTGGTTGCTTCTTAATCTCAGATTTTTTTCTGCTAGCAGACCCCACACGTCACCACTCACTCGGTCACTTTAAAAGGTTCCTTTCGCTTTCATAAAGCCACACCCAAAGGCCGAAAAATAGTACTTGTAATTAATTGGTGCCAATGGGGTCAGGCCTTTCTGAATGGTTCCCATTCTATTTGGATTTTTTTTTTTACTTCTTTCTTTAAATTAGAAAAAGAAAGGTAAATGGCTTGAAGATGAAATGCTTTTTCTTAGTACAAACAATATATTTACGGTATAAGAGAGGGGTATTTCTCATACACACAATTAAGATATCATAGGGGTTTTAAATATGAGATCTGCAAATCAAGATCCTTTTTCATCAGCCCATTGATGTAATTCAAGTGATTAAGTTAGAGCATTTACATTTACCAATGTTCTCCAAGTTCTAAATTTAATTTCCCTTCTCTTACTATTGCTTGCATAAAAAATTAAAAAGGCAAAAGGAAAAATAGTTACAAGATCGCAGTTGGACTTTACTGTTATAGTTTTTTTTGTTGGTCAAAACACTTCTAGTATTTGAAGACACCTATTGAGACTTCTTCAATATACTGTGCGCATTTGAAAGGTCAGCTTCTTTCGACGTTTTACAAATGGCCACTCAGCTTCACGAGAACCCACCATCACAGCCATCGCTCCCATGTAATTACTGTTCATTAACAATCAGATTCTATAAGGTGGAGCCCAAGCTACCACACGCTGAAATTGATCACAGCCGTGACAGGCATGTCATTCTGCTTCAATGTTATGTGATGACTGCGATTGAGACAGAAGAACCCACTGGGTCTTTGATCTCTCTTTGCTCTCTCTCTCTTTCTCTCACTTTGTGACAAAGACGACCAGTAAAACCTCATGCTCGTTGACTGCTCTCTCTCTCTCTCTCTCTCTCTCTTGTGTTATAGTTATTCTGAAGTCTTAACACAAAGAGATAAAACTTGTGTTTTCTATTAAGTTCCTCGTTTTGTTTGTAGTGCAAAGACTTGGTTGCCCCTTGACTCCAAGTGCTTGCTAGTCTCCCTTGTGGGCATGCTTTACTTTCTGTGATAAAGATTACCCCTTTTTTTTTCCTGGGTTGTTTTCTGCTTTGGATATAGAAGCTACGCACCTTGATTGGTGCTCCTTGCGTGGCTTTCTGGGCTTTGTTTATCTTCAAAGTTTGTGTAAAAATACTGTTTGTTCTTTTGCTTTCTCATATATGGGATGGTTTAACAGTACAAGAAGCTGAATTCTGCTTGAAATTTGACAACTTTTTTGAGAATTTTTGTAGTTTAAGAGCTAGTCTGTAGGCAGTGGGTACTTTTGTGTTATTGTAGAGACTTGGAGTTTCAAGGGGTTGTGAAAGGTGGATATATTGGAGGCCATATTTTGTGGGGTATATGAATTGGGTTGTGGTTATTTTCAATTTTTAGCGTATCTATGTGGCCTGAAGACTGAGGAGGGAGCTTGTGAACATAGCTCCACTTTCTGTGTCACTTGGTGAGTCCATTTTTTCTTATTTTTGTTTTTCGTAGATAGTTGTCATCAAGTTTTGTCTCTATTTTATATATGGCTCAAGTTATAGCATACATCAGATCGGAGCTTCTTAATATCTAGCTTCATTGGTATGTTATAGAAAAAAGAAGCAAAACAGAGATTGAAAGGGTCCTGGACAAGTTTTTGCTGTCTTCAACTTTATTCTCAAAATCTATCAAATAGCTCCAACTCAAGTATAATTCAAATGATGAATGGGCTATAACTTTGTGATTTATAACAATAATAGTTGTTTAGGTGGGAAATAGAAAATCTTTAATATAAGGCACAATAAGATTGCATGAACTTAAAATTGTCAATCATGAATGCTGATACATGAATCTTTTTGGTGAAATGATTCCAAACGGGAACATTACCCAGTTGAAGCAATCAAATATGGTCTTCTGCAATTATTATTTGGTTCCCAAATTCTGTTAGTGGTTAAATTTCTTTTCTGCTGCATATATTTGAAAATGATTTTGTTAGGACATCTACTAAACTCTGCTTATTGTTCTTGATATGGGAGTGTTATAAACTTTATAATCTAATTTTAAGTTGAGTGTTTCTTTTTTATGGATTCTTGACGGTTCCCCTTCACTATTTGCATAATTAATGCCTTAACTCGAAAATAAAGTTTTGCAATTTGCTGTTGCTTAGAACTTGTGACCGAAGTCACATTGTTTTGCATACGGGATGCATGTTTACAGAATGTTGACATGTAACTGTTTCACAATATTAGATTTTCTGCATAATATGTACAGAGATATGGTTGAAACATATGAAAGTAACCATCTTTTTCTTGTTATTGAATACCCAGATATGAGATAATTCCTCTTGAATGGGTTCTGATGCTGCTGAAGGGGTGGAGACTGTGAGAAAACCCCATTCCTTTAAGGTGTGATATGCCACGCAAGTCTCTTATTTTGTTTCATATGGGATGTCCAACTTTGAATATGCGTTCACTTTGTAGTTATGGATTCAATGTCTGATCAGCTTTAATCACATATTGCAAGAAACAACCTTTTTATTTTAATTTTTTTACACGTATATATATATTTTTAAAATTTAACAAAACTAATGAAACTGTGAATTGCTCTAGTTTGTATTTGCTTTGATGTATGAAATATAAAGTTCAAATGTATACAAAGTGTAGTTTTATACATCTTCCCAACTAATAGTTGGTTTTTGAAAGGAAGATAATAGCTGTTGAGCTTCCAGTAGCTGATATAAAACTTGGGACAAGAAAAGCCACACAAAAACTTGTACTGATATTTCTTCAAGATGACAGATTATGAGCCTAATAATATTTCTTTATTTGCGTGGAAAAACAAAAAGAAATGTTAGGGTGTATCCAATTGAGAACTACTATTAGGATCATGACAAATGATAAGGGTTCCTTGTAAAACCTAATGGATGCTCTAAGGAATCTCAGACTTGAGATAGTTGTGTCCTTGAACATTTTAAGTGCATTTATCTAATTGTGTGGTCATATTAGTTGGATTTTTACAAAATTGTTATTCATGATAACAGGTTCATCGTTTGATGTGCACGGAACTTATGAAGTTGGTAGATAGAATTTTACGGATATTTCCAGATATAGAAGCAGCAAGACCTCGGTGCACAACAGGAATACAGGCTCTATGCTTGTTAACTCGCGCAATTGAGAAAGCCAAGCTACTTCTCCAGCATTGCAGTGATTCTAGTAAACTCTACCTGGTTTGTACCTTTGCATGATTTAGTAGAAGAAAGTAGATGGAGTGAGAAGACTGTTTATTGAATGTGTCAATATGGTGTTGGAACAGCAACTGAGATTGTTCCATGCTGCCTAGCCAAGTAAAAGATAACAAGATTTGGCGATCCTTGAATAAATAACGGAGGAAGAAACATAAATAACTGCATTCTTTTCTTCCTTTTTCTAGGATGGTTTTTCTAGGAAACCTCTGCACTTGTTTCTGCATTAGGTTGTCATGTTTCCTAATGGAACTTACCCTTGAGAAACTTTTTTTATGGAGCTTGCTCCAATGCCTACGGGTTAGTCAATTTGAAATGCAAAACCAAGGCATTTCATTTCTTGTCATATACTCAGTGCGTTTCTCCACTATGAACTCTGTACCTACCTGTATTTCTATGGTTGAGAGTACCTTTGCATCACTT
This sequence comes from Prunus fruticosa, assembly GCA_018703695.1. Lineage (NCBI taxonomy): Eukaryota > Viridiplantae > Streptophyta > Magnoliopsida > Rosales > Rosaceae > Prunus > Prunus fruticosa. The sequence goes on from CM031923.1 coordinate 28,754,597, forward strand.
GCAGGCATTTACAGGGGATGCGATAGTCTCAAGATGTCAAAGATCAAGGAACTTGTTGGAGCAAAATTTACACGAAATTCAGAATTGGGTTCCAGTGATGTTAGTAGCGGAGGTTTGTCAATTTACATGCCCTTTTTCCTAATAAAAATTTACATGCTCATTTGATATTTCCTTTTTCACCCAATCCTACACTCCCTTCTGATGGGGTGCTGGCCAGTGACCTGTGTGCAAAAGGTATAACAGTGTTCTATTATTGCTCAAGTCAAACATTTATAGATATTCAGTGAATCAAAACAATGTTGAAGTTTTATGTCCTAGGCTTCTAGCAGCATGTCATTAATGAATCTTCTTTTTCTGGCAGCATCAACCTGTTTCTAAGTCAATTTAATTTTTGTCATATAATTTCTAATTTTCTATGATGGTTCATACCAATTTGAGTCACAATTGTTTGGTGGAGCTGATGATGAAAGGTTATCTGCAGATCTCTCAAATAGTCGATGATCTTAAAGGTGCAACCTTTATACTGGACCCATCTGAAGAAGAGGCTGGGAGGGTTGTCCGAGGATTGCTCCATCAAGATGCTTCTCAATCAAACTCAAGGGAGGATTCTGAAATCAAGGCTCTTCAAATTGCATCTTGGAGGCTTCATATTACATCATCAAAGGCAATGTTGATAGAGAAAAGATCTATTAAGAAGTTGCTAGATAAAGTTGGTGATAGTGACCTTCGAAAAAAGCAGATTTTGACATATTTCTTGTGTCTAATCAAGAAGTATGGACACTTAGTAACGGGGAAGCAAGCAGAGGGGGCCTCTATGCAGCGACAAGGATCCTTGGCATCTGAGACTTCTGGCAATGGTTTGGAATATAATCAATATGCTGAAGCTGAACCTCATGTTAAATATAATCAATATAATCGAAGTGACATGTTGCATAGAACTGTACCTCCTGAGGAATTTTTATGCGGAATATCTTCCAGATTGATGTATGATCCTGTTGTTATTGCTTCTGGACAAACATACGAAAAGAAGTGGATACAGAAGTGGTTTGATGAGGGTCATGATACATGCCCAAAAACTCATATGAAGCTCACCCACCTGTCATTTACTCCAAACGTTGCCATGAAGGAGTTAATATCAAGGTGGTGTACAGAGTATGGAGTCACCATTCCCGACCCAAGTATGCAACCAGAAACCCTCTCATGGGAAACCTCCGCCACTTCCATTGCTAGTTTGGGCAGTTCTATGAATGATATACATCTGCAAATGGATCTCAGCAATGTATCATTTGGATCCTTAGATACTAGTTACAATTCAGATTCTTCACGCACAAAGATAGAAAGTGGCTTGAGTTTGGTGCAGGAGTATGACGATTCTCTGAAATACCAGTATGCTAAAAATTGTGAGACAGATTCGGAATTTCTATCTAAACTTGGTGAGCTCCCATGGGAATCCCAATGCAAGGTTGTTGAAGATGTCAAAAGCCATTTGAAATGCAATCCTCAAGCTTCTTACTCTATGTCATCTAAGAATTTTGTTGAACCTCTCATCAAATTTTTGAGGGATGCCCATGACCTGGATGATGTAAAAGCTCAGAGAGAGGGATTTAAATTATTGTTCACCTTTGTGAGCAAAAACAGGTAAATTTATATTTTGTAGCTGGGAATTCTTACTGTAGTCATTTCTTAACTATGTCATTACTCTCTTATTGACTCTGCTCTTGCTTTTGCTTATGGGTTGGTTTATAATTTTTTTCTTTTAATTTCCTTCTTGTTGCCTAATCTAGAAATGATATAACGTACTTACGTGAAGAGGCATATACTCTGCTGGCATCTTATCTTGATTCAGAGGTCATAGAAGAAGTTCTTGCCATATTGGAAATTGTGTCTGTCCAACAGCATTGCAGGTCTAAGATCTCAGAGTCTGGTGCACTTTCATCCATTCTAAAACTCCTTGATTCCCAGATCAAAGATATACAAGGAAAAGCCATTAAGGTTTTGTATAATTTGTCCTTAAACAGAGACATTTGTCCAAAAATTGTATCTTTGGAGTGCATCCCAAAACTGGTTTCTTTCTTTAAAGATGACGCTCTTGCGGGAAACTGCATTTCCATATTGAAAAATTTGTGTGATACTGAAGAGGCCAGGATTTCCATTGCTGAAACTAGCGGATGCATTGCTTCTATTGCTGAAATACTTGAGACAGGCAGTAGTGAGGACCAAGAGCATGCTGTTGCTATCCTCCTTTCTTTATGCTCTCAGCGTGTTGAATTTTGTCACTTGGTCATGCATGAGGGTGTTATCCCTCCTCTTGTCTTTTTATCTAACAATGGGAAAGAGAGAGCAATGATAAGTGCATTGGAAGTGCTACGGCTCTTAAGAGATATCGATTACGTTGATGAGCAAGAATGCTCTGGATCTGACCTTGATGCATCTAAAGACAATGACAATCACTCTGCTGGAAACAAGTTGTCAAAGACATCAGGATTCTTTGGAAGGTTCAAGTTCTCAAAACCCAGTTCGCTTGCACCGAAAAAGAAGAAATGAAGCCAATGTCTGGTAAGGTTCATTGCTTCTAGTTCGGAGAGCTTTGTGGTCTTAAGGCTGAGTTAAGGTATCATCATGTCATATGTAAATATAGTAGGAAGTTGATTAGTTTTTGTGGTCATACTAATTTCGACATAGTTTTTATCAGGTTTTTAGAATTCAGCTAAGATTAAGATTGTGAGCTTTTAATCTTCATTCATAGTGTATCTTCTACCATTTTGCAGTACATTCCATAAAAATTATAGAATGATGTTATTTGATGTGCTTCTGAAAATTGAATCCCTTTTCTCATTGCATTTGTATGTACTTGTGGGTTGACAGATTTTGCATTCATAGTCATATATGTATTGCCTGGTACACTGTTGCAGCGTGCTGGAAAATATGAAATTTAGAGAAGGAAGATGCTATGGAATGGAATCCAATATTTTTGCCAGCTCTCTTACATGATCCATCATTCCATGCCATTCTTAAGAATGAGGCATATCAAACATGTACAGTAGGTCAATATTGATTTGGCAAAAAAAGAAAAAAGAAAATATTGATTGGTGGGTATTAATTGAGAACCTTTTCAATTTTAACGAGCCAATAGCAGAGCTGGCTAAACCTTGGCTAAGTGATGATGTTGGAAGGCTGATCACCATCATGAAACACATTAATCCTCACTTTTGAAACAAGAAAAAAAAAACTCAAGAATATTGGATCAAAATTGCATCTTCATTCAAGATCACTGGGATCGACTGATCCCACTGAAGTTGCATATGATTCTCCACTTTATTTTCTTTTTGTGTTTTCTACAAGTGATATCATAGATTTGGGATCGAATAAAGGACTTTGAATAAATATATAAATTCTTTAACCGATTGAGCTCCGACACCCTTATACATCAACTTTGATTATTCATGGATTAAAAGTAAAAACTGGTGAATGAAAAATTATGTCATATAATCATAAGCAATTACATCATAAAGTTATGTGGTTTAATTTCAGATAAAAAACCTTATTAAAAAAAAATTCGGAGTAAAAAATAAAAGAAGTTAGGTGGTTTGGTATTATAATTAATATATGTAGGAACTATATGGGACGATATCATCAAAAGCTGGAGTAGCTCAGTTGGTTAGAGCGTGTGGCTGTTAACCACAAGGTCGAAGGTTCGAACCCTTCTTCTAGCGGGACAATTTTGTCCATTTTCTCTTTTTAAAACCGCCAAATTAACCAGCGCCTTTTACATAACCCTGAAGTCTAAAACACTACGAGAAACTACAATTCAAAATTTCAAAATCATCAACAGAGGCGCTTCATTTTTGCAGACTTTTTATTTTAATTTTATGATATAAAGGGTTTTGCTTTGATTGATTCTTCGCATCAGGCTGCTCTCTAAGCTAGGGCTTGGGGTTTTTGGTACTTAATCAAATTAGGGTTTTTCTTTTCTTCTTCCTGTTCATAGAAGCACCATAGAAGAAGAGGCCATGGCGACAGAATCGTCAGAGGGAGAAGAGGAAGGGAAGCTGACAGGACGGAACCAAGTGCTAACAGTGGACGATGATCTCAGAGAAATGGGCAAGAAGGCCGCTTGGAGTGTCAGCTCTTGCAAGGCCGGCAATGGCGTCTCATCTCTCCGTGACGACAATCTTGATACTTATTGGCAGTCTCTGCTTCAATTCTCTTTTCCTTTCTTGATCCCTCAAAAATACGAAAATGCAAAATGAAAACTTATAATTGTTTTGTTATGTTTTGCTTCGTTTGCAGATCGGATGGTGCGCAACCTCATTTAGTAAACATTCAATTCCAGAAGAAAGTGAAGCTCCAAGTATGTGTGAAAGTTTCTTTCTTTTTGGTTATTTAAAAATCCAAAATTTGATTTTGACTAATGGGTTTTGTTTTTTCTCACCAAAAAAACAAAACAAAATCAGCTTGTTGTTCTCTATGTGGATTTCAAGCTTGATGAGAGCTATACACCTTGTAAGATCTCAATTCGTGCCGGGGATGGCTTCCACAACTTGAAGGTAATATGTTTGTCTACTTGAACGATTATATTACATATCTCCTTTTGTGCTGTATTGCTATGTGATCTTGGCTAAGACCCAATTTGATTAACTTTGGCTATGGTGCTGCAAATGTTTTTAGGACATAAAAACTGTTGAGCTCGATAAGCCAACGGGTTGGGTTCATATATCATTGTCTGGAAATGATCCTAGGTAAGCAGTGAAAGCATTATTCATTTTTTAAGCTTTAGTAGTTACCTGGATTGCATATTTCTCCTTGTTATTCCTGGGTTGTAGTTTTGTTTACAACATTGTTACATCTTTGCATGAAATTATGACTTGACGAGCGGTGGCTCAACAAGGTTCAATTGCAAGAGCTTACATGAATAACATGTAGAATATTATTGTTAAGAAATTCAAAACTTGATAGCTGTTGCATTCTTCTTGATTTGATCTCTGATACTTCACTGAATAATAATTGGAGCTCAACTCTTTTTTCTATTCTGTCACATGGAGGACCTTAATGCTGGGAAAAAATTGGGTTCAGTAACATCCTCCTATTTCAGTTTATGGTGTGACAAGTATTGATGATTGATGAATCAAAGATAAGCGAGTTGATTGAATTATATGCTTTTTCCCATATATGTGGTTCAATGACATGATGGTGAAATATGTTTGCATGTTGATATGTTTGAGGAATGAGATATGCTTAAAGAAATGTTTCCCAGAATATGGCGATGATGTTTAATTTCTCGAAATGATGTTCAAGTTTTGAAATGTATGCCAATATGTTTGCAGGGAAACTTTTGTCAATACTTTTATGTTGCAAATCTCCGTGTTATCAAATCACCTTAATGGAAGGGACACTCATGTGCGGCAGATCAAAGTTTACGGCCCTCGACCGTGCGTCACCTTATCTTTTTCTTGCTCGTTAATTGCTGATTATGAGAAATATTGTGTGATTCTTAGTTTATGTTTTCCATTTTATTTGTACGGTGCAGGAACCCTATTCCGCATCAGCCATTTCAGTTTACTTCAAGAGAGTTCATCACCTATTCTTCTGTGAGATGAGAAATGTGACCTGGCATAGAAAGAAACAGATGGGAAATGTTGGACCTTGAACTGAAACCGGGATCGAATCCATAAACCATAACCTAAGCACCATGAGGAAGTTTCTCTATGTAATATCTGTAACATTATGATGTAATGTCCACCGGCAATGAAAAATGTTGTTTGGTACTTTTATGGCATGATTTGAATTGTCATCTGAGTTCTCTAGAACAGCGTTGAATTTTTGTTTCCTCTTTTGGTGGGGGTGTGAGCTGTGCCTAGGGCTACGTTGCCTACATGAAACATCGTTGTCCAGCAGTATTAGAATATTAAACAATAAAAACATCATTGACCATCGTGCTCAGACTTGAACTTTAAGTAATGAGCTTTTGGATAATACCAGTTATGAGATGCTAAGCCATAATATAAAGCAAGAATCCATGTCGTTTACAAAATGAAGTATGTGTCACTTAAAGTGCCAAGCATGACTCATGCAAATCGCTTTTTTCAACCTTTTCAAATGCGATTTTACTTTAGATCTATGACTTTTTAAGCGTATCGCTTTGTCAGATTTGCTTCATCATCCGTTGAAAATGCTGTCACACAAGCATATATCATTCCCATTTCCACAAGGACCAAGGATAGGGAAAGTTCTACAATGCTGGGATTGTCTGGATGCTGATCCAAGTTAAAAGTGTAAATGAAATCCATAGGAATTTTACCATCTGTATGGATTCTGGGCCATGCATCATAGAACAACCCTACATAGATAGGGTTCATTTTGCTCCACATAAAACAGCTTACAAGTCAAATTTAGGATTGGCTGCTTTCAGAAAAAGCGTCAATTGATTGAAATAGCTGTGAATTTCAGCAGTACATGATCGAGCATTACGAACTTCTTGGTAGAACATGCATATGGTTCAGAATTAAATGACAAAATTCAGGAAATGACGATCATGTTCTACACTCAAGTGTCATTCACAAGCTGGCTTGGTGTCGAAGCTGCTTAAGCAGATTGCAAATGCCTGGAAACAGGACAGGGGGTAGCGATAATCCACGGTGAAGATGTCTTTTCCAATCTTTCCAAACTGTAGGATTACCCTCTCTTGTTCTTCAGCTGAAACATTGTGGGACGGAACAACAGCTGCAACAAGCTGGAAATTTTTTACAGAAGCCACCGTAACACGCCCTCTAAAATTAAGGCACCAGCACTGTAACTGCTCATGCCACCTAGGGGACTTATTTTTCAAAACCAGTGGTTCTGCGCCCTGGACATGTGGCTCAGAGAGGTTTGTAGAGCTGTATCCAGTGACTAGCTCCTTTTCTGTTGAACAGGGTGAGGGAGCAAAGTGCTCATCATAGGCTTGTGAGAACAACGTTGGTGTTGGGGCGGTGCCCCCCTCCTGAATAGAAGAGACGGGAATAGAGGGCATGGCACAGTGCATTCTCCTTGGGCCTCTTGAGCGGAGAATATTGAGCTCATAACAGACGGTTCCAACACTGTAGTTACATGCTGGTACTCTTGGAGAAACCTGCTTAGAATGGAACCTTCGAGAATGATCGACTATTTGTTTGAGGTACTGCATCACATGGAGGCTGGCTGTCATATACGGTGAACTTGGTACCCAAAAAGTTGGACCTGGAAAAATTGTTTTTTGAATAAGTTGTCAAGAGCATAGCTAATGAATAACTTGACAAAGATATTTGTAAGTGTAATAGCGTACACTTGCCTCAATTTACCAACATATGTACTGCTGGCTCGAGAAAAATCATCTGCAACCAAAGATATAATGAACTCTGTGCTTGTTGCCCTTCTGATCCTTTTGGCCGCTAACAATAATTTATCTTTCTCACCCTCAGCTGTCAATTTAATAATATTAGTGAACATCACATTTCTTTTCATCAAGATATTTGATGAAAATTTTATGTGGTGGGTAATTTAAAATGAGAATGATGAAAAGAGCAAATAACCCCTAGGAGGAGACTTACACGGCACCAGACCGTAGTGCAGATAAAATGTGGAAGTTTCTCTATCCCTTCTAATGAAGCACTGTATTGGAGACTGGCGAGGCCCCGGCTACACAAAGCAGACCAAATTAACACTATTTCAGAGAAGGCAATCAGTACATGCAGACACAAACTTTAGGGGAAGAAGTAAAAAGCAACACCTGCTTCAATGAGATTGGAAATGTGAGCCTTCCGCATTGCTCAGGAGTTTTGACAATCTCCCTCACAATGGCCCTCCATGACTTACAAACCGAAGCACAAGAAACAACAACAGCTCGAGCAGGCCATGTGGTTTCACTTTCTTCTACCCTCTGAATTATGTCCAAAAGCAATTCCGGAGGTAAATTTGCCCACTGACCCTGTTGAATCAAATCAGATGGAGGGTTTGGTGCCAGATCAGGAGCAATATGTGACATCATCCTACTATGCCAATGCTTCCGGTCACCCACTCGCTTTGACATGCTCCCAATTCCATCTTTCATCTCCCTCAGCTCGCGAACAATGCCTTTGAACGACATCTACACATAGCATATCAATCAAAATATAACATGAAACCAAAACCTTAGTAATTTCGGTATCGAGTACATTACACTCATTATCTTCAATTTGAATCATATTCAAAATGTCAACGAAGCCATATTCTGTGAGTGCATTGAAGACGCTAAATCGGCCAAAGTTTTGGCATTAACATGGCTGCATTTACGAGAAATCTCAAGAGAAACAACATAACTTCTCTTCCCACCCAAAAGTTAAAATCTTTTCAATGCCTTTAAAATTTCTCTCCTCCGTATCAAAACCTCTTGAACCAGCATCAACAATATCTATACAGAAAATCTGTAATTTCTAAAAGACCGCATTATTTTTAGCAATAATTTGATTATAAAAAAAAATTATTTTCTATCATTGTCTCTGAAAATGACAAACTTTCGGCGATCTGGAAATTAAATAATTAAAAATTGAAAAACTAATCGCTAATCATAAAAAAAAAAGGCGGAAAAACAAGAACCAACCCGTTGAACCAGCTCGAAAGCTCGCAGCTATTTCACGACGACCTAGAAACGGAAGGCAGGCAGAGGAGAAGTTCTAGAACGTTCCCGGATCGCAAATCGGAGAACCACGGCCAAACTCTCAGACGCCGACCGTGTGTTCTCCGACTTGGGTATTACTTCAAGGCCCTCCTAGATCGCCTTCTCATCGCCGCCACCGCATCCGCCGCTGCCACGTCAGTACCTCCACGGGGCCCACCGCAGAGCTTCGATCAGCAGCGCCGGCCAAGCAGCAGGGCAGGAGAGTTTCGTTTCTGGCTGGCTCGCTCGCTCGGTCGAAAACGGATCCCAGGCGCTTTTTTGCTTTCCGCATTTTGGCTGGTTTTTATTAGTCCGTCAAAACGAAAACAACGAAATTATGAGCTGTAAATTTTCTGTAATTTTCAATGGCAGGGGAATCTGGTGTGCCACTCCTACTGCTGGACCCACTGTGTTCGTACACGTGGCAGATTGTTCCAGCTTTTCTTGTTTTGATTGATTTGATTAGGTTGGAATTTGTTCTATTGATGGAAGCTAGTATGAATTTAGGAATGTTTTTACAGCAAAGAAAGAAAATGTCTTTAACCCTACGAATTATAAATGCAGAGAAAGTTTTTTTTTTTTTTTTGGGGTCAGAATCTAACTGGAAAAAAACCCAAATAGGGAAACTTAGTTAGTGTGCATTATGCTTGAATATGCTTGATATTTTTGGATTGTGGAGATCACAAATACAAAATATTATTGCAATGCTTTTAATTATATCCTAAATTTAGTGGTGACAATATCAATCAATCAACAATATTCTAAATTCTCGAAAGTAATTTTGTTTTCGGTCATAAATTTCTAAAAATAACTCAAGTGGTAAGAAAATGTGAGAAATAATTAAGATAAGTCAAGAGTTTGTTCGTCTTTTTCTTTTCTTTATTTCTCCAATGTGTCACTGTCGACATCTTTAATACAAGTTCTATACCTTCTCTTGTTATAAAGTTGATTAATTAGGTTTGGAAGGAGGTTTTTATTTCTTATTTACTTTGACTTTTTCTGGGGAGAAAAGTTTCACTTGGGATTTGACAAGCAAACTTTCATGGGACTTCCAACCTTCACATTGGAAGGTACAATAATGGTAGGTTAGGTTTAACTCAACATGCTTGGCAATGTCGCAAAAGTTGAATAAATCCGCTTGTTTTTCCATTTAAAATGGAAACTCCCAACCCAAGTTCTTTTTTTTGGTGTAAATTGGGAAAAATGTGACAAAGATGTACAATAAGTACACAGATAACCTTAAATTCGCTATAAAATAATCATTTTTTTATATAATTTTTAAAATATGGGCATGTTTGGGAGCACTTTTGAAATAGCTAAAAACGCTTTTTGACAACCAAAAACACTTCTATTGAGTCTGTGTGTAGGGATAAGGTTTTCTATTTTGTTTTTTTCCGATGTAGGGCTGAGTTGCGGGTGGGGAAGGGGGTGGTCATTGACAGCTATGATTTCAATTGAGGATTGGAGTGGCATTGGAGTGGCTGAGCCGGGAGATGGGGAGGAGTTGTTCTGGGTCGATGAGATGAGGGGCTGGTTGTGGTGATTGGGTGTGTAGGGTAAATTTGTAGGGGTAAGAAAGAGTGTGTGGTGGATGTGGGAGGATGGGCTGCTAGGAGGGAGGCGGCGATGGTGGGGAAGAAAGGCGACAACTATGAGGAGGGGATTTTATTTTCTCTTTTCTTTAATTTTTTTTTCCAATTTTTTTAATTTTTAATGATTTAACAGAAAATTAGATGAAATGTTGAGAATTTGAATTGCGGGGGTAATTAAGAATAAAATTTAGTTTAAATCCTTAATTTTCTAAAAAAAAGTTATGGGGTAAATTGATAATTAGGTATAAGTTAAAGGGTCAATTCGGCGAAATACCCACATCTTTATAATAAAAGCATTTTTACTAAAAGTACTTATGAGCATAAATACTTCTAAACAAAAGTCCCAAACGAGCCTTTATATTCACCACAAATTTACCATACTCTACTTTTCAAATCTTCAATATTTTTTGGGTACTTGTATATCAGTTATTCACGATGAGAACAAGTTGTTTGCATGCATAGTACTAAAATGGTTAAGTGGGGTTGATGAAGTGGAGCCTAAGAGTGGCACTTCCACTAAAGCAAGCCATGTTCTTGACCTACTTGCTTTAATTTGTCTGAGCTGAATTATTAGGAGAAGAGACTGGTTTTTTCTTGCCTTAGTTGGAGGAGCATAGGCCTCTTGATCATGAGGCATGCCACGTGTGTTAATTGATTGACTTGTCACATTAGATAAGGTTGGAACTTGAGACTTGGGCACCATATTCATCCTACTATATACTCTTTGTTTTTCACAGCCTCTTGCCAGCTGATGGATCATCATCATCATCATCATAATACGAGCTACTCTGTGATCCTTTGCCAAATCATCAGTATTTTTTGCTATAAGCAGTGGTCTTAGATTTGAACTCCCATAACACACAGTATTGTGAGAAAATCATCATCTCTGAATATCATAACACTACTATTCTTATTGCTCAACATTAAAATATTCATTCACTTTATTAGATATGTGATGATGAGGTCTTCCGGTTCGACGTGGGCTTATGTTTTATCATATCCTTCTTTTTCTTTGTCAGACGTGGGCTTATGCCACTCACCTTGTTATTTGCTTCATTGTAGAGAGGACCTATGCCATTGCCAAGTTGAAAGCTCATTGATGCTTCATATAAAAGCATATTCTAAAATGCAGCAGGGAATTGTTTCAATGATGGGGGCCTGCTAAATCTCAATATATAAGGCTATATTTATATATGTATACAGTATATGATATATATATATATATGTGTGTGTGTGTGTGTGTTTGTTCCATTTGTTTTTCCCTTATGGAGTTGGCTAGAAGCAAGAGGAAGCCTCTTTCCCAAGTACCTTAATGAAAACAGCCCCAAAATACGCATAAACAACCATAATTCTGATATCAAAGAAATGCCAATGAAGCTTTACAAGTAAGAAAAAAAAAAAGAGGATTCTGATATACCAGGGGCCCATAGGATTAGTAGGCAGCACTCTAGCTACAAATAACTCCTCTGGAAAATGACATCTGGCCCACATAAGCACAGCAGTAGTGAAGCATTTGCATAGATGGCACTTTGCAAGAACCTCCCTTGAAGGTAAAGCTTAGCAGGGCTTGTTGAACTGGATTTGGGGGGTTTGGTTGGTGCAATTATAAAAAAGGCACCTTTCAAATATACCTTTATCCATCTTTAACCCTCAGGTTTCTAAAATCTTCTCCTTGGTTCAGCAATCCCAGCCTTTAAGTCAGTCAAAGGCGATGTGTGTCCCTTTCAGTGTTTTGCTTGCAAGGTTTCATGTACATCACCTTCACAATTCTTACCTAATTAATGAGCCACACAAACCCCCTTAACAAACTCAAAAGAAATGCAACATATTTGCCTCTGCACATTCATATAAATATATTTGGCATCTTTGTCTTCATGCCTCATTGCCTCATTGCCGCATCAAATAAACACACCACAATTGAAGTTGTGATCACCAGAGAGAAAATGGCTAGCAGCTTCTGGAACAGATTCTTTTGTGGGTTGGTGTTTCTTTGCTTTGGGTTTCTTGGCTTAATCACTTCTCCAGCAGAAGCTGCCATAAAGAACTACCAATTTGATGTGAGTTGTTTCAAATGCTTTAATGTCATTTGCATGCACATACAACCTTCAAACAACATTTGAAAAATAAATAAAAAAAGTTGTACTTTGTGCATGGCTTTCCATTTGTTAAAATCCTCCGTGTTTTCACAGGTCCAAGTGAAGAATGTGAGTAGATTGTGCCATGCAAAATCCATTGTTACTGTAAATGGAAGGTTTCCGGGGCCGACCATCTATGTCAGGGAAGGAGACAGAGTTGTCATCAATGTTACAAACCATGCTCAATACAACATGTCAATTCACTGGTAAAGAGTTGAACTAAATAACTAACCAAACAAACAAGTGATCAAAATCAAAACCAAATAATCAAGCATGCCTTAGCTTATAGCTGATTGAGTTTTATATGTTCTTACAGGCATGGACTGAAGCAATATCGAAACGGTTGGGCAGATGGACCGGCTTATATAACACAATGTCCAATTCAGACCGGAAGCAGCTACACTTATGACTTCAATGTAACAGGGCAAAGAGGAACTCTGTGGTGGCATGCACACATTCTTTGGTTGAGGGCCACCGTCTATGGTGCAATTGTTATCATGCCTGAACAAGGCACCCCATTTCCTTTCCCACAACCATACAGGGAAGCTGAAATTATACTCGGAGAATGGTGGAATGTCGATGTGGAAGAGTTTGTCAAGAAAGCAAACAACTTGGGATTGGCACCAAACACCTCTGACGCGCACACAATCAATGGGAAGCCAGGGCCTTTGTTTCCTTGCTCTGAGAAACGTAAGCACAATTAATCAGAGAAAACACAAGAATATGAAATTTTGGGCTCAAGTCCAAACCACAAAGGTGGTTGGCATGCAAATTGCAGAAGTTCTAATTCCGATTTTGTTCTGTTTTTCTTGGTTTAGATACTTTTGTTATGGAGGTTGAGCAAGGGAAGACCTATCTACTGAGAATTATCAATGCTGCTCTCAATGATGAACTTTTCTTCGCCATTGCCGGTCACAACCTGACAGTGGTGGAGGTTGATGCAGTGTACACAAAACCATTCACTACTCAAGCCATACTAATTGCACCTGGTCAGACCACAAACGTTTTGGTACAAGCCAATCAAGCTTCAGGCAGATACTTCATGGCTACTGGGCCTTTCATGGATGCTCCAGTTCCCATAGACAACAAGGCAGCCACAGGAATATTCCAATACAGAGGCATCCCCAACACTGTTCTACCAAGCCTTCCTCAACTGCCTGCCTCTAATGACACATCCTTTGCTTTAAGCTACGGCAAGAACCTCAAGAGCTTAAACACGCCAAATTTTCCAGCAAATGTTCCTCTCCAAGTTGATAGAAAGCTCTTATACACAATTGGTTTTGGAAAAGAACCCTGCCCAACTTGCCTTAATGGAACAAGATTTGTTGCTTCCTTGAACAATATCTCTTTTGAGATGCCTCAGGTTGGGCTTCTACAAGCCCATTACTTCAATCTCAAGGGAGTGTTCAAAACTGACTTCCCTGATAGGCCACAAACTCCTTTCAATTATACTGGTGCACCACTTACAGCCAATCTTGGGACTTCCACGGGTACTAGGCTGAGCAAGATTGCCTTCAACTCTACTGTTGAGCTGGTGTTGCAGGACACCAACCTTTTAACAGTTGAGACACATCCATTCCATCTCCATGGATACAATTTCTTTGTTGTTGGAACTGGGATTGGGAATTTTGATCCTGCCAAGGACCCTGCTAAATACAACTTGGTTGATCCTGTTGAGAGAAATACAGTAGGAGTTCCCACAGGTGGTTGGACTGCCATTCGTTTTAGAGCTGATAATCCAGGTATGACAATTGCAAATAATTATTTTGAGTAATGTTACATGTACCACATTTACTTATTATATGCTTTGCTTCCTGTTTGAATGTCTAGGCGTTTGGTTCATGCACTGTCATCTGGAGCTTCATACAGGCTGGGGACTGAAAACAGCATTCGTTGTAGAAGATGGACCAGGATCAGATCAATCTGTTCTGCCTGTGCCTAAGGATCTTCCGCCATGCTGATGATTCATGGACTGTATTCGGATCAATCTGGTTTAAGTTGGACAATAGCCTACTTACACTTCTTGCAAAAGTTGCAGAAGGTTTCTTGAGGGTTACAAACTGTTATCAAATTTAAAAAGAATCAATTTGTGTTTGACTGGAAATGTAACAAATTACACCATACTAATATTCTGTGTAATAATTGTTTGCTTTCATCATATTTCTTCTGATTGATATTGGAATCGTTTATATAACCACATACTGTGTACTTCCATTCTGATGCATCTTTACATGTCCACCTTTTTGAATGCTGATCTCAACCTGAAAAGGGTTGAAGCTTTACAGAACCTACCATCTGCTATTCTCTTGTGCCTTGTGAACGTTATCCAGCATAATATAACATTGTCACTTTGAACCCCACAATGTCACAACAAAGAGAAAATTACATAAAGAAAAATAATATCCCATGGTAGCACAAGAAATTTGGAGATGCAGACATAACAACATTCTGAAGACCCACGGGATCAAAGTTAGGAGATAAACAAGATAAAACGTTAAATCTCTACATTAGTCGCACATGTTCCATCTCTACTTTAAAATGTAGCATTCAGCAATCTATATTTTTGTTTCTCCCTTTGACCTGAATAATCATATCCTAATAGAAGCTCAGATGAACTTACAAATACATTGGAATATATAAGCCAGAAAAGAGACAATCATAAGCAAAACCGCAAAAATGATGCAATTACAATCATTCTGTCATACACCCTAAACCCTCATTCGGCAATGAGGACGAGATTATGATCAAATCCGGACACTGCTTGTAAAACTTGACAACCCTCTACAGAGTCGAGCAATATTGGTTCAGCTTCATCACAAGAGCTTCCTAACCCAAGCCTTCCATTCTTACCACAACCCCAAACCCACACTTCTCCCTTGGATGTGAGAGCTATGGAATGCACACGCCCTCCTGACACCGTGACAGGAATTTCCCCTTCCAATCCTTCAACCACCAACGGAATATTCTCAGATCCACCTCTTCCAAGCTGAGAGCTCTGATTCCACCCCCATGTAACAATGCCTTCGGCCCCTCCTATAACATTTGATGATGGAACCTGGCAAATCGCCAAAGAATGGCCAAGCCCTGATGCTATAGATGTGGGACGGAAGCTTATGTCAACAGGAAACAACCCTAAATCCTGTTTTTCTCTGCCCAACTGACCATATACGTTGCTCCCACAGCTTAGTAGTGTTCCATCACCTGAAACTTTAAAGTTAGAAAAAACATGCACGCATAAATATCTATATCTGTATAAGCATATCAATGAACACAACACTACCTACCACAAAGAATTAATGAATGATCAAAACCACATGCAATGTCTACAACTTCAACAGAATGTAGTTCTCTCACTAAACTAGGTTCCCAAATTATTGGCATGTTATTCTCCTTCGCCATCCCTTCTAAAACCAGCTTCTCAGCAGCTTCCAGTGTTGAACTTGACAGTTCCCTAGTATTCAAATCTCCCCGTGAATCCAGTAGAGACGTCTCCAAAGATTCTGTAATGCTTCCTAACCTACCATCAGCTGAATAACCCCAACCAAACAACTTTCCATCCTCAGTCAGTGCAAGAGCATGCCCCCAACCAAACGATACCTGCCAAAGAACACGTGCGGCCCAAAAACTTCCTTCTTATGAAGTAAACAACATTTAAGCATCCTAGGCAAAGCTCTTGCAATTTATTTATTTTCTGCCAATTGTGAGTCAATTGTTGCATCATAGTGTATAACAAACTCCTACCTCAAGCATTAGAGCGCACCTTAATTATTTTCTCTCCTACAAGTGCTTCAACTCTGGAAGGCACCACAGACTCCGTTACTTGATTTCCAAGACCAAGTTGGCCGCGCTTCGACTTTCCCCAAACCCACAAAGAACCATCATCTCCAATGGCCGCAGAAACAACACCAGATGCAAATGCAGCACAAACATTTACTTGATCCAACCCAGCTACTTTCTTTGGTTCATTCCATGAATCTCTGCCACCAACAACAAAAGCTTAACATGCAGTAACTTACCATTTCATAATACACATCAAAACATGATAGGAAATAGTCAAAGAAAAACTCTAAAAAATCCCATGATGTTTCATTAGCGATGTTAATAATCGTGCCATTTTTCCAACAGTTCCCCATATCCAATTCTGTCTTCCCCTCAAACAATTCAACTTTCAAACTTCCAGAAATCATCTTTTCAATCATCTCATCAGACGGCAACTCACCGATTGCACTATAGTACCTCCTCTTGAGGTCTTCCTTGTGATCTGCAACAATCTTTTCTCTCAAAGACTGGAAATTGTCCATCATATCCCTAAGCTTGACTCTCAAGCCACAAGTGATGGACATTCTGGTCCGGTCAACAGTGCTTCCTTCCTTATACGCATCCGAAATTTTTCTACTGATCACATTGGACTTATCAAGCGCTTCAAGCCTTGCCTTGACAATCCTCGCCTTTCGAAGCACTGCCACCATATTGGATTCCATCCGGTCTCTAAGCCCGCGAAGGATCTTGGCACTGTGGGTCGACTTTGCCTCTTCATTCAGGCTCTGAAGATCATACAAGAGATTGGTGATCTCTTCCATATCGCTCTTGATTGGTGTGACTTCTTGGAAAAACTGAGAGAGGTTTTCTTGGTCTGACGGGTTGAGTTGGCCTTGGCCTGCTTCAACATCAAGATCGGCTTCGAGGTCCTTCTGTGCCTGTTTCTTCAATTCCACATAACTTAAGAACGATTTAGTCATCAAATCATTCATCTTTGCTAAGAATTTGCAATACCCACCTGCAAAAAATTCAGAAAAAATTGAAATTTGGACAGAAATGCGCTCGTTGACAAAACAAACAACATGAAAATGAAAACCTAGTAGAAACTGAAGAGAGATTCACTGAGTATATTACCCTCTCAAATTCAAGAACCGAATCTTCTTCTCAAGTACACAACACTTCTTTGTTACTCTGCTCCAAGAGAACTGAATTTCACACATGAAAATGAGACAGAAATTGAAAAAACTCATCAACGTGAACCAAAAACCACGTAGAAACCACAAAAACAAACAAAACCAATTTCATAAAACTTCGCAATTTCAAGGTTTGAGGCCTATCAGAGAACAAGAAGTAAAGAAAGAAACGAAGAAATAAAAAGTGGGGTTTCGTGAAAACCTTGAAGAAATTTGATGGCTCTGTTTCTGTCGCCGACTGTTACTTTCTTATCACTGTCACTGTGATTTTTGACAGTGGGGTTTTGGAAGAAAATGTAATCCAAGAGCAGAGAAGAAGAAACTCTCCGATGAATGTGCGAGAGAGAGAGTGAGAGGAGGGATCGCAATCTTTTGGGTTGGTTTTCTTTGTGTAACCGCTTAAAATTTAAATTGCCGTTGACGATATATAGCCGTTAATATTTGTTCTTTTGGAAAGGCGGTGGACATGGACGCCGTTACTGAGGTTGTTAGTTAAAACCGTTTTTATTATTTGAATCAATTTTTTTTTTTTATCTTTATCCATTTGTAGAAGAACGTGATATATAAAAGATAGTACAACGTTAGTTAAGCTAAAAAAGAAAAAGAAAAATTACGCCTTCGTTTTTTTTTTGCCAGAAAATTACACATTTGTTTAAGCTCTACCATATGGAAAAAATAGAATTGAAGAAAAAAAAATGTTTTAAGTCACGTGCGTGATTTAAAAAATGTCTCTCGTACTTACGGAAGAGTATGTGGAGAGGCTAGTCTAACTATTATTTAGGTAGGAGCTAAGACGACTCCTATTCAAGAGCAAAATGAAACACAAAAATTGAAACATTCCACATGTTGATGAACACAATTTTAGGTCTAAAGAGGATTTACCAAGGTCTCTTCAAAACTTTATATCACACACGACACTCCGAAATTATTTACTTTTTTTTCTTTTTTTCTTTTTGTTCTCTCATGTTCTAGTGCATATTGTATGATGTTACTATTGTGTATAAACCAACACATTTTTAAGTCAAAAGAGAGGGCTGGATCTGTCACCCGATGAAAGGAAACATGTAATATGAAAAAAATACAATGAGAAACCAAAAGAGTATAAAGAACCTAAGCAACAACAAAAAAAAAAAACCCACAAAATTATACAATAAACAAACCTTCATTATTGTGTGTTGCTCATGATAAGAGCTATCTCATTCAGTGTGCAAGAAACAGTCATTACCATAATATAAACAGTTATGCATGTGTACATACGTCAAACATTAGCGTAAATACGGTCCCCTGCCTGCAGATTAGTTCCCACATTTCCATAAATTCGGTCTTTTTTTATTTTTTTGGTAAACAAACCCAAATTTGAGTCTGTATGATTATTTTATAAGGGGTTTACTAAAAATCCAAACAAAGAAACAAAGCCAGCAAATCTAATAAAAGGTACAAACCCAAACCACCAAGTTTTGATGGTACATATTTTCATGGTCAAGAATTATAAGTGCCATGAAAGGATTCATTTTGCAGAGACAACAATGTAATAAGAAGAATTTCGTGTATGGTGTTGAAGCTAAGCACGTGAACTGAGTGAATTTGAACCTTATAGTGGAGAAACTGTGAAGCAAATTGCTATGTTAAGATTTGCTTGGCTTTTATTATTTACATGTCCTAGCCTAATTGGGTCTTTAGTATTCCAAAAATGGATTTCAGCCTCCAAATTCTAAATTCAAGTCACAACGTGATTTGATAATATCAATTACTTGTTGGAGTTTGAATGAAATACATGAACTTGAGTCCCACATTGGAAAAAAGGAGAGTCTCTGCTCCTTATAAGTGGGAGTCTTCCTACACATGCTATATGAAGTTGTGCCTAGTGAGTGGAACTTGAGCCTCACATTTTGATTGAGCTTGGATTTTATATACATAATAATTAATATTTTATAATCATAGATTGGGTCTTGGGTTAGTATGATGTAACCAGACCTACCCATTGAGTTACATGGGTATCCAAGTCTAATTGAGTCATAAGTGCCCCATAATAGTCCTGTGGTTAGGTTTCGAGGCTTTAGAAAAGTTTGAGACTTGGATTTAGGGTTTGGAGACTCAAATCCAATTTTGGAATACTAAAATAATTTTATAATAATTGAAACTATTTTTACAATATATTAGGAAATTAAAAATCATTTTAAAGTCCACAAAATTATTTAAAATAAGTAAACATAATTAATTAGTATTTATTAAGTAGTTTATGAAATTAATTAAAATATTTAAATACTAATTATTCATTAAATAAAGAAGAATTAATATAATTAAATAAGGTAAAATATTACTTAATTGCAAATATTAAACTAAACATTAACAAACTAATTTTGGATAAACAAATTAAAAAACAAAGTCCACAAAATAATTTATAATAATTAATTACTAGTTATTAACTAATTTATGAAATTAGTAAAATATTTAAATACTAACTAAACAAATAATAATTAAAACATAATTACTAATTACAGTAATTAAAAAAATAGATATTTAGTCAAATACCCAATCCTAGACATGTATTTCTAAAAATACCCAAGTACTATTTAAACATAGAAACATACCCAAAATGGGTTTTGGGTATGTGTGTAATGATGAGTTTTGGGTATGTTTATAAAGTGTTTTGGGTGTTGGGTATTTTTATAATTTCAGCCCCCATTTTGGGTATTTTAGTGAAACTCCCTTAAAAAAAATACTAAGATATTACTTAATTACAAAAAAGAAACCATCGAATATTTTAATTGTATAGTCGCGCGGCTATACTGTTAACATATTCGAATAAATTTAAAGCATATAGCCGAGCGGCTGTACTGTTAAAATATATAAAATATACAGCCGCTCGGCTATACTGTTAAAATATTCAAATATATTTAGAGAGTATAGCCGCGCGGCTATACTTTTAAAATATATTAATATTTAAAGAGTATAGCCGGGCGACTATACTATTTAAAACGTATAGCCGTTCGGCTATACTGTTAAAATATATAAAGTTGAAGAGTATAGCCGCCCGGCTATAATATTTAAATATTAATATATTTTAAGAGTACAGCCGTTCGGCTATACCGTTAAAAATATGCGAAGATGAGTATTCGGCTATACGTTTAGAATATTCGAATCAATTAAATGCATATCAGGTATGGAATAGAAATTAGAAAATGCATTAAACCATATCAGATATGGATTAGAAAATGACTTACCTGTTCGCTGAATGTTTGCCCCAAAAAATAGTTACGCTGAATGGGTAAATTGGTACCAGGAAAATAATAGAATAAATATAATTGCAATAAGTTACTGAAAAAATAATACGTAATTCACTATCACAATATTACAAACAATCACACCAATTTATGAAAGATTGTGATAGAATTTTAATTTGTCTGAATATAAATCCAATTAAAATATGCAATAGAAGTATAAGTTATCTTTGTTGACAAGGTTTAAAATGAGGTTTAATTTAATAAATTTCTAGTAAAAATAGGAAGTTAACAATAAACAAGTAGTTATTAGAACAATATTAAAAAGTGCCAGGAACTCGTCTAAAAAGATTTTATTATTTTCTCAAGTGGAGATTATAACTTAAGATTGCTACAAAGACAAAATCTTATTTCCAGACATTTTTCACCCTCAAGCCTTGCAATGTGACACATTACATTACACTTGCATAGTTTCCAGAAACATTTTTCAGAAGTAAGGGCTAGTTTTACACCGGCTGTTGATTCTTCGCCTTCTCCACTTCAAGCCTCCTTAATGTTGTTGAACTAAGCTTATCTTCACTAGATGCTTCAGAAACTAGATCTACAACTTCAATCTGCACAAGATCCACAATTAAGGACTAAGCATCATAAAGGTTATCAAATGCACAGCAACCACCTCAAACCTTAAGTTGTGAAAGGCCTCTGTCCGCTCTCTTCTTATTAACAGAAAGTCCACCGGGCAAAGTCTCCTTGCTGCCAGAAACCAAATCTAGAAAATTAGTGAAGTAACTCTCTCACTGCTGCGAGGGAGACTCAATAATGAGTTTTATGTCGTATGCAAGTTGAGGTAATTCAACTTATTCCCTTTTTAAAAGGAAAATCAACTAGGGCCAGATCAAAGCCAGACTGATTAGGTTTGAACGTTAAACAGGTGATGATCTACACCAATACTCCAAAGTAACACATGAACCTCAAGAGTCAAAGGCCTCGCATATCAAGCTTTGCATCTAAATGTTGATGAAGTGCTACTGGGCAACATTATCAGAGAATTAAGAAGACTCAAAGAACAGAGGTAAATCTGAAAAAAACCTGACAACAATTGCCTCCAAATTTTCATCAACTATTGAGGGGCCATAGGGATCCGTAATAGGTTCAACTTGCACTGCCAGCCCCTGCTTGATAGACTGCAAATATTGGCAGGAAATTGAGGACGGGAAGTATCATTATACAACATAAGATAAGAACACGTTTTTTACGGAACAACCAAGTCGCAGCAAAACCATACAGAAATTATTAAATGCATTTCCCCTGATATAGCAAGGTTGATGGTCCATGTGTGTCACCACCTAGTCCAGTTTCAGTAACCTTTACCAAAATGAAATACTAGCAAAGGCCACCTGCTGAATCTAGGGACCTAAGTAGATGGGTATGAGCGTGAACATGGTGGTGGAACACATGAACTATTTCAAACACACAACCTCAGCTACACCAGAATGAGCTGCATTGCTGGCATTTGGATAGATGATTCAAAATGAGGGATAAAGAACAACTCAGTTGCAATTGCTTGCATCAAATGCTCAAAAAAATGATTCAACTAGTGGAATTCACATGGGCATTAGTACTTCTGAAATCTCATTAAACCATTTCTACTAAAAATGCAAATCCAAAATCTCTTCTTTTAGAAACAGTATTCCAGTCACAATGGAAACAATTTCTTTGAACAGAATACCTTGATGTAATTTTCAACATTATGCCTCCTTTCCTCAATGGGTTGTATCAAATCAGCAAACTGCCAGAATGGGAAGAAAAATCACAACATTAATATCAAATCCACTTTATCAACTAACTAAACTGTTTTCCAAATTACTAGTTTAGCACTTACGTTAACCTTATAACTATTCTGGAAAATCATTATCCACTTTCATTTATTAAAATTTAAATTACAAATCAACTTAAATCAACAAAACTTGTGAAAATCTGAATGATGATCGGAAAAAAAGAACCTGTTTTTTGGTCAACATGGGTCCGTCGCATAGTCCAACCACAATTCGATCCCTTGCCAGCTCCGCCGCTGCCTGGTTCCATTTCCACCATACCATTAAAATTTTCTTAATGGAATTTTTAGCATCTTAAAATGCACAAACCCAAACAAAAGAAAATGAAGGAGAAAGAAACCTTGAGAAAAAGGCGATGGCCATCGTGTAATCGGTCAAAGGTGCCGCCAAGAACCACGGCTCCATATGTATTCGGCGGAGAGAGCTTGGAATTCACCAGCGAATCCTCCGAAGTCGCCATTTTGACGCGCGAGTTTAAACTGGGAAGTGGGTTTGGTGTGGTAGTAGTTAGAGAATGCAAAGACAAGTTTTTAAATTTCTTTTCCTTTGGTACGAAACGAAAAGTCAATGCTTAAAAATCATAGCTTTTTGTGATTTTTTTTGGGGTATGAAATGACAAATCAATACTGAAAAACCAGTACCTTTTTGGCTTAGAAAAATTGTTAAAAAACAATACTTCGAGTACAATGAACCTGGACGTTTTACTAATCAAAGAGCTTGAAGCTTTCCCTAGTTGCAATTATTTGCTCGGTGGAGAGAAAATACAAACAGCTTAGAAACATAAAACATGGCATTCAAATCATCCTGAATTTCCTGGGCACCCAAACCAAATCCAAGTGAAACCAATAGAATTATAAATTAAAAGCTAAAAATAAGCGGAACCCAGTTCCATTAACTAAACAAATCCCCCGAAAGTTGAACACAATATCAATCTTGATTCAAGAATATGAACAAACAAAAAAAAAAGTTTCAAACTTGGGAGGGAGAGAGGGGGGGGGGGGGAGAGAGAGACGAGAGCCGACCTGTGAGTTGAGAGTGGTATTCTGAGACGTAAGAAACTACGAGGTTTTTAATGCTTTGAAGTTGTTCCGTCTCTCTCTGAAATTGAAGAGCTTTGGTTCTTTAGTTTTCTACGTTCGCTTTCTATATGATGCCAACTGTGGCTAACTGTGGCAAAAATGCAACCAACTCAACTAAGAAATAAATATTGAACTTTTCCTCCGATCTAAGCGGACCTCATAGCATCCGCACAAGTCTAAGAAAATTAAAATTAAAGGCATTTGGACACAATTTCTCAGAGTTAATGAAGATAACATCAAAATTTTAAACTTCAAAATTTACAATGAAAAAGACGAAGAATGAAGCTTTACTCAGCAATTTCTTCGGGATGAGGCTTCCTTCTTTCACTTTCCCATAGAAATTGGATGGTGTAGTTGTGAACTTGTGATGGTCTGCCTTGCCCGCCATTTTCATCCTGTGGTTTTTACTTTTTAGGGCTCCATTCACGAGTGGGTCATTTTTCTTCCCTCTGGGCTTTTCGGGTATGGGTGGGCCTTTTGTTGTTTCTCCTAATTAATTATCTTTTAAATTTTGAGAAAAAATATATTTTTGTAATTAATTAATACTACCAAGTATTTCAAAAAACTTATTTTGAGAAATGCACGTCAACGTAACATGCTTTGATCACTTTTCAAATTTACAAAATATTCTTCAAATTCAATACCAAACAGTTTTTAAATTTTTCAAATGGGATTGTGATTAGCACTTTTGTTTTATATTAAGGTTGAAACTTTCATCACAAATTTAAAATCTACTTCTACTCTAGCAATACATACACAAGTTTCCAATGTGATATAAACAGTGAGCAGATTTGACAAACAGTAAACTAGTGGGATATGCAAACTTCAGAAGATGCATGAGGCAAACTTCACAAGTTTCCAATGTGATATAAACAAACAATGAATTCTGGCACTCGTATAAAGATTAAGAAAAGTAAATTGTTGTCGTCAATTGATTTATAACCTCAAATAAGTTCCTGCACAACACACTGCATTTGCAGAATTTTATGCTGTCGTTTTAGAGGTAGCTAAACAATCTTTCAAGAAACAGTCGAGCTGTGAAGAGTAGATGTTGGGGAAAGTCCTGAAGTGGTCTACATGGGGTGATGAGCCGAAATTGAAGGACCTAACCATTCTACCCTTCCTCCTTTGCTCTGCAATGAACAACTCGATCGACTGATGTGGAACAACTCCATCAGCGGTACTATACAGGTAAAGTTGAGGGCAATAAGGAGTGTTTTCTGAGAGGATAGAAACTACCTTCGACAACCTCCTGCAAGAAAACCAACAGAAAGCAACTTAAGTCAATTGTTTACCCCTTTAATTGAGATGTTCTGCCCATTTTCTTTTACAGCCAATTATATATCAACTATCAAAACAAGATATTGAAACAAATGTTAGAACACAGAGTACTTACTTGTCCACTTCAGGCAACTTTAGAAGAACTGAGAACAGCTTCTCCAATACCAACAGAACCATGGTTTCAACTATCGGAGGTTTCTCTTCTTGCATCTTTGACAAGCTCACTGCATCTTCAGACTTATTCAGTTCTCTAGCCTCAACTGCAGGGCTTGTTAAAGAGTTGCGTTTCTTCAAGATAGCAGCAGAAAAGCCCGCTGCCCACACCTGTCAAGTTAAAGAAGGTTATAGCTCAAGTTCAGCTCAACGAAATAAGTGCAAAACGAAATAACATCCTACTTAATTGGAGACATATAGCTCAACTTCAGCTCATAGTGAATGTATAATCATAAGAAAAGGCATAGTTGGCCAGTTAGATTAAAATGCATTCCTCTGATCCAATTTATTACACAACTTCCATCCAAACATGGCACACGATTGAGAAACCAAAAAGAAAAAAAAATCATTAAAGGGTTCTAAGCAAGTCATTTCAGCTTCTACCAAATTGGGGTAATGTCTTATAGAAAACAAATCTATCTGATAAAACTTTGACCAAACAAATCAAAAGCACAATCTAAGCCAAAAAAAATATCCAATTTTCACAACATTTTACATGGTAATCAACCAATATTTCAAAATGTAATAAAACCATGATTAGAAAGAACCTTAGGATTAAAAGGCTCCGCTGCTCCTGAATCAACAACACATCCTTTAATCTTCTCCATCAGGTCTTGTCTACCCTGAAGAATTTCAAGAATGGCGCCATATCTGCCAAAAAGATCAACAACCTCTAAAAACCCAATTGTTGGCATAAGAGCACAGTACTAACAGAAAGCAAAGATTTACACAGCAAAGACATAAACAAAGAGTACCTACACAAACCAACCCGTATTGCTGAAAGTGTGAAAAAGCAAACACCTTTCTCTCCCATCCTCTACCCTCTCCTCCACCCACGAAACGAGCTCGTGGGCCAAATCCGAAACCCGTTTTTCGACCCGGTGGCCCAAATCAAACCAGAGCACCTCCCTCGCATCAACAACGAAGGTCACGGCGTGAATGCCTCTGGATTTATACCACTCCACATACCTCTTCAGGTGCTTGGTCTTGGCCCCAAGCCAACCCAGCAAGACGACGGTTACTTCACGCTTTTGGGTTCCGAAAGAACCCACATTTCCATTAATGCCACTCTGGAAAGCTCGGTTCCATGTGAAAACGCCGTCGTGTGAGTGCGAGAGAGAGTTGTTGAAGTTGTTGATCAGGAATTGGGAAGAGAGAGAGAAGAGGAGGGATTGAAAGGGGTTTGTATGGGTGGAGAAGTTGAACGAGGACTGTGGCTGTGCGAGAGAAAGAGAAAAGGGGGTTCTTTTGACGACGCCGTTTCGAGCGACAGTGTGAAATGGAAGTAACGAATTTTGGGGTCGGAGAAGTTTGGGAGAGAAAGTAAGAGCGTACGGCGTCATTTTGGCTAAGACCTGGCGATTGAGACTGAGAATTCTCACCGGAGTTTCCATGGCGCAAGTCTAATGAATCGGATTTTGAAAACCGGTTTGCAGTTCGGTTATAAAACGATCGCGATCACCTGGAGAGTATCGAAGAAACGACGCCGTTGACTCAAAATGGCGGTATATTGTTCAGAATGAAAAACGACATACCGTTCATGTGATCTCTCCTGGTTTGTGTCTACCACTCCTCCACAACTCGAAACGTACACCAACCACAGAGAAAGCTCAAAACTTTACAAATTACACTCATTTTTGAGAGCCTTCGCAACCATTTTCCAATGTCTTCCTCATGTGCCGTTCTGCCTTCAGCTAGAACAGAGCTCTTTAACCCAGTGCATGAAAGCAGGTTGATTGCATCTACAAGACCATTTCAGTGCAACAGTAAGTTCATTCACTTTATCTTTCTATCAAATCAAGAAAAGTTTCAATTTTTTTTCTGGCTTGTGACTGATGAGTTTGTTGCTCTACTTGGAAGGAAGCAAATGTGTAATGAGCAGGAGGGGTTTTGCTTTTAGAGGAGTTGCAGCTTCAGGACTCTCAGTTGTGGGCTCTTCTTTGACTACTCAGCCTGTTGAAGGTTAATCAATCTCTTTGCTTGTTCTTTTTGTTTTTAGAACAATTCCTGCGTTTAATTTGAATTAAGTGGGAATGTTTTTTCACTATAGGTGTTGAAAGACTACCGTTCAAACCGGAGGGGTACAATTTTTGGACATGGAGGGGTCACAAAATTCATTATGTGGTGCAAGGAGAAGGGCCTCCTGTTGTTCTTATCCATGGGTTTGGTGCTTCTGCATTTCACTGGAGGTTTGCTATTTTATGACCCTCACTTTCTATTTTCCCTTCAATTTATATGTCAAGTAAAATTGAAGAAAACAGGGGGAATTTCCTCTTTGCTTCTTTTGCTTCTGTGATTAAAACCCAATTGTTGTCAACTTGTTATAAAGCCTTAAATTGCAGGGAATTGGTTTTTCTGAACACTTAAATCTTAATTGTCCATTGAATGTGTTATTAGCTACACATTTATGTTAATGGTGGCTGCAAGTGTAGTATACTCTAATGCTGATAAGTTTTTACTCTCTCCCATAATACAGGTACAATATACCAGAGTTGGCGAAAAAATACAAGGTTTATGCTATAGACTTACTGGGGTTCGGGTGGAGTGAGAAAGCACTTATTGAATACGATGCCATGGTTTGGAGGGATCAAGTCGTAGATTTCGTGAAGGAGGTAGTGAAAGAACCAACAGTTTTAGTTGGAAACAGGTAATCTAAACTTTATTTGGTTACATATGGTATCTTTAATAATTCATTTGTAACTAAGTTAGAAAACTTCAAAGAAACGTGAATGGGGATGATCACGACTTTTGAACCATCAAACTATGTTGTCTAAATGTACCAGCTTAAAACCTGATTTGAGGTTTTCCTGAACTTATCCAATTAAGAACTTCACTCTGGCATCTGTTCACAAGAGGCTAATTTTCTTTGAGTTCATCATTGCAAGCTGGACAATGTGTTTATTATCATGTTTTCTTTTGAGATGGCAGTTCAACTAATGATTATATGACTCGCTGTAAATTTTCAGCCTTGGAGGTTTTACAGCTTTGGTTGCAGCAGCTGGGTTGGCTGAGCAAGTAATTGGAGTTGCACTCCTCAATTCTGCAGGACAGTTTGGAAATCCTAATACTGAAGCCGAGAAGTCTGAGGAGGAAACAGCCCTGCAGAGGTTCATCCTAAAGCCCCTGAAGGAAATTTTCCAGCGGGTGATACTTGGATTTTTGTTCTGGCAAGCAAAGCAACCAGCTCGAGTTGAATCCGTCTTAAAGAGTGTAAGTCTCTTTCTAGTCTTCTCCTTGAAGTCTGAGAATATATCATCCTTAGTATGTAAAACAAATGAATTAGCAAGCTTTTCTACCATTCTTGCAACTAATCTCACAGATATAAGGGCAGTTTCATCCCAATCCCCAGTATATTGCAAGTCGCCATTAACCCTCTTGCAATCATTGTAAAAGAGCCCTCCCACATTCATGATAAATATTTTGACTGTATGTTTTAAGTACTTATTTTTGCCAACGCAGGTGTATAAAAATACCTCCAATGTGGATGACTACCTGGTGGAATCCATAACAATGCCAGCAGCTGACCCAAATGCTGGAGAAGTCTATTACAGGTATGTGGAGATCTGATTGTCTCTCTTTTAGTCTTTCACATGAAAGCATCTATTATAGATGCACTGAATAAGAATGATGCAGATTAGTGAGATCTTGAAAATTTGGTCATGAACATTGGTGTCTAAGTCCTTCCTATGTATGTTGTCTTCTTATTTGTTTTGCGCAGATTGATGACCCGGTTCATGACAAACCAGACCAAGTATACTCTAGACAGTGTCTTAAGCAAGATGTCTTGCCCGCTGTTGTTGGTATGGGGTGACTTGGATCCGTGGGTAGGTCCTGCCAAGGCCAACAGAATCAAAGAGTTTTATCCAAATACAACTTTGGTAAATCTACAGGCCGGGCACTGTCCGCATGATGAAGTTCCAGAGCTTGTCAATAGGGCTTTATTAGATTGGTTATCAACTTCGACATCTGAAGCTGAAGCCTCTCTCCAAACAGTCTGAATACGAATTTATACTTGTAATACCAATTTAGAATTGTAAATTCATGAATCAAATTACTATTTAAGGTTATCTCTCCTTCCTTCATCTTTATGATAGCGTTTTTGAACTTCCAGTAAGAGCTTCCTTCTTAGCTGCAACAACAGAATACTCACCCTAGGATTTTAGGGCATTGCGCAAAAGAGCTTTAAGCCACTTTTTATTGCGCCATTTTGTCTGTGAAAAGAAGCAGTTCAGCTATGAGAGTTCCAATGGCTTCCTTATGTTCTGTTCATACCTAAACCACCAACAGGGCCCTTTTTACTTTAGTCACCGAACACCCAAAAAGGCATGAAAACCAGAAAAGACACGACTTCATTCATAGAATAATTAAACATTTGTGTTTCTCCAAGAAACTGTTTAGATTTTAAAGCTCATTCGAAGAGGAGAATTCGTTTCTTTGTCATTCTTGTAATCGGCTTAGTAAAGACAGCATTGCAACCCGGCCTTTGGAGATGTCTCGGGTCTACAAAGCACATAAAGAATCCCAAAGTTGATCATATTACGAGGTCATATGTGCAGTATAATAGGGGTTATTATGTTATGTGCATGACCTCATAGTTTAATTGAAAAATATCCACATACAACAACAACAAAATGCACGTTGGGTGGGTCTTTGTGTTGTGAATTAATACTAACTCACTTCCCCTTAGGACCTTGTTGTTGATGAACTTTGTGACAAACTCAAAGATGGATGAGTCTTACACACACACAGAAATTTAACAAAATAGAAATGACACAAGTGTTTATAGAGGTTCAGCAAATTGCCTACTTCCTCTTTGGTGATCTCCTTGAGAACTTTCACTAATGAAGATAGGTTACAACTTTGGTTTACAAGGAAGGAAACCCCCTTAGAACACTACCCTCACAATCTGTTTCTCTTTCACCCTTGCTCAACACCTTGACACACTTAGAGAACTCTCTTGCTCTCCCCTTGGTATTTTCTGAACTTACAAGTTTCAGCTTGTTTTCAACTCTCTCTACTTTGCACCAACTTATGCACTTAACAACTTAATGTTCTATTGCTTCCTCTTCCCTCTTATATAAGCCTTTGGACTCCAAGATAAGGTATCATTAAGTTCTGCACGTTCTAGCTTTAGTTGTCCAACTTTAGACACCTGTTATGGCAGCTCCCAAAGCAAAATGATCAATGGTTGCTAGCTGCCATCAATCTCTTGAACCAAGAGAGAAATCACTCATTGAAGCAAGTTATCAATTTGCCAAAGAGTTCTCCCAACTTTCCAGCTGCTATGCCACCTTCTAATATCTCAGATTTAATCAGAAATATCCTTGCAAGTCGATAGGAAGTGGTAGCACACCAAGGAAGACTTGAAAACGCGTAGAAAACTGAAACAGCATTTTCTGGGCGACGTCGCCCGATCGCTGGCGACCGTCGCTTTCCACAGATTCGTTTTTAGCTTCAGCATCGTCCCGGGCGACCGGTCGCTCCAGTCCTGGCGACCGGTCGCTTTTCACAGATTCATTTTTGCTTCAGACTTTCACCGGGCGACCGGTCGCTCATAACTTGCGACCGGTCGCTGGTCTTTATTTTCTTTTGTATCCTTTAATTGAGCCATTTTCTCAACAATCTCCACCATGGCGAGCTTAAAACTCCTTGTGGACATCATTGCTTTTCCAGGACATCTTTAATTTCTTGAGAATCGTCCGGATAACTCTCAAGAACTCCACCTCAATCTTTAGCATGAAACAAGATTGAGCAAGTCCAAACAATGCTTGAACTTTGCAGCTGACCGGCTTCGTTAGACAGCCTGAAGCGTTCTCCGTCGTATGAACCTTCTCTATCACGATGTCTCCATCATTCACCCAATCCCTTACCCGGTGGTATCAGACATCAATGTGTTTAGATCTTCCATGAAATACTTGGTTCTTCACTAGGTAGATTGCACTTTGACTATCACTTTGAATCACCACCAAGTTTTGGGCTATCCCGAATTCCTTAGCTAATCTTTTCAGCCATATTGCTTCCTTCGAAGCTTCCGTGAGCGCCATATACTCCGCTTCTGTTGTAGACAAGGCACTAACCGATTGTAACACCGCTCTCCAACTAATCGGTCCTCCACCACAAACGAAGACGTATCCAGTGGTGGATCTCCTCTTGTCTAGATCCCCTGCATAATCAGAATCTACATACCCTGACACACATGCTTTACCTTGTTGTTTTTCAAACAATATCCCAAGCCTCCTTGTGCCCTTCAAGTACCTGAGAATCCACTTCGCTGTTGTCCAATGAAGTCTGCCCGGATTCGCCATGTATCTTGACACCATACTTACGGCTTGAGCTAAGTCGGGGCGTGTGCAAACCATTGCATACATGAGACACCCTACCAAGCTTGCATATGGAACTTTGCTCATTTCTTCATTCTCATCATCCGTAGAAGGACATTCCTGTGCACTTAATTTGAAATGCTCCGCCAAAGGAGTAGACACGGGCTTGCAATCCATCATATTGAATTTTTCAAGTACTTTGGAAATGTACTTACTTTGTGACAGCCATAGCTTGCCTGCGTTTCTGCCTCCTTATCTCCATTCCTAGGATCTTTTGTGCAGAGCCTAGATCCTTCATGTCAAACTCCCTTCCAAGCAATGTCTTCAATTCCTGGATTTTTGACATATCTCTACATGCAATTAGCATGTCATCAACATAAAGAAGTAAAAGGATGAAGTTACCATCCTTAAATGCATGACTGTATACACAGCAATCTGATTCACATCTTTTATATCCAATCTTCATCATGAAAGAATCGAAGCATTTATTCCACTGCCTTGGAGATTGCTTCAGCCCGTATAAAGACTTCTTCAACCTCCAAACCAGATTTTTCTTGTTTGCTTCAATGAACCCTTGAGGTTGGCTCATGTAGATGTCTTCTTTTAAGTCTCCATGGAGGAAAGCAGTCTTCACATCCATTTGCTCCACCTCAATGTTCTCTTGGGCTACTATGGAGAGAAGTAGCCGTATAGAAGTATGTTTCACCACCGGTGAGAAGATTTCATCATAATCAACTCCCTCCTTTTGCAAATATCCTTTGGCCACCAATCGAGCTTTGAACATGGTGGCTCCCTTCTCATGCATTTCTTCTTTCTTCCTAAACACCCATTTGCAGCCAATAACCTTGCGATCTTTGGGTTTAGGAACTAACTCCCAAACTGAGTTTTGGTGTAGAGATTCCATCTCTTGCATCATAGCTTCCATCCAACTTTCCCGCTCCTCATTTTCAATAGCTTCTTGGAACGTGGTTGGTTCTTCTTCACAAGCATTTAGGGCATAGTGAACTGAGTCCGAATCCCATCCAAACCTTTGAGGTGGTTTGATGGTTCTCTTGGGCCTGGACCGAGCTATAGATGATGGCTCCACCACTTCTTGAGCATCTTCTTCTTCTTGAGTTTGTTGTTGATATTGCCCAGCTTCTTCCTCCTCAATGTCAGACTCCTCCTCCTCCTTAACGTCTTCAGTTGGCTGTTTCCGTGAAGTCTTCCTTGACACCTTCTTGAGTGGAACTTCAATTGTTGTTTCTCTCCCAACAACATCCTCCTTTGCTTCTGAATTCTTGACTTTGTTCATAGGCATGGTCTTTTCATCAAACACAACATCTCTCTCGAGTATCTTTTTGTGGTTCACTGGATCCCATAGCTTGTAGCCCTTCACACCGCTCTCGAAGCCGATGAAAATGCATTCAAGAGACTTAGGCTTCAACTTGGATCTTTCATCACTAGGAATAAGTGCAAATGCACTGCATCCAAACACTTTAAGATTAGAAAAATCTATTGACTTATTTGACCATACCTCCTCTGCATATTTGAACTCAAGATTTCTTGAAGGTGATCGGTTAACCAAATAAGCAGCGTGGTTAACTGACTCCGCCCAAAATGATTCGGGCAATCCTGCATGAATCCTCATACATCTCTCACGTTCCATGAGAGTTCTATTCATCCTTTCCGCAGCTCCATTTTGTTGGGGCGTCTTCTTCACGGTAAAGTGCCTCTTAATGCCTTCGTTTCTGCAAAACTCAAGGAACTTGTTTTCTTTATATTCACCTCCATTGTCACTCCTTAGGATCTTGATCTTTCTTCCGGTTAGGTTCTCCACTTCCGCCTTCCACTCCTTGAATTTGGTGAAGACCTCAGATTTCTCCTTCATGAAGTAGACCCAAACCTTCCTGGAAAAATCATCCAGGAAAGTCACGAAATAGCGAGCTCCACCCTTTGATTTAACCGGTGATGGCCCCCATACGTCCGTGTGAATATAATCTAGCACCCATGTGCTTCCTTCCTCTTTGTCTCGCAGCTTGAAAGATATCTTTGATTGCTTTCCCATGGTACAAAATTTGCAGAACTCCAGCTTGCAGCTTTGAACACCTTTCAACAATTTCCTCTTGTGTAGTTCCTGCATGCCTCTTTCACTCATGTGCCCTAGCCTTAAATGCCAAAGCTGAGTCTCATCCTCTGAGTCCTTGCTTGTGGACACAGCTGCTCCACCTGTTATTGTAGTACCACACAATCTATATAGACAATTAGGTTGAACCTCTCCCTTCATAACCACAAGTGAACCTTTTGAGATTATGAGTTTCCCTCCATTAGCCTTAATAGAATAACCATTCTTATCAAGAGTTCCAAGGGAAATAAGATTCTTATGCAACTTTGGAATATGTCTTACCATTCCAAGCGTCCTAACAATCCCATCATGCATCTTTATCTTGATAGTACCGGTGCCTATGACTCTACAAACCGAGCCATTCCCCATCACAACTTCGCCACCTTCTTCTTTCTCATATGTGTCAAACCACTCCTTGTTTGAGCACATATGGTATGAGCACCCGGAATCCAAAATCCAATCGGAAGAGAAACACCTTGAAGAATTAGCATATGTATTAGTATTAACCTTGCCATTAACACATAAAAGCTCACCATCACTTTCCGTGACTTCCTCAGCTGTGTTTGCTGCATTCTTCCCTTTGTTCTTCTTCTCTTTCCATATGAGGCAATTCCTTTTCCAGTGCTCCTTTGACCCACACTCGAAACAACCTTCTTTCGCCTTGGATTTTGATCTTCCTTTGTTGCCTTTCTTGCCTTCACGCCTCTTTGAACGACCCTCTCTTCGATCTTAGCAAATAGACCTTCACCTTGAGAGTTTTCTCCAGAACGTTGAGTCATCCTATGGTGCGTCATGATGTCTTGCAGCACAGGCTAAAAATCCATAGTGACCTTCCCGAACATAAGAGTGGTACGGAAGTGTTTGTAGGACGGAGGTAAGGATGTTAGCAACATAAGTGCCTTATCCTCCGTACTATAAATAACTTCCATTCTTTGCAAATCAGCAATACATCTATTGAAACTACTTAAATGTTCCATTAGATTACCTCCTTCTACCATCTTCAGATTTAGGAGTTCTTCCTTTAGGAAGAGCTTGTTGGACAGCGACTTCCCCGCAAACATCTCTTCGAGCTTTTCCCATGTTTGCTTTGCTTGGATCTTTCAACACGTTGATGAGCACATCATCGGAGAGGTAGTTTTCGATGGCTCCTCTAGCTAACTCGTCAAGTACACTCCACTCCTCATCTTTCATGTCTGCTGGCTTCTTTTCCTTGCCAACTAACACAACATGGAGATGTTGTTGTGTAAGAGCTGACCTCATCCTTCGTTGCCAAAGAGTGAAGTTCTCCTTCCCTGTGAAAGGCTTTAGCTCCACCTTCATGCTTGCTGCTTGTGGTTGCTTCACATGTTGTGAACTGCTACCACTCTCAACTTCTTGTTCACTTGTCATCTTCAACACACTAGCACTCCAAAAGAAGAACTAGACCAGCTGCCAAAACACAGCTTCTCATACCACTTGTTGTGAATTAATACTAACTCACTTCCCCTTAGGACCTTGTTGTTGATGAACTTTGTGACAAACTCAAAGATGGATGAGTCTTACACACACACAGAAATTTAACAAAATAGAAATGACACAAGTGTTTATAGAGGTTCAGCAAATTGCCTACTTCCTCTTTGGTGATCTCCTTGAGAACTTTCACTAATGAAGATAGGTTACAACTTTGGTTTACAAGGAAGGAAACCCCCTTAGAACACTACCCTCACAATCTGTTTCTCTTTCACCCTTGCTCAACACCTTGACACACTTAAAGAACTCTCTTGCTCTCCCCTTGGTATTTTCTGAACTTACAAGTTTCAGCTTGTTTTCAACTCTCTCTACTTTGCACCAACTTATGCACTTAACAACTTAATGTTCTCTTGCTTCCTCTTCCCTCTTATATAAGCCTTTGGACTCCAAGATAAGGTATCATTAAGTTCTGCACGTTCTAGCTTTAGTTGTCCAACTTTAGACACCTGTTATGGCAGCTCACAAAGCAAAATGATCAATGGTTGCTAGCTGCCATCAATCTCTTGAACCAAGAGAGAAATCACTCATTGAAGCAAGTTATCAATTTGCCAAAGAGTTCTCCCAACTTTCCAGCTGCTATGCCACCTTCTAATATCTCAGATTTGATCAGAAATATCCTTGCAAGTCGATAGGAAGTGGTAGCACACCAAGGAAGACTTGAAAACGCGTAGAAAACTGAAACAGCTTTCCACAGATTCGTTTTTAGCTTCAGCATCGTCTTGGGCGACCGGTCGCTCCATCCTGGCGACCGGTCGCTTTTACAGATTCATTTTTGCTTCAGACTTTCACCGGGCGACCGGTCGCTCATAAACTTGCGACCGGTCGCTGGTCTTTATTTTCTTTTGTATCCTTTAATTGAGCCATTTTCTCAACACTTTGAAACAGTTCAAATCATTTTGATAATAATAAGGTTGATCAGTCAAGCAACAAACGTAGTTGTTTGTGTGAATCGAGCTTCAATTCATAAGCTGACGATATATGTGTTGCAAGTAATGTAATATGTTCCACATTTACGGAGTATGTTGTTGATTACATCTCCGACGAAAGATGTAACTAGTTTGATAAAACCTAACAAAGCAGTGCCAGTGTGTTTAATTGGAGATAAACGAAATGAATCCAAACGACAAACTTCTGCAGATGACATGGCGCGGATTTAGGAGTATATGCCGTTATAGCCGCCATGCAAATGCCGCGCAGTTATTCCATGCAAAGTTGCAATCTTTGCCTGTAAGCTGTAGCCCCATAACAGAGAGAAGACAAAGACTAAACCACAATGGCCAGCTTAGAAATTACAGAAAGACAAGCTTTTTTTTATACATTATTTTCTGTTTCTAGCTGTAAATTTAGCAATCCCATCATATTTCATCGACATTGTTAGCATCACCAATGTCTCTCTTCTTTGTAAGCATCGCATCCGCATGGTTTTAAGTATCTCTGCCTTCATAGGTTGGTTCAATAGCACTTTCCTTAGGTACCCTTTTTCTTTGGTCTTCTCATTATCTCCCTCCTTTATCATGTCACTCCTTAGATTGTCAGATTTTCCAATGCCCCAAACCTCAGATTAATCTAGTCCTTGTGAATCAACAACTCTTCGATTTGTGAATCAACAACTCTTCCATCTTAGGAGCAACAGAAAATAGTGTGTGGTGTTCAAGCTGGTTTGTTTTGAGCTCTGGTGGGTGGTTAAAAAATGGAGAATAATTGGTCAAGGCATGGTAGAAAATCTGTGACTCCAGTGAAGCAAAGGAGGAGTGGATATGAGCCGTCTGATGCTGAGACTGAAATCCCAGATAGTCCGTGGCACGGCGGCAAGATGAGGATTAATGTTGGCTTGGAATATGAAGGGACAAAAGCAGAGTTGGATTTGGCAAGAAACATTAGCCCTTTGAAGCAGAGCAGGCACTCTTCAAGAATTGAATATGATGGCCCTTCTCTTAGAACCAACTCTGTAGTGAGCCCAGTTCGAAGAAGAAATAGCAGCAAGTCACCATACAAGCCAAGGAGAGATGATGGTAATGCACGAAATTCACCGTTGGCAGGTTCTGATCTTCATAGAAGTATTAGCCCCTTGTCAAAATCCGAGCGCAGAAGACATGTTTCACCTTTCCAAGCTGAGAGAGGAGAGCATGATTTGAATGGTTTTGATGACGAGATTGTGGGCTCAAACAGAAAGCAACAGCATCACAGAAGGAACAGCAGAGAGGAGAAGAAACCAAACTACAGCAGGAGATCAACAACTGCTCCAAGACATAGATCACCAAGAGAAGTTGACCAACAAAACAGTTATGACCAAACACCAACTAAGGGGGAGAGAAATAGAACACCAACTAAAGTGGAGAGAACACCATCACCATTGTCAAAAAACATGGCTCAGAAACAAAGGCCAGTGAACTCCCAGATGAAATCGCCGTCCGTTGGTGAAATCAATGAAATGCTTGCCAATGCAAAGCTTGCTAGAACTTCTCCAAATCCCTTGTCCAATAACAAAGCTCCAGTTTTTGGAAGCTCAGACTCTATATCACCAGGTGACATCTTCTTTTCTAGAGAGTGCACAGTCATGGCATTGCCAAGAAAGGTCTTGGTGGAAAATGGTGGTTTTGAGAGCCCCTATAGTCCCAAGCGCAAAATGGTTCCCCAGAGAGACTTTGCTGCCTCTCAACACAGAAGCAGAACAAATGGTAGTTATGATCTTAATGGTAATGGTAGAGGGACTCCATCCCCTTATGGCTTGTCACAGACAACCACTACCACATCAAGCTCCGCCGTGAGCAGGCAGAGCAGTGGTACGCTTAGCGTTGGAAGCAGCAAGAGGAGTGATGCAAGTGGGACCACAACGGCAAGCATGAGGAAATTCACAGAAAATCGAAGGAAAAGTGAAAGTCAGGCATGGTTTTCGTGTATGAGAAAGGGTGCTTGCAAGACTAAAAAATCACCTGAGCGTAGTACATTCAATGAAGCTGCATTCATTGAGAAAGCAATTGTGGTTGAGAGTCTCAGACAGTTCTGGGCTGATAAGCACCGACCCGCTTCGTTGAATGGATTCACTTGCCACAAACAAGAAGCTCAAATTCTCAAGCAACTTGTGAGTTATTTTGGGACAGAATCTTCTTAAATATATATATATATATATATATTGTTATACATTGTGGATCATTTGCTTTGTGTACTGCTTTTTTTTTCTAGTTCCACATACTTTCTTATATGTTTTCCTCCCTGCTTTCTTACTCATATTTTGTTGAGTTTGTAGGTGATTGATAACATCTCTCCTCATATTTTGTTCACTGGACCATCTGGTTCGGGGAAGAAGGCTCTAACAATGGCTTATCTACGAGAAACATATGGTGATTCAAGTTGGGAAGTACGCTTCTTTTCATCAGATGCAATAACCTTGAAACTTTTTTCCTTGGACATTGGCTGACTTGATCTTTTCTTCTTCTTTTTTTTCCCTTTGTTTCTGCAGATATCTCATGATTTAAGATATTTCCAGGTTCAGGTATTCTGTACTGAAATAATGAACAAATTATCAACTCCGCGGTTTAACTTAGAATTTGCAAATGCTCATAACATCCTTAGGAAATTGATGTTTTCAATATAGTGATGTGAAATTTTCTAATTGCTGATTGACAGAAAGAACTACAAAGGCTATTTTACTTAAGCAAAAAGCTAACTCAACTAATCCCTACCCTAACTACATGGGTTGGTTGTTAATCCCTCTATTTTACCTTCTGCCACAATATTTTGGCTCATATTACCATCAAAATAAAGGCAGAAAAACACATCAGTAAGCTGTACATTTTTAAAATAAATAAATAAATTATGGGAGCTCACATTGTCATATGCTGACAGGAACAAAAGCCAATCCAAGTAGTGGTTCCATTGACATCCAGTGCTCAACATGTAGAGCTCAATGTACAATTGGAAGCAAATGCTAGATATGCATTAATGGGTTTGGTCAGGGAAATAAACAATGAGAATGCAATTGCTCCTGAAGTCAGCACTGTGAATTTCAAGGCAAATCATAAAGGTTCAATTCTCTAAACACATGCATAAATCCCCTCTAAACAGTTTGAACCGTTCACTCAAAGTCGAAGCTAACATGGTTTCCTTCTTTTTTGGTCCAGTGATAGTTCTTTACGGTGTTGACAAAGCAGCAGAGCATATTCAGCATTTGATAAAATGGATAATGGACTGTTACTCAGAAGCTTGTAAGCTCATACTCTGCTGTGAAAACGATGCAGCCGTCATCGAATTGGTGAAAAACCGGTGCAAGGTTATCAAGGTTGATGCTCCTGTAACTCATGAAGTAAGTATTACCTTGATTTCAGAGTCACCAAAATGCTTCTGTGATTATGTGTAAGTTCTGAGTTTTCTCTGTCATTAACCCCACTTTATAAATTCCCAGATTATGGAAGTTCTTATTCAGATAGCAAGGAAAGAAGACTTC
Organism: Prunus fruticosa; assembly: GCA_018703695.1. Lineage (NCBI taxonomy): Eukaryota > Viridiplantae > Streptophyta > Magnoliopsida > Rosales > Rosaceae > Prunus > Prunus fruticosa. Next base: position 28,793,932 of record CM031923.1, read on the forward strand.
GACCTACCTATGAGCTTTGCTAATAAGATTGCTATTAAATCAAAGCAGAACTTGAGAAAAGCAATCATGGGCCTTGAAGCATGCAAAGCACACAAGTAAGGACACAATGAAAAAAAAATTTATTAAAAACATTGTTGGATTGTACATTGACTTATGTGGAGCTGTACCAATGCAGCTATCCTTTTGGAGATGATCAACCAATTCCGCTGGGATGGGAAGAGGTGCTGCTTGAACTTGCTGCTGAAATCCTAGCTGATCCATCACCTAAGAGGTAACAATTTCATTTTAGATTTTTAGGTACTCTCTTCACACAGTTCATCTAACGACGTCCCACGATATTTTCTATTTAACAATAGTTGAATTGATTTCCAAATTTGATCTTTTGTCAGATTATTTTTCATCCGGGGAAAGTTTCAAAAGCTTCTCGTTGATTTTGTGCATCCGAAACTGATTCTACTGGTATTGCATTCGTACCTCAGAGTTGTTCTTCGTATCTACTTGGTCACCAAAGTATAATTGTGTGATTGAGTTTCCAATTTCCAACATGCAGAAGCTCGTGGAACAGTTCCTGAAGGGACTAGATGGTAGTACTAAAAGGGAACTTTATTATTGGCATGCTTATTATGTAAGTTTATCTCCCTCATTCCTTATTTTTGTCTTGCTGAGAAGGTGAACTAACTTATATTTGTCCTTGCAGGAGAAAAGACTCCCAGCAGGAGCGAGTGCTTTACTGAAACTAGAAGGTAACATATGCAAATCACCAAAATCCTTCATCCAATTTGGGCACATAATCAATAATTTGGGCAGAGACCACTCTTGTAATAGTTTACTGGTTAATCATGCACTTTTCTTTTGCAGAATTTGTGGCCAAGTTCATGAGCATATATCGGAAGAGTTCCAACAATCGTCAATATGCTTAGCTCTACAAGCCCTCATTGAGAGTCCACCGTTTCTTGCCTCTATGTATAGGTCGTTATCAAGATTGTGTTACTGCAGCTAATACCGGGAAAATCAGAATGAGACAGAGATAAATGCCCCTGGAAATTTTTTCCTAGGGTCATGTTGATCATGAAGACCTAGATATAGCATAAAAAGAACACATTCTCTTGTTTAGCCTAAAAGAAATAAAACAACAGCATACTCATTCTCAGTTTGGTCAGTAAGTATTTCTTATGACATGAACAATGATACGCATGTCAATTAATATCTCAGTTCACAAGAATGAAAACACAACTAAGGCACCCATCCGAATAAGAAGCAGCTTCTCATGCTTTGAAATTGCTTACAAAAAAAACATTGGGCACATGCCCCCACACGTAGAACACTATAACATAATCCGCAGTTAGCCGAGATTTCAGGTTCAATGCTGTTTCACCCCATGTCTACTTTAATCTGCCAGGTAATCTTTATCGGAAGACCAGTGTAGCTTGAACCCTCATTAGGCCTATGGAAGTGATAGATGAACTATCAGGGCATCCTGGCAAGACCTGTCATCCACTTCTAAACTAGAGAGTCTAGCCCATGTACAAATACACTAAAAGAACATTACCTTCAAAGCATATTAAGATCTCCAAACATATCTTTTTTTTCTTTAGTCACAAGATCTACAAATCAAGCATTTTTGTTTCTAGATTTGCAGAAAAGCCGCTCCCATTCAGTTACTTCTTCCCAGTGTACCGCTGTCAAAAAACAAACGGACATAGCATATAATTAGCTTCCATTCATAGTAAGGGATGCATGACCTACATATGAGGGCCAAGCACAAAGATGGGAAGAAAGCACTAGAATATGATTACTCACCTGCTTTCCAATATCAAATGGAACATATTTGTATTTGATCATGTGTAGGATCTGCCGTTTCATTGTGAGGACAAATAGAACAATCCAGTAGCATAACAATATTGGCCAGAAAACAGGTACATCCAGCACAGAAATGAAGGTCAACATAAATGCAACAATAAATGCCTTTGTGATGGAATACCTGAAACCATTAAACAATTTCATTTAAAAAAATTCAAAATCAATAAAACATCAGTACACTAAAACCATTCTTAACAATTGTGCCTCCAAAGAAATTAGTAAAGACAAGAAACAATTCAGCTTCTTAACTGCTTTTCCTTTTGGGGGTGAGCCAGTTAGTCATGAAATTAAGGTATTGGATGGATGCATTCTACGTCTCAAGAACATGAATCAGGTTACAGCAAGAAATCTCAAATTCATTTCTCGTTTATTATTACTAATACTCCATGGCATAAACACCCTATCAACTCAACGCATTTAATAACTCCCACAACCTGATGGCTATAAGCCATATCAGCAAGGAGACCACCTCCAGCAGAACCATCATTCAGTACTTAAGAACAACTTCCACCATTGACTAAGGAGACAGTTAAAAGCCGAAACTCATATTATTCCATGTCAAAACGGTTTTCTACAAAAGTAAAACCTATCAAAGCCCATTGGTAAAAAGGGAAACAAATGGTTTACAAACATTTCTAAGTAAGTTGAACTAAATACCCACAAGACACTTCAAACGTTTATGACTGCTAAAAGATTCACTTACACAAACAAATGCAAAGGGGGTTTTATCAAAATGTGGAGCAGACCTAACATGAGAAATTGCAGTCACTAGTCCAGATACCATTACTGCAAATATGAACCAACAGAATGAAAGAAATTTACCAGAACTTAAACTCGGGAAGGCGGCGAACAAAAGGCCTAAACTCATCAGCACCTTTTGTTGGCAATGAAGCCCCATCCAAGGCTTCAAGCTCCGGGTCCACCTTCGGTGAGAAAAAGCCTATCAAGAGGTTCAAGACATAGATCCCCAGGCCATAGGAGATAACATAGAACCCTTGAACATAGTACACACGCAGAATGTAAATCATTGCCACAGCAAGGGTTCCTAGCCACCTATTAACAGTGTGAGGCGTTGACCGATCCAAATAGTGCTGGAATAATCTCGAAAAATCGCTCCTCCATTGAGCCAGTGGTGCCGCTGCTGCTCCTTCACTTCCTGGTCCCTCCATCGAAATCAGATTCTACGAAAAAAAAAATTGGATTAGCATGATATGAACCAAAAATGACTATTTTTTACAAATTTGGAAACTAACCTAGCTATTTAGTTCGTTTGCTCAACATAACATCAATGAGAAAAGGCGTGAGAATCGATGTTACAGTTTTCTCTTTTCTTCTATCCCATTTTCTCAGGAAACAAACGAAGGGCTACAGATTGCCCTTGTGCATCAATGAATTAACTGCGCTTTAAGCTAATCCAATAACAAATGAATCTACGATACTAAGATCAGCGAAAGAGCAAATTACCTGGTGATGACTGAGTTAGGGTTTCCAAAAGTAGACAAAACGAGGAAGATGATGAAATTACGACGGTTGCCACTCAGCGTCAGCGATTGGCTCTCGTGGTCTGCTGTTCATAAAGCTCTGGGAATGGGATAGTGGGGATTTACCCGCGTCCAACTTCGTGACTAGGCCTAACAATGGGTCGGGTCAATCAGCCCATTTATGACCAAGGGATGGGTGGCCCGGGTTTATGTGATCCCAATTTGGCCAGTACGGCCGAGCGGCTATACGCTGAAATTTTTATTATAAAAAAGCGTATAGCCGTGCGGCTATACTATTTATATAAAAAAGAGGACACGCCTTTGTGGAAAGAGTATAGCCCTGAATATTTCCAAAGTATTGCCGTGCGGCTATACCCATTTAATAGCATAATCTTAATTTCTCTTTTTAAAGTAGTTTTGTTTCAATTATTATTTACTTTGTGAATAATTAGTATTTAAATACTTAAATATATTTTATTTTTATTCAATAATATGTGAGTATTTTTTTTATAATAAATGAATTTTGTGTGTAATATTGAAAATTTTGTAAAAAATAAGTATATTAAACATTAAAAATACATATGTACATATACAATATGAGTATTAAACCTGAAAATGCTAAATTCTTTATACGGGTAATAACCCTGTAAAAATAAAAACTCAAAAGGGGACAATAGAGACTCGGGTAATGACCTAATAGTAATTGATAATTCTCTAAACTACTCTTATCGATAAAAAATAATTGCGGCTATACTATTTATAAAAATACAATCAAAAAAAGGACACCAGTAAAGCCTGTCGGCTATACTTAAAAAATAAAAAAAGAGGACACGCCTGGCTCCCAGCGCGTGTTTTTGTAAGGCAAATATTTCCAAAGTATAGCCGGGCGGCTATACCCATTTAATAGCGTATTCTGAATTTCTCTTTTTTAAGTAGTTATGTGTCAATAATTATTTAGTGAATAACTAGCCTCTCCGCACATGCTTCCGTGCATGCGAAAGACTTTTTTTAAAATAAAAAAAAATATTTTAGAATTAAAAAAAGATAATAGGTAGTTATGTTTCATAAAAATAAGATTCATTATCTAATTTTTCTTTTAATTTCAATTTTTTTAATATGAAAAAGTATGAATTTACCATATTATTCTCATTTAATTAATAATTTCAATTCTTAATGTTTGCATTAACCAAAGACATTTTCTGATGTTTTGAATGTTTCACAATCTCTGTATTTTGTTTTATATATAGATTAGTATTTAAATATATAAATATATTATGTTTTTATTCAATAATATGTGAGTATTTTGTGTATGTCAAGATTATAGCCGCTCGGATATACCATTTATTAAAAAAATTTCAAAAAAACGGTGCCAGTAAAGCCGGTCGGCTATACACTTTTTATCAAAAACAATCTAGAGTATAGCCGTTCGGCTATAATATTTATAAAAAAAATTCTGAAACAGACGCCAGTAAAGCCGGTCGGCTATACACTGTGTCATAAATAGAAATTCCAGCGTATAGCCGTTCGGCTATACGATTTATAAAAAAAAATTCAATAAAACGACTCCAGTATAGCCGTGCGGCTATAGGCTTTTTAATAATAAAAAATTTCAGATTATAGCCGTGCGGCTATACTATTAAAATAAAAGCCACACCTATCGCCTAGCTCCCAGCGTTTGTTTTTGTGATAGAATATTCCTAGCTTTAATAGCATAATCTCAATTTCTCTTTTTTAAATAGTTATGTTTCAATTATTATTTACTTACTGAATAATTAGTATTTAAATAAATTTTATTTTTATTCAATAATATGTGAGTATTTTGTGTATAATACGTGAATTTTGTGTGTAATATTGAAAATTTTGTAAAAAAACACGTGTATTAAACATGAAAAATATGTACATACGGGTACAATACTAGTATTAAACAGCAAAATGCTAAATTCTTTATATGAGTAATAACTCTGAAAAAGTAAAAACTCAAAACTGGACAATAGAGACTTGGGTAATGACCTAATAATAGTAATGGATAATGCTCTAAACTACTCTTATATATAACTAAATATCTTTTTTTTAATTTAAATTTATTACATTTATAAAATTATTTTTAGAAGGAATATGTTTGAGATCATTTCAACAACAAAAAAAAGAAGCAATGAAAAAATTATTTAAAAAACGAAATCATATTGTACAGTAACTATAATAAAAATTACCATTCTCAATCTTATTCCAATTTGTTTTTACTATTTTATCCCTTATTAATTAAGTTATTTTATTTTATAAACCTAATTAACAAAGAGTATTTTTTTGACATTTTGAATGTTTTACGGTTTTTTCTATCTTTTGATTTATATATATATATATATTAAACAATTTTTTAATGATAGCATGCATTTTGGCCAGCAAAGGTATTGCCAGTTGTAAGCGGAGAGGCAAAGTTTACGCAAACTTTTATCAATAGAATAATAATTTACAAAAAGTTTTTTTGTTTTGCTGGATTAATTTCCAAAAGTTATTATAAGTGTTAATCGAAAAAGAAAAAAGGTTAGCGTACGTGTAACACTATGATTGGCTCCCTCTTTTCGTTTAGCCGCTGTAAGAGAAAAAGCTTATTTTTGCGCCAAAGTTTCCAACTTGAGAAAACATTCTCTGACGCTTACCGAAATAGTGGCCGTCCGATTGACTCCATTACGATCCAACGACTGGTATTGACTTATGACTGACCGCTGCAAGAAGTTGACAGCAGCATCTTCGTTCTTCTTCCTATAAATTAAGCTCAGAGCTATCTCAGTCTCTTTCCCACATATACACGCAAATTCTAGAACCTATTTTTTGCTGTGCATTGCCCGTGCTCTGTAAGTTCTTCTTATCCCTTCTTCAATGGTTCCAGAGATTTTTGGTTTCCTTTTTTTGCTCTTTTTCATGGCGTAGTCTATGGATTGTGTGCTTGGTGTTCTGCTAAATAGAAAAATTAAGCGGAACCGATTTGATTAAATTCTTCCAATACTGCATCTGGATGGAAATTCTTGATTATCTGTTTGATTTGCTTTGATTGGGTTTGTTGCGTTTGTATTTGAAATCTTAATCGTTTGCATTCTCTGGGTTTGGTGTTTTGAGTATGCTATGCATGAAGATTTCAATTTTGTGGTTCTTTGATGTTGTTGAATCAGTAATCATTTTCGTTTTGTCTTGATTCTATCTCTTTCATTTCCGAGGTTTTCTGAGGTGTTAATCTCTTACATGCAATCAGTATAGTATTGGGGATTGTTACATCTATTTGTGTTGTGAATTATAAAATTTGACTTGGTTTCTGAGACTTCCAATATTTTGAGTGAAAATCTAGCAGTCTTTTCTTGTTCTTGTTTTTAATATTTTGTTCTTGTTCTTGATTTCCTGCCCTCATAAGTCCTTACTAGTCCTCTGCCATGATTTCCACTCACTGAAATTCACTATGCGTGTGTAATTACTCAATGGGTAAAATATGATTTATTCAAGAAGATTGTGTGGTAAGGTTTCTTTTTGTTTTCTTTTTTCCTAGGCTTTCTGTAAGGGGTGAATATGGCTAACAGTGGTGGAGAAGGGAGTGGAAAGAATTCAGGATTTCCTCATGTTGTCCTCAATGAAAGAATCCTTTCTTCAATGTCACGGAGATCGGTTGCTGCTCATCCCTGGCATGACTTAGAGATTGGTACAATTTCTTTGGGCTTTTTGACTTTCATTCTCGACTCTCTCCTCTCTTTTTGATTGGCTAGGCATTTCCTTTACCCTGAAAAATTAGAGACTCTAGGGCCTTATATATGGAGAGAACTTGGTTTTTCCTGTTACAACACGGAGAGAGTGATGGGCATTATTATAAGTAGTGTTTTGTGCGCATCTGTGTGAGTGGTTGAGAGAAACTTAGATTTTCTTGTGTGCGAGGCTGTTGTTAAAGAGTTCCATGCAAGAGTTGAGAGAGAGACTCACATGTTTTTCATCTGTGCAGGACCTGGTGCGCCAGCAGTTTTCAACTCTGTAAGTTATTATTTGTTTTAGTATTTGTTGTTCCCTTTGATAAATTTCATCATAAATGAGTGGTTGAGGAGATTTAAAACCATTTAGAATAAAGTTGTGTGATGCCTTGCATATCATTGTGGTGGATGAGATTTAAACCATTTAGAATAAGGTTTGTGTGATGCTTCTCTTAGTGGATGATGAATTCCATAATCGTCCACTCAGTTATTTAATGATAAAAAAAGAATTATATTTCTATCTCAAGATTCTGTAACAACAGTTATGTACTAATCCAAATGTGAATTTCTGTGGCAGGTTGTTGAAATTAGCAAAGGCAGCAAGGTTAAGTACGAGCTCGACAAGACAACTGGCCTCATAAAAGTGAGACTCTTCTTCTTCTTCTTTCCTAGATGACAAGCTGTTGCCTCTGTCATAAATATTGAACCACGTTTATTCAATTACGGTTAGAGAATTTCAAACAAGTTCTATATCATTACCCTTGTTTGATTTACATTATTATTGTGATGGTTGCTAAGGTATTGACATCTAATATGAAATTTATGCCTCTCATGGAGGACACTAATGCATAAGGATCTTTAATGTAGGTTGATCGTGTTCTTTACTCATCAGTTGTTTATCCACACAACTATGGTTTCATTCCCCGAACCATCTGTGAGGATAGTGATCCTATGGATGTACTGGTACTGATGCAGGTAAAGTCATTTTGACACATAATTCTTTCCACAATGAAATGAATCTGATTTTGGTGTGTTCGGTTGAACTTGTTAAATACAATCTTGGATTTTTCACCCATATAGGAGCCCGTCTTACCTGGTTCTTTTCTTCGTGCTCGTGCTATTGGATTAATGCCCATGATTGATCAAGTAAGTGTTTATGTTTTTTCTGTCTCATGCAATCTTACTTGACTGGAATTAATGCCCATGATTGATCAAGTAAGTGTTTATGTTTTTTCTGTCTCATGCTATCTTATTTGACTGGAACATCAGCGCCACAATTATTGAACCTTTGGGAATAGATATTATTACTCTTCAGGGGAAGCTAGGGATTTGATCTAGGACAATAAAAATGAAGCTTTTAATGTAATAAAGGAAGGAAATTTGGTTTCATTTCACTGTGGTTTTTCACTAGCTTCCATCAAATTCACGCTCTCTCTCTCTCTCTCTCTCTCTCTTCCCTCACTGAGATATGATTCCGTACATCCAGAAGTGGGTGTAGCTATCGATAACATGAGTTCTATTGCAGGGTGAAAAGGATGACAAAATTATTGCAGTATGTGCTGATGACCCTGAGTTCCGCCACACCAAGGACATCAAGGATCTTCCTCCCCATCGCCTTGCAGAAATTCGTCGATTCTTTGAGGACTGTATCCTATTATCTCATGCTTGCTATCTTTACTTTGGTTAGCAGTATTCAACAAAATCTCATCCCATTGCATTGAAACTGTTTGCATTCCTACTAATAAAAATCACCTGATATCTATTTGCATGATTTCAACCATCCATTAAATTTGCGGCAGACAATATGTACTGGTTTTTCTGTATGATCTTAACTCAGTGTTATGATAGACAAGAAGAATGAGAACAAGGAAGTGGCTGTTGAAGACTTTCTACCTGCTGAGGCTGCCATCGATGCCATCAAATACTCCATGTGAGATAAAAATTTTAGTTCCTCTCTGTTCACAGCCACCTATGATAATTGCAAAGGGAACTTAAATATTTTATTTCTACGCTTTTCTTAAAAGGATGCCTTGTGTTGCAGGGACCTGTATGCATCTTACATTGTGGAAAGCTTGAGGCAGTAACTAACCTGGTGGCTAATCAGTGAAATGGCTGAAACCATTTAGTGATGTAGTGAGGCTTAAAGACTTCTTGCAGAATGCCTCTATATACAAGTTCTAATTCCTCAACTACCAAATCATTTCTCTGGATTTGAATGGAGATGTTTTGCTGTACTTTTGATCATATCTCTTCTTAAGACTTGTATGTGTTGAATGCTGTTTGGGGTAGTTTCCGAGTATTGGCTTCCTCGGTAGCGAGGAGAATGTACTATTGAAATGGTACAAATAATTTCTTCCATTTTGGATGCAAATGATATTATGCTCAATGAATCTAGATTGGGATTGCAAAACTCAAATAACCTTTATGGGCACTGTTCTCAGATACATTTTAAGTTTTCTAATTAAAATAGGTGAAATTATTGAACCTTCTTGACTTGTTATGTCCTACATAGAATTCCATTCCACTTCACTCGTTAAGCTTCAAACCTTCAATTATTAAGGATTAAAAAAAAACAAATACAAAAATGCTTCATTGACTGGGGACTTCTTTTTTACCCGAAACAAACAAGGGTCATCTTCAAAATATCTCTACTTCATCGTCGTAAATGAAATCAGGGACACACCTAACCAAACAAAAGAAAAAGGAAATATATGAAATTAAGCAAAGAAATTATTTATCTCGTTTTTGAGTGAAAATTTGCCTGACCTCCATCCATAGACCTGCAGCAGCATATATATTAGATATCAGAACATAATTCCCTGCATTCATCGGTTCTAATTCAACAAGTTTTTCAAATATGGTTCCAGCTAAGTTCGTGGCAGAATGAAGTCGACAAGCATTGAGCAAGGCTCTCCACACTGATGCATCTGCTTCAACAGGCATTGATTCAAAGCTAGGCCTCTAAATCTAACTCTTCCTCCTCCTCTGCATATCCCTCCAAGACTAGGTTTTATTTAAAGTCAGGAAAACAAAATAAAAAATAAAAAAAAGGACCCAACCCGCCTAGGCCGCCTAGGCGGATTTTAATTTTTTAAAAATATTTTTTATTTGTTGGACGATTTTTTGAACACATAGACAATAACTCGGTTCTGTTTTTATCTTATCCAACCCCTGAAAATCCACCAAACTCGCCCCGCTATAGCAGATACTTTGATTTTCTCCTTCCCGTTCCACTCACAGTTAACAAACTCAAAAGAGCTTCTCAGGCGAAGCAATGGCGGTGCCTCTCTTCAACCTCGCCCCCAATCTTACCGACTCTAGTCTGATTCTTTGGCCCTCCCTCTCATCCTCAAATACAAATTCATTCTTCCCGCAGGGACGATGACTTTCGGCAAGCAAAACACGTTTTCGGAGTCGTTTGGCCTCCTCGACCAAGCTTTCCTGCCCGGCACCAATTTCTTCGACTCTACAAAAATGTATCCAGTGGTTCAGCGAGCCTAGACTTAGGGTCAGGTTAGGAGCGAGGAGCGTCGTTTCGGCCACCAAGGTTGTAAAGTATATCTGAGAGTATCAGTTCATGCTAACAATGGTGCGCCAGCTTGGTTTTCACTTCTGATGTGTGAAAATTTGTTCTGATATTACAGGTACCGTATGGGAAGAATATCACCGAGGCCATTGACGGCAGGTTTGGTAAAGCAAAGAGACCCGCTCTGGAGCCCAGACCCGCCTGATCCGCCCAGGCCGCCTAGGCGCCGCCTGGAGTCCGCCCAGGCCGCCTCAGGGGGCGTCCAGACCGCCAGACCGCCTAGGCACCTCCTAGATCCGCCCAGGCCTCCCAGGTCGAGCCCATGCCGCCTAACTACGAGTTCGAGTCTCTCCGTGGCTACCATGGCGTCCAATTTACGTATGTTTATGATTTTGCAATTTTTTTTTGTTTGTTTACGTGGAAAACGATTATTAAAGAGTTTCTTCTAAGGATCTTTAAGATTTTATAACAAGAAGGTTGTTGCTGTTGAGTTTGCAAGCTTCGGTGATACACCAGCTGGCTCCTGTGGAAGCTACGTCTTGGGCAAATGCAACGCCCTATCTAAGGAGGTTGTTGAGCAACATTGCTTGGGAAAATCCAGCTGCTCCGTTCCGATTAACCGCAACCTTTTCTTGAAGAACATTACTGATGGTTGGGCAGATATCAAGAAAACACTTTCACATTACTCTAAATTTGCAGATTGACATGAATCTGCCCCCTCCGGTGAGAAAATGATGGTCATATCTTTTCACTGGTTTTGTTTCAATGTCATGTTTACGTCTTATTGGTATGATGCCCAGTGGTTATTAATATTTTTTTTAAAGTCAATATATTGCTTTTGATTAAGTGTATGCATGCATGCTTGGGTGTGTGGGTATATACAAGCCTGTGTTTCTGCATCTGTGCCATAGCAGTTCATGAATGTCTGCAGTACTCCTTGTTCTAAAAGGAAAATTATTTTGAATATTACCTCTAGTTCCAGCATTTGGTCTCTTTACCTGCATGTTGAATTTATCGAATATTGCCCGTCGCATGTTGATTTACTAATCTGCTTCTATTTCCATTCACAGGATACGTTGATATTGCAGGGAAGTACATGTTCATCCAGGATCTCTTGCAATAGGTTCGACGCATCTCCCTCCAATTCTTTATTGTTTCTCCATGTTCTTGTCCACGTTAGGACTGTGATTTGGAGACTTAATGGGGTCCTGCAAATACTCGGTTGAATCTTTTTAGAAGTCAATTTTCAAATTGTTCATCTCATCTTTTGATATGTAGGAACTTAGAATACTAAAATAATTTTCTAGGATTTTTAAATAATTGAAACTAATTTAAAAATAATTTTAAATTCCACTAAATTATTTAAGATAATTAAATCTAATTAATTACTGTTTATGAAGTAATTTATGAAATTAATTAAATACGAATTCTTCACTAAATAAATATTTAAGCACTTAAAGCGTATAGCCGATCGGCTATACCATTTAAATATTCGAATATATTTAAAGAGCTTAGCAGCCGCTATACCTTTTAAATATTCGTATATATTTAAATCGTATAGCCATGTGGCTATACCTTTAAAATATTAAAATATATTAAAAGCGTACGGCCACCTAGCTATACCTTTTAAATATTCCAATATATTTAAGGGAGGTTTCTGTTTTTTTTTTTTGGTACAGAGGGGGGCTAAAGCCCCACGGAACTTTCATTTTAAGACACTATATAGTTTACTAATTTGGAATATGGGAATACAGCAATAGACTATCTAAATACCAAAGATTCCAACACATCAAATCACAAGCCACTTAACAAGTTCATATTAAAAAAATGAGGTCATTTTATCTTGTCAAATGCAATCCGTTGAGGTTGTGTGGTTCAATAACAAAATGCAAAAATGAGAAGACATATGAAAAAAAATATATATATAGATAATAATGAAACCAATACTGGTGAGATCAACTAAAAATACCTCACCACCAATGTAAATGTCAAAGAACTCCCCTCCTTCTGATTAAGGCAAAACCTAGTAGTTATGCCTGAGTAGCATCACAACCTCAGCTCCTCACATCCAATCCCCAGTTTTCCATCAACACACACCCACTCTCTCTTCACAAACAAGCAAACATTGTTCAAAAAAGTGCAAATGTTACAATGCGAGCTCACGCAATGCAAACTCCCTTCACAGTCAAAATGAAACCCCAACACTCTGCACATCAACCACTGAATCAAAACGGAAACTGCAATGCGGAAGCTGAAACTGCAATGTAGAAACGGAAACTGCAATCCACAAACGAAACTACTGGACAGTTCCAATCAAAATTGGCCCTGAACTCCTGTTGTTTGGGTTTGGTATTTTGGGGAGATGATAGAGAAGGCGATGGCGAGCAACTTTCGTGAAGGAATGATGCTAGACAAGATCGTTAAGGCAACGGAAAGTCGCCTGAAATTGGGTTTGCGGCAGGCGGACTGCCTGGACTGCTTCCAGCCAAAATTTGCTTCATTGACTAGGGACTTCTTTTTTACCCGAAACAAACTAGGGTCAATCTTCAAAATATCTCTACTTCAACGTTGTAAATGAAATCAAGGACACACCTAACCAAACAAAAGAAAAAGAAAATATATGAAACTAAGCAAAGAAATTATTTATCTCGTTTTTTAGTGAGAGTATTACCAGGCTGACGTAGTGATATAATACCACTCTATAATTTCATATTCAATTCAAGCCCCAAATCACCCGTCCCCCCGCATTTGTCACCTGCAGTTAAATGAGTGACACGTGGTGTAAAGTGAGAGATCACATTAGGAAACTGTAGGCAGAGCCGTAGACAATAACAGTGACCAAAACAAGGAGTGAGGTGAACTAGGTTCGGTGCTAAACGGCGCGCTTTGGTTCGGTGTCATTCTTTCCTTTCTTTGGATAGTGAGTGAGCGCGAGTCGAGCTACCTCCTTTGTTGGCCAACATTTCCATTCCAATTGTCAGCAGCAACAGCGAGCGCTCTCGTCCTAAATCGATGCTTTTGCTTCAACGCCCACAGCTGAGAGCCTGAGACCGAGCCCAAACACACGCCTCCACCTACATCTCAGCCCCCTAAACCGTCACACTCCTCACAAAATCTCCAATCTCTGACGAAGATGGGGACCCTGGGCAGAGCAATCTACACCGTCGGATTCTGGATCCGCGAGACCGGCCAGGCCATTGATCGCCTCGGTTCCCGACTCCAAGGCAACTACTACTTCCAAGAGCAACGTACGCCTCCCAATCCTTCTCCTTGAACTCAATTCCTCCAAACCCTAACCTGCACTGTCACTCACAAATGCACACGAAAATGCACAATCTTGATTCTGTTGCTTTTGTTTATCGAATCGAGTTTTGAGATCTACGAGGGGTTGGGTTTTGCGTGATTTTTTTTTGTTGGTGTGATTGCTTGCTCAGTGTCTCGGCATCGGACGCTGATGAACGTGTTTGACAAAGCTCCAGTGGTTGATAAGGACGCGTTTGTGGCGCCCAGTGCGTCCATCGTAGGCCAAGTTCAGGTGGGACGAGGTTCCTCCATTTGGTACGGTTGTGTTTTGAGAGGTAAAACCATTTCTATGAATTTGATCATTTACTTTATATTATTTTTGTTAGCATTTTCTTTTAGAAAGTTTTACTCCATGAAAAGCTGGCCAAGTTTGATGTTAGAATCTAATTATGAAAAAAAAAAGTAGGCCAATTTGGTGTTATGATTAAAACATAATCATGTGTTTGTTGTTTTTCTCTGATTGTGGTTCCTGGTGTGAAGGTGATGTTAACAGCGTCAGCATTGGGTCTGGGACCAACATACAAGATAATTCCCTTGTTCATGTAGCAAAGTCTAACTTGAGTGGCAAGGTTTTACCCACTGTAATTGGAGATAATGTCACTGTAGGTGGGTTACATTTTGTCTCGTGTTTCCGAAAAATTTAGCATTGCCCTTATGCTGATTGGGGTTTATTTTAGGGGTCTAACTTCCGTGTTATGGTTTTCAATTTGAACTATGCAGGTCACAGTGCTGTCTTGCATGGATGTACTGTAGAGGATGAGGCATTTGTTGGCATGGCTGCAACCTTGCTTGATGGGGTTTATGTTGAGAAACATGCCATGGTTGCTGCTGGAGCCCTTGTAAGGCAGAATACAAGGATTCCTTGTGGAGAGGTTTGTCAAAGCTCCCTTTTTTTGCCTGGAATTTGACTAGTCAATCGAGTTAGACTGTTAGTACAAAGTTCGCATAGGAAGCATCCAAATGACTCAGTGAGCTGACATCTTTTAAATGAATGCAGCCTTTTGAGTTTTTGTTTTTTGGTTTATTCTACATTCACGACGGACTAGAGAATTTTAAAAGTGATTTGTTACTGATTGTTAAATAACAGGTATGGGGAGGGAATCCAGCAAAGTTCCTGAGGAAGCTGACAGAAGAAGAGATGGCCTTCATCTCCCAGTCAGCCATAAATTATTCCAACTTGGCTCAGGCTCATGCAGCTGAAAATGCAAAGAGCCTTGATGAGATAGAGTTTGAAAAGGTGCTGCGAAAGAAGTTTGCACGCCGTGATGAGGAATATGACTCTATGTTGGGTGTTGTTCGTGAAACACCAGCGGAGATTACTCTTCCCGACAACGTACCGCCAGGCAAAGTACCGAAGGCTGCTTAAAAGTGTGTCTATGAATGATGTGTTGGTAAATGAATGGTACTCTCGGGATTTAGTGTAAGTGAGTATTTTGTTTATGTGCGGATTTAAGGCAAATGGCTGCTTTACATTTCCAATAATTTTGGGGGCCATCTGAAGTGTGAAGCTCAAACATGGAGTACATCTCTGGCTGGCATATGGCTCTACTTGATTTTCTGATTGATCAGCAACTTGATTTTCTGATTGATCAGCAACTTCATTTTCTATTTTCGAGGAGGAAAAACAAAAACTGCTATAATAGAACATATGTTTGGATGTTTTCAAAGCATCCTGGAAGGTCTCTTAGATTTGTAGTTTTAGGGCTTTATTGCTTTGCATATGTTTTATGAAATAAAGAAACTGAAATCAGGCATCGAAGCCTGCTAATACTTTTGGTGTAGCTTTGATTAATTATACTTTTGTTCTCAACCATTGAAACAAACAGAGGCTTAGGCCAAACGACCATCTCTCCCCTACTTTTTGGTTCCCTCCCCCTTATTTGCATCTGCCTGGTCTGGCCGGAAGGAACTGGCCTTCGGAAGTTCAGAAAAAGCGCACATAATGTTTTCTACTTCTTGTAATCAAAGGAGAGTTTGCCACAGATCGAGCTTGCATTTTAACTCAGTCTAAGCTGAATACCAAACCATTACGCTAGCAGAGGGTGGAATTAATCCCCGCTCGGGATTCGGTTTGACCCTGATCACAAAGTGCTTTCAACGGGTTTTTGAACTCCTGCTATTGAGCCGCAGCTAGAGGTATCAGATTATTAATCATATAATGCATTGTTAAAAACATATCGAATTGTGATTTGTCTGTAAAAAAACGGATTTTCTCCTAATAACTTGAAAGTTTGCGCTGCAATAAAAGGTGAACTGCAGATCTCCAATACAGCCCAAACTGATTGCATTCCTACAGCCCAACAGAGCCTGCTATACTGTACTCAATTCTGTGGACTGAGCTTGAGAGAGCTATAATTTTTTATTCTCTCGGACTCGGGAGAGCCATCGTTAAGTTAATAATGACCTTTCCAAGCAAAAAATAAAAAGTTGAAGCTTGGGTGGCTTCTCTTCTCAAAACTTGAAAGTTAAAGTTGTCTAGGTACCTAATAATGAATACTAACTAGCATCATCTCAAATTTTAATTGAATTACTTCTCCAATCAAAATATATAATCAGTTGACAAGTGAACCCAAAAGTGATCATAAATTTCAAATTCATGTGGTTAAAAGTGTCTGTCTTGATCCCACGCTATGCTCGTTTTGCTTTAGCCCTTTTTGGAACTCTTGGTAGTTTGTAGATGGTGCTCATTGGTACATTGGAATTTGCTTCATAATTGTCCCATTCACAACTATTTGAAATAATCATTCACAACTATTTGCTCATTCTTTGATAACACGTCATGGGTTCAAAATTCCCAATTTTCATCTTCAACATATTTTCAGTTATTTCGTGCTGGGTCGGAATGCACTTGTCTGTCTCTCCACATACATAATGGGCTTGTGCGTGACGAGGACGTTAACTTGATCTACGTTGTTGATCGATTCTCTAATAACTTCACAAGCCATCCTGCACTTTATTTGTTCTTTCAAATAAGTTAGGCGGCATTCTTCACTTCATTCTTCCTCCCCAAAACATGCGACATTTTAAATTTATGTGCCACCCCACTAAGCAATTATGCCTAGGGGTAGGCATCAATCCGGCTGAACCAAACCGTAATTATCGGTTTGATTTTCAAATCGTTTAACTTTTTCTTAGTCAAAATCAAACCAAATCGGACCGTATATGGTTTAGTTTGGTTTGGTTTTGAGCTTTTGTAAACCGGCTTAAACCAAATTTGGACCGTTTATGTGTATATTTATTTATTTTATTTTATTTTATATGTATAATACTCTAATTAGTTAATAACTATATATGAATATTTGAATTGAGCTATATTAGTTAGTGAAATATGAAGTTTTATGACCTTTTGAGCTTTAGGACGGTTTCATACTCTAGAAGATGATTTATGTAAGAAGTAAGTTGTGAATTTGTTGGTTATAATTAGGCTAATAATGTTGAAAAAATACACACAAAAAAAAAAGAATTGGGCTTAGGCCCAAACCGGCCTAAACCAAACTGAACCAAACCGTCTTAAATTGGTTTGAAATGGTTCGATTTCCCTTATAATTTTTATCCAAACCAAACCAAACCAAACCAAATCGTTATATTTTAATTGATTCGGCCGTGATTTTGACGTGAAACCGATCCAAATCCGGACCGTGCCCACCCTTAATTATGCCCACCACGTCTTACAGAATTCAACTTTGTAGAGAGCACCAAGCCCTGTATTTGCGCTCTTGCCCTCATGGGACAATTCCTCCCTCTACAAGATATTGGATAGTATAATGACTGTATTCATTATTATTATATTTTCTGCATCATTAAACAAACAAAGAAATCTATTTTTTAATCTCCAGAATGATGACTTTTGGTGCTTTTGGCTGAATGCCACTGTCATAAAGTGGCAAACACAAGGGCCCAGAAAGACCCCCTCTTCTTTTCTGGTATTGGTGGTATTTGGCATTTGGCATGAGGTTTCTGGGAGAGCCAACCCTTTGGGATAATTCAAAATTTCAAACCTTTGAAGAAGAAAAAAGAAATTTATGTCAGAAGTACCCCATTTAAACTGTTCAAACTTCAAACACATTGTATTTTGTTTGAAAAAAGAAAAAAGAATGAGGCAAACCCACATTTTCTTTGAATCTTTGAATCTTTGAATCAGAAAAAGAAATTCACTTTATCTGTTAAAAAAAACAGAAGGAGAAGAAGAAGAAGCCCTCTCTGTGCTTTTTATATATATTGGACTGGTTGACAGGCTATACGGGGACAAGTGCCAAAGTTAATATAAAGAAGAAGATACTATCCATGTTTAGCTGCATTACTTAATTACATTCGGATTCCCAGAACCTTGTTTTAATCCTTTTATCATTATCTTGTCCTGCTTTCAGACAGAGAGAGACAGAGGTGTGCTGTTTCTTTACCTTCTTTGGAATATGCAAATCCTGGACAGGTCTTCAAAAACAAGAAACTGGTTTTCTTTAGTCTGAGGTGTATGTGTTTAAAAAATCAGATAAATTATTGCTGCCCAACAAGCTTTATAGGGAAGGTTTGCTTCCGACAGTGGTTATTCGCGTGAATAACTATCGACCATTGATGTCCATAACTTGTTAGTCGACGATCATCCATGATGCACATTGAGACAACTGGTATATATAATGCATCTCTTTCAACATTTTATTTGGCGATCACACTCATTGTGCATAACTGATTAATGTTAAAATTTCCCAATATATCATTTGGTAAACAAAACTCAATAAATAAATTTAGTGATGGTAGAAGCACTTAAATTTATGTGTGAGCAGTTGAGCTTAATAGTAATTTTTTTTGGGTGATAATAATTGACCCCAAGGTTAAGTTAAAGGGAAGATGGTGCAACCAATTTGAATGATTGGCTTTGGCCCCATGGAAACAGCCATGACTAATCTCAATTGGATCACTCTGGTAACAGTTAAGCTTATAATGAATGCTATGAATCAAATGTCTGCATCAAAATCTTCAAATCTTCAAATCTTCAAATTGTGATGCTATCAAAGAAAAGCATACATGCCATACATATATTATCACATTAAATTGCTCCAACAACCACTCTTTGAGCACCCCTATGGGAGTTTCTGCATTTTTAATATCGACACCTAATTTTTGCTTGCAGATTGCAAGGTGTGAACAAACTTTTATAATTTATTCCTGGATGATTGAATTTATAAAGTAATGGGTTAGGTAGTATTTAATATATGAGAAGAAAAATGGTTTCAATGCTTGCGATTAGTATTAGGTATTTCCAAAGTTGATGATGATTTTCTGTCCATTGGGGTTTTTCATATTCTTCATTAGGATTTCACACACCGTAACAGTCGTTGTAGATTAATATTAACAAATCTCTATTTTTTTTATCATTCGAATACGACTATTATTGTAATTGAAAAGTTTTACTAAACGTATCCTTGATGAGGTTAGAATCCAAAACAATGAGCAACGCACGTAGACGAGTGACAATGACATTCTCCTACAAACAAAATATGACAGACCACCTTTCACCAAATAAAAATCAAATGATGCCATTTAATACCTTAAAATTCTTTCACCACTTGAAACCACAACCTCTACCATTCCTCAAGAGGCAATCCAACAGTCTCAAGACTCACGACCACCATCCCAAAAATTAGACAACAACTTATTAGCTACTAGGTTGGTAATTGCCAATACTGCCCAGTAAAGTTTCTCATCTTTACAAACTCACCCCCCACAAATGGTCAAATACTACCAAACATAGACCCTTGTCACTATTCTCTGTACAAAGTCCTTCCCAAAGCGGTTATGTGGGAACCACGTTTTGCTCATCGTACCCAAATTGGGACAGTTTCGGTTGGACACTTGGGACACATGGGTATTTAAAAAGATTCCAATTCCAACCCATACTTCCAATTGCCCTTTTCCCCATTTCATTATTTGTCCACCGGTTACTGGCTAAACCTGTTATTTTCTGAAATTCGAAAAAGGCAAAAGAGAAAACGGAAAATTCATCATGCAATTATACGAGTCCTTTTTCGTCATTTCGCATTTTCCTTTTAGTTTCCACTTTCGTCGTCCTCTTTCTGTGTTCTGAGTCCTGAGACGCTGCAGCAGAGGGACTCAGCAACAGCAGAGAGAAAGAGAAAGAGAAAGAGAAAGAGAAAACTGAGCGGAGAAACACGAAACGCTTCGAAACGCAAACCCTAGGAGCGTTAATTTTGTTCATTTCTCTCTAATGGAGAATCTCTCGCATTCTCGGCATCCAAACAGGTCTTCCTCGGCGAAAATGATCAACAATGGCGGCTTCTTAGGGAAGACGCTGTACGACGACGTATACGGCGGTCCGCCGAAGTTCGGCCTCTCGTCTCTCTCGCCTCGTATGGAGGACTACAGCGAGATTTTTGGGAGCTTCCACGCGTCACGCGCCTCGTCGATTCCGGTGCTCGATGTTCCCGCCGTCGACCAACACGAGGTCTTCTTCGATGTACGGAGCTCCGGTTTCGACTACGGAGAGGTCTTTGGGGGCTTTAACGGTCTGGATTTCGCGGTCGCCTACGACGACCTGGTTAACCAATCTAAGGGTGGAGATGGTGACTGTGATTCCTCTGATGAAGCTTGGTATGTATGATCATGCATGCATTTATTTGCTTAAATTTGTTAGCTTTTGGTGCTTTCATTTGTGAAATTGTCAGTCAAATGTGTGCGAAATGTGTCTATAAAGTAATTTTTTTTTTACTGAAATGTGTTTAAGAAGTATTTGGTATTAGTATATATGTTGGGTTTTTTTATAGCTATTTTGTGGAACAATGTCTACGGTTTTCAGCATTTTGGTGAACATCTATGTGTTTCTACGTTTGTGGGTTTTAAGTAGGGACTCGAAACTGGGGGACCAAAACAAAGTCTTGGGGATTAAGGTATTTGGGCTAATTTTGACGGGACAATTAATAACCAGTGAAACTTTGATCTGGGGTTTTTGGGTTCTCTGAGTAAGGAAATAGCGTCCTAGGGGAAATTGGATTGAAGTAATTTTGACTTCTTTGATTGTAAAAAGGCGAGATAGTGTGTGTAAACTGGGCTTCAAGATTAACTTTTTTCTGTTAGGATCTCGGGGTTGTTTTGGTTCAAGGTTGCAACTGGACCACATATACAACATGTGTACTAAAATATCTAATGAGTCTCTTTTTACATGAAAGTGTGAAAAGATTAAGAAACATAAATGTTTTGTGTATCTTTGTAATACTAAATGAGATAAAAAAAAAAAAAAGTAGTTTGACTTAATTTGAACCTAATGACGCTAGAATTTGATGTTAGAGTATGTTTGTCTTGCTTCCTCATTCATAGGACTCCTGCAGAATCCGGGTCTCTGTCGGAAGGATCAGATGATTCCGGCAAGAACCAATGCTTTTCAAATGGAGATCCTTTCCAGTCATTTGATGGCAGTACAGAGTTCAGCATATCATATCACACCGCTCATAAAAAAAGCAATAAAGATTCTTTGAACGGGACGACGCATGTAACTCGGGCACATGTTCCTGGATACACTTTTGTGCTGGATGAAAACATTCCTTCGCAACAGACAGAAAATGAGAATCCAATCTTGCAAGTGACTGATGATAGCAAGTTAAGTATGAACTGTAACATGGAAAGGGTGAACCAAAAGCATCTCAAAAAGACCATGTCACATCCCCCTAATGGTAGTTCTTCCGGACAGGCATTTGGGGACAACCTTAATCCTGAAAGGGGATATGGTAGAAATGGTTCTCATCATAAAAAGCCTTTTGTAACTATATCAGACATAAGCCTTAGAACTCAGCCCTCTCAATTGCCACCACCCTCTCGACCACCGCCCATAGTAGATGGAAACAGTGGAGATTCCGGTAGATTGTCTTCAAATTCTGACACTGTAGCTTCTGATGGGACTACAGGTGATAGTTCACCTCCTTTCTTTGATGTAGAGGTAGATGCAAGTTCATCTGCTGCAGTATCTGCAGCAGCTATGAAAGAAGCAATGGAGAAAGCCAAAGTACAATTGAAAAGTGCAAAAGAGTTAATGCAGAGGAGGAAAGAGGGTTTCCAAAGGCGTACGAAATCCAGGTCAAAGAAAGAAATGAAAGAGAAAGAAAGAAAGGTGGGTGAAATTGTTGATGCTTCCAACAGTATGAAAGATGATAGAGTGCAGGGCACTTCTGAAAGAGAAGACCGTGGAATGAAATTTGCTGTTAGGAAGGAAAGGCAAAAGGTGTTGAAGACAGCCAGAGAAGTTCCAGAATCTCTAGAAGATGAAAATTCATTAAATGTGGCTAAAAATTTTGCACAAGAGAAGCATGGGAAGGGATCTTGGTCATCTCAGGGGTCTTTCAAAATTGATAAAGCTAGTGAATGGCAAGAAGCAACTCAATATTTTGAATTGGTGGCAATAGATGAGTCCAGGAAGGCTTTTGAGCAGGAAAACAAAGAGAAGATTTTGGTTCAGAACAGAAAAAGTTATGAGCATAGGCAGAAAGAAAAAGCAACCATGGAAGCATTGGTGCAGCAAGAAGAAAATGATAAGAAAGTAAGAGCAGCTATAGAAGAAGAATTAGGGAAGCAACCTCGTGAATGGGAGGAATGCAGTGCAAAATTAAAAGCTGCTAAAGAGGCATGCAGGCGAAAAGAGCCTGAGAAAAAGGTGAAAGTGACTCGTGAAATTCGTGAGGAGGGACAGAATGAGATGAGTCCTAGCATGGGTACACTGCCTGCAGAATCTGAGAAGCAAAGAGACATAGTGGTAGAGGTTCAAGATAAAGAAATTAAGTTCAAAGTTGAGCAGGCCAGGAAGCAGAAAGAAAATGATAAAAGAATTAGAAGTGACAAAAGACTCAAGGAATCTTGTGAAAGGGAAGATTTTGAAAGGAGACAAGAAGAAGCTTTGGAGCAGGAAGAGAATGAAAGAAGGCTTAAAGAGGCATTGAAACAAGCAGAAAATGAGAAGAGACTGAAGAAGGTTCTTGAGCAGGAAGAAAATGAGAAGAGGTTAAAGGAGGCTCTTGAGCAGGCAGAAAATGAGAAAAGGCTAAAAAAGGCTCTTGAGTTGCAAGAGAAGGAGAAGAAATTAATAGAGGCTTTTGAATTGGAAAATAAGAAGAAACAGAAAGAGGCTACTCAAAGAGAAGAAAATGAGAAGCGGCAAAAAGAAGCTCTCGAGAGGGAAGAGTATGAGAAGAGACAAAAAGAGGCTTTTGAATGGGCAAATAAGAAGAAACAGAAAGAGGCTGCTCAAAGAGAAGAAAATGAGAAGCGGCAAAAAGAAGCTCTCGAGAGGGAAGAGTATGAGAAGAGACAAAAAGAGGCTTTTGAATGGGAAAATAAAAAGAAACAGAAAGAGGCTACTCAAAGAGAAGAAAATGAAAAGCGGCTAAAAGAAGCTCTCGAGAGGGAAGAATATGAGAAGAGACAAAAAGATGCCCGTGAAAGAGAGGAAAGTGAGCAAAGATTTGAAATGGCCCATGCGCGGGATCAGCAATATGACAAAAAAGGATTAATGGAGGCTAAGGACATAGAAGGAACTGATGTAACATTAAAGGAAGTGTTTGGGCAAGTAGAAAATCAGAACATAAGAAAGGCTAGTGAGTCGGAACAGACTGGGAAGGCTGTTAAAGTTGCTGGTGACTGGGAAGAACAGAAGGTCCGAAAACAAAACAAATGAGGGAACAGAGAGGAATGAAAATGGTCAGGAACCAAGATCAGTTAAAGGCTTGCACATGGAAGAGGGGGATCTAAGGGTATCTGATGAAACATGTAACCAAGGTTGTAATAAGGACTCTCAAGCGACTCAAATAGCCAGCAAACATGATGAAAACAGTGAAACAACGGAAGCAACTCAAAAGGGCCCCACTCATGAAGAAAATGTAGAGAAAAGGACTGAACACAAAATTAGTGATACACAACCAGAAGTAGTTGAACAAGTAAGTGTGTCGACTGACTTAAAATTCCAAGCATCTAGAGTTTCCCTAGAGGATTTAGAAAATGGAGAGAACTGGTTCAGAAGGGAAGATTCCAATGTTTCTCTTCCTTTAGATGATAGTGTGAAGAAAGCAACGGAAGAAATTAGGGCTGAACCTAAAGCTAGCAAAAGGGAATTGGGGGAATTTGAAATGGAAAATGTGCAGGTTGATGAAAAGTTCAAAGCATCTGGCATGGCCCAAGGAGACATAGAACACGGGAATAGCCAAGTTAGAGTGGATGATGCCTACGAGTCAATTCCTTTAGCTAAGCACACGAAGAAGGCAGGAGAAGCTGGCAGTGGCATTGGACAACCACAAGTTGAGCAATATAAGAGTACCTCTCGAATGGATTTTGATCATGAAACTAAAAAGATGGAATTTGTTCAGGAATGGAAAGAGGGTGAAAAGGACTTGAAGGGAGTCCAAGCTACCTCAAGTCGGGAAGAAAACAGGACAGCGAACTCGACCCCTGAACTGGTGAAAGAGTTTGTTGAAAATAAAAGGAAAACAGAAGCAGCTTATCCAGTCATGGTAGAAGTAAACAGCCAGAGATCATCTCAGCAAGTTAATTCAAGCCAGGCGCCAGAGAGAAAAGATAAGAATCTTAAAGAGACCCTTAAAAATGGGGAGAAAGAAACTGAAAGGTTGAAAAGAGAAAGAGAGCTCGAAAATGATCGCCTTAGAAAGATAGAGGAAGAAAGAGAAAGAGAGCGGGAAAGAGAAAAGGATAGGATGGCTGTTGACAGAGCAACACTTGAAGCTCGCGAATGGGCATATGGGGAAGTTCGTGAGAGGGCAGAAAGGGCTGCTGTGGAGAGAGCAACAGCTGAAGCTCGACAAAGAGCAATGGTAGAGGCTCGTGAAAGATTAGAGAAGGCATGCACAGAGGCCAGGGAGAAGTCAATAGCAGGGAAGGCAGCTATGGAGGCCAGGCTTAAGGCAGAGCGTGCTGCAGTAGAGAGAGCAACTGCAGAGGCCCGAGAGCGTGCTGCAGAAAAAGTAATGGCTGAAAGGGCTGCTTTTGAGGCAAGAGAACGAGTGCAAAGATCTGTTTCTGATAAGTTCTTTGTTTCTTCTAGAAATAACGGTTTGAGACATTGCTCTTCATCCTCGGTGAGTATTCTTTTTTCTGCTGGATTTGTCCCCCTTTTAATTAATTCATAATCTCCAACAGAAATCTAAAATGGCTGTTAATTCATAGGATCTACAGGACTCGCAATTTCAGAGCACTGGGGGTTCAAGATATCCATATTCCTCAGTTTATGCTGGTATGTGATTTGTAATGCTCCAGTGGTTATTTCATGCAGTGCAAATCTTTCTTTGAGCTTCTCTTCAGTTTCCATTAACATTTGACTTATGCTTGGTTGTTTCTACATTAATGGTCTTTTCTGAAACTTTCTTCTATTACAAAGAGAGATATGAGGGAGTTGAAGGTGAATCAGCTCAAAGGTGTAAAGCAAGACTAGAGAGGCATGCTAGAACAGCAGAACGAGCGGTATGATTTTAAATCATTTATAATCTTTGAGCGGTATAGTCTATACGGAAACATTATAATTTCAAGCTTTGTGGGACTGTTTCAGGCAAGAGCTCTTGCAGAGAAGAATATGCGTGATCTTCTTGCACAAAGAGAGCAAGCAGAGAGAAATGTAATTATTCTCTCCACGTTAAATGAATTTCTGGAACTTTGAATTGTATTTCATTTCTCGCTGATTGGCTTGGATCTAATTCTGTTTGCAGAGATTAGCCGAGAATCTGGACGCAGATGTCAGGAGGTGGTCAAGTGGAAAAGAAGGCAACTTGCGTGCATTACTTTCGACTTTGCAATATGTAGGTGTTATTTGAGCTACATGTGTTTTGCAATTTGTAGGTGTTATGATGTTTAGGCTCTAGCGTTGGGAACTTGAACTCATTTTTCTTCATTGGCAGATCCTTGGGCCTGATAGTGGTTGGCAGCCTATTCCCTTAACGGACGTCATAACTGCTGCTGCTGTAAAGAAAGCTTACAGGAAGGCCACTCTTTGTGTTCATCCAGATAAGTTGCAACAACGGGGTGCAAGCATTCAACAGAAGTACATATGTGAAAAAGTTTTCGATCTTCTAAAGGTGCGTTAACTGCCATTTTCTTTTGTGGCTTGAAATAATTATAACCAGAACTGGCGGGACGTTTTCGCAAAGCATATATGAAAAAGTACAACAAATGGGTCTTGTTTGTGATTTCGTTTTCTTCACTGTCTTATTTCGTCAGTTTTTTTTTTTGTTCACTACAGGAAGCATGGAACAAATTCAACTCAGAAGAGCGGTAACACATGCTTTAAATATGCAGATATACTGCACATTATGTAATTTTATACCACTAGTAATTATATATCCATGTAGTTTCTGTAGTAAGCTTTAAAAGCTCCAAAATTAGTTTTGCGGCAAATATAATTGAACGAAATATGGGTGTTGTATGTTCAAACTTGGAAGCCCCACCTGTTACTCTAAAGTACATTAAGCACAGAAGGCATACAAAAAGATTCCTTAACATCTCCACCAGGCCAAATTTAAATAAATTTCATTAAAAAAATTCAGGAAAGGTGATTAGCTCTATTTAGCATGTGACAATTATCACGTCTGTTATGACCTCACGACATGCCGTGTGTGCTTTGCTGGGGTTGGTTTGGCTTGTTCCTTGGCTTAGTTTGACCCTTTTCTTGTGGCATTTTCGTGGTGTGTTTTGTTTGCTTGTTGCTCTGTTACTTTTAACCCTCTTAATTTTTGGGTACAACAAGCGATTAGGGGAGGGGGTTTACGCATATATTCATTGGGTGTATGGAGGTTTCGAACCTTTGCCCACATGAGGTTGAAGTGGAAGAACCCAACCAACTCAATTATACCTCATCGTCTCACCTCAATCAATTGAGCTATACCCCATAACCTAACCTTTTCTTTCTTGGTTTCTCTTGTGGTGCCCCAAGTTTCTTTCTTTGGTTTGTATTATTATTTTTATTTCAAAGAAGAAAGAAGCACCAAGTTTCTATCTTTCTTTGGTTTGTATTACTTTTTTTATTTCAAAGAAGAAAGAAAAAAGACACGTTGCATCACGCTTTCACCATTTTTATGAGCCATGTGTCTCTTCAGGCATTCGACCAAACGCTGGTGTCGTTATTCTTTAATATTTGCCGTATCAGACTTGGCTTATGTTAAGTTACTGTAATCTGTACTTTTCTCCCAACATATTGGAAAAAAGAGCAACCCAATTTCTTTATTTTATAATTGGGCCTACCCTAATGCCCCGTGACCAAATTCATGACCACCTTAACTCGTCCTATACGCTTCCTTTACCTTCCCGCCAAATGCAATTTCAAGGGCTTACACACCCACCACCTGTTCGATGAAACGTCTCAAAGAGATATCTACTCGCTAAACGCACTGCTTGCCTCTTATACCCGGAATGGACAATTTTCCACCACATGGGCTCTCTTCTGTTGCATTCATCGCGCGAAATCCGACCTCAATGCGTACACTTTCACTCCGGTATTGGGCGCGTGCAGGGCGTTGCCCCGCCCCCAACGCGGCAGACAAGTCCATGGTCTTATGATCAAGACGGGTGCTGAGTCAGGAACTGTGGCTAAGACTGCCGTCATGGACATGTACTCCAAGTACGGGTATTTGGAGGACTCTGTTAAAGCCTTTGAAGAGATGGAGTTCAAGGATGTTGTGACTTGGAACGCCTTGCTTTCTAGCTTTTTGAGGCACGGGCTTGCTCGAGAAGCGCTTGGTGCGTTTGAAGCAATGAGGGAGGAAAGAGTGGAGATCAGCGAGTTTACTTTGTGTTCTCTGCTTAAAGCTTGTGCCTCTTTGAAGGCCTCTCCACAAGGCAAGCAGGTTCATGGGATGGTGGTTGTGATGGGCCGTGATATGTTAATGTTGGGTACTGCTTTGATTGACTTTTACTCTGCTGTTGGGTGTATTAGTGAAGCCATGAAAGTGTTCTCCGGCTTGAATTGTAGAAAGGATGATGCAATGTTCAACTCTTTAGTTGCAGGGTGTGTTCGGAACCAGAAGTACAAAGAGGCATTCTCGATTATGTCTACAATGAAACCCAATGTAATTGCACTCACTAGCGCTCTTGCTGCTTGCTCTGAGAATTCAAATTTGTGGATTGGAAAGCAGATACACTGCGTGGCGATGCGTCACGGGTTCACATCCGACACACAAATGTGTAATGTTCTGCTAGACATGTATGCAAAATGTGGGAAAATTTCAAATGCTCGATCCTTGTTCAATGGAATTTCTAACAAAAATGTAGTTTCATGGACAAGCATGATTGATGCATATGGAAGTCATGGAAATGGGCTGGAAGCTCTTGACCTGTTCAAGAGGATGGGGGAGGAAAGAAGTGAAGTATTGCCTAATTCTGTGACTTTTCTTGCTGTTCTCTCAGCTTGTGGGCACTCAGGGCTGGTGGAGCAAGGCCGGGAGTGTTTTAATTCGGCCCCGGAGAAGTATGGCTTGGACTTGGGTCCAGAGCACTATGGCTGCTTCATCGATATGTTAGGCCGGGCCGGTCAGATAGATGAAGTGTGGTGTGTGTTTCAGGACATGGTTGAGCATGGCATTAGGCCTACAGTAGCAGTGTGGTCAGCATTGTTGAATGCTTGTGGCCAAAATCTCGATGTTGCAAGGGGTGAGGTTGCTGCAAAGCATCTTTTGGAGTTGGAGCCAAATAAGCCTGGGAATTTTGTGCTGGTATCAAATTTTTATGCAACCATTGGAAGGTGGGATTCTGTAGATCAATTGAGAAGCATTATGGAGATGAAAGGACTGGCTAAGGAAGTTGGAAGTAGCTGGGTCACTGACTCGAAATGCCATGAAAGTGATTTTACATAATTTGATTGAAGGCAGAATATGGTTATATCTCCCATGACATAATGTAAAAACCGTGAACTGAACCGATCAAGTCCGGTCCAGTTCCATTTTTAGTCAAAAGCCGACTTTTTTTTTAGTAACACGGTTTTTTTAAACTTTCACACCGGGTTTTATTTTTTCTAAAATAGTACAAGCGATAATTTAAATTATAAGATATGAGAGTTTCTCACACTCACAACCAAGATGTCAAGGGGGTTTCGAACCTTTGACCTCTTGTTTTCAAATCAATGTTATTTTCCACTAAACTAGACCCTATTGGTTCCCCAACTATATTAAAATTGTGTAAATTTTGAGGATGTATTAAAATTTAAAAATAGTACAGTATTTGGTTGGTTAAAGAAGTGGACAATGAAAGGACAGCGACTGAGATGCACACATGATCACAAGACAAAGTAATTCATGTTTGGTAGGGTTGACACAAGCCAAATGTGAACGCTAGTTCAACTTAAATTGAGTGGCTCCAAATAAAACCAAGTCCCCTGAGATATTAAAATGACATGAGAATCTAAGCCCACCCCTGGGGCCCACTTAGATTCAGAATCTTGATAACGTGGCTTTCTTTTTCTTTGACACACTCAATGTATGATGTTTATACCTACAATATAGTTAACGCACGGCAACGGCACTGATTAGAAAATAATATTCAATTTATCACAAATATATATTGTCGTTCGTTAGTTAGTTGAACACGAGACCTCTAACAAAATAAAAACAACTACTATTAGATCAAAAGTTAGTTGATTTGGATTGTGACTTTACCAAACTTTATCATTTTTCTCATTCAAAGAAAAATTAAATAGGGTAGAAAAGAAAAGAGAGTTGAGTGAAAGCCAAGGAAAATAAAATAGTGTTGATGTTTCAAAGCAACCAAAGAAGAAGGACATGCCTATAAGACTGATTCCCACTTAACAACGTGCTCATTCAAGCGTCTTCCCCAAGCCAAAAGTCTCAACCTTGACCCCGCCAAAGTGCCAACCGCCTCCAAACACACGGCCCCATTCACATAAGTGAAATAGCAACAACAATCGACGTCGTCCCTCCCATGTGGAACACAATTCACACATGAAGGATCTCGAATGCTTTGGGCTTTTCAGTCATACAATACACATAAGCAACCTTGTAGGTGACTGTATCACGGCCACCACGACATTTATGGTATGTTTACTAATTCCTAATTGAATTAGGAGGAATTGAATTGAGGAGGAGTTGGATTGAGGAGGAGTTGATTCCGGATTCCTATTGAAGTTGTTTACTAAACTATATGAAATTATGAGAGTTAGATTTCGGATTCCAATTGAAATTGTTTACTAAACCATATAGAATTGGAGTATGAGTGATACTAATTACTAAAATGCTCTCGTTGTTAGGTTAAAGTATATGGTAAATTTGGAATTTTTAAAATTGTGTGAGAATACAATGGGTAAAAAATATGAATTCCTAATAGGTTAGTTCTTCAGGAATTATAATAACACCTCCCACCCAAAAAATGAATTCCTTCAAAATCAGGAATTAAATTCCTAAAAAACAACAATCATATCCCTTTTATATTTCTTTAGTCTAAAATGTGATTCAAAACAAAAACCAACTCGTGTTCTAAGGGGCTAGTTTTAGGCCATCTCCAGTCATAGGACTAAATGTAGTTGATGGCTAAAAATTTAGCCCTCCAAAATATTAATTTTTTAAAGAATAGTGCAAGGCTAAAATTTTTCATCTTCAACCATACATGGCTATATTTTAGGGTCCTTCATATTTTATTATTTTGAGAAAAATTATGGTACAACACTCATACATTCCACAACTATATATTGTTTAATTTAATTAAACTACTATTTAGAGACAATATTCCATGACCAAGATTTTTTTATAATTTTTTAAAAACAACACTTGAAAACATTTAAAAAGGTGACCACATTTATAAAATTAAAAATAATTTTAAAAAAAATGATGGATTTCAATGGTCTACCTCCAACGGTCATGACCTATCATTTTTTATAAATTTTTCTTAAACAATATGAATTGAAAACATTTAAAATGGCTTTTAAATAAATAAATAAATATATATATATATATATTAATGTTGGTTGTCGAATATGCATTTGCACGAGATGATTCGTGCTCTTGCCCACACTTGATAATTTATCATCTTCAAAAGCACATGCATGGGGCCCATAAAAAATTTGGCCTAGGCCAAAGCTGGGCTACATGTGGCCCAGTTGGAGGGCTAAAGGGCCAAATGTGGCCCTCCAAATTTGGCCAAAATTTTGTTTAGCCCATGGCTGGAGATGGGTTTTGCATTATTTTAGGGCTATATTTGAGATATAGCACATGGCTGGAGAATTTAATCTAATTATGAATTTTGCATATATAAGTTAAGTGAGTTGGCTAGGATAGTGAGACCGCTCTCTTGTACTCAAATGCGAGTTTACCTCTTCCTAAATTAGATTAATTTATTTCCAACCAAAAAAAAAAAAAATTTAAATAGTTTACAGCGAGGTTTGTTTGTACTAAAAAAAATCTTAAATTTTGAATTAAATAAATAATATAAGAAGCAAAATCTTGGTGGACACTTCGACGTTCGTAGCCTCCAAGAATAGGAAAGTGGTGTTTGAAATATTTTGGGGGACCGAGTGTGAGCGAGACCAAATAGCGAAGCAGCACAGAGAAAAAGAGGCGGTCGTTGCGATAGAGCCTTTTTAGAGATTCAGACAAAAACAAATTTAATTTACCCCCAAAAAAAAACAGGAAACCTGGAGAGGTTCATCATCTTGGTGATGGAAGAAGGGCGGTGATGACTGGCGAACCCCAAAATATCAAAGCCCATAAATACCTAGAAACTCGATAATGGTGCTTTGCAATTGCAATTGCATCATCCCTCCCTCCCTTCCTCTCACCTGAACCGCTTTCCCCTCACTCTCTCCTCCTTCCTCGGCTCCACTGGTACGCCTTTGTTCTATTTCCGATCTTCGTTTTCTGTTTTTGTTTCTAGTTTTCCTTTTTTGAATCTTGTTTGCTTTAGTTTTTTGAATTTTTGTTCGTGTTTGGTTGCTGAGAATCGGCGCCTCCACGAAAATGGGAGGCTTTTCTGACTTTTCTCAGGAACCAAACATAGCTTTACGCTCTTCCAGATTCGGTTTATATGTTTATTTTTGTGTGTGGTTATTTTGAATGTTTTGATGGACCGACCGCCAACTTCTTCCGGATATATAAAAAGAAGAAGGAAAAAAATATTTGCTTTAGGTTTTTACTAGCTTCCTAGCAATTAAAGGAATTAGAGATGTTTGGTTTTGGGAGGTTCAATTGATTTGGTAATAACAGCTAGGGTTTTATTTTTGTTGTTGTTGATTTGGACGTTTGATGATGATGGTGATGCAGAGCCATGCCGACTTTCACTGTCATAGCTTTAGATAGGTTATTAGAACCTGGAACATCTTCCAAATCCGTTGACATGTCTTCTCTTCCGAATTCCAAGCCTATTTCAAATTCAATGCCGGTTCCTGAGTCCAAGCTGGAGAGAAGGAACAGTACCTCAGTTGTGGAGAACAGGCTTCATCGACCTCCAATAAAGCCAGCCCTCTATGCTACTCCTGAGGCCACTCCACTCCCTGATTCGCCTACTTCCTTCCCCCCTCCGCCTTACATCATCAACCACAAGCGCCGAGGCCCTCGCCTTCTCAAGAGTTATTCTGAGCAGGACGTGTCCATACACCGGAAGGCCGGAAATGAAGAGAAACTCAATGGGGATGTCAACAATGCAGAGGCCAAGTTGTCGAGTTCAGCTGTGGATGATTCAGCTACTTTTACTTTTCCCAAGCCTATTGAAGTGCAACATTCGAATGGCGTTCATCATTTTGAAAGCAGCAATGGGAAGCTTGGGACAAGTAATGGGAAACTCAGAAGCAGTAATGTGGAACTGGGTGGTAGTAGTGAGCGTGAAGATAGCTTCCATGAGTCGAAAAGGAGAAGCAGTAACGTGGAACTAAGTAAAGATTCGGATAGGGATGATGATTTGTGGAAGCAACCTGCGATGACTCCAGAAAGAGATAGTGACCGTGAAGATTTCTTTGATCCAAAAGACTCCATGAGTGTCTCAAGTTACACAGATGGAGAGGTAAATGCTGGGGCAGAGCGTTCTGCGCAGACAAGTACACCCATGGGGGAGTTCTATGATGCTTGGGATGGTATGTAGCTTTTTTTTTTTTGGTAAAATTTATTTCCTTTCATTTGTTTGTATGTTTTAACTATCTTGATTATGTTATGTCCATATATCCGAGAATTACTGCACATCATGATTGAAGATTGGAACATACTGGTTTTGCCATTGGTTGGTGTCTTAAGTACACAGGATTTGGTGCATTTTTCTTTGCCCCTCTCTCTATATATATGTAGGTTTGTGCAATTGTGTGGTATCATATCGTTTTCAGCTCTTATGTCAATTTGGATTTGTGTTGAGAGCGTCAACTGTAACTCTACCTATTTAATTAATCATGTTAGATGACTTGACAATAAATTAACTTGACTCATTTGTTAACTGTCTTGTTTTGGTTGACATACATATTTCATGAATTAGAAACTCAAGATTGGGATCCTTTCACCTTAAACCAAACTCAATACTTGTCATACAGTAAAAACGACCCAATCCAAATAAAAGCAAAAGTTGAGAATCAAGGGCAAGAAAATATAGTTCTAAAACAACTCATACAATACCAAGAAAATGAAAGAAATAAAAAAAATAAAAAAAAGATAAAACGTTTTCTTCAAACAATACTAGTTAAGATTTCATGTCAAAATAGGAATTTCAAGTTCATAATTAATCTAGTGCATTTGGCATTCAAATATGTTGTGTTATTTTCAGATTCATTAACTAACTCTAACTTGTCCTACCCAAAAAAAAAAGTAAATCGGAACTTGTTAATTTTGTATTGGGTTTGTGTTAATGTGTCATGTTGAAAGTTAATTTTTTGTGTTTTGCCGAAAAATGACATCCCTATCTTTTTGTGGCCTATAAATGTTGCATTATCTGTGAGATTAGCACTAAGTCTCTAATTATGATTAAAGGCACGAACATGCTGTTTCCCATTGAAATATCAGAGTATGTGAAATTTCGAAATGGCATAGAAGGGAAATTAAAGTATAGCATTCTGTGCATATGTTCTGCATGTGTGATATCCTATGCATTATAAGTCCACCTATTTTCTCCTGTTCTGAAGTATGGTTATAAATTACAAAAGGATTTCCCAAATTTGTAGATTTTGTTCTTCAGTTTTC
The DNA here is from genome assembly GCA_018703695.1 of Prunus fruticosa. Lineage (NCBI taxonomy): Eukaryota > Viridiplantae > Streptophyta > Magnoliopsida > Rosales > Rosaceae > Prunus > Prunus fruticosa. The sequence continues at coordinate 28,827,974 of CM031923.1, forward strand.
GGTAATCCACCTTGCTCTACATGTGCACTATCAGTGATTGTTTTTTCAGTAAAGCTTACTTTTACTGTTACTTTGTATAGAACTTTCATCTGAGAGTGGGCATGGGCAGCAGCTTTCCATTTCTGATGTTGAAGCTGAATTACGTGAAATGAGATTGAGTCTTTTGATGGAAATAGAGAAGCGGAAGCAAGCAGAAGAATCCTTGAATAACTTGCGAAACCAGTGGCAGAGGATTAGGCAACATTTATCTCTTGTAGGATTGACACTCCCTGCAGATCCCACTGCTGCAGCAGGGCATGAGGAACTAGGTTCTGATCCTGCAGAAGAGTTGTGCCAACAAGTTCATCTTGCTAGGTTTGTATCAAATTCTATTGGAAGGGGCATAATAAGGGCTGAGATGGAGATGGAGATGGAAGCTCAGGTTGAGTCAAAGAACTTTGAGATTGCTCGGTTGGTGGACAAACTCCGTAATTATGAGGCTATGAATCAGGAAATGGTTCAGAGGAATCAGGACGTTCTCGGTGAGATTTTTATACTTTATGCAGTTGTTTATTTCTTGATTACTAAGGCTTTAGTTCCCTTTTAGAGACGACATTATGTCGTTAAATCATAATCCTTCACAAGGTCCGCTTCAGTTGAACTCTGTAATTTTCCCCATGCTTAACCTGTAACCCTCTGTAGGTTTGAACGTATTGTTTCATTAGTTAGCGGGTTCAAAGTAACAGGACAGCCCAGTCCTTGACAAAATGCAACTTCTCTATGGACGTAGTTTAAACAGTTTTCTTTGTGTGGCCAAATATTGACTACCATGCACCTGTGCATCCATACCCTACTCAATGTGCATTAGTGCAAGTTCTCTGTTTCCAACTGTAGTTTAGGTCCTGTTGGATATGCCTCCCGTTATTATCTCATGTATGTTTTTCTGTTTGTTTTCATGTAGAGCTGGCACGGCGTGACAGGGATAGAAGGGAAAGAAGACAGAGGTGGGTCTGGGGCTCGATTGCTGCTGCCTTAACTCTTGGTACTGCAGCCTTGGCATACTCTTATATCCCGTCTGGTAGGGGATCGCCAAACTACGATTCTGAGGTTCCTGAGAGTCATAATGCAGGCAAATGATAATCACCTTATGTAGCAACCTGACCCTATGCCATATAACAAAAGGAGAGAATAAAAGGTCTTTTATACTCCACACCCTTTGTGGATTACATTCTCTTGCTCTTTTACCAGTTAGAGTTTCATTTGATCTGAGGATGTACAGTTCTACAAAAATAATTCAAGTTTTGCCCGTCACTGGCATTTGGGAAGGTTTATAGATCATGAATAGGATCAGATTTGTTTAAAGTCTACATTTCAGCTTCAGGATGTCTTGAAGCGTTTATACGCCGTTTATGCGCACGTAATTTGCTGCCATTTAAGTTTTGCTCTGATTTACTTATTTTTGTTAAGTGTAAGGTATTTTGAAAATTCATAACAGGCTACAGGAACATACAGGTATCAGTTTCTTGGTGCCCTAATAACTTGAAATGTGCTTTTTCATGGTGCTCCACAGCCCTATCTAAATTCCAACTGACGGGAAAATGCCATTATATCATGCAGTTTCACTTGCTCGTTTTGAATACGGCTATATGTTTATGCAGTTTTCCAGTTAAACTGATGATGGTTGCCAATTGTTTGTCAATTCTTTCTTGTAACATAAGAATGCAAGTGTTTCCAAATATCAAAACCAAAACATAATTACACTTTCAGGTATGCAATAGCTGTAAATAAAAGTAGTCCAGTCTATGAATGTCGTCAATTTGCCCCATCTTTTAAATTGTTTGATATGTGAAGATGGTTTCTGAAGAGCGTTTTTGTCGTTCATAGGTTTTAGCCTAACCTTGAAAGGTATGTTATAATCACCAAAAATATATACATTTCTGAGTTTAATACGAAGATTGTCAGTATGAGAGATGGATTAACCACATATTTAGTGTGATAATCAAATATTATTATATAAATGAACGACAAGTTTATGGTTTAGGGTACAGTAAAGTAACGAGGTCAAAGTCAAAGACAATAAAGAAAAACTGGAAAAAAAAAGGGTCAAACGACGTCGCAACAAGTTTATCCACTTGTGGAAGATAAAACAGAGTGGAAGAGTTATCAGAGACACTGGAGCTCCTCCGACAATGGAGCTAGCTCTACACATGTCCGCTTCTTTTTGCAGAGAGAACTCTCTAACCCATTACTGCCACTCCAATTTCCTAACAACCCAAGAGTACCAAAAGACTCTTTTTTCCTCATGTTACCAGAAAATCCCAATTGCAGCAGCCTAAGAATCGAATAAACAGGACTTCGAAACTTGTGGTTTCAACCACAAAACAACGGCTTTGGATTAGCGAACAACAGCAAGGCCAAGAAGAAGAAGAAGAAGCGGAAGATGGTGAAGAAGAAGAGTACGCTTATTCGGAGGACGAGTCATCATTGTTGTCTCTGAGTGAGAAGCCTGACAGGAGCATGGCTTTGCTCGATGAATATGAGATAGAGGAGCTTGACTATGCCATCGACCCTAACCATAGAAGTGGTAAAAGTCTCTTCTGAGCTTTCTTTAATTTTGTTTTTGAAGGGCTATGTGTTTGTTTCGTAGTTGTGAATTTCATTGAGTCAAATGCAGGGTATGTGGCTGTTCTGGGAAAGCCAAATGTGGGAAAGAGTACTCTTTCAAATCAAATGGTTGGTCAGAAGTTGTCTATAGTTACTGATAAACCTCAAACTACAAGGCATCGAATTCTTGGTATATGTTCTGGCACAGACTATCAGGTTTGGGTTTTTTTTTGTTGAAATTTTAGCTGGTATTATTATTTGTTTTGTTTCAGTTGCATTTTGAATAAGTTATTGACTTCTTATGGAAAAACTGTGAGAAATGTATAAAAGGAAACATAGAGGAAATGGTACCTATGGTAAAATTTCTGAGGTTGGGGAATACCCACGTGTGGTTTCCCGAGCAGTGTTTCTGCTTCTGTATTCATATTTTTATGTTCAAGATTTAAATTTGTGAAGGATTGTTTATGGTCCTGGGTTTTAGTTATCTCGTTTGATTTAGAGCCGACTAGTCAAATATTCTTTTGGACACAAGTAATACCTTCTTGATGCTTTCTGAAGTTGTGGTGATATCTTTGACATAATGATTTGTTTGCAGATGATACTTTATGACACACCGGGTGTTATCGAGAAGAAAATGCACAAGTTGGATTCTATGATGATGAAAAATGTTCGCAGTGCTGTCATTAATGCAGATTGTGTACTTGTTCTTGTTGATGCATGTAAAGTGCCTGAAAAAGTATGCTTCTTCATTTGTAGGATTGTATATGAAACTTATTCCTCTTGTCCTTAGATAATTTTCTCCTTTCTAGATCGATGAAGTGTTGGAAGAAGGTGTTGGTAACCAGGCAGATAGGTTGCCGCCCACTTTGCTGGTGATGAATAAGAAGGATTTGATTAAACCTGGTGAAATTGCAAAGAAACTAGAGGTCAGTATATGTTTATTTATAAATTATATCTATGTAGGCATTTATAATTACACATGTAATTCTGGATCTTGTTGTTTCAGCTACTTTTAAAAAGCCTAAGTAAGAATCACATTTTTGCAGTGGTATGAGAAATTTACAAACGTTGATGAGGTCATACCTGTGAGTGCTAAACATGGTCAGGGAGTGGAAGACGTCAAGCATTGGATTTTATCAAAACTTCCTTTTGGGCCAGCATATTATCCAAAGGTACTTCAAATTTCATGTTTTAGGTTCATGGTTACCTTTCTTTCCTTTTGAAACTAGAGTCTTGGATGGTGTTCCTGTTTTATGGTCGCCAATGTTTTATTCTTGCCTTATCCCAACCATTAGGAGTCCGGTGCAGAAATTGCATGAAGGTTATGAATGTCTTAAGACCATTTCTACAATACATCGCTTTATAAGGGTTACATAAAATTAAACAAGAGCAAGTTGCTTCAATTGTAAAGTTTCTGGCTTTGGTTTTATAATGCTTTACTTCCTAAAGAAGAAAGCTACATTGGTGTTAAACTTTTGAAAATTAGTTCCTTTGAAGCATGATCAAATATCCATCTTCCATATTCAAATTCGTCGTTTCAAATTAATACCTCTTAAAAATATCCAAAAGTGCTATTTTCATGTTTGGAAATACTTATCTTTGGTCTCTTTCTCTATGAGTTCGCAGGACATTGTCAGTGAGCACCCAGAAAGATTCTTTGTATCTGAAATTGTTCGAGAAAAGATCTTTATGCAATACCGTAAAGAGATTCCTTATGTGTGTCAGGTATGCAGTTGAGAAGCTCAAAAGATTTGGCTTGTGAGGAAGAGTACCCCATCCCTAGAGGGAAAAAGAAAAAGGATTATAATATTTCTAGTTTCTCTGCTCTTTTTTCTATTAAATTTCCAGGTGAATGTCGTGAGCTACAAAACTAGGCCAACGGCAAAAGATTTTATACAAGTGGAAATTGTCGTTGAAAAGAACTCGCAGAAGATCATTGTTATTGGCAAAGTAAGTAGTTAACCTTTGTAGTATTTTGTTGGCTTGTTTAAACCATTATGAATTAATATGCTGGAAGACGAAATTTTCAAATGTGTTGTGCTCATGCTTGCAAAAAGACATGCAACTGTATTGACATTAACTATTTTTATTTTCTTGATAAAAGATTTAATATGGTGCATATGTGATATGTTTGCACAAAGACATGTATCACACAAAGTTATAGAGCTTTTACATGCCATCACTGTAGGAAGGGAGAGATCGATCACTGATTTTGTATCCTGAATTATTGTAGGAAGGGAGAGCTCTGAAGCTACTTGCAACAGCTGCACGACTTGACATAGAAAATTTTTTACAGAAGAAAGTTTTTCTGGAGGTGCCAAGCTATACCATGACAATCTTTGGGAATCTTTCTGCATAAACTATGTTAAATTTCGTTTAATTGGGCTTTGTCCTGCACTCTATGCATTCTGTCATTATGGCTTGTTCAGCTGTTGCATTATCTTCACACACTTTTACTGGGTTTTGTGTCCTATATAGAAAATTTATAAAATAACTCACGCTTTGAACAGGTTGAAGTGAAGGTTAAAGAGAACTGGCGGCAAGATGAAGTGCTTTTGAAGAATTATGGCTATGGAGGTCAAATTCAAGCATTATGATGTCGGCCAGTGGAGAACACAAGTGAGGATTGCCGTATCATTTAAGTTCCATGATTGTATGTCCTCTCTGAAATGGTTTTGATGTTGTTGATTAGCACGTATGCCTCCCATTTCTTTTTGTTAGCTGGAGTAAGGTGTAGTAGTAATCTCACTGGGAAGATAGTTTCAAGCATTCCTGTAAGCATGGCATGGCATTTTCCCAAGGCCAAGATTTTGTTACTTATTAGCCCCCAAAAAAAAGGTTTAGTTATTTGCAGAACTCTCTCTCTCTCTCTCTCAAAGAGCCTTGGGCCTTGAGCAATTCTATGGATTTATGATGCGAGTGGGAGAGCCCAGTGGCAAGTTTCAGTTTCCATTGGCAGCCCATCAGAAAGCTTTAAGCCTAGTTCTGGAATCTGATCTTGTTCAGCCCAGGCTTTGTGAAGCTTACCTCCACATGCGCATGTTAGTATTATGCTTACTGCAATGAGCAAACACACGCAGAATGGCCCAGAACATGGAAAAAAAACTTACCTAAAATAGGAGAAACACTTGCGTGAAATGGGGATAACATTGTTTTGCTTTCTCAAGGGGAATAATCGCTATGACATGTGTGATAAGTTTTCCACGGGACATAACATTATTGGCTGGAATAGAAAAATAGTATTATCCCCATTGCAACCAAGTTTTCTCCTATATAAGGATACCATTGTAGTGTTATTCTGACCAAATCACTTATTGTTATGTATTTTAACATTTTTAAATGACAATATATGATAGGCTTAAGACACTGTTGGTTCATATAAGTTCTTCTCTAGAACATGGGATGCTTCAAATGGTTGCATGGTGACAGGCCTCATCACTTTCAGTGCACGGGCAGCCACGGATTTGGCATGCCACATGTCACCACCATGTCAAGATCCGCAGATGTCGCCAATTCAATGTCGGTCAGAAGATAAAGAGTAAATGCTGAGTGAAAAGACTTACCAAACAAAAAATGTGGCATCCCAGAAACACCAAAAAGAGAGAGAGAGAGAGTAGGACCATGTAAAAGGGAATTAGATGCTTCTCTTCTCCTCACATGGACCAAAAATGCAACATCAACAATGTTAATGCGTATGGTTGGATTAGATAGACACATTAAAAGTTAAAAAATGGAATATTGAAGAAGGAATTAGTACCTCAACAGCCAAAACTACCATTTTCGTTCTGTTCTATGCAATTGATGATGTAGGGCTCACGGGGTTTACAAGATCATGGCCGCTCATCAGAGGATCGGAAATTTAGCCATGGACAAAAAGTTAAACGAAAAGGGAAACAAGATTTAGTGCTTTTCATTCTTTTCCAGCATTTGAATTTGATCCCACAAATCTAGTGCATAAAAAAGATTGAAACTTGCAACACAACTACTATGAAACAAGTACTGTAGAGGATGAGCTTGTTAGGTAAAATTAACCTAAAGGAGAAAGTGGGAACATCATTGCTCTGTCAAACTGATTTGAGTACTTTTTCTTTCTTTTCCAAGGAACCCCACATGTTGGGCATGCAGTTCCATGGTCATAAAAAGGTTAGAACTTGGTTTCTCGTTAATTATGACAGGGCAATCTAGCAAATCAGTTTTAGGATCACACCATGATCTTGCAGCTAGGAACAGGTAGCTGAGGGAATGAGTAGGACCAAAATTTAAATGGTTTGTGCCCTGCAATGTTGCATTAAAGCTAAGGCTTGTGCATAGGAGTAAAACTTCCATGTAACATGTTTTATACTCCTTTTCTCTTTATCTCTCATGTGATGAAAGAGACGAGAGAAAGGTATGTGAAACGTGAGATAGGCAAGTTTACTTGCTGTGCATAGAGTAAATTTGGGTTAAGAAATTTACCATCAGGGCACAGGTAGTTTCATTTTCAGGGTTCAGCTCAAAGGGGCACCAGTTATTGGCAGTTTCTCTCTTGTGTCGACTACTGTTTTATTTTTCTTTATTTATTTGTAGTTGTAAGAAGACAATTCTCATCTTCAGGCTTTATCCAACTTCCTTTAGCTAAGGATTCGGTGCTCCACATTAAGAGAGATGAAGCATCTAGCTTTGGCTCTTTTTTTAGCTATTCTGATCCACCAGCAAGGTTTTCCCATCCATGTTGAAGCAGGTGATGGCTTCATCAGAACCAGGGGAGTGCATTTTCTTTTGAATGGTAGCCCATACTATGCAAACGGCTTCAATGGCTACTGGTTGATGTATGTGGCTTCTGACCCATCTCAGAGGTACAAAGTTTCATCTGTTTTTCGTGAAGCAACTAGCCATGGGCTCACAGTGGCTAGAACTTGGGCTTTCAGTGATGGAGGTTACAGGCCTCTTCAATACTCCCCTGGCTCCTACAATGAGCAAATGTTCAAGGTTCCTCTCACACTATGCTTAATTGTTTGTTTGTTTTTTTAGATCTTTAAATATTGCACTGACGGTGATTTTAGAACCCTTTTTTCAATTCTTATTTTGTTTTGTGTTGGTTTGAAGGGGTTGGATTTTGTTATTGCTGAGGCCAGAAGGTATGGGATTAAGCTGATATTAAGCTTGGTGAACAACTATGAGAGCTTTGGTGGAAGGAAGCAGTATGTGAACTGGGCAAGAAGTCAGGGGCATTACCTGACATCTGATGATGATTTCTATAGAAACCCTGTTGTTAAGGGTTACTACAAGAACCATGTAACTGTAAGTGAAAGTGCATATTATATGATTCTTATCGGATTTTAGTATGTTTATTTATTTATTTATTCATTTTGGTCTGGAAATGATTTCTGTGGAGGAATAACAGTCTATGATGAGCCTTTTCTTTTCAATTCTAATTTGGATAAACTTTTTTGCAGACTGTTCTTAACAGATATAACAGCTATACTAGAGTTCATTACAAAGATGACCCAACAATTATGGCCTGGGAGCTTATCAATGAACCTAGATGCACATCAGATCCTTCAGGAAGGACTGTTCAGGTTAAAAACAAGCTCTTTATCTAATTTCATCCTGCATATCAATATTCAATATCAGGGAAATTTTTAAAAATCTTCAATTTGCTTTCTTTTTTAGTTTAATCTGTTACTAAACCAAGTTTCCTAGGAAAGTAACAAGGCTAGTTCTCTGCCTTAACCAACAGCAGTCTATGAATAAATGGTACAGATGGCAAAATCTTGATGTATAGAGCTAACTAATTACTAATTGCAGCTACCTTTTTTTTTTAATCTGTTATGCATTGCTCTTTTAGGATGGCTATTCTTTATTTTGCACTCTTTTCATGCCAAATTTTTACTAATTGGTGTTCATAACAGGCTTGGATAATGGAAATGGCTTCTCATGTGAAATCAATAGACAGAAACCACTTGCTGGAAGCTGGTCTAGAAGGATTTTATGGACAAGCAATACCTCAGAGGATGAGACTCAACCCTGGTTTCAATATAGGAACAGACTTTATTGCAAACAATTGGATTCCCGGCATCGATTTTGCAACAGTTCACTCTTACCCTGATCAATGGTAAATATGCTACTTGCAGGATCTCTTCAACTTTCATCACCCAAAAAAGAGTATATATAAGTAAAAAGACCTAGTGCAGGTTAAAACACTCTCTAATGTCCATTTTCAAATGCATATAACTAGTACTTAATTTCATAAGGCTCAATGTTGTCAATTATAACATAGCTTTCCTTAGTTCAACTTCCTGACTGGTGTTTTTTACCATGTGTTGCATGAGCAGGTTGTCTAGCTTAAATGATCAACATCAGCTCTCTTTCTTGAACAACTGGCTCGACACCCACATCCAAGATGCACAATACATTCTTCGAAAGCCGGTGTTCATCACAGAATTTGGGAAATCTTGGAAAGATCCTGGTTTCAACACCTACCAAAGAGACTTGCTCTTCAACACTGTGTATTCCAAGATATACTCTTCAGCAAGAAGAGGAGGAGCAGCTGCTGGGGGCCTATTCTGGCAACTTCTCACTGAAGGCATGGACTCGTTCGGTGATGGGTACGATAGTTCTGAGCCAGAGTCCCTCAACTGCAAATGTAATTGCTCAACAATCTCACAAGCTCTATCAGATCAGGAAGATTTTTGCCAGGATAAGAAATGCTCAGATGTGGAAAAGGGCAAGGGCCATTAGAAGGGCTGAATGGCTGGCTAGAAACAAAGGCAAGCGTATAGGAAATTGATCGAATGCATTACCTTGTGAGGTTGCTGTATGGTTTTACCTCTTAGAGATGATTCAGACGAATGTTTTTTTCGTCCAGGAGGGAAACTTGTGTCACCTAGTATTGTGCTTTTCTTTCCCCTGCATATATTTATGTTATGAAGTGTGAACTAAGTTGTTTAGGCAGAGTTTTCTGATTTATAAAGTCAAACTTGTTTATTTCTTTCTATCAATCTTGTAATGTTGCTGCAAAATGAAACAGACAACTTATTCTTGGGGTACTTGCTCTTTGTGCGATAAAATCACAAAGCTATAGGATTGGAGAACTTATATCATAAGCGGTAGACTAGTTTGTAAAATCAAGTTGGCAGATATGAGTAAGTATAGTAAAATGTGAGCATCACAAAACCTCTTCATGTGTGGCGTCACTCAAGCCAAATGCATGAGTAATATATATTATTGGGTGACGTGAATAGCATGCTCCAATACCATATTAAAATATGAGCATTCAATCTAAAATGAATTGGCAATTAGCGGAGAAATCTAAGATCATTAATGCAAGATTTTCATCTCCGATGATTATACTCTGTGAAAAATACTTAACCTCCTTACTCGTAACGAGTCATTTCTTCTGACTCACTTGATGTGGCTTCCATTTAAACCACAAAACGATCAACATGGTTAGTTTCATCATCAGTAACCAGCATACCATTATAGCAACAAAAAAAACATACAAATAAGGCTTCTATGAATTCAACTTTATAGGCACTGAGATTGGGCTAGCCCACAGTTTGTGGGCTTCAAACCCAGTAGACAAAATAACCGCAAAAAAGAAAAACATTCGCACTTCTAAAACTTGGGCGCCAAATGTTTCGCATGGTCTCTCAAATAACAGAGCATTGGTCTTATGTGCAGCAAAAATACAGAACATGATTTTATCAATTCGACCTCATATTCGAGGAATATTTACAGCTTCGGCCTTTGCTCACAAAGAATGTAGAAACCTTCTGGTTTCCGAGGGAGAACCAGACCAGCTAGGGCAAAATACCCATTTGGGTAGTCATGTAGATATGCTTGAACTCAACGCTCAACTGAAGCAGCTAGTTAAAGTCGGTAATGTGGGAGAGGCTCGGAAAATGTTCGATAAAATGCCTCAAAGAGATGAGATTTCCTGGACCAATATGATTTCAGGTTATGTTGGTGCCTCTGATGCCTCCGAAGCGTTGGCTTTGTTCTCAAACATGTGGGTTCAGCCTGGACTCTGCATGGACCCCTTTGTTCTTAGTGTTGCACTCAAGGCTTGTGGACTTAGTTTGAACTTGTCTTATGGGGAACTAGTTCATGGGTATTCGATAAAATCGGGTTTTGTGAATTCAATCTTTGTGGGCAGTGCTCTTCTTGACATGTATATGAAGATTGGTAAGATTGAGCAAGGATGTAGAGTCTTTGACCAAATGCCGATAAGAAATGTGGTATCTTGGACTACCATTATAACCGGGCTTGTTCGTGCCGGTTACAATGTGGAGGGTTTGGAGTATTTTTCTGAAATGTGGAGGTCAAAAGTGCAGTATGATGCATATGCGTTTGCTATCGCATTGAAGGCATGTGCTGATTTGGGTGCTTTGAATTATGGTAGAGCGGTTCACACACAAACAATGAAGAAAGGGTTTGATGAGAACTCATTTGTAGCCAACTCTCTTGCTACCATGTACAATAAATGTGGCAAATTAGACTATGGGTTGCAGTTGTTTGCAAAGATGAGGACCCAGGATGTTGTTTCATGGACATCAATCATTACAACATATGTTTGGACAGGTCAAGAGGACCTTGCAATCAAAGCATTTATAAGAATGCAGGAATCCGGCATGAGTCCTAATGAATACACTTTTGCAGCCGTTATCTCTGGATGTGCCAATCTAGCTAGAGTTGAATGGGGTGAACAATTACATGCCAGCGCTTTACACATGGGTCTTATCTCTTCTTTGTCAGTAGGAAACTCCATTGTAACCATGTATTCCAAATGTGGTCGTTTGGATTCAGCTTCTAACGTGTTTAACAAGATGGGCATAAAAGATATTGTTTCATGGAGCACTGTAATTGCAGGGTATTCTCAAGGAGGTTATGGAGAAGAAGCTTTCCAGTATTTGTCGTGGATGAGAAGGGAAGGACCAAAACCAAATGAGTTTCCTCTTGCTAGTGTATTGAGTGTTTGTGGAAGCATGGCAATGCTTGAGCAAGGGAAGCAATTGCATGCTCATGTCCTGTCTGTTGGTTTAGAGTGTACATCTATGGTACAAAGTGCTCTAGTCAATATGTATTCGAAATGTGGAAGTATAAAAGAAGCTGCAAAATCTTTGATGTGACAGAACATGATGATATTATTTCATGGACAGCCATGATTAATGGATATGCTGAACATGGGTACTACCAAGAAGCCATTGATCTGTTTGAGAAGATTCCTAGTGCTGGTCTGAAACCAGACTCGGTCACCTTCATTGGTGTTCTTGCTGCTTGTTGCCATGCTGGATTGGTTGATCTTGGTTTCCACTACTTCAATTCAATGAGAACTAACTTTCAGTTTAATCCTTCAAAAGAACACTATGGCTGCATGATTGATCTCCTCTGTCAAGCTGGACGGTTAAGTGAGGCAGAACATATGATCAAAAGTATGCCCTTTCACCAGGATGATGTTGTTTGGTCTACTCTGCTTAGAGCATGTAGGCTCCATGGTGATGTTGACTGTGGAAAACGTGCTGCAGAGGAGATTCTTAAAATTAACCCAAATTGTGCAGGGACTCATATAACCCTGGCAAATATGTTTGCTGCCAAAGGCAAGTGGAGGGAAGCAGCAGATGTAAGGGAAATGATGAGACAAAGGGGGTAGTTAAGGAGCCCAGATAGGTCATGGATAAAGGTCAAGGATGGGATTTCTGCATTTGTTGCTGGAGATAGGTCTAATCCACAAGGTGATGATATATACAGTGTGTTGGAATTACTAGCTTAGAAGACAGAAGGCACTATTTAGAAATGAGGTCTTCATTAATTGATGTTGAAGGTTAGCATTTAGTCGATTGGAAGTTAAAAAGTTTATTTCTCCCAATTTGATGAAGCTGATATCTGAGAGTTGCATATGAAAAGTTCTGAGGAGATGCTTCAAATTCAATACATAAATTACAAGCAAAAGGTCCCAGTTTTTCTTCCATAAGTTTCTACTCGACCAAGGATGTGAAACAAAGCTTTGTTTTCAGAGTGCATCTAGTTATGTGGAGACCCTCTTTAAGGCATGGCTGTGGCTCAAGGATAAGTTTACTGAAGACATGCGAATCTGAATCCAGAGTCACATTGAAAGTTCAAGCATTACTGAAGACATGGAAATTTATGAACTGGTCTCTTCCAAGAAAATGCACCCGCTTATCTGGAAGGTTTTGGACTTTTTCGCCACCAGAGCTAATTTTATAAGTTATATTCATTGAAATAACTGTTTGCTTGAGTTTTGCATCTCTGTCACTCATCTAGATGTAAACTTCTTTTTCTTCTTTTGCTGTAAATATTTTTTACTTATTTTTGGGCAATTTATAACATTTATAACTGTATAGTTGGAACATGCTCAATACCATGCATATTGATTTCGGTACCGAATAGTGAATTTGTATACATTTCTACTTCTCTGAATGACATAGAACAGAAAAGTGAAATTGAGAAGCATCTGAGGAGTCGATTAGTGGTTAGAACTGAAAAAAGAAGTGCATCTTACCGTTATTATCTATCAATTTTCAGAGTTCACCGTTCATCCCTGAGCCAATGACGAATTGCGTATGCAACAAATCCTAGGCAAAACACCAGCAGCCCCCAAAGCTATAACTCTTCGAACCCGTAAAGAGGAAATAAATGCTTTATGCACAAAAGCATACATAAGCAACTACAAGAGAGAGAAAATGGTTCCAAATGTAGCACCCACAACCACTTGGCTCAGTGTATGAAGGTTTTGCGGACTCGTAACCATGACTGCAAAGACAAATCACGAAGATATGCATAAGAAATGTGTCCTTTCAGTTCTGTTTTCTTCAAATCAACTAAAGAAGTTTGAACACTCAAATATGCAGCCCAAGCTTCAAAGCATCATTTAACTGAAAGCAGAGCAAGATTGAATATGAATACTTACAAGATATGTCCCCAGTTGTAAGGCAAAAGCACCGATGGTCAAGGTAATCTCATTATCACTAGCCATTCCACAACTGCAATATAGCACACAGGCAACAGATTGGTGAGAAAATAGAGGTAGCAAATTCGTATTTTTCTAATACAAACAAGAAATCTACGTGCCAATTCTCATTAGGACCAACAAGAAAGCAGCATGCAATAAGAACTTGTTGAATTATGGGAATAATTTTATTCATTTTCAGAACCTTACGGTATCAAAACTGAGACGAAGTCATAGCAGAAATGAGCTGAAGGTGATACTCTTCTACATACAGCATGGTAGACTGATGTGATGCCCATAAAAAGTGTCTTTTTCTCTCAAATATTTCTGTGACTACAATTTGAAAATTTAAAAGTTCAGTCTTAGTATTCTCCCCATTAACATTGCTGCATATTAGGGAATGGACTAACAATATACATCAAGCAAACACTCTACATCAACTTGATTATCCATACAGTTTTACACCAATCAGCATATTTTAAGTTTCAAGCATACCTTTAAATCTCTCCAAACCAATTTCATTTCGGAAGTGCTGTTAAACTAAAGAGGAATTAAGAGAGATTACCTGACCAAATTGTGAACAAAACAATGTAGAAGATAGTTGTCATGGGAAGAAGGCATTCCAGCTAGATCTCGATGAGGGAACAGTGTATCTCCTGGTTTAGTAACTCTTTGAGTGCCCCAGATAGAATGGTATTTCAACAGACCCCATAGCAGACCACATGGCTTCACCATCATGCCTCCATAGAATCACAACAGCAAAAACGGCAGATATAATCCACTTGCTCTATATCCAACAGAAACCAGCCACTAATATCATAAGAAAAAATACTAAAAAAAGAACAAATAAAAAGAAAAATCAGAATGTTGATAAAACACAAAACAGGCAGAATGATTGGATTGGAAACCCAGAACGTCTCATCATAGAGAGCTTGAAATGAAACAAACCCTGTAAAACTAAGAGGAAATTAGGAAATTACCGACCAGTCGATTGGTGTTAGATTCCCACCCTATCCACAATCAAAGGACTCAATTCTGAAGGCCCATGAACAGAATCATCACGTTGAAGCACTCCAACACCTTCTACGTCATTATCATCATCAGGGTTCCTAAAAGGTAGCATCTTTCTCAGCTCAACCATGGAGTTGGGGCCCATGGCTCTCCTCCTCCTCCTCCCAGAAAACACCTTTCTTGGGGACTAATAATAACCCACCAAGAAAAACAAATTTTGAAGTGGGAAATCGTGGAGAAGAAATGAGTTTCAGAGATTTGAGCCTGCAAGAGTGGGCAAAGAGTTCGAGGTTGGCTCGTGGAAATTGGTGGCTGCTGCTGATCACATGTTTTATTCAACTGGGATGGAGTGAAAACCGAAACCCATTGGCAGCAATTTCTAAAGTTTTATGTCTATTCTGGATTGGATGGAAGAACTAGGAAATGAGTAGGCGCATCAATTGCGTTATTTTATAGAAAAGTCCAACAAGGACCGGGTTTACATATTTCTCCCTAGCAACATTTCTGGAAAAATTCCCAAAAAGGCAATCAATTCTTGTGTGCGCTTGTTGTTAAACAATAATTTTTGAGATTTGACCCCAAAAAACCAAACGTTTATTTCTTTAAGAACTTTTTATCCACACTAAAAAGGAAAATGACTTGAACCTCGTATCTTTTTGGTTGAGTGTTACCTTCTTTAAACTTTTTTTTCGAGAGGAAAAAGTAAATTTTCATTAAAATTGTGAAAGGTTAAGGGTAAAAGAAGCAACAGTGACCCTTTAAACTTAATTTGAATTGGTATAAAGCTCACTCTCACATAAATATAGAGAATAATATATGTATTTTGAATGCGATACTTTGTTTTCTTTTTTCTTTTTCAACTTGGTTGTTAAAATATAGTGTTCAATTAATTCACGTAATATCAGAATGTATATCTAAATTCAGATACCTCCCTCTTTTAATATAATTTATATAAATAAATAGGACTCTTGAGAAAGTAAGATAAAGAGGAATGTGAATATATTTAGAAGAAACATAAAGAAGGTTTCTGGATTCTTGAGATTTTGTAGTCCATTCTCAAGTGTTTGTTTTCAATTGACAGTCTGAGTTGGAGTCAATTTGGGGTATTCTTTCTTCTTGTTGAATTGGGTACTATTATTATTAAGTTACAGAAAAATGGAAGAGAATAGTTGACTGCTAAGGCTTTTGCAATATTCTTGTCAGACCCATCTTTGTCAGTTCATTCCCCATTATGCCAATAGGTCCCTTCCCACAATAGTTTTATTTATTCATGACAATGGCAAATTAGCAATAACCCACAGTCATCAAGAAGAATTAATGATGAAAATAACTTCAGATTAGTTTTTTTTTCTTTTCTTTTCTTGATTTTATTCATCGATATGAGGGATGCGGAATCCAACAAACGTCTTCAACATCATGAAGAGATATATTACTAAACGGAAAGTTTTAATTGATAACTTAAAATTAGTTTTGTTTTCATGTTATATGTAGCTTTTCAGATCCGTTTCTTCCACGTCTCTCTCATCACTTCCTCTAATTTCAGGTAAGCGCTTCCGTTCTCTCACCTATTTCATATTATATCTATGTTTAAAACAAAATTACATTTATCCGCTTCCAGAGGCCAAACCGAGAATTTTATTTTCATGAAATGGACTCCACTTTGGCTGGTACTGGAGTTGCAGTCAGTTGTGGGCTTTACATTTAGAAACATGCATGGGGAATTTTTATTTTTCTATGGCCTGACAGATCACCGTAAGCCAAAACAACAGTGAAAAATGAAGAATGATTTGTGTTAGTATGTCAGTGTTCATAATTCATATGGATAATTTTGGACTGTGGGGGAAAAATGAAGAACAAGCCCATGTAGGTCTATTTTACTAAGTGACAGCACTTTTTTTTTAAAAAAATATATTGATTAATGGGACATGAGATATTTGAATTTGAAACATCTTCTAACGTTAGCGAAAAAATATATTGTTGGGCTTAGGCCCAGTTTTAGGATTTTTTTTTAGCACAAAACACTCCTTCGGCATTGAAACAAACAAGTTTAAGATGTTTGGTAAAAAATGGATGTCTAGAAAAAATTGTCTAAAAGCGTGGGTGGCCTTTTGACAGGCAAAGCTTTGAAAGTAGGGGTGAGTGTTGCTTACAAAAGTTATTTTAAAGAGACGGGTATGTAGAGGTTAATGTTTTAGAAACCCGAAATCTGAACCTTAATTTTTAAAAAATAACATAACCTCCACCACCACCTTTAACACCGAAGCAAGGGCGGCCAGCGCGCACCACATCATCCTCCTCCTCCTCCACCTCCACCATCACACTCACGCCACCACCACCTCATCCTCAACCTCCACCATTACCACCTCCGTCTCACTTCACAACCACCATCCCCACCGCCACCAATACCACAACCACCACCGCCACCACCACCACCACATCCTCCTCCATCACCACCACCGCCACCACCTCCTCCCATCTCCACCATCTCCCACCTCTTCCACCACCCACATGTACAGGCAGCCGCAGCCACCCACCACACACACGTGCGCACTTTCATCACCACACACCTGACACTTGCACTCACCATGTTGGGCGTGGCCAGCTTCACCATAATTTCTATTTAGAGTAATTATTCCAGACCAGCGTTTTATGTAAAAAGTTACAGGAATGATACTGACAGCCTATCTGTGTGTATTAATGAACTAAAATTTCAAAGGATATGAAGACTTCTTAGGGCTCATTGTTTTAAAGCACGTGTATAAATCACTTATTTTAGAAAAGTGACAATAATCCCAAATTGACCCTAAGAGTTAGTTAATATGTGATGGTGGACTGGATTTTAAAGATTAAGCACACAACACTTTCAAAGGAGTTAGTCGTTCCTCTTTATAAAAAAAAACAGAAAAAAAGGGGTCAAATATAAGTAGCGATTGTGTGGAGCTTACTAAGACCACATCATCCACACACAATAAAGCCAAACTAAAATTGAATACGAGACTTAAAACTGAAAGGTAAAGGAACTCTGTAGCAGCCTTTACATATCTTCTCTTTAGTCTTTACAGCCAAGAAAGTCCCATTATCATCAACAAAAAGCTTCGGCTTGATGTCAAAATCACTTTTCAAAATAAATATGTTGCAAACTCTGCCAACAATGGAACTCTCTCACTGACACTGACTGCATGCAGATTACGGAGAAGCAAATTTTCCACCACTAAAAGCTCCTTTATCTGCTTTTGTTTACTCCATCCAAATGCTTTATGGATAATATTAGATATGTAGCCTCAAGGATCAATCCAAGAGTACAATAAAGTATTAGTAGAGCAGGACAAAGCCAAATTGCAGAATTTATGGAACAAATGGAGCCCATGTCATTTAAATTGTTTTCTTTTGTTATCGTAAAATGGATAATTTGCAGGATCATCTTAAAAATGTTATTGAATTCTAATCAATAAGGAACAAGCCCGAGATCTTTGTACTGCACAACTTGAATGGGAAGTGAAGTATATAAAAACTAGTATAATGACGGATTATATAATACTGCGTGAAATGCTGTGTTATGTTACAAAAATTACATTCAAATTATAATGTGTATATTAATTATTGTATATATGAGTGTTATAATATTGAGTAAACTGTCGAAGAAGACAGAGCCAAAATGTATTATAACATCAGTATCAGTCAAAAAGTGAAACATGCGTCGTTGAAGGACTAACTTTTAAAAGCTAGCTTTAATGCAGTGGACTAGAGCTGGGTGGTGAGGTGTTTTGTGTGGGGCATTGCCACGTGTAGGAAGCAGGTTAAACGGCGTGGTGAAGGAGATGTGGTGAGTTGGGGCCTGAACAGGACTGGACTGGACTGGAGGCAAGCGTCATCACTCTCTCAATAAAACTGGCTGCTTATTTTCAATCTCACAAAGTAAAAGAAAGCTTAGAGGACAAAGGAGAAGACTTGAGGACTGAACTGCATACAATCATAATATAACCCTAAGTAAGAAAGACTTTCATGAAAACTATTTTGTATTTTAACGATAAATTATGTGATATGCGTGAAAAACGCTTTTACCAGTGGTAACCGTTATTAATTCAAATGGCAAAACGGGTGTATAAGGATAGCATTACCTCAAACCATCTAATTTTTAATATAATATACAATATTTGGTCGATTCACCCTTTAATTCATTGGAGTGCCCATGGACCCCCTATCCTTTCCAAATAATCCCATGTAAGAAAGAAGAAACTCAACCCATCAAACAAACTAGTTAGAAATTATTTCATTTCAAAATTTGATTTGATTTCTTTTTCAAATATTGTTCAAGTATTATTATTTATATTTGTAGATTCATTCATTGTTTGACTAGCAGGTTGGCAAATGACCAGCCCTCTGATTGAGCTGATTTCTGAATTAAATTTGTCTCGGGAAATGAAATTAGGTAGCATGTACTGTCAAAGCACCATCTCTAGCTCTCTGCACTCTCCAATCTCAGTAAGAGAAGGACCAGCAGCTGATCATCAGATATCGTTTCCTTTCCTGACTAATTTTCCTGAAAAAGAGAAGAAAATTCAAAGTAAAAATATATATGTAGATATATATATTTATTTTTTGTTTGTTTCTGGGCTAGATGGATTGGATTATTACTTACACGCTGAAAAAAAAAAATCAAATTTAATTAAATGGACGTACAATGAGTTTCAGGTGATAACATTTTAATGCACGCATAGCCCTGCCATGCACTGTGTACGAACTTGATTCACTGAGGCAGTATGCACAGTCATTTGTGCACATAAAGTAGTTTTGTCCCCTATACTCTACGTAGTACGCTATATATATCTTTGGAAACCCTACTTATACGATGAAAAAAGCCTTGGCTCTTTAAATTGAAGAGC
Organism: Prunus fruticosa; assembly: GCA_018703695.1. Lineage (NCBI taxonomy): Eukaryota > Viridiplantae > Streptophyta > Magnoliopsida > Rosales > Rosaceae > Prunus > Prunus fruticosa. Next base: position 28,847,399 of record CM031923.1, read on the forward strand.
TATGCTGTATAAGTGTTACCGCAGCAAGATCCGAAATGGTCTGCTTCAGACGGGGGAAGCACTAGGACCGATGACATTCTTCTATTTGATTAATTATCATGTGTTTTAAATTGAAAAAGGGGAAACAGTTAGAAAAAAAAATGGAAGGAAAGAATTGCTGAGAAGGTTTGGAGACCAAGTAGCAGGGGGGAAGTAAAGGTAAACGATGATTTAGACCAAGCAAATGAAAGTATAGAGAGGGTATGTACAGTTGAATTTGAATTCGTACCACGCCGCACATGAGCAATGTGTTGGGTCGAACCAACAGCCAGAGCACACGAGGCGCGCAGGGACTGAATCCTCTATTGAAACAGAGCACCGCACGTGACATAAAGACCACATCTTGTTGAGTCGTTTCGGAAAAAATTCAGAGACATTTTTCACTCATTACACCCCCAAACCGCAATATGATGCTTAGAAACTAGGCCTGTGTTTATGCATGGAGGAAAAAAAAATTGAAACGTCGAGTTACAAAAAATAAACTTAGTTTCGTTTAGAGTTAAAATATCGATTTTAGGTTTGTTTTTATGTTGCCGCGATTTATATATAGTCAAGTGTAGATTTAAGGATTGTACGAGTCTAAGATGAATTTAAATCATGAGTTTTTCTTGAACTTGAATCTCAAATTAACATGATTATATCAAAGGATTTATACGAATATTGCACTAATACCTTTAGGAAATAACTATGTTTAACATCTTTAAGCAAAACCAAAACATCATTTAGAAAAATGATTTGAAAAGATAAACCCGATCACAACAAAGATGTGATATCTAGAAAGTTGTTTTAGCTAGGTCATGCTCTATATTTTAGGAAATATTTCACTCAAGTTTTCACTAGAAGGTATATTCTACAGATACTTTTAATTCTAGACACGTCTCTATATGAAACGATGTTATTAATATGTACATATAGATAATAAAAATAGTATACGTTATGCACATGTAAAACGTATACTTATGGAACGATGTTATTCAGTATGTACACGTATTAAGTGTTGAAAATATGACTTGAAATTAATAGTGGAAAGAGAGAAATGCTAGATTATATTTAAAATAATAAAAATTTCTTTCTATATATATTTCTCCCTCCATAAAATATAAAATATAAAGTATTGTATAAGTAGTCGCTATAGCAATTTCTCTCTCCTTCAAATTTGTTGTATAGTGAGAGTAAAGATAGATAAGTATTATTGAAGACCATTTTTTAAAATTTATATTTTTCTATATTTAATCTTTTTCTAATGAAAAAACATATCAGGAAAACAACCATTAAATAAAGCAAAAGGATTTTTGGGGAGTGTATAAAAGGCAGAAGCACGGTCGTGACAAACTGACAAGTGCTCCCGCTTCTTTCAATTCTTCCTCCATTTCATTTCCTCTGCAAACTCCCCCCCCCCCCCCCCCCAAGTTTTTTTTGCCTTTTCCCTTCTAAACTTCGCCGGAAAATCAATCAACCCCAATGCCATAATAAAAAATTTCAATTTTCTCTCACCGTTTCTCTATACTCTCTGCGGAAATGAAGGCGTGGGATTTCGACGACGTGAAAGCAGAGAAAAGCGAGCGCGATGCGAAGGTACGATCGCCTCCGGAGCGTTGCGAAACTCTTTTCGCTTCGCCGAGCTCGGCGCCGGCGTATTCTTCGTCTCATGGACCTTCTCATCGTCCCTTGCCCTCACTCTCTCGCGCGACTACTTCCGCCTCCTCTCCGGCGTCGTTTCAGCCCCCTTTCGTCTTCTTCCTCTGCCACGTCATCATCGGTATCTCTCGTCCTCAGTCCCGCCACGTCGCCCCGGCTCATAACCACCACGACGCCATCGAAGCCAAGCTTACGAGGAGCTCATAGAAGATAGCAGGTGGCGGTGGCGGCAGCGGCAGCAGTTCGAAGTCTCAGTTTGGAGACGACGTCATTTCGGGCGTGAAGGAGGAGGAGGTGGTTGTGTACCGGGACGAGCAGATCGTTTCCGAGGTGAACTCTGCCGACCCGAAAGCGGACACTGACTCGACCTCGGACTCGGAGGACGAGGTGGGAGAAGCTCGAGAGAGCCGAAAACGGCGAAACTTTTTACGGCGATCGAACCGAGGTTGGCAGGGATATCATGAGGGCAGGCGGGTTGATTCGCCCGGAAAATATGGAGGAGGAGGACGATATGAGTGACGAGGAGTTCAGCGCACCATAGAAGCTTTTCATAGAGAAGCAGTTGAAGTTTCGTCACCAGGAGTCTCTGGCCATTGTTCTTCCAAACAAGAGCTAATTTGAATTAGGATAAAAAATAAAAAAAAGAAGAGGGAGAGAGAGAGAGAGAGAGAACTAAAATGTTGGTTAACTGGATGTAAGCCACGGCACGGCTGCCTGAGGTTATGTACAGTAATTTCTGGTTAAAATAATCTTACTACAATCTATTTTTTGCTGAATTAATTTGTTTTGCATTTCTTACTATAAGGGATTTATGCTATTATCGTGGCGGGAAATAGATGCAATAATTAAAGATAATTTTTTTATATCTTAATTGTGTTATTAGTCGGAAATGGCGAAGGCACGCTATATTCCGTTAAATGAAAAAAAAAAGTAGTTGAATTGACATAAGCGTAAAACGATGCAAGGAATATGTTAATTAGGGAATTCTTCCGAAAATCTGAAACATTATGCTTGTGCACCAAGTCGACTACGTAAGTGAGGAAAGGAACCAATATATTATACACTGTGATATGATATGTATTATTTGGTACTTTTCGATATAATAAATAGATTGAAAAATAGAGCGTAGGAATCGGATTGAATTCCAACTTCCATAAAAAGAGTTGTGTGCGTGTAAATATGCTTTTGTTACCTTTGAATTGATACGTGCATTTATAGAAAATTCAGTATTTTACTGGTAAAGAAACCACTACGTTTGAAATTCAATTTTTTTTAAAATAAATAATATTTTGAAAATTCTCACTTGTTCAAAGCTCAAGAACATTATGGTGGTTAATTAATTAATGAAAATAAAAAGTATGGTGGTTAAAGTTAAAACCATCGATTCAGCAAAAATTATAATTATGTAAGGGTATCCTAGCTTTGTCATTACCCCTGGATTAGTATCTCGCTTTCGATTAGCCCCGTATGCATTTTTTTTAGAAAATTAGAGACATGAGTCTTATTTTTTCGCCGATGTGCCCCTTGATGTAAGAATTTGGCACTTTCCAACCATTATGGCGTGATGATGCAAGGGGAGACGGAAAATGACCAAATTAACCTCAAACTTCAAGGCGGAATGAATGAAAAGTAGGATTTTGACGTTGGGGGGCACGTAGGGGGAAAAAATTATCGGATTTCCTTAAATTTCTAAAAAAAGAGGATAGGGGCTAATTGGAAATTATGTACAAATTTGGGGGGCAATAATAGCCATCCCAATTATGTAATGGTGGTTTTGGCCAGTTGTGTGGATAACGCAGCAGTTTCATTAAAGTAAGAATCGTAATTTCACGAGATTATATCAATTTAATTACGAGTCATATAGACTATTTATTTGTATATAAATATATATAATAAAAAATCCTCAGTACACCAAGTGGCTTTTCGATCAAGGTAATACATAACAAACTTGGATTGTTGACAAGAAACACTTAACTTAGGAATAAAAAAAGTTCAATAGTTGATTCTAGTAGGTATGTAATATGGTGTATAATTGATAATGTAATGATCACTCGCCCATTAAGCATTGCCCCACCCACCCAAGCAAATCATTTTTATTATTATTTTTAGAACGATCATATTCTTATTCACTGTTAAGTAACACAATTATAGAGTGGAGAAAACAGCAACAACCGCAAAGGAACCGTTTGTACAGTGATTAGAAGCTGCCCTATAAAATCTAAATAAAAACGACACCGACCAATCATCATAAAGTTATATGGCAATGAGTTTCCAAACCAAATTGTACTTTAACTACTCCTGTGATCTCCAGACCGAAAGTCACTTCTACTTTTTTTCTTTATTTTTATCGAAAGAGATTTTATTTTTTTTTCGTGAAATAAATTTCGATTTTCAACCTTTCTCTTCTTTTGTTTTATGCATAAACAAGTAGAACCCACATACCCAAATGAGCCTCTTTCTTTCCTTTCTGTTTTTTTTTTATAAAAAAATTTACAACTTATGTTTTTTTTTCAATTAAAATGATTTTGCCAACCAGTTTTTTATTATGTTAAATTGATTAGGTAGAGGGGAAATCGTAAGTGGCAGTGCCAACAATGAATGGACATTTTATTTATTAAGGGGGTCAGTCAGAGTGTAAAAAAAGTTGAGAAGTCTTCCAAGAGAAATACTTCTAAAGAAAGTTGAAAACCCCACAATTATTTTCCCACAAGTTGATGAAGACCATCACTCATTCATTCATTCATTCATTATCTGTTGAAATCTCCTAGGTCATACTTTTATTTTCCTGTGATTATTTATTTTATTGCTGCTAAATTAATTGGCAGACCAAAAAACAAAATTTGCAATACATAAAAAATATAATTGATGGCTACAACTTCATATGTGATTTTTTTATATAAAAGAAAATTCTAAGAGGAGATGGGTACTCTCACAGAGCTAGCGCAAGGGTGTATACGCCACAACCTCGGAGCCAAAGGAACTTCATATGAATTTTTCTGGTGCTTCTCTTTAGAACTTCATCATGATTAATTTTTCAAAGTACTCAGTATTATTAAGGTATATTATCCTTTGTTCCCTAAAGCAATGAGTTACATATAATCATGGTTAGCCTTTTTTCAATCAAAATTAATATTTGACTGGTATTATTATCCCTCTCTTTTTATGTTAATACATGATATATGCATTGCCTGCATTTGAGGTCCCAGTCCCACTCACCTGGAAAAGTGGTTTAAAATTCATCTAAATCTATATTCTCCCAAACCACTTGTTTCATGAAATATTATTATTATTAAATTTAAGTAAAGAAGGATTAAATTATATGTAATTAGTCTATCAGAACAAATTTATGTTCAAAACTTTTCAATACTTTTGTCTACCAGCATGACAGAGTCTCTAATTGAAGTCATAATATCATTTTTCCTAATAGTTTTTTTTTATAGTACAATTGGATTGGGAAGGGGGGTTTACACAAATATTCATTAGATGCTAGGGTTTGGAATAAGGATTTTACTAAGTTGTTCATGACAATATATACCAACCATAAAAGAAGGGCATCAATTCCCTTTTTCATCAAGTCATCAGACAGCACCTATTTCCAAATATTTCTCTGCCACAATTTTATCTCCAATTCTGCTAATAAAATCCACTCCCCTTTGCTGGTTTGGATATTAAAACTGCTTCATGGCTTAATAATAATAATCTGCTTTATCACTGAATCAGATTCCAGCATAAAGCCATCCATACCATCACATGATTGATAGCCTTCTGCAGAATTTAAATCATTCTCAATTTCTTTACCCCCACAGTAAATGTAGTCCCCAAAACTGGTTTACCCTTTTACTTAATAGTTTTTACCTAACCTCTCCTACCCACAGACCAATAATTAATGGGAAAAGCTATTCAACCAGCTACACACATGATATATTATGCTATATGTGAACCATCAAACCATCACAGATTTCTATTGACCAAAAACAAAAAACCATCACAGGTTCACAGGTTCACAGAATCACATATCATCATCTTCCTGTGGAAAGCTTGGAGGAGTGTGTCTCTGCATCAAACACATTGCACTTCCCAATGCAACTCCTGATGAATCAGTTGACAAGATGTCAATCAAAACATAATAAAAAAATAAAATGAGAAAGACTAGGTGTCATTTGTCCAATGCATACGTGTCTAGCAGAGAATTATAAGCTCAAAATAACCCAAGGGAAAAATCCCCCTGAGACAAGAAAGAAATGGTGAAAAGAGACTGAAAAAATAAAGTGAGTTTAGATAGATTGCATGGGGCAGACTAGAATTATTAATTAGCCTGAGCTGAATGGTTAAATTAAAATTGGAATGGGGCAGTTTTATTATTCCAAGATAGCTCATCAGAAGTGGAAATTCAATTACATGGTTCATTACATCCACATAAGTCTCAATGTTGGAGTAATCAACCGTATTATTCGTTTGTATTAGAACGTGGATTGAGTAACATTACGTGATGGAACTGTCTTTTATTATTTTTGTGAAGAACCGTTTGCTTGAAAAGGAAATTGGGATTTGGGAATATTTGGAATGCAATATGATGGGCAATCATATCATATCACATACAAGGTAGGTGGTATAGGGAAACTTTGGTAAAGATAAGTGAGCTTGGTAGGGGTTATGAAATTGACAACCTTGTCTCATGTATGGTACACTTTCCATATACTATATAGGGGACCATATGGGTCTGTTGCCTTCTCTTTTTTAAAGAATTGCATGTCATCATCTCTTGCAAAAGCCTGATTTTCTTGTTTGTGAAAGAACTCTTTTTGTCAATTACTTACACTTTGTTTTTTAAATTTAAGAAGATGAGAACAAAGTACATAAATCAACACATGCTTTGTACGTTATATATATCATCACAGTTTCAAACTAGCGACTAGGCTTGACACTGCTGATCTGATCGGATCCCTTCATAGCTTTCAGAAGAAAAATGTTTTGGGTTTATGAGAGAAGGATGAAAGAGATTACAAGAAAAAGAAGATATCGCACTAAGAAGTGAAAGAGAATAAAAGTGTTGGAGAAATTATAGTTATATGAAGGTACGCACATATGTGAGAGGTCGATCAACTGATAATACAAAAAATCTCTGTTTTGAAGCAATTCAATCAGCAATTCAACTCAATTAAAAATTAGGTTGGATTAGTAGTTACGAATATTTTACACATGTACCTGAGATTCAATTTTCTGAGTTTCAATATTTTTGCTTTGTAAATAAATATAAAGCTTAAGTGATTTACATTTTAACTTGAGGTCAATTTTGACAAATAGAAAAACAGAGCCTAAAATAAAAATAAAAAAAAAGAAAGAGAGAAAAACCCTAATAGGCCCAATTAAAAGAACCCACTTGACTACTTGAGCCCAAAATGACTACTAGAGCTAAATAGGCTTTGTTTATTTCTTCTTCTTCTTTTCTTGGACCAATAGCTGGAGCGTAATATCACTATTACATTAAAAAGATGTAAACTTGAGAAAACACAGTGCAGGATAAATTTTTGTTCTCAATCAAATTATACTTTAATGTAAAACTCTGTTACAAAAAAAGTATTTAACCCAAACATAAAATAAATTGTATGTAAAGCAACATCACTACCTTTTCAAATAAAAGCTGCATCACTAATGCAAACTCCTCTCCTTCATCCTCTCAGTTGAATTCAATAATAATTCTCACGGGTTATTTCTTTTCCTTTTTTTTTTTTGTGTAGATAATTCTGACTATTAACACTTCCCATTTTTAATAAAAAATTACTTTAAATTAATCTAACCTACGAGAATGTCGAAAGTTTCGGGTGTAGGCCGCCCTCATCACGTTTGCCTGGAATTTCTTTTTGTTGATCATTAAATCTAACACTTAACCAACATCAAGTTTTCTTTGTAAACTCAACTTTGATTTGGAACAATCACAATATATAAGATCAGAGTTGTTGTTGCAACAACATCCTGTGGCTTACGTTCATAATTTTCTAAGTACAATCCAAAACTGATGGGGTTAATGTCTCCTTTCAATTCAAGTCCTTCATCAATCAATCTTCCATAAGTCTCAAACAAACTGTCC